>JAQKAK010000007.1:0-1200000 GCA_028829675.1 Penicillium tannophilum
ATTCAAGGTTCAGAGAGTAATATTACTTGAGTACATACCAAGTACCTACTTGCTCACGTTACTCTGCAGACCACGCTGGAATGTGCGTTTTAAAGAGTTATACCCATTAATTTATCTTTTATTACATATATTATGACTCTAATGAAGCGTCATCTCGTATATTGACGTGTATTAAGCAAGGTGATGCAATGTACTTTGATACTTGAGATAGCGGTTTTTCTGAATTACAATTATCACCATACCGAATACAGAAATAGAGTGGTGTTCAACTAATTTTGTGGTGTTCAATTATTGCGCTCCACGTTATATTGTGTATAGATTCTTTCGGATTAATGGTTAAACCGGCCCTTTTGACCTAATACGTGTATGTCCTCTTCGTCGAGAGTCTTCACTTTCAGGCTTGTTATCCTACGTGCTCCCTTCCAAATCTTCACACACAATATGACTTTCGCTCCTCCGCCCGCATCCACATGGGAGCTTTATCACAAACTCAAAGTTCATCCGAATTGGGGATATGTCATATATCGCACCACTTATTCCCCTCAATCTGACGCCCAATTCTCCACTGCGGTCAAGTATATCGAGGCTTCTGTCAAAAAATCATTATTTGGGGAATGCGCATATAAAAATGAGAGTCCACCTGGCGTAAATCCCGCCATTTACGAGGAAATCTGGGCCAAACATAGTTTAACCGTCATAGAAGACGCGGCTCTCTTCGATGGTGCCTCAACTGATTCGATACGCGCTCATTTTGAGGCATGGGTGGATACACAGGGTCAGCGTGATTCTTTTAACAGATATCGAATGTGCATAGTCATTGATGAGGAATGCCTGCAAACGCTGCTGGGTACATCGGTGGAGGCCCTGGAGCAGGAGACTGAATACAAGAGACAAAACAAGGCGTTATGTGAAGTTCCTCGAAGCGTGGCCCTATGTCAACCAGTCTATACCTTTCCGGGATGGATGAAATGTTGGACGAGGGCATTATGGAATCAATTGACGATGATGTACGATGGTGACGAGATGAGCATGTCTTGGGAGAAAATTGATGAATTTTGCCCAGAGGTGTATTGCGGATGATTGGTGATGATGTTAGAACTTGATGGGGCCCTCGTTTGTTCCTAGGAACCAAATGTTACACCTCTAGCACTGGGCTTCGAGGGCTTCGATGCAAATAAAGGGACCTGGACTCAACACCCGGAACCCTAAAGGCCCTGCAAGCGGAATTGGACCGTGTGTGTGGCACTGATAGATCACTAAATTTCGATGAGCTGGATCAATTGAAATACATACGGGCATGTATGAACGAGGTATGCACTCATCCGTCCTGACAACCTACGAGTGTTTGCACAGGCTAAACTAACTTGGACTTCAAAGGTTCTACGATGGCATCCAGTTGCGCCCGCTACCATTTCTCACATGTTAACCTAGGACGACACCTATGAGGGCTATGAGTTGCCTAAGGAGACAATCGTCTTCATAAACGCACGGGCCATCCATATTAACGAAAGCGAATATGATGAGCCGGCACAATTCATGCCAGAGCGTTTCATAGGCAATAAATTTGGCTGCAAGGACCGGGATGATTCAGACGATCATCGCAGAAAAACGTACACATTTGGAGCGGGTCGCCGTATCTATCCTGGTCAACGGTTAGCCGAAGCTCGGTGGTAGGTACCCTACTAAAGAAGTACAGCTCTTTCAAGTATGGTAACATTTCCAGCTCCTTAATATAGCCAAATGGCTTGGCTTTCTGATATTTTGCCGATTAACTCTAAGCCAGTTGACATAAGTATACGCACGGCCTTTATGGATGGGGTTCTTATTACGCCTCATCAATTTCCCGTGCGATTTATGCCTCGTTGTGAACAGCGGATTAGTGTTATTCAGGGAGATTGAGAAAGGCGAAGGAACTTTTCGCGGGGTATAAGGAGTAGTATACTTGGCAATCTATTTCGATATGATATAATGTAACCGAGCAGGTACCTAGATGTGCACTCCTTATTCACCTTATTATTCATATAAGAGCCCTTTCATGATCTTTCCGTCCGGAGAAATTGTGCTACAAATTTGCTAGTAAGAAGAGTTATGGGCATCATGACATCTCTAGTGAAAAGCCTGACATCCCGTTGTGTACTCCGTCAATGGGCGTGATGGGTGTACGTATCATGAGCCTACATAGGGTAATTCTGACTTGGCTATAGCGCCACAAGGCGAACGATTCAAATTCAGAACATTCAGAACCACGGCTATGAACCATCTCATTTAGCAACACTTGGTTTCTGGCGAATTTCATTATGACGGATTCAGCACTAAGGTCTATCGTTATAATAAAGAGTACTTAGGTACTTCAAAGACTATCCCGAAGTTAGCAGATACCGGACTCAAAACCTACGAGCTATTGCACGTGAGGTTGAGCGCAACCCTCGATGGAAAGAGACAACGGAGAGATGGGGATTAGGTATGTCAGGCATGCTATAAATTGATTCATCGGTGGATGCCTAGGTAATGTTCATGAAAAATTTGCACCCCATTTTCGCTTCACTATAACACATCAAACTTCTTAACTACATCCCCTTCCTGAGCCACTTCGACTACATAACAGCTATTTTACAACCCTCGCTCCCCTGTTGAATTGGTTCGCCACTTCCCTTGCAGCCTTCACAATCTCAACACAACCAGGCGAGTCCGAGTGACAACAAATAGTAATAGGACTGTCTCCCACATCAAGCGTGACTGTCTCTCCAGTGACCGCCACAACCTGACTATGACGCAGCTGCCCATCGACATGTGCCTTGACATCCTCAATCTTCCATGGCTGCTTCTTCCGATCAATCTTTAGAGTCCCATCAGCATGATACTTGACGTCTCCGAAATACTCAGCCCAGAAATCCAGACCCGCCTCCTTTGCAGCCTTCTCCATGTTAGTTCCCGGGAGACCGAAGACGCGCATCCCCTTTGGCACGGCTGCCCACACAGCTCTTGCAACCTCGATATCGCGGATCATCATTCCATATAAAATCCCATGTGGCTTGACATGGTGCATTTCCACTCCTTCCCGGTCAAGGAATGCCTGTAAAGCCCCGATTTGGTAAACTACATTGGCGGTGTGCTCTTCTGGAGTCATCTTGATTTCTCGACGACCGAAGCCTTGGACGTCAGGTAGTCCAGGGTGGGCGCCGATTTTGACACCATGTGATTTGCAAAGAGCGACCGTCTCTGCCATTATTAAGGGATCACCGGCGCTGAATATCTTAGCGAAAGCTCGACATTCTCGCTCAAGTTCAACTTACTGAAAACCACATGCCACGTTCGCTTGGTCGATCATGGGTAGTAATTCTTTGTCTGGACCGCAGACATAATTGCCATATCCCTCGCCCATATCGACATTGATAAGCGCCTTTCTCTGCGATGGAGCCATATTGGATAAATTGTCCTGGCTATTTTGTCAATACATTCCAGTTCGTTATTGGGGCAGCGGCACGGACGGTTGATTATTGATTATGGACTAATAAAGCAGGCAATTTGAGCGGGTCAACGGATGTCTTGTGTCAATTCTGATAAAGCGAACGAGAAACTACAAAAGGCTCCGCAGATATATGATACAAGGAAGGGATGATCGTCACGACTCCAATTATCTATCAACCCCGCTCTTCTCCAACCTCGAGGGAACAAGGTTGGTACAAGTGGGGTGACCCCAAATTGAGTCTATTAAGAATAACCAGCTTTCCCTTGGTGATGATTGATTCATTATTGACTCTAATTTAATCATTTACATGAGCTATGGAATCTACTATGGAATGTTTGAAGACAGTCCTTGTAGCTAACAGAGGCGAGATCGCTTGTCGACTTATCAAAGCTGCACAGAAACTGGGCATTCGGACTATTTCCGTCTATACAGAGCCGGACTCGGAGTCTGAGCATGTGAGGGCGGCCGATCATGCTATTCTGCTAGATGGCGAAGCAAGAGCAGCATATCTAGACGGGTAATACTTATCTAAATGGAAGTTTCGTGCTCGTTGCTGATGTCTTTTATGTGCAGCGACCAAATCATAAAGATAGCTAAGGAACACGATGCACAGGCGATCATTCCTGGGTATGGATTCCTTTCAGAGAACACGGCCTTTGCTCGATCAGCTGCTCTAGCCGAGTTGGTCTTTGTCGGTCCCTCTCCGGAAGCAATCGAATCTTTTGGTTTGAAGCATACTGCTCGCGAGCTGGCTCTCGCCGCGGGTGTGCCCGTAGTCCCCGGGACAAAGGATCTCGTTGATACAGAGGAAGCAGCTACAGCTGCGGCAGCAAGCCTTGGTTATCCGGTCATGTTGAAAGCGACTGCTGGCGGAGGAGGAATGGGATTGTTGACATGCCACAATGAAGCAGAGCTCAAAGATAATTTCCGAACGGTACAGTCGCGAGCTTCATCGTTGTTCAAGAATGCGGGCGTATTCCTGAGAGAAGTACTACCCGGACAGCCATCATATTGAAGTTCAGGTCTTTGGAAACGGTCAAGGAAAAGCAATCAGTATTGGTGAAAGAGAATGTTCCATCCAGCGACGGCACCAGAAAGTCATCGAGGAGTGTCCGAGTCCATTTGTGGAGCAAAGATATCCAGAGCTTCGAAAGAAACTGACCGAGTGTGCCGTACGTCTTGCTGAGAGTATCAAATATGGATCAGCAGGAACCGTGGAGTATCTTGTTGATGATCACACTGGTGATTTCTTCTTCCTTGAAATGAACACACGTCTTCAAGTCGAGCATGGTATCACGGAGATGTGTTACAATGTGGACTTGGTAGAACTCATGTTGCGACAAGCGGACCAAGAGCTCGCTGGAAAGGGTGGACTCACGGTTGAAGAGCTAGAGGCCCTGCAATCCAAATGTCTTGACCCTCGAGGGCACGCAATTGAAGCCCGTATCTATGCAGAGAATCCAGTGAGGAACTATGCCCCGAGTCCTGGCCTTCTCCAAGAAGTGTCGTGGCATACCCCCGTTGGAACACGAATCGATACTTGGGTAAGAGCTGGAACAGTGGTAAGCGCAGCCTATGATCCCTTGCTTGCAAAGGTCATGTATCATGGCCAGACACGGTCAGATGCAATCGCAGGGATGGAAGAGGTTTTGCGCAAGAGCTCCCTTTGTGGCCCTCCTATCAACCTTGGCTTCCTTCTAGCCATCATCAACAATGAGACTTTCAAAGAGGGCAACACTATCACGAAGTTCTTGGAAAGTTTCAGCTATACTCCTAACGCTATCGACGTCATCTCCGGTGGCTCTTATACGTTGGTCCAGGACTTTCCAGGACGTCCAACAGTTGGGCATGGATTTGGCCACGCAGGGCCAATGGATCCTATCGCATTTCAGACTGCGAACCTACTCGTTGGTAACCCGGTTGGCACTGAGGGTCTAGAGATTACCCTCACCGGGCCCGAGCTTCTGTTCCTCAGCGATGCGGTCATCTCAATATGCGGTCCATCCATTCCAGCAGATCTTGATGGGACAGAGATACCCCTCTGGACACGGGTTCATATCAAAGCAGGCCAGCGACTAAAGATTGGAAAGATGGCAGCCCATTGCCGTGCATATCTCGCTATCTTCGGGGGACTACTCAACATCGCCGAGTGGTTCGGAAGCAAGTCTACAAATCCCATGGTAAATGTCGGAGGGTATCAGGGAAGACCACTACGCGCAGGCGATCTCTTGGAGATCGTAGAAGCGACCAAGATTGTAAACGCCCCTGCTACTAGCGTTCCACAACACCTACGTCCTCAGTACGGAACTGGTCAATGGACTATTCAAGTCATGTCTGGGCCCTACGAAACGGGGTTTTTATCTGCCGAAGGCATCAAACATTATTTTCCACGGCCTGGAAGATCAGCCACAATGCCGCGCGAGGAGGAATCCGATTGATCGGCCCGCGGCCAGGCTTCGGCCGCACAGATGGAGGGGAGGGAGGTGCTCATCCAAGCAATATTCTCGAATATGGTTACCCGCTCGGTGGTCTAAACTGGACCGGTGACGAACCTGTCATCTTCCCCGTTGACTGTCCTGACTTTGGCGGGTTCATATGCAGTCTAACGGTTGTGAAATCAGATATGTGGAAAGTTGGACAGCTTCGGTCTGGGGATCATGTTAAGTTCCATCGTGTGTCTCTGGAAACTGCCCTACAATCCCGACGACAGAATGCTGCTTTCATCGATAGTGTGGCTTTAGCCATCAAGACTGAGTCTTGGGATGAAGCCATGAAGTTTGATAGCGCCGTCGGGCCTGAGGTCACAGCTCCCGGACAGGACTTACTTCAAGTCCTCGAAGAGAGTGAAACGCGACCCCAAATCTCATACCGAGGTGGAGCAGACGATTATCTCTTAGTCGAATACGGAGACGGCCGCGCCGACCTCAACTATAAATGTCGATCAACAGCGCTAGCCAGGGCCCTCAAGTCAGACACCGGTCCCCTCTCCGCAAACCTGCCCAGCGGAGGGGCGATCCTCAACATGATGTGCCACGGCAGCTCCCTAGCCATCTTCTACGATGGTCTGCGTATACCAAGGTCAGAGCTCATAGCCAAGCTAGTCACTCTAGAGCAAACCTTTGGAGATATGCGATCCGTCAAGATCCCCAATCGCCATTTCAAGCTTCCTCTCACATTCAAAAACAAGAGGCTAGATGAAGCCATCGAGCGTTACATGGCAAATCAGAGATCAATCGCAAGCTACCTCCCCGACCCCCTGAAATTCACTGCAGAAAACAACGGCATGACAGTCTCGCAACTCAAGTCCATGTTCCTGGAAATGGAGTCTGTCATCATAGGCGTCGGCTTCTTCATGGCTCTCCCACAGAGTCTACCTACAGACCCACGATATCGTATTCGGACTCCAAAGATGAATCCCAGTCGCACACATACTCCTGCGGGAACAGTCTCATGGGGTGGGACGTCTATTGCTATCTATCCTGTCGATTGTCCTGGAGGATACATGCCTCTGGGCATGACTATCCCCACACTGGATATTTCTGGGTCAAAGCCTGGCTTCAATGCGGAGAAACCATGGATATTGGAAGATATGGATACGATCAGTTTCTATGAAGTCAGTGAAGAAGAGTTCGATCGCAAACTTGCGCAGTTCAGGGCTGGGAATTACGAGTTTGAGATGGAGGAGGGAGTCTTCGATATGGCCGTACATAATGAGCTTCTGCAGAGGACTATGGATGAGGCTGAGGCTATTCATAAAGATGGGCGGTGTCGCAGAAGAAGATGGCTGAGTTGGAAGATCGGTTGGTTGAGGAGTGGTTGGCTGAAAAACAGGCGGGTGGAACTAGTTTGGATGAGATAAAATCATTGCTTGAAGGTATGATCCCAGTCTGCGTTTTGGGTTCATTGGGACTAATTATATCGCAGATCCTACTGTCGAGGCTATTGAGGCCCCTGTTAATGCTAATGTGTGGAAGGTCTCGGTGCAGGAGGGCGATGTACTCGAGGCAGACACGGTTACATGCATTCTTGAGGCTATGAAGATGGAGATTAATGTACACACTGAGCCTTGATTTGCAGGGGTGACTGTCATTAAGGTCTTAGTCAAGCCTGGAGACACTATTGAGAGTGGGAATCCGGTTGTTCTGGTCAGGAAACCAAAGGCATAGAATCTCGGTTCTCGACATTGTTATAAATTGTTGCCCTACTTTTTACTTATTGCTATACAATACTCCACATAGTATTCGATTGTTTATTACCGTCCCACCACGTAGTAAGATCAGAATATCCAAGGATTACAGTTACAAGGGTATGCGAAAGTTAACATAGCCACGCTCTATTCACGATTGATCAAAGTCATGGCGGAAAAAAAAGTACATGATCAAGAACGCCCATCGCCAGGCAAAAACAAAGAGCAACCTCAAGCCCTTCGGCCACCTGTTCCACCTGAACACCAACCCCCTCACCTAGGTCATGAAGCCGTCATATGACGTTACAGATTAGGTGAGATGTGAAACCGAGAGATATCAGGAAAACCTAACGAGAAGAGCAGTGGGAGAAACACAGAGACAAGGAGGATGTGGGAAAGCGAGACTGGTGCCGTAGACTACTTCGGATTGGAGATGTTTCGGCAGCGAGTCGAGAAGGGGAGGATGGAGGAGAGGGGGAGAGCAAGAGAGCAAGACAGAGATAGGAAAGAGGAAAGGAAATAGAGAGGACATTCATAATCACGGTGAAAAAAAAGACACACACTGAAGAAAGATAAAAGACGATGTAACAAACAAGACAGAGGGATAAAATCTCCCCCACTGCCGCGAAGATTCCGAGATAAACAGAAAAAGAAAAGAGAAAAGCAGAGAAAACCCGACTACACAAACACCCATCTCCAAAGATTCATATGCTCCGGTCATCCATCAGTGTCGTTGCGGCCCAAAATCTGCCTCCACAACCTTGCCCTTCTTTCCTTTAAGAGTAAACTCCGCAAACAATGCAACGTGATCACTAGGGAAATGGAAATTGGGGAAACCTGGCACTCGGCGTAGGTATTCCTTGTCGACTTCGCCAAGCAAGGCGGATACGTGAAGCGTGTTGGATGAGTACCACACATAGTCAAGAATATCCTTGAAATCGGGTGTGTAGTTGGTGAAGCTCAGTTCCCCGATAGCGTCGTAGGCAGACCTAAGCTGGAATGGATGTGTCATTCCGACAGTGCTCAAATTACCGTAAAGGCGGTTCTTGAGCTCTGGGTGATCTTCATCAAGCCTTCCAGTCGCAATCACAGTGTATGCGGCAGACCCTGGCGATGAGTTGAAATCACCACACATTAGGAGTGGGATCTGATCACCGCTGGAGTATTCCTTCGACGGTGCAGGCTCCACAATCGGGGTGTTCTCCGAACCACTTTCAGCCTCGGAGAAGCGGAATGCGGTCTTGTCTGTGCAGGCTGGCCATTTAGCGTACTTATCGGAAAGCTTGGTAATTTCCTCCATTAGGATAGCAGTCTGGATGAGCTTCACATCCTTGAACGCCGGGTCCCAGTAGAGATGAGAGTTCACGACCATGAAGCGAGCTCCAGTCTGTCGGTTCTCGAGGAAAACGACTACTGCAATGTGATCCTTCTGCCAAAGTCGATTGTAGATGTCGTCTTGACCCTTAGCATCAGGTCGACGTACGGCGGTTTGACCGAAGTTGATAAGTTGCTTATCCAAGAGAATGTACTTGCTTCCCTTAAAGAAAGTTGCGCAACCATCAATAGCCTTCGCATCTTCCTCCTGCATACCCATGGCACGCCCTCGGGGCCAGAAGACACCCTTGTAATCACTGTAAGCAAGTTGTTCTCGGTAGAAATTGTTGTAGCTTCCTTGGTCCACCTCCTGAAGACAGACAATGTCCGAGCTGTGAGATCGTAATTCGTTAAGGATGAGTTCACGACGGAACTCCCAGGAGAGAACGCGTGAAGGGACGTAGCCATAGTGGGAGGCGGTGGCAGAGGAGTCACACAAGGTGTTGTAGGATAGAACGGTGATTTTCTCGGCGGGGCTGTTGTTTGAGCTCGCAGTTTCGTCAAGGATGACCCAGTCACGATCCGGGGGAGGCAAATGTACTATAGCGAAGAGAGATCTGTTAAAAAAAAAGCGCGCGGATAAGAGGCAAATAAAACAATGACAACATACCAGGCATCTCTTCTCTGAGGTATTTGATTAGAGCTTTTGTCCCATCTTTCATCATCTGAGATTTGAGAACCTCATTCAGGGGGTTACCCTCAATGCCTAGAGTCTGCAGGCGGTATAGGTATCCCATCTCGTACGGAAGGGTGCGAATGTTGTTATCGAAGAGATAAAGTTTCTTGAGGTTGGTCAACATGCCAATCTCCTCTGGAAGCTCTGTTAACTCATTCCCAGAAAGATCGAGATGGGTTAACTTTCGCAATTGCCCGATTGCAGAAGGAAGCGCCTTTAGCTTGTTGTGATTGAGGTACACCTTCTCGAGGAAGTCGTACCCAAACAATGAGGTGGAGATGGCCCGTAAGCCCTGTCCGCCAAAGTCGATCGCATTCCATCCTTGTCGTGAAGAGGGCTTCTCAACCGTAGTCTCATCTGTCTGACCGGCGAGCATCGTGACGCCCTTGGTTTGCTGCGCCATGATCCTAGCATAGTAATGAGGAGAAGAGGAATTTCGCGACTCCGCATGAAGCTGGAGTTGCTCTTGCCAATGCTCGCTCATAGAGCCTTCCAAGTCGTCATCGCCAATAGTTGGACCACCATTCTGGAGGTGACTCTGGGTGAATTGAGCGTTCGATGTCGGCAATACCCCAGCTGAGTAGTTCTGTTGAGTGAATGTGTGTGTGGCTTGGGAATGGGATGCGTGGATTTGTTGTTGAGTATGGTGCGATTGGAACTTGGAAATTGGCATGCCAATTCCACCACCATAGCGCTGTTGTTGGTGCTGATGCTGGTGGTGGGCCTGGGCACCATTCATCACCATGTGTTGCCCTTGGTACATGTTGAAGGGCAGTGCGGCTGATTGGTTAACGGGGGGTGAACGAGAAGGGGAAGGGGTGTCGTGATTGAGCTTTAGTCGAACCGGAGAATTGGTCCCGTTTGGAATGGCGTGTCGTTGGTGAGTGTGATGCTGTGCTTGTGTTTGGAAGGAAAACGGCCCGGCCCCAGGCTGCTGGAACCTGTAGGTACCATCTGCCATTTAACGTGGCAGACGAAACCGTGGCTGATTTCCCTGGTGGATAACCGGGGGGCGGGCGGGGAGCGCGAAAGTCGGGTTGGAGGAGGTGATGAGAGGAGTAAAGAATCGAGCACGGTCTCTTCTCTTCTTCCACATAGAGCCCGCAGTGAAGTGACCCTGATTGGAAGAAAACAATGGAGGCCAGTAGCCACAGACCTGGCACAGCCGGATGGATCGCGGGTTTGTGGTCTGAGTTGAGGTTGAGATACCTAAGGGCGGAGGGCGGGCGGAGTCACAGGTCGCTTGAGATCGCAATCTGGAAAGATCGAGCGGGGGCAAAAGGTCAGTGTGAAGCTCGAAATGATCAGAGACTGAATATTAGGGCCATCATACGATTGTCTCTCAGTTCGCGGGGTTGTAGGCTGAGCGGTCTTGGGTCGAGATGACAGTCTTGGGCGGTTTGCATCGAAGGCGGGAGTTGCCTCACGTGATATAGCCTGTCCGGATCCATTGCCAAGACCGCCTTCCCATCTTGGCTCCGCTCAGCTCCAATTGTCCACGCTTCACGACTTTACTGATGAAAGTTGTGAGCCGATAAGTGAGACGTGTTATCATGGTGTAGAAGTGCTTGATTCACTTGATTCAGAATAAGTGCTGGTTCAGTGCATTGAAACTGGTAATGGGGTTGATGCCTTGTGCTTCAGGCGCCTGGGCCTTGGGCGGGCGCATCTGGCAATTGACGACAAGTCGCATTCTCTTTTGGCTATGACCATGTTGGAAGGACTGGATTCAAATGGATCATTTGGTGAGAGGAGTACCAAGGTAGGACCTCGGGAGTATCTTGGAGCTTGGGAATCATCGCAAAGCATGGAAGTCATCGAGCATATATATCATCGCAGACCGAACCTTCTGGGTAACGTTTTCTTGCACGTAACGCAAAGTGAAATGATGGTCCGGAACACCGTGGCTTCCAGTATTGCGATAATCGCAAAACGTGAATTGTTCTAACTTGACGGATGTCCTTGAAACTACGGCGTGTGTCTAAACAGATTCTGTCTTCAACTCTTGACAGGCGAGTAGTGTGTGACACAGCATTGCAGTCTACAATCATACATTATACGTACACAGAATGATTGGTTATAGTCTGCTTCATATATAATAATAGTGCGCATAGCTCTCTGGTTTCAATAGTTCTTGGTATTTCATGGTGCGGTCAAGTATTTGTCTAAAAGCTCCTCCCATTTTAGAAAGATATAAGCATAATCAGCCTTGGCTTAGTTATTTCCAGAGCTACTGTACATCTCTAAGCATAATCGCAAGGCCATTAGCACTTAAGAGTGGATCGTCAGTAAGCGTACTAGCCTGATTCTCCATTATGCAACATAAGCCGGCTAGCAAAAAAGGTTATTCATTTGCACTATTGATAACCCCAATTCCAACCCAAAATTAGGATCGGGGTTGAGCGCGTGAACATGACCTGGGTCATACGTGACCAAAAGCCCCACCTAGATAACCCCTGTAACACCAGCACAGTTGCCTCGAGGGGCGTTGCGACCGATGCCAATGTAGGCGTTGGTCATCTGCACAGACATTTACAGGTCTACTGGAATGCCTCGTATTGCGACATCAAGGGTCTGAGAGCTCAGGGGGGAGGAGCAAGAAAAAATCTGATCAGTCCAGCAGGACATTGCGTTAGATTAACAAAGTACCAAATGCAAGCCTTACTTCTGTAGATCGACAGAGGTGACAGGCAGTAGATATGTGCAGGACTCGACGGGGATCACGGGGATATCCCAAGGTAAATATAAAGTTTATATAGTGGTTCGGATCTGAACGAATCCCATATCCGGGTCAAGACAGATGCAAGGATATGATTAGAGTCGGGCAAGAAGCCATGGAGTTGGGAGGCACTACCGACCGTAGGCTACAACCTAATAAGGGCACGGGCGGTACCAGACTAATGGAGTAGGTGGACACGGCAGGGATCTCCGGCGCCCGTGTATTCACGTACCCCGTTGGAACGGTAACGTTCATGGGAACGTTAATTGTAATGTTTATTTAAAGAAAACAAAAGACAGATATACGTACTTTTGACCGTTGCTGCGTCGCAATTCCGGCGCACTTCCGGATAGACCGGGTGGATATCATGACAATAATCTCGCCTAAACTTGTTTTGTAGGGCATAGTGGCAAGATTTCATGGGGCAAATATTGGAAATAATGAAACAGTACGGAGAACGCCACGTAGAAACGAACTATGAACAAAGTTCGTCCTGCACGTGTCAACGCACGCACCGACCCAGGATCCTTGCTGGAGAATTCTGTTCTGTAGTGCTGTACTTATGCCCCTCCAAGAGGGGCAAAGATCGGTTATCAAACCTCCTATACGGATATGCCGGGATCTATGGTTTGTACGGAAATAGTACTTAAATTATAGCGGTTTTTCTAACCATGGATGGCTCGGCTAATGGGTCGTGTCGAAGTATATCCTAAAGCTTTTACCATTTTCGGCGCAAGAGCCCAAAGTTTGGGTGGCACAGTCTATAATGGACACCTAGCAAAAGCCCAGTCATGATGTCAACGACCCTTTCCATGCACCTGCCGCTGCGGGTTAGACAAGCCTCGTTTTTCTAGCTAGCTTGCAGGATTCCAATGCCCTCGCGTGCCTAAATTTGACTAGAAAAATTTTCATACCCTTCCTTGCTCCTTCGAGCTTAGCCGAAACACGAGCAATGCATATCATTGGTGGGGGGAAATACACTCCTTTTTTTACCCCAATTTCACAAGTCTCTAGTCTGCACTACACACTATTTTATATTTTAATACTACAGTCATTCACCATTACGTGAAAAGACAGACTAGCTCCTCTTCTGGAATCAAGTGGATACTGTTCAATGCCACTTTCGATCCAGGGGTCGGGACCAGGCCGTGGTCTTGTTCCTTTGTTCATTTCCTTCCCCCCCTCCGTGCTTGATTTTTCTTTCCTGGGGAGTCTCTATAGAGATTTCTAACTGATTGCAAATCTTGGAAAGAGTTTTCTCGAAAATTGGTTATTACGCCCGGGGAGTGGATGTCTTTTTTTACCTTTTCACGACCATTACACTAAGAATATTTTCCGAACCACTTGGATCCCTCCGAAATTGCTACATCATCCTTGCCCTACTTACTACCGAGGAACTTGGAATTTTACCATTTTCTTCTCTTTTCTTCTTTTCTTTGTATATCATATTTACTTCCTGCCCGCGACGAAAACGAAAGACAAAGAATGTCTCCCTGCTCATGAACCTCCAATTGCACGCCGAGAATGCGACCGACTGCCGATCCACATTAAGAGTCACCGGGGATAATCGATGAGAAGTGTGAATTGGATATGGACATGATGACAACAGGGACAGTCTCATTCACGGCAGCCACGCCATCAGGCTCGGATGTTCACTCGAACCTGAGCTCGACTTTTGCCGCGACCTCGAACTCGTCCTTGAGCTCTTTGACAGACTACTCCAACTACCCTCTGGCACGATTTGGCGACCGTACATACCTCCGAGACCCGGAAAACGTCTATCCTTTGCCATGCGACCAGCCAGAGATCCACCGTCAATCCCTGCGCACGATGATGCTGCTGCGCGTCTTTGGCGGCCCGTTTTGCAATCCCTATCTTGCCAATCGTCCGCCTAAGCGCATCCTGGAGATCGCTTGCGGGTCGGGCCTATGGTCTGGTCTATGCCACGAGTATTTTGTTCGTCGCAGCCAGCCGTCCGTGGGCTTCGTCGGCATTGACTTTGTCTCTTTGGCCCCGGATCTGCGCAAACAGGGAATGAACTGGCAGTTTAAACGACATGATCTTCGCAAACCTCGCCTCCCCTTTCCCGGACGACTACTTCGATTTTGTCTTTATTAAGGATGCGGGCATGTGCCCGTCTAGTCCGGCGCAACAAGCCTCAGGTCTAAGTGAACCACTGCGGGTTTTGAAATCGGGAGGTATATTAGAAGTGTGGGACTCGGACTGGGTGTTTCGCTCACTGCTACCCAACCCGGCACCAGCCCGGAAAACCTCGTCGAAAGACCAGGACATTGCCGATTCGACCGCTACCTATACATTTTCATCCGCCACACCCTTCACAAGGGCCCAAAACAAATATCTTGTCGACTACAACTCATGGGTCGAGAAATCCTTCGACCGGCGCAAACTCACAGCCCTGCCTTGCGCCACAATTGGCCTGTCTTTCAATTCCGAGGTCGATCTATTAGAGAATGTGGACAGTCGCCGCATTGCAATTCCACTCGGAGATATCCGATGGGAGCGAGAAGGCCAAGGGAAGGATTCCAAGGGCCGTCCACGCAAGGCATTGACTCCGGATCAGATCTCCATTCGTCGAACGGCCCTTCTCACGGTGGTCCAAATGATAGAAGGACTAGAGCCCATGCTCATCGAGGCCAGCGGAAAAGGTCGCGATGAATGGGACCGGTGGTGGGCCGCAATGACCACAGACCTCTTTCAGAAGGGCGGACTCGCCAGTGGCGAGTGTCTCGAAGTGAGTGCATGGTGGGGTCGAAAGAAATGAACCCCGTCTCAAGCCACGAGTGAAATTCCGGTGTTTCGGTGGGCGCACGAGTAAATCATTGAGTGCGCTTCGTATTGGTGATACCCCTCAATTTGTCAATTTTGTTTTTCCTTTTTTCTTTTCTTTTCTTTTCTTGTCTTCAAAATGTTTTTACGGTCTTTCCACTTCCTATGCATGCTAAATGGCCATTGGAGGATATTTCACTCTCGGCCTATGGGAATTATGCGGTTTCATACCGTTGTTTCAGTGTTCGGTACCGCTTCAAATAGTACCTAGAGATGGTTCTTGTCAGCATCTGTTGATGATATTCGTGTCGAGGGGAGAGCAAGCTGTGCTCGCGTTATGATATGATGTATGACAAAAAAGAACGTGCGAATCAAGACCACCGTGTCTAGCCAGAGCAGCCACTGTATATAGGCATGCAGAATATAAATGACAGAACGACATCGTCGAACCATTACCGATCAAAGAAAATAGAAAGGCTGGAGTGAAACTCATAGGTGATAGTCGGGGAAGGGATCAATCTTACAATGCTTCGACTTCTGTAGGAAAACATAGATCAGTCACTGCACGATAATTGGACTGGACTCATATACGGCAGACGGCAGACCAGTACGAACCTTTCTTTACAAATTCGGCCCTAGCAACCCCCTTTCGGATCTGCTCCTCATCCTGAAGATGAGCTTGGCCTGCAAACGCACGATGGAGCCGATCTCGGAAATACTTGTATCCCAGAGGATATTCGCGTCCTAGCCAAAGAAGTTCTTCGCCAATCTCAATGAGCTTTCTGCGACAAGCAATACCTGGCTAAAGCACGCGATCATACCTTTGTATACATTGATGACCTGCCGGCGCAATTCTGGGGCGACCATGGTCAGCCTATGCGATAATTTTCCGGCTTTTCGATTGACGCGGGACTATGGCACACGCGTTTCAGGTTGGTTGGGAGTTGGAGAAGAGATGGAGGTTCGGCGGTTATCGGTGACGTCGGAATGCGGAGAGCTGGTTATCGGTAAGATCATGGCACGGGATCTAGAAGACAGCTCAGGAACAATTTGGCGGACCTATCTGGTTTGCATTTGAGAAAAAAAAAACATTAAACTGATTTAATATAAAATTTTGTCAGATCTCTAGCAATATGTGCAACTTAGTCGGGGAATACAGCTGTTCTATGCTTTATGCTTCCATCCTGGTACAGCTGCTTCAGCTACATAGTATATGTAGCACGACTGCCTAGGCGCCCATGCCTACTGATTGAGGTAGAGGAGAACAACCTCCATTTTCAAAGGTCTAAGATACATAAATAACTACCGAAACCACTACGATATTCCTGGTAAAACTTCTCCATGCATGACCTATTGGCATGTCCCGGGCCATCACTATTGTCTTCGGGGCGGGGTTCTAGCCGAGCCATGGCCCAAGCTCCGGCATGCGATTTGGCCGCGGTTATGCGATAACAGGACTCAACAATTGATTCTCTAACTCCGCACCAGCTCACAACAATGATACCGCGATCTGCCCTCTCAAGGCATCTGTCTCGACCGACATACTCACTTTCCGCACGTCGCTTTCTCTCAGCGACCGTACAGAATGCCCAAGCCCCGACCCCCGAGAGCCCGGCCGCACGTCCGCACGCAATCGACCCCCGATGGCTCACAATGATGAAAAGGCGAATCGGGAGATGTATGATGTTTGGCCTCAAGCCAGCTCAGATCGATGAAGGTGGCCAGATTCTTCAGCAATTGGCGAGAGACTGGCGTGAATTGCTCGCAGGGAGCGAGGGGTTCTTGACCGATGAGAAGCGTCGAGGCCTGTTTCGGCATAATGTGGTATGGGGTGAACAGGTATAGTCTCATCCTTACCGCGCCCTACATTCAAGAAAATGGGGGTCTGAGCTGACGTATTTGCTATCTTTAATTGAACAGGATATCATGGTAAGTTATGCTCTTTGTACATCGCATTCAATGTGTCTCGGCTGGCGTCGGCTTTGAATCATACTAACATATTTCCAGGGTACGAACTTCAATTTTTGACTTGGAAGATATGATCATGTTTTCAATTCAGTGCAACTAATAGGTACCTAATTAGGACATGTCAACAACGTCACATATGTCAGATACGCCGAGACCGCTCGAGTAAATTGGACACGCAATATCGGCATTCACATCGACCCCGAGCACAAGAAGGAATGGCTAAACATGGTCAGCTCAACCGGAATTGGGCTAATACTGAGAAGTATGAAAATTGACTACAAGTTTGTAAGTTAAGCTATATGCCTGGCTACTCTATTTGACTAACGTGTTGAAACTGTTGCAGCCCATGAAGTCCCCTGATAAGATCACTGTGTACCAAAAACTTGTCCACGACCCTACTTCACCACTTTCGCCGCAATCTGCCTTTCAGCTGCATGTCATGATCTTGTCCGAAGCTCGCCAACGGCCCGCGGCTCGGTGTCATGAGGAAAACGTCATTTATGACTACCAAAAGAACCAAAAAGCCTCTCAATTTCCGCCATTCATTCTCAAGCAATTTAAGACGATTTGGGACCTGCAGGAGAAATCAAAGTCGGAATGGCAGCAGCGAATTTTGGATATTGAGAGCCGAGTCCGGACCCTTGAAGTTGGGAGCTGGGACCGAGCTGATGCAGTAGAGGACACCGGCTCTGCAAAGCAATAGATTCCGGTCACCCGCTGTGAGAGGCTTGCATGTATGTGATATGTTCAGGGCCTCTTGCGAAGTATGATTCGTGGTCCCAATGACCCCGGGATGTAATGGAATTAGACGTTTCTATTAGAGATAACAACATAAAGTTTCTCGAAATCAATGATTTGCCTACTATACTAATTCCAGCATAGAGCCACATCACTAGGATCGCCCTTATAAAAGAAAAGTATTCATCGGCTGCACCCCGCGATTACTCCCGCCAAACCCAATCGAATCGTCTCTACAGATCCACTACTGCCCCACCAGCCTTAAGTCGCCTACTTGGATCGGCTTTTACCTCGGAAGGTCTGATGGGTCTAAACCGGCCATTCTTGCGCCACCCCTCCTTCATCTTCTAGTGTGAACATTGATACTGAAAGCAGAAATCTCCGTTTCAAACTTCACGTTCAGATATCGATCACCTCATCATGTCCCAGCCCATTAAATCAACATCACCGTCGGGTGACACACGTACCGAGCGTCTAGCAGAATGGGCATCTAGTCTACAGTACAAGGATATTCCCGAAGATGTTGTCCAGAAGACCAAAGATTTCTTCTTAGATTGGCTAGGCTGTACGATTGCCGGTCGTCATCATCCCGCCGTTTCTGCCATAGCTCAATTCGCTCGCCAGATGGGTCCTTCAAATGGCAAAAGTGAACTAGTTGATGGTTCATTGAACTTTACGACCAGTCCTGCCTTTGCTAGTCTGGTCAATGGTGCTTCGTCTCATGTGGTGGAGCAGGATGATCTTCATAATCGGAGCATCATGCACCCTGTGAGTTTCTAGCTTTTTAGTACCATGGGTTAGATAGCTTTTATTAACTGAGACCTAGGCCACTGTTATTTATCCAGCTGCATTAGCTGTAGCACAAGAAGTTGGGGCTACAGGTGAAGAATTCATCGCGGCGTGTGTTGTCGGTTATGAAGTTGGTTGCCGGGTTGGAGAATACTTGGGCAAAAGCCACTATGAGGTAACTTCCTAAAACATCATCACCATTCTCTTCTTTAAAGTGTTAGAGCTCATTTAAATCAGCGTTTTCACAGTACAGCTACAGGCGGCGTCATCGGAGTCGCAGCCGCAGCCGCTCACCTATTAAAGCTCAACGCAGCAGCAACCCTATCCGCAATTGGAACAGCCGGTACGCAAGCAGCAGGCCTTTGGCAGTTCCTCCTTGATGCAACACACTCAAAGCAAGTACACACCGGCAAAGCGTGCTTTGACGGGATATTTGCAGCATACTCCGCTCGCGACGGTCTTCTTGGACCTCGAGATATCCTCGAAGGACCACGGGCAATGGGCATTGCCTTGGTTCCAGGCAAAACATTCCCGGAGGCAATTGATCAAAATCTAGGTTCCGACTGGGCAATTCTCAGCTCCAGCTTCAAGTGGCATGCCTCGTGCAGACATACGCATCCTAGTGTTGACGCGCTGCTGAGTCTAATGGAAAAGAATAATGTTGCGTTCGATGATATCGAATCGGTAGTTGCGCGCACTTATCAGGCTGCGCTTAATGTGCTCGGCCTTAGTGGAGCTGGTGAAACGGTTCATCAAAGCAAATTCTCAATGGGATTCGTTTTGGCTGTTGCGGCTAAGAAGGGCCAGGCTATGATTACTGATTTCACGGAAGAGGATTTGGTGGATGCTTCGTTGCGGGAGTTTCAGAAACGGGTCACTATGGAGCTGGATGAGGAGATTGAGAGCAGGTTCCCTAAACAGTGGCAGGGGATTGTTATTGTTACGTGCAAATCTGGGGAGAAGTTTACTGAGTCGGCTGAATATGCGAAGGGAGATCCTGAGCTTCCTCTGACAAAGTATGGTCTCTAATGGTATTTTGGCTTGCGAATAAAAGCTAACATCTATTCTAGGGAGGAGATTGAGAAAAAGACGAAGGCCCTTGTTACCTATGGTGGATTCACAGATGCTGCACACGTCAATAAACTGATTGAAAGAGCTTGGAACTTGGAGCGGGAGACGAATCTCAATGGATTTGTCTTTTAATCAGAGCCCAAAGCTGGAGTCTGGTTGAAACTGCTGTACATATCATGAGTGCTGACTGAGTGTCACTGATATGACTATCACTTATCTCTTGCGTGAGTGTAAGGAGCTGCTCAGTGAGCTGAGCCCAGATTGAGTCATGTTACTAAGTGAGCCTGAGTCCAAGCGCCTAGCAAAAACGGCCGCAACTAAAATAGAGCATCCCCACCTGTCAAAGAAAGTTCAATAAGTATAGAGGTTTAGTTAGTTACCTTTGAAAGCGTAGTAAGTGAGTCATGATACTTATCCATGCATGCCTGCTCCATGCATGCCTGCTCGAATGGGTCAAAAGCCTAAACACCATGAGCTCCCGAGGTCCGCTGGGTATAATCACTAATGCATGACACCTAGTAAACTTCTAGTGATGGGCCATAGCTAGAATATTCAGAGTCAATCTAGGGCATTGAGCCTCTATCAATTGCCATGAAACGTGGGATAATTGCTGACACCTGATACTCTACGGGGAAGAGGGCTTCTCGGGCATGTATATGAGATGAATTCGAACTGTGTTAGAGCGTTCTCCTGTATAAAACCAAGCTCTATTGTTCATTGCATATTTAATACAGTATATAGTTACTGCCTTGGTACATGAGCCATGAACTGAATACTGATTGGAGTCCCGCGTGCTTATTAGAAAGGATCAACGTCTAATAGAATGCTAGAGGGACACTGGCATCCGAGGTGGGATTTACCAAAAGTAAACTTGCAGTATGTACAATTTGAACGTGGAATCAGATCCTTTCAAAGCTGACTCTTCTAGTTTCATATAACCGTACATGGTTGTCGATATGTGAAATGTACCGGGAAGCATAGATACTCGGTGGGGGAAGGCTGGGCTTGATATGAGTATACAGGGAGATGCGACAGAGGAAGAAGCTCCTGATAGTCGCCGAGATAAAGGCAAGAATGGTGATGATGAAGAAGAATGGCAAGAACACAATTATTTCGGTGACCATGAAGATGAAGGGATTATGAGAAAGAATATCTAGGAGATGAGGTGAACGGCGATAATGACTAGCTAGCTAGATAAAGCCCACGAGTCTTCATAACCTATTACATGTGCATTAAGAAAATATTATCTGGGTTATATGTCTCAAAGTATTATCGCCTGTACCTTTGGGATGAGCCTAACAAAGCTCGGCTCCCCGAGCGGATTTACCTAGCAACATGAGGCATCCATCATCTTTGTTCAATATGGGATGTCTCACAGAGCATTTAGAGCTTCAAATGTTGGGGTTTATTTTATTTTTATTTTTGTTTTTTGCGAAGCCCCTTGATTTGTTCTATGAAGCTCCAAGGCAGCGACTATTGATATGCACCCGACTACGTGAGTGCATGCCCTGATCTAAGCTGGGAATTTGTCCCGGCGCAATTGAGCTCGCCTTGCGTAAAAACATGGTGTCCCACCTAGGCAGCGACATTGAAGATGGGTGATAAATCGACTGGTATCCTTGGAATAAATTCCCAACAGTATTAACGCCACTACTACATCTTTAAACACGATTGCCTGGTAGAGATCGCAGGACGCTAGGAGAAGTCTCAATCATGCCCGGACACACCGCCATGCAAGTAAATGATTGAATAGTGTCTGTGCATTGGAATGTGGCTGAAAGACTATTGAGAAAATTTTGTTTTTCTATTTGATTTATAAAAAGGAGTAGTACTAAGACGTGTGTGCGTAGAATGTACTACAATGTACACAATCAAATAAAACTCGGCGGGAATGATACCAAGTCGGGTGGAGAGGGACCGGAACGTCCAGTGCGAATAGAAGATCGGCATAAATCTGTCGAACCGTTTTTTAACTTATCGGGTCCAAGGGGAACGAAAAGTCAAATCGGGTAAGTGGCGCGATGGATCCCGCTCGAGCCGGTAAATCTATGGCTCTTGCTCTTGTGCCCGGTAGCCTACGTGAAGAAACTGATCATGAATGGCGCTGAGTTGATCGACCTCTCAAATGCGCAGTCTGAAAATACCACTGCTGCAAATAGGAAAGGTGGACAGACAAGCCTATCCAAGACCGGCCGAGACGCCGATCCATACCGCATCTGTGGCTGATCTACCAGCGAAACCTTGATGCCAAGACGCAAATCCATCCTCGGGAGGGGTTGAAGTTGATCTGGAGAGGTTTTGGGGTTCTCACATATTTTGTCGGGGCCGTCCTCGTGTCACAAAGGATCTGCTTAGGAGAATCGGATATGTGATCGGTGTCTCTACTACTCCACTCTGCGATGTCTTGGTTATTGCGTAGGAGCGGAGCCTCCAAAACCCAGAGCCGAGCATGTGAAGACCCTGAGGAAAATTCTGTAAACACACAGTATGAGGCCACCCGTCGGTCTAGCCTTGTTGGCGTACTCTTCTGCAGGTTTGCTCATCTGAGATAATAATCCCCCAATGATCATCGGCTGGCTTGGAGGACTCGTGTCGCCATGCATGTCCCCAGGTTTACCGCAAGGACAACCCCGCAGCACACAAGCCCTAGAGAACGGTTGGTCGGCAGTCTGATAGCAAATGGCGATCCCGAATATCGGATAGGGTTCAACATCTTGGTACCGCTTTTTGAGTCTGCCCGTGCATATTGTCCTATCAACACTGCAGGTATTATACGGGGCCGGATCAACCTTGTACTGCGTTGTAAACGAATACTTGGCAGAAACTGAAACACCCAAATGTTGCTAGCTTAGATTGAGACCGTCATAAATAGTCATATGACAAGCTAAAGAGATAATAAAAAACGCTTTTTTACCCATGAATGATGCGTAGTTATCCGGAGTGCATCACTTGGAGCTGCAACATAAAAAGGGGTGGATTTATACATTGAAGAACAGAAAACGGTCGAACGGGACGCCACCAGAATTAGATTTTAGGGTCGATACAAGATAGCCGTGAAGAAAGGTAATGAAGGATAGATCCCTGGAGATAATTAACCGATCAAGAATAGTAATGTCACGTAGGGAATCAATTGACTAAGAGTTATTTAAACAAATTCGAGATAAAAGCGGCAGGTACCGCCTTCCCGATACTCCATGATCGACACCCTTTTTTCCTTACCATACGTTACCGGTTTCTTTCTCTGCCTCCAAACCTCATACACTTTTCCTTTCTCTTCTCCGTAACACTTTCCTTCGTTTTTCCCTTTCCTTTCCCCCACATTCTCACTTTCTCCATTCGACAATAGTTCCGGACACCTTGGGAGAAGTGTCCTTTCCCTTTTATTTCGCCCATCCCTCCTCTTCCAGCCTGGTCCCAGTCCTTGGCCTTGTCCCGCCAAGCTGACTCGGACCTGGGTTTCGGGCCCGCTCGCCCATGCCACGCTCATCTGCTGCGGGTAGGAAGAACCAGAGCAATCGACACGAGAATGGCCTCGTCGGCCCCGGCAAGAAAGTAACCAAACAGAAATCCAGTAGCCACCTCAACGGCTCGCCCGCCAACGGCGCCGCTTCCGCGGCTGCCTCCGCGCCTCTCGACCTGGCCGCCAATCGTTCCACAAGCGATACCGCGGTAACCTCTCCAGTAACCGGCGTCAAGGGTGCGGATGGGTCGAAGACGGATAGCAATGGCCGTGTGATGGCGAATGGGAATAGCAAGGGTGTGGATATGGCATCGGGCCAGGCTAATGGTGTTGTGCCGCAGAATGGTGGCATGACAGGTACGGCTTCTCGCATTGGCTCCGGAAAACGATCTGGGTCAAACGCTTCAATCAACCCGCTTCAACTCGCGTCCACCATCCTCAAATCCTGCCCTATGTACGACACTATCGCCATTTTGATTTTTCTGCTACAACTCCCGCCGATGGTCCTCACGCTCGTTCAGTTCTTGTTCGCATCCTTAACTTTCATGCCTCCCAGTGGCGCTGCCGCCGGATCTCTGTCTGCCAACTTCGACATTTTTCAGGGTCCCGCTGGTACACCATCTCTAGGGACGATGATGGCTATGGATACGTTCTGTCTTCTCTTCTGGGGTCTCTTTATGTGGACCTGGGCTCAGAACTTCGCAATCGATCTCGCCCATGTCCAGGTCGCCATTACGCTAGGCGGCGGAGGATCCGGAAAGAACGGCGGGGTCAATGGTCTCTGTGTTGGAATTGTTCTGCTTCTTCATATCATTCGCAGCAAGGGTATTCAAGACTTTGTGATGGGACACCTCGTTTCCGCCAAATTCATCAGTCCGGATCTGCTTTCTCAATTTTCGAGTCTCCTTCCCGCCGAATTCCGACGTACCGAAGCATCAACGTCTCCAAGTTGGCTAAGGAGTCTTCTCGCCGTACATATATTAGCACAAGCGGGGACGGCCATGGCACGACGTTCGATGGCGAAGAATCGGGCTCCTGCGCCTTCGAGGAGTGGTAAACGTGGGGATACGGAGGCTTCTGCGGGCTCGCAGGGTCAGCCGGATTCTGCACTCGAGTCGGCTGCTAGTCTTTCTTCTTCTCTTGTGGGACCAGATGGTCAGTTTGTCAAAGATGGCAAGGATCGTTTAACTTCAGCCAAAAAACGCAGGAGGCAAGCCAACCAAGTTCGAAGTCGACAACCGTTTTGGGCCGCTCTCGCCAGTACAAAGGTCACCATCATGCGAGAATACGAGCACTCACGAGCATCTTCAAAAACGACGTGTGGTATGACAATGACCGAGGAGGATCTGCAAGGTGTTTCACTGGATGATGGATTGGTATGGATTACGGATGTGGATAGTTCTTCGATTAAGTTTGCCGCCGGCGATCTCAGCGATGATGGCTCTAGTGAAGGTGGTCGCTTAGAAGGTGATGTGGAGCCGTTTTACGTTTGCGTGAACGGGGCTCTTTGGGCTACTGCGACTATTGTTCGGGTGTCGGATTCCTCAAAGGGTCCAAGCATGGTACAATGGCGGGGCGAGGTATCCGGCCTTGCTCCCAATTGTGCTTATACGTGCTCCTTTGTGCGCAGCGATACTGATGAGGAAATCTGCGTCATGAGCGTCAAAACACCTGCGACAGCTGACGCAGAACAAGGTAAGTCTCCCCAGGAAGCAGTAGAATACTTGGAGTCATACATGTGTCTTACCAATCGACTAGCTATTTCAGCAGTACCGACACCCCCACAGCCACTCTATAGACCTTCCTCTCCTTCGACGACGCTGAAGAATTCCATCAACAACGCCGAAGCCAAATTGAACGAGAAGCGTTCGCGATTGAAAAAGACAAAGAATGACCACAAGCTTCTCATCTCGAGAATTCGAAAGGAGCTAGACAATTACAACCATCGCTTGCAAAGCGGTACCGATGAGAACAAACAAAAGCAGCGCTCACTTCAACTGGAGCGAAACATTCGACAAACGGAGGAAGCCACCACGGCGCTCGAAGTACAATTAGACAGCATGGAGAACATTCCAGAGGAAGAAGTGGAGCAGTGGAATGCGCAGAAGGCCGACTTTGACCGGGAACTGGAGCGGTTTAACCAGGCAAAGGAGGAGTTACAGGAGGCTCGCCTTGCTGCAGCCCAGCAGGTTTCGACGCTCGAGCAAGAACTGAATATGACTATCCAGAAGCGGGAGCGTCTTCAGGGCCGCCGGACTCGCGTCAATGAGCAGTACGAGCGCATAATCTCTGCCAATGCCCAAGGATTGAACGAGCGGGAACGTCGCGCTGCTGAGCAGTTTGCTCGGGAACAAGATCAAGCTAAGATGGAGATAAGCTTCCATGAACAATTCGCGAGCATTAGTCAATCCGTGCAAGATTTTCAACTGCGTACCGGTCAGCTTTGGCAGCAGGCATCTGCGATCGAGCAGTCTATCCAACAGCAACAGCAACAGATGCTTATGGACTCTGGTCCCCTTACTCCCGAGGGTAATCTGCCAGGAACAAATCCTCTGGCTGAGATAAACACGTCTACTGCAAATGGTCCCAATGGCCGCTCGCTATTGGCACTCAGCTTTCCTCCAGCCAGGTCTAGTCCTCTGCAGGCTTCCTCACCAGTTCATGCTACATCTTCGCACCCGACCAGCCCTGTACAAGACGCATTCATGTCCCAGTTCCCGACTTCTCCGTTCGGCAATGGAACCTCGTACTTCGGATCTGAAATCAATAACCGAGACCGCTCGTTCTCCAACCGTTCTACCCGCAGCAGCTTGTATGGCTCGGAGTTTTTCGAGCCTAATCGCTTTCCGTCTCTTCAGTTCGACCTGGCCGAGTTGATGTCCGAAAAGCAACATTCTGGCTCGGATAACAACAGTTTTCTGTATCAGACTGGCCGTCCTTCGTTGAGCCCCTTTCAACGAGCAACAAGTCGCGGTAGCGGAGCCGGTAGTGGCAGTGGTAGCGGCGGCAGCGGGAGCGGCAGTGGAAGTGGCAGTCCCAAGTCTGCGCGCGACTGAGAAAGTTCCATGAAGGTCTCACCCGTTAAACTGGCCCATATGTTGACTGGTTCCCAGTCTCATACGGTGTGGCCTTGTTGGATCTTTGATTTCGCTTGCCTTTCGAATGCTTCGTCCATCATGTTTGTTCCTGTGCCTTTGTTACGTCTGGTTGTGGTCATTGTCTTGCAGCTTCTACTTATCTCCTGATCCCGGAACCTCTCGACAGTCTTCGGTTCTCGGTTATTACCGGACATGTATCTCGCTGTACGATTATGCAGGTTGGATAGGCTCGGTTGAAGTGAGATGAATCGCAGTTCTGTTCTTAAGACCAAAAGCTTGTTCTACATTCATTACCACCAGTTCATACCATTGTGTAGTCTTTTAAATTCACCTTTAGTTCAGGTCATAACTGAGCGAAGCAACTTGTACATTCATTTGAAGGTTTCTTAGATTTTCATTCGCTGGCGTTTTCAGGGTCAACGTAGTGGCTCTCTCCCTTCCCCGCACTGACTGCATAGAATGAACACCTTGGCTGCTCCCAGATCCCCACCTTAGCAGATCCACTCACTCTAGGGCTGTTCTTGATTTACATGATTCTTTAAACATTTGCACACTGTGTGAAGAAGTGCCGTTCCAATGATTAAATTAGAGGATCTGGTCGAAAGACTGGGCTAGTTGACCAAGTGCCTCAATATGTAGATATGGATTAGGCCTTTGCTGGAGGAAACGCCATAGAGCTACCCCGTGCACCAATCTGCCCCTGCATGGATCATCTTTATATGATGCAACTTCAAGTCCGTGATGTCGATGAAAGATAGGTATCCCATTGTGATCCAGGTACATGAGATCAGCCAGCCTCCAGGCGACACCACTGTAAGAGGGGCATCATATGACGGCATTTGATTGGTTTTCTACAATGTACAAATCAGCTAGTCCCGGTGCTGTACAACCCATAAAGACATGCAGGATGCAAATCTGTCGTTTGGCCAACACACCGTAACTTCAGCTCCAATCATTCCCCGATCTATCACATGCACCTAGATCCACTTCGACTGACTCCCCTGGGTATAAATAATAAGTTTATGTCCTTCATGCCCCTTTCCTGGACCCTCTTCCTACTCGCCTATAATCATACAAAATGTCTTTCTTCGAAAGCTGCACAGGAGTTCATATTCAGAATAAAGACGATGGCCTATACTTAGTCTGCTATGCCCGAGATGTGTATGGTAGCTATCCTCAGGCTGAGTTCAGACTGGATGAACATATTGGTAACGACGATGGTATGATTTCTATCTCCGCCGTCCTTCCCTGTCCATGTTGCGAATAGCAATCCCTAACACTACCTATTATTAGGACGTTTCATGTTTGACGGTGTAAATTTCAGCCAGTCTGCCAAGGACATTCAGCTCGACGGGAGCAACTTGACGGCGATCTTGACAGATAAAGATGGAGAGTTTGGAGATAGACAGAGCATTGACTTGAATGATTACATCGCGAACGAGGGTGGAAAATTGGTCAGGTAAGGGCGGTATTTTGTTTGCAAGAATATTATTAACGAGTTTGTTCCAGCGCTCAGGTATGACTCAATGGAGCTGTCACTCTCTAGTTTTGCTACAGTCGGTGGTCAAAACTAGCTAGGCTCCAAGGTACCAACACAATTATTGCGATAAAGCACTAGCTTTTGCTCCCTCTTAATATAGTACATATGGTGATCAAAAACCCCAGAGGGCTTTGCGTACACTATACAGTCGTCCTGCTCATTTGATCCATCCCAGTGAAGCTATACCAACGCAGTGCACGTGACAATAAAGCCGTAACGCCAGATCTCCCCAATAAGTCATAGCATCTAGTTTAGAAGATTCAAGATATTTGAGAGCAGTATTCTCTAAGATAGTAGAAAGCGCCCTTTCCCTTATGTAGAAATTCGCTGGCTATGAGGCCTTATTGGCTCCTAGGGCTTGTGAAGACACATACAGGATGCAGATCTATCGACGCTAGCCACCTGGGCAACATATCATACATAACTAATAGCTCTAATCCTTACCTACATATATCTATATATTGTATCATTTGTATGAACCTAAATTCCGAGCCACTTTGACTCCCTTCATGGGTGTAAATAATAAGTGTATGTCCTTCACTTAAACTATTTTTATCCTTCCTTGCTTCTAACAGCCATGCAGGATAATCTATCCCTATAAGAACATACATATTATCGATGAAGTATTCATATAAACTCGCCTTATACTCCACTGTTTTTAATTCGCAGGGTCACTCTCATGGTGGAAATATACGACTGGATGATCACCTTGGTTGTGACGATGGTATTTTGAGTTACTTACATTCTCGAGCAATTCTATGAAGCGAAAGGCTTAGTTTTGGGAGATACGCTAGGTCTCAGTGGCCGCCACGGAGACCTACTTAACGTCGGAAATGTTTGGCGTGGGCTGATTGCAAGTAAATCTGATCTTTGACCGCCTTATAAACCTGGTCTGTATACCAAGCTGTGATCATGGGTCCTTCCGACTTCGTCCAAAGCTACTCTGTACCCTTTAAACAAATAGCCCATCCATAACACTAAAAGGTCATTTCTTGTGCAAGCCTTTTTTTCTCCAAAATCGTGTGGATATGCGGGACTTTTTGAACGAATGGTCACGTATGGTGTGCTCGGACATCTTTTTCTCTAAAGAAGAGGGCCGCCACCACCAAGCTCCACCATCTCCATGAACCAGCGTGTTATTGGAGATGTCAAGGCGGAAATACTACCTATAACTCTCCATGGCTACTTGTTGTGGTCAAGTCTGTCGTAAATGGTGGGCTCCAGGGTTTGCTTCGCAGATACTGTGATAGAGCACTGACTTTCACTTTCTCTCAATGTCTCTCTCTTACATAGTAATTAGGGCATTTAAAGTCTTGAATCGATTTTAGCTGTAGTGGTCCCCATTTTTTCATGCTCACTGGAGGAATTTCTTTTATACTGGTAAACCCTGAAGTTACTTGTAATTCTACACCGACTTACATAGTGCACGAGAATAGACCCGCAATGCGGGATATTATCCCAATTAAGTCATGCCAGCTGGCCTGCAAGATCGACTTTTGGAAGATCCACATTAGTGAAAAGAGGAAAGATGTAACGGGCCCCTCTTATGATGGCGATTTGATTACTTCTTTCAGTTCAGTAGGAACCCGCTATAAGAGATCATTGGCTCCTACGATCTGTGAAGATATGCAGGCTGCAAATCTGTCGACGCTAGCCAGCACATCATCTGGAACTTCAGCTCCGATCCTTTACCCGATCTGTTACATGTCCCTAGATCCACTTTTAAGCTTCGGTTCCCCTCATGGCTATAATAAGCTTGTGTTCTCCTTCACGCTCTAATTTCCATAATCTTCTTATTCCCTCACTTTGAATCACACAACCTTGAAATATGTCGTTCTCTCAAAGCAGCCAAAATATTCACACCGAGACTAAAGATGGCAGTCTCTTCCTGTTCTGTCAAGCCCAAAATGAGGTTGGTGACTGGCAAGCTGCTGAGATTAACCTGGACGAATTCATTGGCAATAGCGATGGTATCCTTTTTCTCCAGTATCCGTTTCTTTCAAAATAATACCCGCTAATATCTGATACTAGGATGGTTCGAATGGGACGGTGTAGATTTCAGCCAGTCTGCCCAAAACATTCATCTCGAGGGAACCTACTTGACCGCGGATTTGCCCATGAGAGACGGAGGGTACAGAGAAAGACAAGGCATTGACTTGAATGACCGCATCGGAAACGAGAATGGGAAGCTGGTTTTCCTGTAAGAATGATATTTCCTTTTCCCCAGAATATTTCATAACTCATTCTTCTAGTGGTTGAAGTCAGCCCTAGCGGCTCGGAGGAATAACATTGTGGCGGAACCGCGGGGCTGAGACTTTAAAGGGCTGTGTTGTAGTCGGGTTTCAAAGCTAGGCTTCAAGGCTTGTCACGCAGGTGCTGTGATAGAGCGCTAAGTAACACGCTCACAGAATGTCTCTTAGTGTATATGGGCATTTGAAAGTCCAGAATCAATTTTAGCCTCTATTGGTCTTTATGCTCACGAAATGGAATTCCCATACCACTAGAGTCTTTCATATTGTATACCGACGCAGCGTACGCGACAACAGACCCAGATTGCAGAACAATGATCAATGAGGTCGTGCCAACTAGCCTGAGTTATCCACCATTACGTCAGTCACGAGGGGCGTCCTTTCAATTTTTGATGACGATCTTGGAATTGACTGCTTCATCTTGATGTAGAAATCAACTATAAGTTATATCTGACTCCACGATCCGTGAAGACTTATAGGATGCAGATCCATCGGCACTAGGCATCCCACCATAATCTCAGCTCCGATCCTTGACCCGATCTGTTCTAGATCCACTTCGACTCCCTCATTAGTTGCTTGAGTTGAGAAAGACAGTTGAAAAAAACAACATTTGATCTGCGAATGGCCTTGCCGACCATTCTATCGCTACGAACCGGCTTTATACCTTGTAAAACCGCGGGCATTTGCATCTCCAGCCAGTTCCAAGCTTGTCACCATCGTTCAGGTACCCAAGAGCCCGGATGGGTGCCATTGAAACATTTTGCTCGTCCACCGACTTTGATGTAAAAGAGTGTCTACATGAACAACTTGGAAGTGCAGCACCAGTCAAACCCGGTTAGTAGTGGTATTTCGTCTGATAATGTACAGCACCGCGCTCTGCCAAAGCGCAGCATAAACATGGTATATTCAACCGCCCTCCAACTCAAATCTCAGTACCCATCTTCCAAAACTTAGTGTTAGCATAGGACAGACATAAATGTTCCGCCGAATGCTCATCCCCACTTTCTTGCGCGCATTTCCGCTCTGCAAGTGCGATGTCCTCGGCCTCAATCGCACGAACAACAGTCCCCAGCACAATCGAGTGGTCCTGCACATCAATTTTCTGCGGGTGGAGTGTACATTCAAGTACGAATGGGAAATCGGCATTTCTTCCATCTTTCATTAATTCATTTGAGCCACCCCTCCTCCTTAAAATAGGAAGTGGTCTCTCAGATCCCAAGTCTTGCCCTCCTGGACAAACGGACAAAGAGCTGAATTCGAAATCTCCGTGCCCATTCAGAATACTGGCAAGTGTAGTATTACCCTTTGAGAAATCCCGCGCGAGTGTAGCAGTTTCGGGTCCCGGAGCAAGTAAATGAACCAGGAATCGTTTTGAGGCGAGAAGAGCGTTTAATGTCTCGGATGGTCTGCGCACATTGAACGATATGACCGGGTTTGGTGTAAGGGTGACGGTGCTGAAAGAGGATACTGTCATGCCGCGGAACGACGATGTATCTGGGCCGCCACAGGGATCTGTTGCTGTGATTATGGCGACGGGGTAGGGGACTCGGCGCATAAGAAGGCGCACGTGTTCCGATATAGAGGGGGCGGAGGAGATTTTAGGTGTTGTATTAGTTTTTGATGATCGTGCTGATTCATTTGTCGGTGTTGATTGAGCTTCGTGGGCCTTGGATGCCGTAGCATTGGTGATACGTCGTCGGGAGCATGGTAGATTACGCTGGTGGGATGGCCGCGCGGATTGAGTTTGAAGTGACAAAAGGTCGCGCGAACGTATGTATTGGTTTCCAGAGTTTAGAGATGCTGAAAAGACTTAGACACCATGCACCAGAGAAAGAGTTGATAAACAAACAGCGAAACTTACCTCCGCGGCGGGCCGCAAGTCGCGGGACCGACAGCTTCATGTCGCCGATTAAACCTAGTAATATTGCCGCTCGGCACGCAGGAAGACCACACGGAAAGGCCAAAGACAGGAGCAGATTTATAATTATTGTCGCTTCATGCCAAAGACTCCGATGCGAGTCTCAAAACGAGTAAGTTCCTCCAAATCATGGAAGTCCGCAAAAATTCCGGGCTGCTTACATAACCCGCGATAATTTCTCTTCCGCAACGCAAGTTGTATAGCATCAACTTCACCCTCTCCCAATCGCATTCCAGGCCACTGCATACACCACCCAGAGGGCCAATTCGATTCTTTCATACCAAACCGGCCCAGTTAACTAGCTGCAGCGCAGCGCCTCCGACCCAATGTCGATGCACACCACTCTCCGCCGCACCGCGGCCACAATATCCAGCTCAACAAGCACCATCCTCCCCTCCAGCCAAATCACCTCCACCCAATCCAAGTCTACATCCTTCATCTGCTCGCAATGCCGACACGCTACCCTTCTCCGCCGCCCTAAGCGCCCCTACACCTTCACCCAGCTCGTCACGCTCTCCGACGGCAGCGCGTTCACCCACCGCACCACCTCTCCCGTGCCTGTGTACCGCTCGGCGCGTGATACCCGCAACTCGCTCCTGTGGAACCCCTCTAGCAGCAAGCTTATGAATGTTGAGGATGACGAGGCTGGTCGACTCGCTGCTTTCCGATCGCGTTTCGGCCGGAGCTTCGATGCCAGTGCCCCTGCTGCGGAGGAGGACCCTGCTGCTGCTAAGGCTCAGGAGGAAGCCGCTAAGGCCCAGGAGAAGGCTGACCAGGAGGAGGAGGATAACCTTTTGGACTTGATCAGTTCGTTTGGACAGAGCGAGGCGCCTCCCCCAGAGAAGAAGAAGAAGTGGTGAGGGGAATATCACTCTTGAGATACTTTGCAAGGGAAGAAAGAGTGTAAGACCATTGTCGGGAGTTGGGTTTCTTATCATGTGTCATCTATATTGTACATTATACATATTGTTTTTCTGTGCATCAAACTCATTTGCTTTATTGTTCTGATATCTCGATTTGTCCTTTATGGAGATGGACGACCGCTTTGTAAAACATCAATCTAGCCTCAGAGGCTGGGACTGAAGCCTTCAACTGTAACATTCCAATCTTCAGGGAAATGAAGACCTTCATCTCCATCCCAGCCCCCAGCCATCATAGCCGTTGCCAACAACAAACCACCAGCATCAGGCATATACGGGGTGGGGACCCGAATTCCTCCTTCGGCATAACCCGCATCATCAAAAACGTAGTACGGATCCAGAAGATACGCGATAGCCTGATCCACATCTCCAAGGCGCAGACTATTCATCGCCAACATACTAAAGTCCCACCCATAGGAATCCCCTAAATCCCAAAGCTCCTTGATAAGCTCAGCAGTATGACGCATAGTAGTCAGATTAAGTGGTGCACCAGTCGAAGGAGGTGGAAGCAAGCCATAAATACCAATCATAGCCGGATGATCCTGTACTGTTGTACTATTCGCCTTCCACATATCAGGGATACCTTCATAAACAGCATAGGCACCATCAATGATAGGAAGTGGAGCAAGATTATCCCTCACAGTCATCCATTTCTCCGGTACAGAGACATGCTGACGTTCTTTCCACTGGATAGCAACATCGAGACCAAAACGCCAGTATCCGAGCTCAAAAGCCGGGTTAATAGTACTGTTGGGGCTTGTATTCTCGCTGACCGGGTACATTGGAGGACCCAGATCATAAACTTTAGTCGTCTCATTCCACCACGCGTATGAGGCCATGAAGTCGGCTGTTGCTGTGACTACTTCATCCCATTCTTGTAGTGTGTCTTGGTTGGGGAAGGCGCGGTAGACGTATTCGGCGAAATGCATGACGTGTGGTTGTTGCCAGATCAGCAATGCGTTTATTTCACCTGGGGCACTTCGGCCTGTTGGATCTGTCATTTTGCCCCAACGGGCTCCCTCATACCCTTGTGCTGTGGCTCTGTCAATGCTGGACTGGAGAAATCGTTGATATGTGCCCGGGGCACTACGGGCAAGGAGGTCATAGTGTCCCCATCGGGCAAACTGTAAACTGTGCCATAGGAACATTTCAAGCTATAGTATGATCAGTACTCTATGACTTGCCGGCAGTACTCTCGGGATTATGGTTTTTTGAAGCAGAAACTTATAGACACAACTCACATGAAACTTTCCATACCACCCATTATTCACGAGTCCTAGGTGTCTTTAGTAGCCGGACAGAGTAAACTTTCTAAGACGAAGAGTCTCATACCAGATTCTGGAAGGAAGTTTAGTACAAATAGCCATCAAAAAGAGAATGTTCAATGATTTACCTTGTGGCGGGCTATATGATGCCTCGTTCACCGCAACAAGGTACTGTGAGAGAATAATGCGGCGTTGGAGCTCAGTGGCATTTACGTTGTCAGTTGCTGACAAGTCTATAAAGCCACCAGAGGTCCAATAATTCTCCCACCACTCTCTGGACGCGACTGCAATGCTCTCAAATGATGGGAAATCATAGTGGGCGCCGCTAGCCGGCTGAAAGTCTGCCACAAGTTGCAGCGTATTCGACCCCAAAGGGGTTAGAATAAATCGATTCGTCCCAGACAAAGGCCCAGAAACAGACCCTTTCGCATTCCACTTAACTCCCAAACGGTTAATATTACTATCGAGGACGTGCTCGAACGAGGCCATGTGAGGTGTAGATTGCATCAGCACTGTACTGTTGGTGGTGTCATTCCACACACCAACATATGGCGCGTCAAACTTATTAGTGTCGGAGTTTGGAAAATCAAAGAAGACACCCATGTCTCCAGAAATCAGCAGATCCGACTTGATCTGTATTCCCACGATAGGGTCGGCTGGGTGACACCAAACCTGGACAGAGACCTCGGATCCATTGTAGCAAAAAGAGGATTGGATAGTTCCCTCCCAGATATCCAAATCTTGAGACTTGTAGAGCAGATCCTTCTCAGTAATATTCTGTCCAGGGAAATGAAGACCGATGTTGGCTATGCTCAATCTCTGAGGATTTTCGATGAGCCAGTTAGAAATATCTTCTTCTGCTGGGTTGGGCATATCATAATTAACAAGTCGATCATGCGTCCACCAATCTAACCCTGTGAAATCTAACAAAATTATTCTTGTCAGTACCATATAAATTCGCAAGAAAGGAGTACCTACCAGAAGGAAAGGTTTGACCAGTAGTAGTTGGCAAACTGAAATTGTGCCAAGCCCAAGAGCTCTCGACGGCAAAATGAGAGAATGTCTGGAGGCCAGTGACATCTGCACCAAAAGCAAAATTGCCATTGCCAACCTGCAGGGGTGTTGTTGCTGAGCTTGCATTGCGGTGCGGGTTGACCGAGCGGACTATACTCCGTCTCTGGGCGGTAGAAATACTAGCTGCGGCTCCAACGTCTAGTAACAAAAAAACAAGGGTCTGAGGCGTAAAAAGGCGCATGTTGGTTACTGCATGCAAACTGATGTCCATTAAAAAACTTCCAAAGGGAACCCATAATTAAGCGGTATCCATATGCTCCGAACTAAACATGACTGGTGGAACTATACAACCCGCTTCCCCACGTCCCCTGAACCCAAGTATGCGGGGTACAGATTCGGGACACCTATTTAGCCTGAATGTTATGCTAGGATACTTAGATGTATATCAATCATCATGGGTTGTTTGACCCCAAGCCCTGTCGCATTGAAGGGTACTAGGACAAGGTCCGAGTTGACACCTCTATAGGTCAGATTTTGTCCACTTTACATCGATGCCAACACGATAAAGTCTACTAAGTAGCCACTGACATTGAAAAGGGATTAGAAACCGCGTAGAAGGTTTTGATAGCTTTATTTATACTGAGATGGATACATTGGACGAGAATGACGCAGCATTTGGTCCTTTTTTTTTTTTTTCTTTTTTTCAAATTTCTTTTTTTCATCACCATGTTCCTAGGCATCAACCAGACAAAAGATATATAAATTAAGAAAGCCCCGGAATGCGTGAGCTAAACGCCTGAATCGTCAAAATTCATGCCAACATTAATCTTTTCACTCTTTCTTTACCACCCCTTACCCCTTGTAATCTTGTAAGGGCAACATGGGCTTCCAAGATTTCTTAAACGCAGGAGTCTAAAGTGCCGATCTACCGAGATGACGGCCCAGTCTTGCAATGTCAGACTCTTTGAACCCTTACAGCACAGATCTGCCAACTGTCCCTTTCGTTGCGATATCTAAATGCCGTTATTCTGACATCTTATCAGGGCATCACAGATTGAATGAGAAAGGAGTATCGGAATTCTATGGTCGGCCAACTTCGCAACCCTATCCATGGACACTGAAAGCCACCCTGTCCTTAAGGTGACCAAGGGCGTCTAGCTGGAGCATAGAATAATGGTTTTTTTTTATCTACCGGTGAATCACTTCGATGACCTGCATTGCGCACTGAGAGCCATTATAATCTTGTTAAATGCATATAAGATGCCAGCCAATGACCATATTTTGACCCCTTCCCTTTCCCCCTGCTGCAGCCTTTAATCGCAAAAGGTGGAAACACATTGATTCCTACCCTACAGGCTTTAATTGTGTGATAAGGCAACAACGAAACGCCCAATTGTACGAAATCCAGAAATATGCTTCTCATCTCCCGCAAAACCTCCGAGATTCATGAGGACAGACAAAGGCCATAGTGTAAGGCGATCCCGAACAATGCAGAATCGATCAATTTGTTGGCAGAGGGCAACAACATTTGTCAAGATCCTGTTTTGTGAGAAATTTGGAAGAGGGTCCGCAACATTTCCATACTTTGATCATGTTCGCCATGTGAATTCTATTAAGCCGAATAAAAACAAGCCGAATGTTTCTATTAGGCCGAACTAACTTTCGTTAATCTCGGTTAGTGTATGATTTTCATCGGCCCGAAACCTTTCGTTATCAACCCTCTCCCGGAAAGGATAGAGGTCCGAGGTTTACCGATGCTATCAAGGTCGTGGTGGCAAGGTCTAAGCATACAATACGATGATTTCTTCGAAAATAACGGATCTTTGTCTGAAGAACAGTAGTAGCCGATTGATTTAGTGGCAGAAGGTTACCATAAATGTAAAGAAGTCTCCTCAATAAGATAATTAAGCTCTTGTAATCCGAAGTACGCGACATGTGACGATAAGAATAGATCTTCATGGAAACATAACGTGTTTCTTAAAGACTCAGACCGGCCCGGGAACGTGAACTATACCCCCTTTCAGGTACAGAGAATGGTTCGTCTGCCATTAGCCCCACTAATATCGTCACACCATTCTAGAAACCTTTCCGTAGAGCCAGCGCCACGACAGAATCAATCCTAATCGTTCTGATTTTCATTAAGCATAACCAGGCTTTTGATCACCCAGCTTAGCTAACGAGTTTTCCTACGCAATTTTTCTCAACATGTCTTGAAACTCTCGTATAAAACCCAGCTCAATACGCATGGCGTTCGTCGTTTCAGACCTTTATTTAGTGCAATTAAGGATACAAGCTTTTCAAGAATCAGCCTAAAAGATACTTACGTTTCACATACAGAGCAAAAGGAGTTATCCAACCGGATTTGATAGATATTTGCTCGACCCACTTAGCGCCCAGAGTGGAATTTGAGGCTTATTGCAGTATTGACCTATTCCAGACTCGGGATATTATCTTCAACAACTTCGGCCCATTTCTTCCAAGTTATTGAAATGACAGTTTCGGCTTGCCGGGTGGATCTAGAACTCTTAGTCAAGATACCGATATGTTTACACGTGAAGAATACACTGGTGTGAAATCCTCGGATTGCCTTTTTCTATTCGGCGAATTGCCGGGAGTTCATGGTTGGAAGCGTGCACGGCTAACCCTACAGAGCAGAAAATCACAGATGAACTAGTATTGAGAGCATTTGTCGCTCGAGCAGTGGCCAATGTAAAAGGATATCACTTAGATTATAGCAAGCCGAATGATCAGAAAAATGATCGAGCTCATCTTGTATTTCAATGTTCAATTTTGTGAAAAGCTCCATGTAACCAGGGAAAGGAGCACCACGAGGCAAATATTCAGTCTCTATGTAGTGGAGTCTAGTGGAGAAGTCGGCAGAATCATACTCCGGGTATCAGGGCAATGTAGGTACCTGTATCCACATTCAGCAGAGCAAGACTAATTAAATTGAGATGCAAAGACTGGAGCCTTGCATGACGCGCGCCATTGGAGCTTGTTCCATGTAGTTTCACGCTGCGGGTGTGAAAATAAGGTAGACACGGGGGCTTCGTCACACTCGAGCCCCACACCCTTATATCTCAACTAGAAACCGACCAAAGTTTGCGGTTTCGCCCTCTTGGGAAACATGGCCGTGCTCCAATATCGTCTTAATCATATAAATATGGGTGTAGTTCTCCAAAGATAAAAGGTATGCTACACAGTCTTCGTTCCTTCATCCACCTTCACTTTATCAACACATTCGTTTTTGGTATCCCTTTCGATCCTTATAACATGCGTCCTTCGGTGGCTGCCCTTTTGGCCAGCTCGACGCTTGCCAGTGCCAAAAGTCTTGCTGACGTTTGCACTTTGTCCAACGTTAAGAGCGCCCTCCCTTCGAATGGCACTTTGCTTGGTATCAACGTGATTCCCTCTGCCACAACTGCCGGTACTGTCAGCAGCGATACTTACAGCTACTGCAACGTGACCGTCACATACACCCATCCTGGCAAGGGTGACTCGGTTGTCGTCGAGTATGCATTCCCCGAACCTTCCGACTTCAAGAACCGCTTCTACGTTGCAGGCGGATTCGGTTATTCCCTGTCCACGAGCTCGACCGGTGGAATAACTTATGGCGCTGCTGGAGGTGCCACTTCTGCAGGATATGGCGCCCTGGATGGCGTTACTGTCGATGAGGTCTTCCTTTATGGCAATGGTTCGATCAACTGGGATGCAACCTACATGTTTGCATACCAGGCCCTTGGTGAAATGACCCAGCTCGGAAAGCATATCACCAGCGACTTTTACGGAACCGACTCCAAGATCTACACTTACTACGAGGGGTGCTCTGATGGAGGTCGCCAGGGTATGAGCCAGGTCCAGCGCTGGGGTGAGGAGTACGATGGTGTTATCACTGGTGCTCCAGCATTCCGTTACGGCCAACAGCAGGTTAACCACCTCTTCTCTGCCGTTGTGGAACAGACAAAGGGTTACTACCCCCCGCCTTGTGAGATGGAGAAGATTGTGAATGCTACTATTAAGGCTTGCGATCCCCTTGATGGCCGAACTGATGGTGTTATCTCTCGATCCGATTTGTGCAAGCTCAACTTCAACTTGTCCGATATCGTTGGAGAGAAGTACTACTGTGCGGCTGAGATTAGCACCTCCCTCGGTTTCAACTTTGGCAAGCGAGCCATCGTCAAGCGCTCTGATGGCACCAGCACCAGCTACCAACCAGCCCAGAGTGGATCCGTGTCTGCGGAAGGTGTCGCAGTTGCCCAGGCTATCTATGATGGTCTGTTCGACTCTAACGGAGACCGTGCCTACCTCTCGTACCAGGTCGGCTCAACCTTCACTGATGCGGAAACCGAATGGAACAACAACACAAAGGAGTGGGGTCTTGATATCCCCTCCACCGGTGGCGAGTTCGTCGCTATGTTCATCGAACTCCAAGATCTCTCCAACCTCTCTGATCTCGACGGCGTGACCTACGACACTCTCGTCGGCTGGATGAATGAGGCAATGGTCCGCTACATGGACTCACTGCAAACCACCGTTCCCGACCTCACGACCTTCCAGTCTCACGGAGGTAAGCTCCTGCACTACCACGGTGAATCCGACCCAAGTGTTCCCACTGCCTCGTCAATCCACTACTGGCAATCCGTTCGCTCGATCATGTACCCCGGTCTGTCTGAGAAGGAGAGCCTCGCCAAGCTCCGGGAGTGGTACCAGCTCTATCTCATCCCTGGCGCTGCCCACTGCGCTACCAACTCGCTCCAGCCTGGTCCCTACCCTGAGGACAACATGGAGACCATGATTGACTGGGTTGAGAATGGCATCCGGCCCGCCCGCTTGAACGCTACTGTTTCCTCCGGCGAGTACTCTGGCGAAACCCAGCGTTTGTGCCAGTGGCCTTCTCGTCCTATTTGGCGCAGCAACACCACCTTTGACTGTGTGGCTGACCGCAAGTCTTATGAGAGCTGGACTTATGAGTTCCCAGCTTTCAAGGTCCCGGTCTACTAAATGGATTTTGGTTGGCCTGCCTCACACTAGCTCACAATGATGGATTTGATTTGATCGATTCCTCAGGCTTTTCATGACTTTAGGTCGTGCGCAGCGCCCTCATTATTGTGTACTGTAACCTTCAGTATATACAAATTCCATACCGTTGTTGATGTCCTGATTAGGGCTAGTACCTTCGACCTGCATTACTTAGGCTTCATCTCTCGTTGATCCTCTTCTTCCTTTCTAGCCGCACTTCCATAATACATATGTATCCTTGTGCATCGTCTTGGTCCTTACTATCCAGCTCATACAGTTGTATACAATTTATCGGTACTCAAACCCGAATTACTTGACAAAATAGCCAATGAGGCTTGACCACTCGAATTGGGAAACCGCAAGACGAGAATGGTTCATTTACGAGAATGGTTCATTTACGAGAATGGTTCATTTACGAGAATGGTTCATTTACGAGAATGGTTCATTTTGAAATGTATTAAGACATGTCGTCGCCTCATCGCGCAACCTGCCCCTGAAAACTATCACAAATGCGGCTTCCAATTTGTTAGCCGTGACACTCTTAGGCACACTCGTACTCGCTGGACTGAATCCGTTGGTTCACTAAAACGATATGATATCCGGCTCACTAAAGCGATCATGATACGCATACATCGTGCTTCGACGGACTATGACGTGTCTCCCTGGTAGTCGGTGCCCTTGGCCTGAATCGGTCCGGGGCGTCCCGTGTGTGTGACCCTCGACGTCCTGCCATGATGCATCATATGCGGCACGCTAGCGGTGAGTGAACTGGCACGGTGCGAGGATACGAATTGTGGTCGGCAAAACAATATTTACGTCTGTGAAGAGCCTGGAGATGATGTAATATAGTATGTAGCAATATGTAGACGGAACGATCCCATCGACGAGATTTACGGTAGAAGCGAATGTCCAGAAAGTATCTGAGAACATACTTTGAAGAAGACTAGAGTGCCGTGACTGGTCTTAGTGTTTACGAACGGTCTTGCAGGTCTCTCAACAGCTGCACCAATTCCATTTTACCCCATTTCTGTGCCCACTCCAAAGCGGTATCGCCATTAGCATCCTTCACGCCAGTATCTGCTCCGAGATGGATCAGATGACGCATGGCATTCGTCTTTCCTGCTCTGTTGCTATGTGCAATGCAGTCCCTAAGCTCATCGGTGCAAATCGCATCAAAGTGGGGCCATCTTGATACATTGTTGCGTTCAAAGGCGCACCTCTATCGATGAGCAGTGAAATGACATTCTCAAGTTCCTCGTCTCGAGATACGGCATACTGAAGAAGCTGTCCTTTCTGCACATCCCCTCCACGGTTCAGCATCAGTTCGATGACACTGAGACGTGCATTTCGAACAGCGTAGGATAATGGGGTGCAGTCCACCTCGCATCGCGCATTCGGGTTCGCTCCATGGTCCAGAAGCCAACTGGTCATTTCGGCGTCCGTTACTGCGTAGCTATTACAATAGATCCTTTGTCACTAAAATGTCTTTCTGGGGAGTGGATCCAACATACCAAAGCACAGGAGGATTCAAAACATCAACCGGCTCATTTATATCCCATCCTGCTTTGAGGAAACATTCAAGGACGCCCTTCGCCTTGCACACTGTTGCTTTGAAAGTATAAGAAGGATTTATCGGGAAGCCGTGGAAGAGAAGGTTGGAAACGAATTCCACTCTGTCCTGTTGAATTGCTTCCATCATCACATCGTGAAGATCCACTATCTCGAAAACTTCAGGTTGAGGTTTTGATAGTAGTGAGTCCAACGTGTCCTGGAAATCTTTCAAATTCCCATCGGCGCACAGACAACGCAATTTTTCAATTGTGGCTGGTGCCGTTTTACATGGAAATGCGAGTCCATCATAGTTGATGAGTTCCTCGTCTGAAAGAAGCCGAATATCCATTGAGGGTGAACGAAAACTGTGTAATATTGTGTTGGGTCATCAATGGGGTAAAAGAAAATCGTCCCAAACAGCGACACCGTCGCTTTAATACTTATTTTACAGTGACGGATGCGATAAGTCACGCGCAGCTAAAACTATCTCTCAAACAGCCACACTCATAGCCGTGGTCAGTCGTGGTTTTTTGGCCATCGCCTTGATTTACCTCGTATAATTTATAGTTCCCGGCCGCCGTGGCATACGGTTCCGCGTAATGATAAATGAATCCTTTGAATATGGTATCGAGTACAATACGCGATGAGTGGTATTGGCTGTTATAGCAGGCACGAAAAGGGGAGAAAAAAAAAGAAAATGGTAGGTAAAGAACAATCGTTGAGTGCCCCGTAGGAGGAAAAGAAAAGGGCTGAACAGAAATTCAATTGGGAGTATAAGTTGGAACTGGACTATGCATGGACTATGCAAGAACCAGCTTTGGTTTGGGCATTGGGCATCAAAGCCCTTGAAGTATACAGGGGGGTCGCATTACTCTTCATCGTCGGCCACTGTGGAGGGTTCAACGTGCGATGAAGACTCCGGTTCAATTCCCTCACCGGCCTCGCCAGATGAAGGCGGTACATAGTATGGAAGACCATCTTCTCCAGCGTCGAGACGCAAGAGGAATGTTTCCCACAGCTCAATCAACTGTTGGAATCGGGTTAGTAACGGTCAATTTGAAGGATGTCAAATGGAACCTACCTCCTTCTGAGCCTCTACGGCGCTCTCCAGGAATGTCTCTACACCAGACTTGAAATCCTCTACCTTCTCCTTCTCAAATCTTTGTAGCTCATTCCGCATCAGGCGACCCATATCTTCGAATAGCAATCGAGTTTGGTGCACTTTGCGTTCGGCATCGGCAACGTCAGCGTTGACTTGGTTCAAGCGATCTTGTTGTGTTTTTCCTTGGCGAAGGATCTTCTCCTGGGTATTCTTGCGTTTTTGAAGGTCAGACTCGGCGGAATGCCAGCTATGGAAAGCCTTTTGTCGCTGTCCAAAGGCTGTCTTGACACTGCCGATCAAGCGAATGTACTCATCAATAGTAATCCCTAATGTCAAAACATCCTGTTGGGCTTGGCGTTCGTAAAGTTCGCGGATTCGGTACTGAAGCTCTGACAGGCCATCCAAGGGCGAGGATAGCGCAGGTGAGAGTTCAACCGCAGAGAGTGCATGGAGTGAGGTGGAAAAGTCGCCTGCGGCTTCGGCAAGGCCCTTTCGCTGCGCAACAACGGTGTCCATAGATTTCATGAGTGCCTTCAGTTGATTTTCCAGGGCATCCAAGTAAACCTTGCGGTCGTGGAACCACTATCAGGTTGTTAGTGAACTGATCATGACTGCCCCATGGGTGTACTTACGTCGTCATGTTCCACAAACTTGCTTCCTCCGCCCACGGAGAGACCAAAAGAGCCAAACATGCCCTTGCTTTGACCGAGGTCGGGTTCCCGATTCTCTTTATTCTTGACATCAACATTGAAAGCCTCACTTTCAAGGAAGATCTTCAAATCACCATCGTGCTGGAGAATTGGGTGGCTAGCGATTTTATTCAACATGCGTTCCAGAGCAGCCCTCCGAGATTCGACAAAGTTGGTATCAAACCGACCCACAGCCTGCTTCTCTGGCGGAGGAGCAACAACCACTCCGGGGTTGTTGTTGTGCATGGAGTTGTAAAGCCAAAGGAAATCGCGGTATCGGCGACTGACAGCAAACTCGGGCTGGCGGTATGCTTTGGATGATGTCTAGATCACATATAATATTTAGTTTCCTGATCTATCGTCAAGCTTCATTAGGAAGCTCATACCTTGGTCCGAATCTGGTAAACAATATGACTGCTAGTCAGATCTCCCACTTTGTGCGGATCACCAACGGAAATATCGAATGTCGGCTTTGCGGCCTCTTCCACGCTCATGCTAGGCTGTGTCTGTCGCTTTGGTCCCATTGCATCGGCGGCAGGCTGCACGGGCGGAGGTCCTCGGAATCCAGTACCATCTTCTTCCAAGTTAATCGGATCGGCCAGGTTTCCTGCAACTGAGATTTGCGAAAAGGTTGAAGGTGGCTGAGGGCTGCGTGCAGCAAGCGATTCTTTCTGGGGCGGCGCCGGAGCTTCATCGGTGGGTGTTGCGCTGGCCTCCGTCGGTGCTTCTCCCAGAGGACCAAGCGGGTCGAAAGTGTCATCAACGGCCTCCAATCGTGTCGCTTGTGCGTTTATCTTGCGGGTGCCCCGTGGGCCTCGTCTTCCAGGTGTACGAACCTCGGCCCTGCTCTCGGACAGTGCGGGTTGAGCGGGAGCGGTAGGTGGAGCTGTAAGGAGTCGACCGATATTAGTGAGGGGCGGATGGAGGAGATTGCAGAATCAGACGTACCACCTTCCTGGGCATCAGGCTTTGAGGGGGCATCGCTGGCCTTGAAAGATGAGGGCTCATCTGGAAAGTAGATTAGATCGCAATCCAAACAGCGGGATCATGACTGCCTACCGCCCCACGGGGAGTCGCCATTATCGAGGTCCATTCTTCGATAATGTTATTGCAGAGAGGAAGTAAAAGAAGGGTATCAGGGAAGCGATTCACAAATTACGCATCAATGTTGGTTCAAGAGGTGTTCCAAAGCTCATAGGGTTTGGACGTTCTGGTAAGTGGGAAGCTGGCAGTTGGAGAGTGGAGGTGATCCGCGGTCCTTAGTCACTCACGGGATCCCGCTTCAGCCCACAAGGTGTTGTCCCACGCTGTTTTCAACAACTCCCTTAGAATTGCCTGATTCCTTTTTGGTTTTCATCCTTTCGAAGCTATAAGCTTGTTTCTACAATGCATTCTCTTATTGGAGATGCGACGACCTTCGCGACCTCGGCGCACTTTACTATGCACAGTTTGCGACAATGTTTCCATGAATACGTCTCATCATCTCGATTGGGACTCCCCAGGACTGGCCAATCTATAAATACTACCCGCATTATCTGTCCTGCACCGGTATACCGTGTGTTGTTAGGTCTTTTTGTATCTATTTGACCCAGGGCAGTCCCAGTTTGTGCATCTCGACAGCCAGCTGGAACAGGTAGTCAAGAGACTCGCACTGGGTCTTTGCCTTGGCGACGTTGTCACCCCAGACATAGCTATGGCGGGGTCAGCTATCAAATCCAAAGTGTTGATAAAAACGACAATGCCTGGACGGTGTAATGCTTACATTCCATGTCTGCGCACGAGCACGGCATAGGTGTCGGGGTACTTATTCATCGCAGCTTCGAGGCCACTGGTCAGATCCTCCTCAAAGGCAGTGTTCTCAATGATGGGGATGCTCAGGGTATCAAAGAACCCGAGCATGCCCTTGCCCTTGCCACGGGGAATGCCCTTGATTTGCTCGATGTTGTTAATCTCAAAACAAGCATCAGGGCCCTTCTCGCGCTCCACCAACAAGGTCACCAGGACGGCCCATTGAGAGTGAGTGTGGATACAGCACCCTGCGCCGTGCTCAAAGGCTGTCAGGAACAGTGGAGTGCAGGCAGAGGGATTCAAATTGAGGGGCTTGCGGATATAGTTGCGTTCTTCAGCGGGGTACTTCTTGGTAGGCCATTGAACCACGAATATGTTCTCGGACTTCATCAGCTCCTTCTGGACACCCGAGGGAGCGATAAAGATGTGGTCGCCATGGCGAATGGACGTCTATTTGGGATTCAGCATTCATTGGAGGTGTTGGCGCAATCGGCGCAAGGAAAGAGAAAGAAAAAAAAAAAAACCTACGCCACCGCCGGTGCCAGTAACCCATCCCCAGTTGTAGAAACGGCGGCAAAGCTCCGGAATAAGGTTCGCCGGGTGCTCAGGATCGTCTGACTGCACCAGATAGTCGTTGTTGACGGCCTCAACGGCCTTGTGGTCGTCGGCGCACATGGTGTGCTGAGGGGTCAGCCCAGGCAAGGGTTTTGGGCAGGGTGCGGAAGGGATAAGGGCAAATTCGAACTGGGCTAGGGTTGACAATCAACCTCCAGCAAGCAACCTACTTAGGATCGAAAGTGAGACGTGGTCAGCCGAATGGTTGAAGAAGGTGTAACGGGCATATCCAATAAGGCGGGGTGAAATTCTGCAGCTCCGCAGGTCTAAGCACAAGCACATCATTTCTGGTCAGCGTCCGAGGATAGCCTAGAGCGTTGAAATAGGCGGAATGGAATAGTGTGGCTTTTTGAGGTTCAATTACATATGTTTAACAAAATATTCAGTATTAATTGACTAGATAGGGCTACGTAACTCGTCGATTCGATACAATTCTACAAGAAGTATCATGTATTGTTCCTGGGATTAGCCGTGGCTAGTCCCGATCGGGGAGCATGGAAGAGGCCACCTGGACCTTCGACCCTTCTCCATTCTTCTATATAACCTCCGCTTTTTCTTCTCCTCTTTTCAGGTGTCTTTTTCTTTCACCATCTCTCAGCCCTTGTTTCTTTGTCCCCGTGTTGTCTTTTCAACATGCGTTTCGACACCGCATTCACGGCTCTGGTCTCTTCGGCCACCCTCATGGGCGTGGCCCATGCTGAGGAGGCCGAAGCTGTCCCCAACGCTGCCGCTAACATTGAGAAGCCCACTTTCACTGTATGTCCACCTCACCTTACCCCCACTCAATTGACTTCCAGACTCATCTAATCTTGTTCTAGCCCACCAATCTCAAGGCTCCTTTCTTAGAGCAGTTCACTGACGACTGGGAGACCCGGTGGAAGCGCTCCAGCGCCAAGAAGGACGACCCCAAGTCCGAGGAGGACTGGGCCTACGTCGGTGAATGGGCTGTCGAGGAGCCTACCGTCTTCAAGGGTATTGAAGGCGACAAGGGTCTGGTCGTCAAGAACGCGGCCGCGCACCACGCTATCTCCGCCAAGTTCCCCAAGAAGATCGACAACAAGGGTAAGACCCTGGTTGTCCAGTATGAGGTCAAGCCCCAGAACTCTCTTGTCTGTGGCGGTGCCTACCTGAAGCTCCTCCAGGAGAACAAGAAGCTCCACCAGGAGGAGTTCTCCAACGGAACTCCTTACGTGATCATGTTTGGTCCCGACAAGTGCGGTGCCACCAACAAGGTATGCTTCGAACAACTTAGGGAAGCTATTCACTGTGATCGAATACTAAATGATTTACCTCGATTAGGTTCACTTCATCTTCCGCCACAAGAACCCCAAGACCGGCGAGTACGAGGAGAAGCACCTGAAGACTCCCCCCGTCGCCCGTACCTCCAAGGTCACCTCCCTCTACACCCTGATCGTCAAGCCCGATCAGACCTTTGAGATTCTCGTCAATGGCGAGTCTGTCAAGGAGGGCAGCCTTCTGGAGGACTTCGCTCCTGCCGTTAACCCCGAGAAGGAGATTGACGACCCCAAGGACAAGAAGCCCGCCGACTGGGTCGACGAGATTAAGATCGCTGATCCCGAGGCCACCAAGCCTGCCGACTGGGATGAGGAGGCACCTTTCGAGATTGTGGATGAGGAGGCTGAGAAGCCTGAGGACTGGCTTGAGGATGAGCCCACCAGCATTGGTGACCCCGAGGCTGAGAAGCCCGAGGACTGGGATGACGAGGAGGATGGTGACTGGGTCCCTCCTACTGTCCCCAACCCCAAGTGTGCCGATGTCTCTGGCTGCGGCAAGTGGACTCGCCCCATGAAGAAGAACCCCGAGTACAAGGGCCCGTGGTCCGCTCCTCTGATTGACAACCCTGCCTACAAGGGTGTATGGGCCCCCCGCAAGATTCCCAACCCCGCCTATTTCGAGGACAAGACCCCCTCCAACCTGGAGCCCATGGGCGCCATTGGTTTCGAGATCTGGACCATGCAAAACGACATTCTGTTCGACAACGTCTACATTGGCCACTCCATTGAGGACGCTGAGAAGCTCCGCCAGGAGACCTTTGATGTCAAGGTTGCCATTGAGGAGGCTGAGGAGAAGGCTTCCCAGCCCGAGCCCGAGGCCCCTGCCCCCGGTGTCACCACTTCGTTCCAGGAGGACCCTGTCACTTTTGTCCGCCAGAAGGTCAACCAGTTCGTTCACATGGCCAAGGAGGACCCCATCCACGCTGTCAAGACCGCTCCTGAGGTTGCCGGTGGCCTGGTCGCTCTTCTCTTGACTTCTATTCTCATCATTGTGGGTGCCATTGGCTCCAGCAGCCCCGCTCCCTCTGAGAAGAAGGGCAAGCAGGCTGTCAGCGCTGGTAAGGAGAAGTCCAGCGAGGCCACCAGCTCCTCTGCCGACACTGGCAAGAGCGGTGCCACCAAGCGCACCACTCGCTCTTCCGCCGAGTAAATGGTTTAAGTGGAGGAAAAAACAAATCCGCAAATCCAAACAATCGAGTCTACCTTCGTGTTGATTCTTTATTCCCTTGTTTTTTTATTCTTGTGACATGAGTAGCAGTGTACCTTAGCCAGTCGAAGATTCCCAGACCGGTATACTTTTCCAAAGTTTCCATCTCTTATCCCTGGTTTGACTATTATAGTCACAGATTCCCCAATTTCGTCGTTTAAATGCCAAATTTTCCATTTTTTTCACATTGAACAAGTGTCCTGTAAGTATATAAGTGTCTACATACATCCATTTATGGTAAGCGGCTGCAATAGTGACCACAATTGGAATTAATTGTGGGGCTTACTGTATGCCGAATATTTTCGGAATTGCCTGCCTGAAGCATGACGAACATTGGGGGATAATGATTGTCGCATGGGGATTCGGCGATTTCTATAGCGCGGTTCTCAGCTCTGATTGGTTCAGATCGCCGAGAATGGAGCTTATCGTGAACTTGACTAAGGTACTCTGTGATTGTGTGGGGAAATCCGACGCCAGGCGGTCGGACGGTTAAGCGGTTGACCTCGGGTTTGGAGTAATACATAGCATATCCGACCTTTTATATACCGCCCTTGCCACATACCTACACACCATTTTCTTTTATTTCTTTGCATTGGACATACCAATACCTCAACTCTCTTTCATTTATTCAATTCACCATGGCCGCCCGTCGGTCTCTGGCTCGTTCCATCCCCGCCCTTCGGTCAGTTCCCCGCACGCCCGCGGTTGCCCGCGCTGCTTCCAGCACCCGGGCCCTGACCACTGCCACACCCGCCGCTAGACTTGCCTCCCGGGGAGCTTCATACCCTTCGAGCATTTCTACCGCACGTAGGCTGCATGCTACTGCCCAGCAGCTCGCCCCTTCCACTAGTTCGGCTGCTTCAACCGCGACCTCGTACCCAACCGACCACAACCCCATTGCCGACCCCATTGATACCACAAACTTCATCGATAACGAGTTCACCACTTCTAAGGCTACCACATGGATTGATCTCCATGACCCTGCCACCAACAACCTCATCACCCGTGTGCCGCAGAGCACCAATGAGGAGCTGAAGGCTGCGGTCGCTTCGGCCGAGGCCGCCTTCCCCGCTTGGCGGGCGACCAGCATCATGGCTAGACAGCAGATCATGTTCAAGTTCACTAGCTTGATCCGTGAGCACTGGGACCGCCTGGCTGCTTCCATCACCCTTGAGCAGGGTAAGACTTTTGCTGATGCCAAGGGCGATGTTCTCCGTGGTCTGCAGGTTGCCGAGACTGCCTGCGGTATCACTACTCAGATGACCGGTGAGGTGCTGGAGGTTGCTAAGGATATGGAGACCCGCAGCTACCGTGAGCCTCTGGGTGTTGTCGCCGCTATCTGCCCCTTCAGTAAGTTTGGAAAATTACAAGGATCAATTGGTTCCAAATGCTGATCGCTTTATAAGACTTCCCTGCTATGATTCCCTTGTGGTGTATTCCCGTTGCCACTGTTACTGGTAACTGCTTGGTCATGAAGCCCTCGGAGCGTGATCCCGGTGCTGCGATGATTCTTGCCGAGCTGGCTAAGGAAGCTGGCTTCCCTCCTGGTGTTATCAACATTGTGCACGGAACCGCTCCCACTGTGGACTTCATCCTTGATGAGCCTGCTATCAAGGCCATCAGCTTTGTCGGTAGCAACCGTGCTGGCGAGTACATCTACACTCGTGGCTCTGCCAATGGCAAGCGCGTCCAGGCCAACCTCGGCGCCAAGAACCACGCTGCCGTCCTCCCCGACTGCAACAAGAACCACGCTCTGAATGCCATCACTGGTGCTGCTTTTGGTGCTGCTGGTCAGCGCTGTATGGCTTTGAGCACTGTCGTGATGGTTGGTGAGACCAAGGAGTGGTTGCCCGAGATCGCTGAGCGCGCTAAGGCTCTTAACGTGAACGGTGGTTTCGAGGAGGGTGCCGACCTTGGCCCTGTTATTAGCCCCGAAAGCAAGAAGCGCATCGAGGATCTCATTGCTAGCGCTGAAGCAGAGGGTGCCACAATTCTCTTGGATGGCCGAAACTGCAAGCCCGAGAAGTACCCTAACGGCAACTTTGTCGGCCCCACTATCATCACCAACGTCACCACCGACATGAAGTGCTACAAGGAGGAGATCTTCGGTCCCGTCCTTGTTTGCGTGAACGTCGAGACCCTTGACGATGCTATCAACACTATCAACGCGAACGAGTACGGTAACGGTGCCTCCATCTTCACCAAGTCTGGCTCCACTGCTTCTCGCTTCCAGAAAGACATTGAGGCTGGCCAGCTGGGAATCAACGTCCCCATCCCCGTCCCACTGCCCATGTTCTCCTTCACTGGCAACAAGAAGAGTATTGCTGGTGGGGGTGCCAACACCTTCTATGGCAAGCCAGGAATGCAGTTCTACACCCAACAGAAGACCGTTACCAGCTTCTGGAAGAGCGAGGATGCCATTAGCACCAAGGCTTCGGTTATCATGCCCACCCACTCTTAATTTCTCTGATACCTGTTTATAAATTGTGTCGATGTTTTATCATCGTTTTCATGATCATGCCCCCTGCCGTTTCATACTCAAAATGTACTATGTCCGAACAAATCCGGCCTCATTCATCATTGTCCATCTGTAGATGATTTCTGAACCATATTTTAAAGCTATTGTAGGAAACAAGTCCTAGTAGCAGACTACTCAACACGAAAGTTAAAACTCTTTTACTTGCTGACGACCGAAAAAAGAGGATATATTGCGGGAACCCTTGGCATCAAGGTAAATTTATAAACTTTCAATCTTTCCTCTACTCAGCCTGTGGCTCCTGGAAAGTGTAAACCAGACGTCCCAACTCAACCTTGCCACCCTTGACAACAGCGACGCGACGAGTGTAACGGCGCTCGCCGTTCACAAGCTCGAATCCCCAGACCTAATAAGTTAGCATGTCACTCACCATAAAGCGGATTAGAAATTGCATACCTGCTCAGCAGTCCACCCGACCTCCTGATTCACAACATAGCTCTGCACCCAAAGTCCCTCACCCTCTCCAAACTCTGCGCCCTCATCATCAACGATGAAACCCTCGCTGGCTGACCCGTCAAGCTGGATCTCACCACGCAAGAACTTCTGGACCTTAGCATCGGCCTCGGGCTCTCCAACCTTGCTCTGCACATCAACAGCCGGGCGAGTCTTTCCATCATCCCCCTTAGCACCGCGGAACATACGCGAGCGGCCGTGAACGGTTCCAAAGATGGTATCCACGTGACTGCGCTCCTCCCAGTCCAAAGTACGCGATTCCTTAGTACCAGTGATGCCACCGGTAATTATTTGATCGATATCGATGTGGTACACCAGCGGCTTTTCGGAGTCAACGTACTCTTTCACGTGCAAGGTAACTGTAGCGTAAGGTAGGGCTTTGCGGAGGAACCAGCTCACGCCTTGCTATGGGATTGTCAGCAAATACCCACACCTATACATGTACATATTGCATGGCCTGGTAATTGGTGCGGCTCCCTCATCTTCGTAGCTTGTGCAACTTTCCCAGGGGGCTTTGTATATCAAGGGTAGATGGTACGTACCAGAGTCAGGATGGGGTCAGTGGGGTCGGACAGGCCTGCGTCCTGTTACACAAGGCGAAAGCGTTAGCTATGGAAGGTATTCCTTCATTACATGGCTCGGGGGGTTATGGGCTTATTCAATGGCTTAGACTTACCATTACCCACTGCCCATTGAGGTTCTTGATTGTGATATTGGCGGGAGCAGCCATTTTGTTGTAGTAGAGCTAGGAATGCGGGGTGGTGGGGGGTTATATTGTAGAATGAGTTGGAGATATTGTAACGAGACACCGATAGAACAGAGTGAGGGAACTTAGGAGGAATGTAGGAGATACTTAAGAGAAGAAATAAGCGCGGCAGGAACAATCCTACGTTGATCTTTCCTTCTATATGCTACCTTACTCTTTCCTTGAGCATGTGCTATTTCCGAGGCTGACACGTGCATGCTGAGTAAGGCCATGTCATTGATGCCTCAACTTCCAGGGTGCGGCAAGGCCTAAGGCTGTAAGGCATCAAGGCGGAGCTACTATCCATCATCGCGGGCAGCTATAGTTGATCGCGTTGTTGACCTCCACCCTCAATTCGTAGTCATGGCGTTCAACAAGAAATACGCTGGTCTTCCAGACTTGGTATGTCAAATGACTGTCAGTCATATTGTCACAAAATACTAATTGCTTAAAGGACCCCGCTCCAGATATTTATGAGACCCCTGACCTTACCGATGAAGCGTCCACCGTTCCCGTGAGTCTGATATGGATCAAAGATAACAACATACCCACCAGCTAACCCATAACATCCGGAAACCAGACCGGCACCATCCGCACAGATTCGGATCACGATGACGCCGGTTCCAACTCCGACATCGACCGGGAAGCAGTCAACGCCGACCAGGCGCGCGCACATTTTATGGGAGCTGCAGTCGACGCTCGCGACACCAATTTCTCGGACAGTATCGCAATGAAACGGCAAGCATATCGCAGCAAAGATAAGAGCCAGCGCCAACGGCGAAGACGCGAGGATGGCACCGAAGAGGTTGGAGATTTGAGCGACAGCGAGGACGAGTCGATTGAGCGGCGACTGACTCGTCTGCGAAGAGAGGTGGAAGACCTGAAGATAGAGATGGCGAACCAGTCGGCTCTGGAGAAGACAGTTGTGGAGAGTACACCTGCTGGCATACCTCAAGAGAGGAATGACTTGGGTGATGGGGTAGCGGAGCTGAGTCGGGCATTGGATAACCTGCACGCTTCGTCTCGAGGTGTTCCAAATGCCTCTTACTCTGCCGCTGCTTTGCTTACCCAGAAGCTTGGACCAGAGTCATCAGCGCCTAACAAAGAGGACGGTCAAAAACAATCAAAATCTCAGCCTGATGGACCTACGGCGGCTTTTACCATGGCACAGGCACAGGCAGGCATGCCCACAGCTGGGATTCTTTCTCATGCGGCGGCATTCGAGAGCCGTTTGGCGCTTCTAGAAGCATCAATGGGTATCTCAAGTGCTTCCAACCCATTCGTCGGAGATGGATTCAGCGAGCCTGCTCTGCAGCCCGTTCTTCCCGCTCTCGACCAACTGACCTCACACCTCGGTGCTCTAACCGGTCTCCTTGTGGGAACAAATCCAACAGCTGGGACACCAGCTGCAGTGCCCGGAATGACAACCCCCCACCTTGAAGCACTTTCTTCCCGCGTCCGCAAGTTAACGACAGATGCTGAGGCCCTGGCATCAGCCCGCAAGCGCGCTGCGGATGCCGCCAAAACTTCACAAACAGCTCGCGTCACCTCTACAGAAGATGCTGCTGCCCCAGGTGCCGACGGTCCTTCTGCTGACGATGAACATACCGCCAAGATCCACGCTCTGTACGCTACCCTCCCGACCATCCAGTCCCTGCACCCTCTTCTTCCCAGTGTCCTGGAGCGTCTCCGCTCTCTCCGCGCCTGTCATTCCGGCGCTGCACAGGCTGCAGACTCGCTGAATGAACTGGAAAAGAGACATGCAGAGATGTCCTCGGAAATTGAGCAGTGGCGCGAGGGTCTTGCAGCTGTCGAGGAGAAAATGAGTCAAGGCGAGTCGGTGCTGCGCTCGAACGTCGAGACTGTTGAGCCTTGGGTGCGCGAGCTGGAATCTCGTATGGCGAGGTTGGAGGGTCCACCTGGTGGTTTGTAGGTGATTCACAATCGCCGTGTTTATTAAGTCTGGGCTTTGAGTGGCCCAGCGGAGATCTATCATGATACATAATACCCTGTTTCGCGTGTAACTCCTTTGATGTATGGCTGCGGCCATGATTTGTTGATACATATACTCATAACGGAAAATATTTGAGATGCATATCTGGGCAGGTGATTTTCCTAGGATCTCACATGTTTTCCCTTCGCTCTGCCTGCATTTAATTTTAGGTATTCAGCCAGAAAAAGATATCAATATTTTACAGGTGAAACATACGCCAGTTCGGATAGATGAAAAGCCTTTGGAATGAATTCAAATTCTTTCTCAACTCTCGGGTCTTCCTCTTCAAGAGGCCTGCATTTATCAAACATCTATAGAATCCTTCAGCCGCCTCAAAACCTTTACCCTCGGCCTCATCTTCAACTCAACCCACCAACCCTTGAGCACAACCTTCCTCGCCATCTCTCGCACATGTTCAAATAATTCAACAGCATGATTTCCACCAACCAAAGACAGAACCCACCGCTCGGCACTTCCCACGGCTGGTTCCCCTGGTCTAAGGATAGAAACTCCTGCAAAGCCCTCAAGGACCTCAACGGTTTCCCACTGCGACCCAGGCAGTGCATCACGAAGACGCATTTCATCCGTATCCAGGTACGCAGGCTCCGCCGAAGCCTCAACGAGAACATACTCGAACTTTTCCCAAAAAGAAGCCGTAGACTTCACCATCTCGTCTTCGGTCTTGTCGTATGTCCAACGTTCATCCGCAGTACTCGGCCGTTGTAGGAAACGGGTAACACCCGTTTGGCAAACAAGGTTGCCCAGGTAAACATGGATATCCTTGCCAGAACTCATCTCCCTATCTTCGTAGCTATGTAAAGCATTCAGCGCCCTCGCACCAGGGTAATTAGCCGCGGAAGCGGGAAGAGAAACCAGATTGGAAAGCAAGAATGATGCGAGCGTGGACAGGATCAGAAGACGGGAGGCATTGCGAGCGAAAAACGAGCGCGAGCTGTGTGTCCAGAGGTATGCAGCGCCGAGGGCAGCGGCTGCTGTTAACGATGGAATGATGTAGAGGATGAAGCGCCATTCTTTGTGTGGTTGGAAGCTATAAAGTGCCGTGAAAGACAAGGACGGTATAAGTAGTGAGAAAGCCGAGTTGCGTGTTGCGGGCTGGCGAAGCGCAACGGGAATGGCGAGGGTATAAGTCAGGGGGTTGAGTAGAAGCCGGGGAAGGGCATTAAAGAAATAGAATGACCATGGCTCTGTGCCCCAGGCCGAGGACTGGCCATGGACGACATTGAAGATGAATGCCTCGAGCTCGGGCCAGAGCGGGGTGTGTTGCCAGAAGAGCGAGTCAACTGATACTGTCGTGAGGAGGCCAATAGCAAGACCTAGAAGGCCGGCAGGGATGGCAGTCTTAAATAGGTTGATACGGCCGGAGAGCAGCAGAAACAGTGTCTGCGTTGCGACTAGGACTGCCAGCTCGGAGCGGAAGATGACGCCTGCAATAGTGAGGAGGCATAATGAAAGACGGTATGCGCCTTGTGCTTGGGGGTTAGAGCTGCCCACTTTGTCCGGGAGCATATAGCGCATTGATAGAGTTGTCAGACCAAATGCAAACATGTTCGATAGCGGCCGCGAAGCATAGTAGATTAGATGGAACTGGCTGCTCTGGAAGAGCAGGTACCATATAGCTACCGTCTGGCCGAAGCTGCGGCGGAGCCCATATGCAAAGGTAGATAACGCGAAAGCATTGTATAGACCCAAAATAGCTCGAGCTAGCGAAAATATAAGTATGGAATCGCGATCATGCGACATACAAAAACCTACCTAGAATTTGGCGGTCGATTCGGCCATCCACCGCAATTACCAGCTGCGATACCTTAGCGAGAATCGCTGCACCAACAGCTGTCCGGGGCACAGCGCCAGGAAAAGTGAAGTGATCATAATTGGCGCGCTCAGCGCCAAGTTCAGTAATGGGGAAGCCATGTGTCAAGATGTCATGGACAGCTTGGATATGGAAAGACTCCTCGACCTTAGTATAAGGCGCAACGAGGACATGAAGAACAATTAATGATGTGAGCAAAATCACAAGCCCAATAAACACGAGTCCTGCATAGATTATTAGCTATTTTATCTTGTAATTTGTGCGGCGCAACTTTACCATTTCTCATGATTGCGGCGAACAGTTGTTGATCCGGAGATCTGGCGCTTCCCGAACCTCACCTTACACTTTCCCAACTCCCTCCGCAACCCCGTTCAACAACCCCTCCCCGCCACAATGTTGCTCTTCGGTCTTGGGACTCTTGTTTATGGTGTGTATTTATTCAAGGAAGCTTTATCGTTATTACTGACATCTTAAATTTTAGCCATCGTCCTTCTCATCAACGGCATCGCCATCCTATCCGAGGACCGCTTCCTCGCTCGCAGTACGTCTCCCTCCCTCCGAACAGATCGCAGATCGCCCACTGGAACCTCCAATCCTGACAACAGCTAACCTGACTGGAATAACTAGTTGGATGGGGCCGAACACAAGCTGAGCCCGGCTTCGGCGCGAGTCATGACACCACCAGCGTGAAAGCTAAGAGTATCAACCTGATCGCTAGTGTGAGGACAGTGATGCGGAGTATGTACACCCTCTATCCTGCGTTCCGAAGCGATATTCATACGCCCCGTCTTGTGTTCTTTTTGGCCTCGAGCAAGACTCAGCCTGAGCTTGTAGCTACCTTGCGCGGACGGGGCTGGACAGGCAGCAGGCGCAACAACTGAAACACACAAAACTAACAATGCATCCCAACAGTACCTCTCATCGTCATCAATACTGTTATCATCGTCTACGAGCTTATTCTCGGCTGATTTAACGAATCCCATTTCTTACAAAACCAAAGCGGCTGCACAGGGAGCGGTCCCGGTTCCTGGTGGCTTGCTCCCTCGTCCTTAAAGCCAACTGCAATTTTTCCAACGTATTTGAGCGAATCGAGGCTTTATGGCCTAGATATTTCACAAAAAATCACCACAAGACACGCGGCATGACATACACGAGCTACTAGCACTATCGCGGAGTGGATTGTAGTATCCACACAAGGCTTGGTGGATGATCCTTTGGCTGGAGGCTTTATCGAGGTTCAGACGGAGTATTACTGTGGCGTGGTACAGGCTGGATTCCAAAATCAGAATCCTGTCTTGTTCAGTCGGCTTAGATCTATAATTTCTCGATGTATATACCCACGACGAATCAAAGATATCATATCAATTGAATCGCTAGAAGGCAATCCGTTCTCTGTAATTACCCGTTGATTGTTAACGCAGATATAGTCAACGTGAGAAAGCTATACAACATGTTACAAAACAGCAAAATCGGTGATTTCAAAGAAGCTTGTCCATAATCAATGTGATGGAAGGAAACTAAAAAAGACCAAGCAAGATATGCATAGGAAAACAACCTGATAGGTTTGAAAAGCAATAACTCCAGATGGATCCCACTTCAATGCTTGCCAGCATTGCAAAAACCAAACGCCTCTTTTTGCGCCAGACGGGAAATACCCCCCATCAGCGTCGGTATCATGCCGCCGCACATCGTACATAAACCAGCAGCAATGAAGAGAAGCAGTCACAGAAGGAAAAAGTAAAAAAAAAAAAAAAGCCATGATCAAGATCCAAAAGGCCTAGAAAGACATGTCTGTGGAAGCAATCCCAAGCTGGGACCATTCACAGGGGAATGAGATGGAAACGAAAGTGCGTATCGCGTATCATGAGATCGAAATGGTGATACATTCACGGAAGGTATGTGCAAAAGCAAATGAGATAGCTTATATGTGCAGAATGAGGGAGGGTATCTCCGTGTTAACTCGACCGGAAACTGGCAGATGCAAGAAATTTAAAACGCTCGTCGAAATACACTGTTCATGACGCTGCTGATTTTTTGAAGCTGAACGATCTCCATCGGTGAGTGTGGCCGACCCCTGATTTGTCGGTGCTGCCATTGCTGCCGTTGCTATTACCGTTTCCGTTACCATTAGGGCTGTTGAGGTGGTTGACATGGCTGATATGCTTGGCCGTGGGAGAGGTAGAGAGAGGAGGAAGGTGGGTATTGCTGTGATTGAAGTAAGGATCATGCTTTTCCGGCACCACAGGTGGGAATGGCTGCGTAGATGTGGATTTGTATGAACTGGAAAGGTCCAGGGCATCCTTTGCAGGAACGGGTGGTCGAATACGCTCTTCTTCTTGGGCCGGCACTTCGAGAACAGGAGCTGGGGTAGTCTCCGCAGTTGAAGTCGATACTCGAGGTTCTTTATCCTTGCTGAGACGATTGCTGAGACTGCTGCTCAGACTGCGACTGCTACGTCTGAAAATGCTAAACCGGGAAGAGTCCCGAGGTGATCCATTTTCAGGCCCAAGGTCAGCAGCTTCAGTCTTGCTCGATTCCTTGCTTGCTTTAAGGGCTCTTTCGAGATCCGCAGCCTCCTGTTTCATCTGGGCTTGCCGTTGCTGGTCAAGTTCCCTGCGTTGAATTCTCTCCATCTTCTCTCTGTTTTCCCGCTCATCTTTGGCTGCTTTCTCGGCCGCCTTTTCTGCTGCCTTTTGTGCTGCTCGCTGCTCCTTCTCCTCCCGTACTTTCTCCTTCCGGATTTGGGCATCGCTCTTCTTCGGACTCAGAGAAGGAGGGTGCTCATCAGGGATCGGCGGTAGAGGTGGAACCTCTGGTGGTTGAACGGGTTGTAATGGAGGCATTGGATCAGCCTCCGGGACTTCCAGATGTACAGGCATTTGACCGGGCGCTGTTGTTATTTTGCTAAGCGGAATCGGTCGGTGTGTATCATCTACAGGCACGCTGTGCACATGAGTCAGAGATCCATTAGTTTGTGCGCTCGCTTCAGCTGCTGCCGCGGAGGATGCCCGATCCTCTTTAGCCTGTTCCCTAAGAACAGCCTCCAATGTTGTCTCTTGGTAAAAGAGGACATAGGCACAGGCTAGACCCGGGCGATCACCGAAGAAGTTGCGCACGTAATTTTTGTCCACCGGCTCAACCAATTCATCATCGAACAGCAACCAACCACGATCTTCTGTCTTGATGATTGCAACATAGTGGCCGTGGTATGGCCCTCCACCAATATGCACCACAACGGCGTACAGTTCGTATAGTCGATCCGGGTCTTCGGCGTCATCGGTCGTGTTGAACAGTCGTAGATGATAAGGATAAACAACTCGGTGGAAGAGCTTCTGTAGTCGCTGCAAGTCCTCGGTATATTTGAAACGTTTCAGATGCAAGGCCAATACACGGGGCAGACGCTTGATCTTCATACGTTTCTCAGCTTCCTGAAGGCCACCGCAGTTATCGCAGTGAAACTTGTTCCTTTCGCACAGCATTTCCTCGGCTGAGAATTTCCGCAGACAAGATGTCACGGACGAATGCTGCTCAAGATCCACCGAAAGATCCAAAAACACCTCATCTCGCTGAGAGACCTTCTCACAGGTCAAACATTTTGTTTCCGACGTCAAAGTACCCTCAAACAATTCGTGGACCCATCTTGTCGTATTTGGCGACTTCGAACCAGGGCTTCCTGTCATACCTAGCGAATCTGCGCTGGCGCTGGGTAGCGTCTTCTCTGCGAAACTCTGCTTCGTCGCCTCCGCTTCGACATTGGATACGACCTCGTTTAATAGCAGATTCAAAAACTCATGCGCATCCTGGTGCATGGCAGTCCGGAACATTTCGTGCTCACGGCGAAGCACATCCAAAAACTGTTGCGGTCGGATGATTCCGATACGTGACTGACTACCCACCAGCGACTCAAAAATGTCCTTCAGTGAAGTAAAGAGAGATTCCGACATGCCGTAACTGGTAGCATTGTTCTTCGTTTCGAGGATTGGGAGAGTCTGCAGGGCGACTTTCTTCTTGTATTCCGGGGAGTCCTTATCTTCGGGTTTCTGGGGTTGATTAGGTGACACGCCCGCCTGGCGCGATGACGGCGCAGCGGCTTTCTGCTTCGCTGCTAGCGCTTCAGCCTCCAGGTGCGCATTCGGGTTTTGGTATCGCAGGTTTTTGGCGAGCGCCGCCTCGATGCTCTCGACTGGGGTTCGTTGGGGATAGTTGATCACGGCCTCGCGGAAAGGAACGGAGTAGTAAAGGCATTGAAGGATCGAATTGCAGTAGCAAGTGTTTCCGTACTGAGTCTCGTCCTGTTAGTAGGGCGAAGGGCAAGCGGGATGGACCCAACCACTGCAGCACTCACATTTTCCATACCAAAGAACTTATCGCTTCCATCTTCTCGAATGGAGCCCATGTCCTGTAATCTCTTCTCCAGTGGGCTGATCTGCGGCGTTTGAAGGTCCTTCTTGGGGTTTACCGGAGCGGGCGAAGGGGTATTCGGAGCCTGTGTGGGAATAGAATGTCAGTGTATCGTCTCAATCTAAATCGTCTCACGAGCACACGGGAGGATGCTGTGACACCAGCAGGAAGGGATGATGCTCGGAGGTGGTTTCAAGCCTCACCCCATTGTTGCGATTGCCTCTGTTGAAGATCCCCATCATGATGGTATTGTCGTCTAGCCGATCGCACTCGGCGGCATGGAGGATCACGAAGAGTCAAGCCGACCGCGTGGATGTATTCGCAAAGAGGAACAGTGGTGTGGTTGGGGTAACTCGGGGAAAGAGTTTAGGCCGAGCACGTTGAGTCGCGGAGAGTGTCCGGGGAAGCCACCAAAGCAGGCCTGAAACGCAGGAACCGCATACGGGGCCTCCGTTACCGACAAAGATAAGAGGGGGAATCCACCAAAGAGAGGGGAAAGGGATAGAAAATGTTAACTTTCGTTAGTAATTGCTAATAGGGAACGAAGGGAGAGAAAACGAAAAGGATGTGGCGTTCGAGCTCACACGCTTTATCTGACTGTACAGTAATCATGGATTCATTTGTTCTATGTATTCTTATGTATATCTCGTACGTTACTGGTAATTGCCCCAGTTTTTATTATAGTTTTATAATTAATTCGCGCATGCAGCAGAAACATCCAGAAAAAGCGTAATAGTCTGGGTGTCAAAGACGTCCTTCTCGATGCCACGTGGATTAGAGGCAGGTACTTGTCCAATCGCCGATTTCTTACCTTAGACTGCATACAAAAAGTGAATCTCATATTGTGCGAACCGGGTATATCGGAGGGAAGAGGGACAAAGAAAACCCAAGAAGAGGGGAGAAGACCCATTATGTCATGGGCCATTGGTTCAACCTCCTCCTCACCCCGGAAGCCCCCACGGTATCCCATGGAACTTGGCTCCTCTTTCCTCTTACGAAGGATGGGGGCCTGGAGTTCATTGAGTCTTTCTCCATTAGCCGCTGTCCTGCCATTGGCTGGAAATTGAACGGGCCATGTGTCCGCCCCTCGCATGGCGTGGCTTTTCCACCAATGAACGCTTTCAACGTGGGGTCCAAGAGCCGACACTTGGTGGCGGTGGAGTCAATGCCCTTTCCGACTTGCGTCCTTGCCTGGGCCATCCGCGCCGAGCATCATGCGGGGGGGAAACAAAGCAAGAGACGATCAGGCGTCCGATCACCCTGATCATCCCCAGCATTCAAGGGGTTGGTGTAGCCTATGTTTCTAGGACATTGCTCATTGGCCGCGCGGCCCTCATGGCCTCCCCTCCATGGCTGAGAACAGAAACGGCCTGCTGCGACTTACCGTCGTGCCTGCCCCGGCTCGTTACATCTGTAGCGTGCAGTAGCGCACCCACCGGCGGCCGATGTCAGTATAACATAGGCTCCTTGCGGGGCCTTGCGCGCTAATCAGGTCTTGGGTATGTGCACACCGCAGAACCCCCTCGATCACCCCTCGATACGATTCAACTCGGGGTCTGAACCACACCCCCTGTACCAAGAAAATGCTTTTTTCGTATTCATTGGCTCGCGCAATGCAGAAATATGATCAAGACTGCGCCCGGGAAGGCGGGCTGCAGATATTCCATCGATCCGTGCAACATGTTATGTACGTACATCCTGGTGGGGTGAACACTCCAGCAGGTTGATTCGGCGACCATGAGAGTGCTTGCCTTTCGTGCTTGGTGCTTGGTGCTTGGCGGGCCCAGAATGATGGCCGAAGCTCGGGCTCGAAAGACGACAGGGTTGGTTAATATAGACAAACTTTATTTCGTTTATTTGGTCAAGTTGGGTCAAGCCACATTGATAGCTTGGTGATTGTACGGGGCAAATAAGGCCCGAACAAATGATGGATCGACGTGTTTTCAATGTAGCTTTTTGGCCCCTAGGGGGGCGAACGCCATTGTTACATGGCTTACGTCGTACAGAGTAGATCGCTTATCTGTAGATGGCTCTCATCGGATCGACATGAATGATTGCCTTTTGTTCATTGACATTTTCCGTCTCCCGCTCCTTCTGTGGGTCTCGGAGCTCGCGTCTCCGTTGATATGACGTCTTTCCATCTCACCTCCGCTTGAAAAGGAAGGAGGTTTTATGCTCGAATATCTGCCCAACGATTATCAATTGATAGTGACTTGAAGTGATATCAGAAAAAATGGATATATACATATCTCAGATTTATAGCCTAGTGGCCAATGATCACTAGGCAAGAGCGCTCATGACTATCTCCGAATTATTGAGCTAGATATGCCATCTCCAGGTATGTCTACCGATATCATATGTCGTGTAATCCAGAAAAACGCAATTGGTTTGAGGCTGTGCGAGAAGGTGGGCTCTCCCGGCGTAAACTGACCTGATTCCGTGTCTTCACTGCAAAATTTGCCGTATTGGCCGACGAGAATCTTGTGATGCACTGGAGAGTAAGTTTGATTCAAGTAATCTGAATTTCCTGGGACACGTCGTCCATGCTAGGACTGGTTTCTTTGAGCAGCTTTGTGATGCCCAGAATTACTGGGAAAGACCGAGTATCATCTGTTATATATGGCTATCAATAATGAAAGGGCAAGCTGATAGTGGGACTGAGGGATCGGAGGGAATCTAAAGAGCTTAGAGGACGTTTGAGTCTGAAGGATAACTCGGTAGAGTTTATGACAGGAAATAATCGTGAACTTGAGACCTCGCTTCGGGCTGTGATGATTTTCGACCGGTGACGACTTTCTGTGTTCCCTGGAGGATGTCAAATCATCACAGAATAGCTCGCTTTGCAACCCATTTCACGACCTTCAGTTGAAACTCCAGCGTAACTCCAATTTGATATTGTTCAAGCTTGCACTCAATATGGCGGATTTTGATCTATGCAAGACTGAAGGTCGGGGAGAACATGCTGAGCGGACGGGTTCCACGGTGGCCTGTAGACTAGCGATAGGCATAGTTCGCATCATGTTACCGATGATGGCATCATCCGCGTCATAGGATAAGCTTGGAGGGGCTGCGACGTTGAATTTGAAGTCCAAGAACTCTCCTGGTGTACTTGTGCTTTTCCAGGGATCCCGGCCTCTTATTGGTTGAGAGCTCAATGAGCGTGGCTTTGAACCCACCCAAGACCAGTTCGCCTGCTCTCCTTGTTTACATTCAAAATATGCCCTGTAATCGATCAAAGATCGATACTGGTATCAATTGCACAATTTTCGATGAACCTTGCGAAGAGTCCGACAATATTGTTAAGGTTCTTTAGCACCCAGGGTTCCGGTGCCTCGATCTGGCCCTTATTGTACGCGGAAATGAGCACCCAATGTTCTGTGCAGCTGAGCTTTTTGTGAGCTTCGTCGAGACTCGAGAGCGGTGGGAGCTGGTACAGTCTCGCCATGGAATGCGCAGGCAGATACAGGAGAACATTCTATGGTCATATCGAGATACCACATATCCGAGTACTACGATTGTCGATTCGGAAATTGTTCATTCATGGCACAAATGTCCGCATGGACGAGCAGTTTGGGTTGAAAAGGAGTTGCATGACTTTCTCCACGGGGAGGGGCAGATGCCTTTTTGACCCAGATATTGGGATAATGTTCGGGTTTGTATCTTGGAAAAATTTCTTTGAGCCTGGCTTTGAACGCCCTCACGATTTAAACAGGGTTTTAAAAATGAAAGGCATTGTCAAATGAAAAAAAAAAATTGAATTGCTCAGCTATGACAGAAGCTCTTTATTAGCAGTACATGCTGAGCATGGGAGAAGTATATATTACATCATCGTCGTATATATTATACAGGCTCAGGCTCCTGGGTTGCATCGTTTCCAGCTTGTGGCCCGGTGTTCTCCCTCTTCTGCAAGGATGATCTCAACTTGTGGTTCTTTATAAACATGGCGCAAGTGAAACCCACGATCGCGAAGGCCGCGGCGAGCTGGAAAGCGCCATGCAGCGCATACATATGGCGAGCTTGGAATTGGTTGCTACTATCATCAGCATAGAACCGATGCAGTTGTTGGTAGCTGATTGTCGAATTCGGTGAGGCAACTTGACCTTGCTCATTAGGGTCCGCAATTTGTTGGTTGAGGCGGTTGCGAAACAGGACGCCGGCAACCGACAGTCCAATGGTCGGCCCAATGGATCGGAATGTAAGTAGTACAGATGTCGATGTGGCCTGCATTTCATGCGGAATTGCACTGAGCAAAGCAAGGAGCAGTACAGTTAAAAGTCCACCGTATCCGAACCCGTAAACAAACTGGTATATCATAGCCAAGACAGGTGGTGAGTGTAGGGAAAGCGTTGCGATTCCCACCGAGCCAATCACGATGCACATGGGCTGATTAACCTTCCAAATTCCGTACTTGCCAGAAAGACTGGTGACAAGCCCAACTGTGAAAGACCCTAACCCACCACCAATCGGCTCGGGGAGAAGGAGAACTCCCGTCTGGCTGGTAGAGTGTCCCCGCAGCTGTAGATATAGAGGGACATAATACATCAACGTGTATATTGTCATCGACATGAATGCAGTGCACAGACAGGCTGCTAACACCGTAGGCTGGCCCAAGACAGACAACGGAATGATGGGTTCCTTAGCAAAGCGTAGCTCGATCGTGAGGAAGATGGCAAATAATGGCGCCGCCAGAAGCAGAGGAACAATCGACTGGCGTTCTTCACCATTGACATAGATAAGAAACAATGCCAATGACGAGACCAATGTGATTGAGCCACCGTAGTCAATCCGCCGTAACCGGAGTAGAAAGCTGGTATTTCCCATGTCTTCCCAGGGCAGGAAAATAGCCATGCAAGTCCCAGCAGTGACCGAGATTGGCGCAAGCATGATAAACGCCCATCGCCAGCCTAGAGCATCATTGACCGCACCGCCGACCACCGCTCCACAGCCCATACCACCAGTGAATGCAATGATGGACATACTATGCCAAATACCACGATATCTGGGTGGGATGCGATCAGATGAGATATAGGTGGCAATCGAGCTACAGCCACCTCCACCGATACCGGCAATGACCCGTCCCAAAATGAGCATTGTACGCGTACGGGCGAATCCGCATGTCAAGTTACCAAGAGTAAAAACCAGCGTCGCAAAGATAAAACTAGGCTTCCGGCCGAAGATGTCACTGAGTTTTCCGGTTAATGGTTGTGTCGCGGCCTGGCCTATGAGGTACCCGGCACCAAGCCATGAGATGATGGCAAGGGAATGAAACTCGCCCGCGATGGTTGACGATAGAGTGGAGGTTATGGTGCTATCTGGTGCTGTTAGTGAGGAGCTACAGAGCCCTTGTGTTAGTACGTACCAGCAGCAGCAACAAACGAGGCAATTGTACCCGACAGAATTGCCGCGATTACCCTCCACGTCAGTGCGCGTTCCTCCGTGGGAGGAGAGACCAGGGGCGTTTCTTCAGTGGCCATGATTCCAGACCTCGGGAGCGCGAAGAATGTAAAAACAGAAAAATGAGCGACGAGGATGAGGAGGCGAGTTCTCCTGCGGGAGAGCTGGGAATCATATAGTTACAAAGATATTTTCTTTTTCATCATTGGAGGCAATCGATGTTACCGAGCAGGGAACTATTACTCCAGTGGGACAAAATTGCAGATCATGGTTCGATTGATCTCTTTTTGAACGCCACAATGCACATCCAGGTCCAATCAGATACGACCCTAGAAGCCGTGTTCAACACAGCTACAAGGCCTTGGGCTGACAAAAGTAAGGGGTGATTCAGCTGCCCCTTTCTGGGATTATGTAATAGAATGTCGGACATGTATGGTTGCATGGTTGCTGTACGTTATCAATAGAGATACTCGAGGTGATAACAGATCTGACGGCTTTAGTTGCTGCCATGTCAATATTTGAACAACTGGTGATCGCCAGTCCGCTAGCTTCAAACGGCCCGCTCCGCCCATGAGCCCGATGCGGGCCGCCCATATGGGTAGAACCCATGGGCTTCATGGGCCTCGGAATGTACACAAGAGGGTCTATGAAGAATGCCAATATGCCGCAAGGATTTCAACACAATCGGTGCCAAAAATAGCGATACAGAATTGTCGTACACTAGGTCCTACTACACTGCAACGACACGACCACACATGAAGGATATCAGCTATTAACGTTGCTTTATTATCTTAGATGTGCATTTGTTCAAGCTAACCATGCTGGTGACGTTTTCATATGATATGCATGGATATCTTTGTGTATTGCGCGATATATCATTTAGTGGTGAGCGAACCCCCTCTAAGGCACGAAACATGTATGGGACTTCTTTGAGCAAACTGGAAGCACAGAATCTAATCTAGTTATCTTGATAATTTAGAAGTGCAAGAAGCGACGTAAAAATTAACTGAAAGATCCGGAAGACATGATGAAGTGGGGTCAAATGTCACTACCAGCAGCTTGTCAGAATCTCCCCAAATCTCCCCTCGCGCAACGCTGTGTAGACCTTGCTCACTTGGGAGCCGATACACTCCTTTCCTTGAGACTTTGCTCTGTTGTATGTCGGGTGAGCCTCAATTCCTCTGTGCGTTGGCACTTTCAGTTCATCACGGACAAACGTGTACAGCTTCTGAGATGTACTGCAGAGATATGCTTTGGTTGGGGGGTCGGCCAGGAACTTAGTCCGCGCGGCGTCATAGCTCTGCTGCAGTGTATCAGCCACGCTATTTTTCCACTGTCCGGCTATCATGTCTTGCGAAACGCCAGCATCTGGAAGAAGGTCAAGAAGGGCGCCCACTGAGTAATTCGCTGTCGTCAGAGAGCGGTCGCGAAGATCTTTCGTACTGCTTCGGTCCCAGTGATGCATGAGCCCCTCCCAAACGGCCGCTTGGATTTTCTCAAGGTGCGCAGGAGCGGCCGATGGGAAAACATTCCCCGTAATACTTTCCATCTTCGGGCGTACATCCTTGATAAATTCTTCTTGGAGCACACGTTGATCCACAGCTTGGCACAGGACGTATAGGTAGCTTGCCAGCATCAGCGATAGTACTTCGACAGCATCACCAGCATAACGACAGCTAATAAATGCCAGGGAATTGATCCCCTGGTTATGCATCTCAGCTGACTGGACGTGGTTGCTGATAGGGTGGTTCAAATATCCAAGCTCCGATGTATAAGATGCCATGTTGATATCTATGCCCTTGAACGCGAACGACAGGCTAGGGTCGTCCATGCTCAAATTCGGGGGCAAGCCGTTACTCAAGGCTGGATTGATCAACTCAGAGCACTGGGAGAAGATCATCTTCCCTATCATTTGCATCGCGCTTAATGTTTTTTCCATAGATGAGGTGATCGCTGTAGCCTGGAAATTACCACCGTGGTAGATTTCTCCGTCCGCAGGGTTGATGAGTGGGTTATCCGTTGTCGAGTTTAGTTCAGCTCGAATCTGGTCGAATGCCAAAGCCATGTTCTCAATATTTGGACCAATCCACTGAGTAGCTGTTCGTAGAGCGTATCGGTCTTGAGCTAGCCCATGGTGTGCGGGTCCAGCGGGAGTGGCCAGTTTTGAGTCACTCAGGGAATTATATATATTCCTTGCTGCCTCAATTTGACCATCGTGGGGGCGTACTGCTGCAATGAAAGGATGATAGTTACATGTCATACCTTTCATTGCTTCGGTTCCCATAGCTGTTAAAAGCTGGGAAAGGAGGACTAGCTGCTTGGCTTCAAACATGACCAAGCTTGCCGCACCACAACTGAATGCAGTTCCGTTTAATAGTCCGAGTCCTTCTTTGGGAGCAAAATCTAGAGGCTCCAGTTTCATCTCACGGAGAGCTTGATCAGCCCCTATTATATCTCCATTTGGCGTGTGAATTGAAATGTCCGGGTTCCCTTCCAGTGCGCCGGCGATGTATGAAAGCGGCGTTAGATCTCCCGAGGCGGAGATACTCCCTCTGAGGGGGACCACGGGGGTCATGGAGTTGCACAGGAAGGCGATCATGTGCTCAATCACCTGTGGCCGAACAGCCGAGTGACCGCGTAGCAGGGAGTTGCATCTCACAAGCATTGCAGCCCTGACTACTGGTATAGGCATGCTGTGACTTTTCAGGGAGCTTAGGTGGCTGGAAGCCTCTCGTCCTTTGTCAGCGGGTAGTAATACCGCTGAATTCTGGTGTTGAATTAATGCCTGCTGAAGAGCAATGTAGTTGTTCGTTCGAGTATCTGCACTACCCCCGAAGCCAGTATTGACTCCGTAAACAATTTCACCCCGGTTAAGCTTCTGATTCAGAAGATCCACACTTTCTTCCAGGGCTTGAAGAACCTGTGAGTTTGTGGTAATAGCCACATTGCAATCATGCCTATAGTCATCGGTTCACATATTAGTTCAAAATCAAGGAACCGGACAAGTACGGGAAGGGTTATCAGACCGAGCAACGGCCACAACAGCGCCTAAGTCTAAAGATTGACCGTCCAAAGAGACCTGTGTGCCTTTATCCAAGAGGGTCTGCGTTCTGCGACATGTTTGAAGTGTAATATCGGTAAAGGACAGCTTTAAGCTTGGCTTCCGATCGAGGGTAGGGTCCTCTGTGTACACAGGAGAGATAGATGCTTCGCCCATTGTGACAATCTGCAATTATAAAAGTAGTCACAAAGTATGAAGGTGTAGGGAAAGAGGGTATAAATAATCAGGCGCATTTCAAATAGTTGGAGCTGTCACATGTGATGACATCCGATAAGCTATCGCCTATCTGCGCATCCACAGTGCTCACATTGCTTATTCTGTCTTACCCGAGTCTGGCCACCAAACTTGTAAAGGATTCGAATCATTTGCATGGTGTAGGGTGAACTATTTGGATATCATATATCTTGACGTCATAAAATCAAATAGTTCACTGCCCAATGAAGAAAGAAATCAGCGGTGCAACCTCCTTCAGCTCCCCATGTCGATGGAGAAGGTTTCGATGGAGAAGGTTTGTTGTGAGTTTAATAGGGTTGAGACAAAATCCAATAGCTCACTAGCTTGATTAATCGCGGACCGATAAGCCGATGCATAGGCTTATCTTGAAAGTCACTTGTCCTGTCAGACAGATTCTCAGCCACATTGCAGCCATTGAAGTGTTGTCAGAAAGTTGGCAGAAGCCTTTTTGAGGTAAGCACAATAAGAAACGGTTGAAGTGGCGAGTGTGTTCTCCTAGTTGACTTCAGCTTCAGCCCATTCTTCAATTTCGCACTTTTTTGCTTTTTTTCAGCCACAAGAAATAGTCGATCGACAAAGTTTGCCGATTACGTAGCCGAAATTCAGCCGTAAATCTAGCACATGTTGCAGCAGCACTATTACGATAGCATGGCTATAGAACTGGGCTTATATGGTGTGATGTAAGCTTTCTTCTCGATATGTTCAGTGAAATAATCCCTATCTGATGACTTGCATGACAGAGAAACAAGGAAAATTGCCATGTTAGATTCATTCCTCGGCAAGGGCCTCACGACGGGTCTTGCTGTTCGGGTCGAAGTAGGGCGTCTCGCCGATTCCAACCGCACGGTGACCTGTACGAGCGCCCAAGCCAGCAAAATCGAATATGGCAGTATGGTAAACCGTGCGGTTATCCCAAATTGCTGAGTACCAGTTAGACACCTGAGTCACACAAAAAAACAAAGTACGCGGGGTAAAGTACTAACCAAGATCAAAAGGATTCTCCCACCGATGTCTCAGCTGAGTATCATGTTCTTCGACAATCATCTGCAGGAACCAATCGTGCAGCCGCCTGCTTTCATCAGAAGTCACGTCGTTTATCTTTACAACATGATTGCCAACTGCAAAAAGACTCTTCCATCCGGTGACGGGGTTGGTGCGAACGACCGGGTGGACGGCGCTGAGCGAGGTTCCAACGTTATTTGGGGACCCGCGAGGTTCGGCGTAGAGCTCATATCCCTTCTCAGCGGCCGAGATTGGTAATCTGGTCTGAGCGAAAGTGGCAGTCAGACCTTCGAGGAAGCTGCGGTAGGCGGGGGAGATTTTGTCATAAATTTCACAAGATGAGGCCCACATTGTGTCTACATGCTAGCAATCAGAATCGTGTGAAATGGACTGGAGCTGTCACGGGATGAGAGATTACCTCCGCCGGTTTCGGGCATTTTGACGAGCTTCAGGATCGAGTAGTCGGCGGGATTCGGCTCATAGCTGGTATCTGTATGCCAGCTATTTCTGATATCCGCCGGTCTGTTCTTCCAAAGATCCTCTGCTGGGTTGGCGGCCTTGTCTGTGGTGATAACGTTGAGCTCCGGGTCTTTATCAAGGTTGTAGTTGGTCAGAGGGTGAATGTGCAGTTTTGAGGAGTCTGGTTTGCCAGTGAGAACACCCAGACGCTGGGCCAACTCCTTTTGAAGCTCATCGGTAAGGTTTTTTTGAGCGCGGAAAAATACGACGCCCCGGCGAGAGACTGCACATGCTCATTAGCAAGATACCAGCAAGCCCGGGAACCGAATGCGCGTGCTTACTGGTGATAGCCAAGTCGCGGAGAAGCTCATCGCTGTTTGGAGCCTTCATCCATTCCACCAAGTTGGCATCAGGAAATTCGGTTCCGACTATAGGAGTGGATTTGAAGGATTTGTAGTTATCAAGGACACCCTTCAGCTTCAAAGGTTTCCTCATGAGCGAGCTTTTGCTGTGGCCATTTGGCACCAATGGGACATCGTGAGTGATAGCCATTGTGAAAAGGAAATACAGCCTCCAGTGTAGAAATTGGCGCGACAAAAATCAGTACTAGAGCCTTATTTATGCCGGGACGTGTACCTGAATGAGACGTAACAAGGACATGTTTGCTCCACTCATAATTCCATGGCCGGCTCTTGCTATGGTGCATACTTTCTATGCAAATGCATGCCTGCTCCACAAATTCTCTCGTCAGCGGTACGCATGTGCAGCGGGGAAGACTGAACATGTCAATCTTGTGTGCATCCACAAGGAGTAGCGTCGGCGACTCGCATTGGGGCGTGGCAATATGTAATTTACAGCTGCGTCTAGACCACTCGAGCTTGCTGCAATTACCTCCTGCAACCTTAGTCTGTGATGGAGTGATCTCCACTTCCAAGGTTTACATCTGTAGGCCATGCAGCACGGATTTACATATGCCGCTTACGAGTAAGTCACCTCGGTCACCGACTCCTGTGAAAGTTAATCTTCAAGACAAAGTACCAATTCTTCTCTTTCGTAGGTGACAAGGATGGCAGTTACCATATGCGGGTGAGTGGATAGTGTAATACATGGACAGTGTATACACAGCTCGAAATAAGCTATATTTGGTTGTCCTTGTGAAGATATTTTCCTAATATTTAGCTACAATTCCCTGTTTCCCAACCCTGCCCACTTTCTTCCTCTGATCTTCCACAGTTTCAAAGCTTCATTGCTTCAAAATTATATTTGCGATAACTCACTATGGGCTCCAACGGTCCCAACGGTCAGTACGCCAACGGCAAACTCTCGAGCATGAATCGCGCTGCTACCACCGAAGCTGCACTCCTGGCCGAAAAGGACTTTTCCGCCAGGAATTATCAGTCGCTCCCCATTGTATTTGCCCGTGCCCAGGGAGCCTCCGTCTGGGACCCTGAGGGAAAGCATTATCTCGACTTTCACTCTGCTTCCACTGCTCTCAATCACGGCCATTGCCACCCAAAGCTCGTCGCTGCACTTGTCGAGCAGGCTTCACGACTAACCCTCACCTCCCGTGCCTTTCACAACGATGTATACCCTCAATTCGCCGAGATGATGACCAAACTATTTGGCTACGATAGGGTTCTGCCCTCTAGCACTGGCGCGGAAGCTTCCGAAACTGCAATCAAGGTTGCTCGAAAATGGGCGTATAAGATCAAGGGGGTACCTCAGGACCAAGCCATTGTTCTCGGTGCAGCGGGCAACCATCATGGACGAACAGTAAGTGATTTCAGTTGGTGAAGATATAGATGTGGGCGCACGTAATTGACATGTGTGTCTTATAGCTGGCCTCTATTTCCTTGGCCTCGGATGAAATGTCACGGGAGAACTACGGCCCATTGGTTCCTAACGTTAGCTGCTCCATTCCCGGAACCGAGAAGCTAATCAATTACAATGATAAAGCTGCATTACGAGAGGCTTTTGAAGCAGCAGGCTTCAACCTGGCTGCCTTTGTGATTGAACCTATACAAGGCGATGCAGGTGTGATTGTGGCCGATGATGATTATCTCCAGGAGGCCAGAGCCCTCTGTGACGAGCATAACGTTCTATTGGTATGCGATGAGATCCAGACCGGTATTGCTCGAACTGGGAAGTTGCTCGGTCACTACTGGAGTGGTATCAAGCCTGACATGGTGCTCTTGGGTAAGACTATGACTGGTGGCATGTACCCCGTCTCCTGTGTTCTGGGAAACAACGAAGTGATGCTCACCGTTGAGCCTGGAACTCATGGGTCGACCTACGGAGGTAATCCCCTCGGTGCGGCAATCGCCATGCGTGCGCTCCAAGTTGTCGAGGAGGAAAATCTGATCGAGCGTGCTGAGCACCTTGGTAATGTTCTACGTGATGGTCTGAGGGCTATCCAGGCCCAAAGTCCCATGATCGAAACAGTGCGTGGTAGGGGGTTACTCAATGCTTTTGTCATCGATCAGTCCAAGACCAATGGACATACGGGTATAGAGCTTTGCGAGATCATGAAAAAGAAGGGACTGTTGGTAAGTGAAGGCTCCTTAAGTCCTCATTAGATGTGTCTGGTTAACAGTTGTGCAGCTCAAATCCAGCCGAACAGGTGTCATCCGCATCGCCCCTCCCCTCGTCGTCACCGATGAAGAGCTCGAGCGAGGTCTCGATATAATCAAGCAATCCATACAAGAGCTCCCAAGTCTTCCCAAGTCTACATAGTGGTGTCGAAGAGAGAACACTGGGGGTATTAGAGTCCGCTTCAAACTTGACGAACAATATATTTCAACTTCCTTTTTACCTCTTGGCCTTATTATTGTCTTTACGGTTTACTTAATTCACTTCAATTCAGGCTAATGGCTAGGTTGTCCCAATGTCAATATTCTTGAAAGACTTGATGTGCCTCGGGCTCGTGTTCTGAAGGACGCGTTTATGGCTTGGTGAGTGTATTTTGTATTCTCGGTTCCGAAATTCAATATCTAGATACTACTGTGTCTAGACATAGGTAGCTCATGTTAGCCAGAAAAAGAGGTCTTTATGATTTTAACCACGTGGGCGGGCCTCTATCGCATTCCGGACAATTCCCACAGCTTTGTTGTTTTCATCTTCATAAAATCACTGATATCCAATACTTCCGTAGCTTCCCCACAAATTTTGTCCTCACTATCTTGCGGGAAGAACATTTGAATCGCCTTCATCATGGCAATCTTATCTGACCATGTCCGTGGTACCGTTTCGTGTTCCCTCAAAACCCGAAGTACAGTTGGTAGTTGGTAGGCAGGCATGTCCTTGGACAAGTCGGTTCTGAGAGTTTTCAAGTCGACTATCTCCATACCATCATGGAATCGCACTAAGGCAGCTGTTCGGGTATCGCATTGTGGATCTTCAACCGGCAAAATATATCCCTCTGCGACATAAGGAAGCGCAGTCAGACTGGACTCGACTTGTGCTCGAGGGACTTTATAAGTATAGAACTTGAACACTGTTGCATAACAATGTTAGATAAAATAGATTTGAAGTTCAAGCAGTCCTCACAATCCATGTTTGCTCTTCCTTTGAAGATATAACGTCCATTCTGGAGGATGGCTAAGTCTCCAGTTTTGAAGAACCCCTCTGAGTCAAAACGCTCCGCAGTAGCCTCTGGTAAGTTCAGATAACTGATAGGTCAAGTAGAATCTGTTAGTACTTTGGTTGCACTTCATATGAAAGAAGGTTCATACCCAAGAAATAAGGAAGGAGTCTTGACAAGAACTTCCCCTTCTTTTCCTTCGGATAGCTTCATTACCACATTTGGAAGAGGTGTTCCCAAGTCAGCCTGTGTCACAAATATGTCAGTCAGTATTAACAAGAAAGAGCGCAAAGCATCTTACCTCCGCACTTCCCGATTTCTCATCGCAACTAGCTATCTCTTGCGATTCCGTAGACCCATATTGTATCCTAAGCAGCCGCCCACCGCGCATTTCTTGCCAAAATTGTTTGACTCGATCTGAAGGCATAGCTCCTGTTGCAGCTGCATCGCGAAGGTACTGAACTCCTTCGATATACTCCCTGACTTTAGGATCTGGCAATCTTGAAATGTGAGTCTGAAAATGTTTCATCATGCCATACCAAAAAGTAGGAGACAAGGTAATCTTGGTGCCAGTTTTCTCACGAAGCTTCTCCCAAATCAGGTCATAGTTGCGGCCGAAATTGTGAACCTCGACACGAACACCCACAAGAAGCATTTGAAATAGTTTTGTGAAGTAAATAGACCAAAATGCTCCTCTTGGTATTATGCAAAGCTCGTCGTTTTCCTCGGTCTCTTCTTCCAACCGAGCATACTTGTTGAGAGACCGACGGGCGTGGAGTACACCCTTTGGTGGCCCAGTCGTTCCTGAGGTAAAGAACAAAATACTAGGCGTTTCTTCAGATAGCGCAAGTGCTGGATCAAGGGTGTAACGGGTCACTGGAAGTAAACGGTTGACGTCGTCTTGATTGCTCTCAATAACAAGGGAAGGGATATCGACCTCCTTTCGGATCTGGGTAGCGAGGTCAACTAGCTCCGTGCTAGCAATGAGACAGCGTGCATCGCATAGACGAAGAATATATGATGCTTCGGCTGGAAGCGCACCCGTAGCTGTTCAAAAGCTGTTGTTAGTCATCAGAACATGAAGCTTTGTAATGAGACTCACGCATCGGCACAACTACTCCACCAAGAGCCAGGACCGCAAGAACCCCAACGGTAAATTCATAGCCATTTGGGGCCAAGAGAGCGACATAGAAACCACCAGGTTTATCAAAAGTAGACCGTTCCAGGAGCCCTGCGAGCTTTTGCTGGAGTTTCACAGTGCCATCGAGAATATGGCGGTAGCCAAATTGCGTGTCGCGACTGCAGTCATTAACGATCACTTTGTCATCTCTTTGAGTGGCAAGCTTCAGCAGTCTGGAGAAAAGAGGGTCTTTTGGTAATGTAGGGGTGTATGAGATCGTCATGTCTCAAGATGTATGGGATTGCAACAATTTTCGCATTAGAGGTCAAAGTATTGGGAGAGTGTTGAGGATATATTGACATTTGCTGGTATGCTATGAAATCTTCTACTCTATTACAAAAGCAAGTCGGGACCCGGAAATTTCCCTCGGCGAACACTTCATAGAAACTTTGGGTGTGTAGGTACGTACTGACCGCGATCCTTGATTTCAGAAAATATACGTGCCTGTAAACCTGGGGGCGAAAGACACATGACAATAGCCTCTCATTCGATGCTACACCCCACCTGGTCTCCGATTTGGTCTCTCCACTTACCTGCATCTCGTACCTGCAACAGTCAGCTCGCGCATTCTTGATACATCATATCCCAATGAAACCCTTTCGGCACTAAGGTTATGCAGGATAGATTGGAGTGGGTCACGCAGCGAGGTGGAGACAGCGCAGGTGCAGAGTGATGAAAGATCGTGATTTTATTGGTTCCAGTGCTTTCAGTGGATTGATGGCAAGTTTCGGTTCGATTTGCAACTTCAGCTCAGTTTACAGTTTGTACCAGCAATTCCAAGATCCCACATAGCTTCAGTCACAGCTTCGAGAATACATCCACCCACGCCTTATAACACCTTTCTACAGGCTGTACCACCACAACTTTGTTTCCACATAGTCGATGACATCTTGAGCTTCAAATGAGAGACAGATTAGTTGAATAGAAGAATCTAGCAGACTTCATATCCATGGATATCATACTCGTATTGAATTGGTCCGTATCTTCATCCGTAATGTATATGTCAAACCTCTAGACGATGGGTCAATAATATTCAGGCAATCAATTGATCATGGAGTGATCAACCTCTCGAAGAGCAGCTACCACCTGAGACTTTCTCAAATCGTCCGCGATGAAGTAGTTCTGGAGATTGGCGTTCATAACATCCTAGATACAACCGAAGTTAGATCGATCCCGCATTCCCCTCTCAACATGAGACATAAAAGCAAAAAGACATACCTCATTGAGGGGCATTTCGAATTGTTGGGCAATGATGGCCTTCACATTACTCACAAGATTCGCCATCTTGTGAAGGTTGGGGGTTGCTCTAGGAAATCTTCAAGTGATAAGGCCGCGATATTGAAATCACAATTGATATATACTAACGATGCTTAGGTGAATAATGCGGGGTTGAAGCAATATGATCTGTACAAGCCAGGTCTATTTGGAAAAAAAGGGTCGAAATGACGTGACACGATATGTATGACAGTATTGATGCAAGAGATTTCTATCTCATTTACTGAATGTTAGCATTCTGATGCCAATCAAGGATTTTGTTTTGACAGCGCCTAGCTTGGCCACGGAATGTACGGAGTACTAAAAACAGGTTCGAGGTGCAGTAAGTTGACCCCAAGGTACATAGAATGGGACACCCACTGCAAGCCATTTATACTTGATGAACCAATCATACGCTACATAATCCGACAGTAGAAGTCTGACTAACGCCATTTGCAATTCAGCTACCCTACATATGATGTGTTTGAAAATTTGCATCCCAAAGTTCTTTCCTTCCTCATTGGCCCAACCACCTGCAGCTAAGCCACGTCACAACCACAGATCTAATACATACGATCGGATCATGATTCCGCTGCGCTAGCTTCAACTCTCTAATTGAGAGCTGACCGGAGAGTTGCCTTCAGAGGCTTGAGAGCCGGCTCGCCGTTTTTCTCCCGCATGGGTACATTCTCATTGGCTCCATAAGCAGCTTTGCTGTATGTCTGCAGATATTCAGTGGCCGATGTGCATATGGCATCAATGTCACCATGAATAATGAACGCGTTCCAGCCCATCTCTAGCCTAAGCTCAACACCAGAAGGGGAGATACCGAATCCCATGATCGGAAGATTATTGGCCTTTGCAGCGTCCCGGATCTTTTCAAGAGCAGCAAGGTAAACAGGCTCATCACCATCCAAAGAACCATGTGCAAGGTTCATGCTCATACGTAGATCCCCGGTGCCAACGAAAAGGCCGTCAACTATGGAACGTATTAGCGCTTGCGTGCGGGGAAATTTACAGGATCAGATGGTATTAACACGCACCACCTGGTACTCTGCAAATTTCTTCGACATTTTCCAATCCCTCTAGATCCTCAATCTGACAGATCACCGCTGCATGATTGTCCCACACGTCGTAGGTGGTCTGGCCTTCGGGTGTCCTATTCTGCCGCTCGCCAATCAGAGCAGCAGGTGGGAAGCTCCGGTCCCCCATTGGCGGAAATCGGCACAAACGTACCAATTCCTCTGCCTGTTTAGCATTTTGAATGTGAGGCATGACTACTCCACCTGCTCCAGCACCCAGAGCGTAATTGAACAGCTCTGGTGAGCAACTAGGGATGCGGACGAATGGTACCATTGAGCCATTGGAGTGCAGTTGAATCGTTCGTATCATATCGACAAGTAGGGTGGCATTGAAAGGCGCATGCTCCTGCATTAAATTAATCCATTGATGCTCATTCGCAAAAATTCGGGTCACTTCAAGTCACAGGGTTCTCACTGCGTCTAAGAAACAGAAATGATACGGAGTTGCAGCAATAACTCGTGCCGCTTCTGGATGGGGGATTCGGCATCCAGTGCCCCAGAGCAGCTCACCAGAATTCAACATAGCCTTGAAATTTGTAGGTTGGGCCAAGCTCAAAGCATTGTAGTCCTTCGTATTGAGCATTTTGACTTCTACGCGCATCGTGTTCGGCGAGTATTGTGACAGTTTTTTAGAGTAGAGTAAGATTTCAGACTGAGTGAGCGAGCCATGCATATATACTCTCATTTATGTATTCATTGAAACCTTTAGGACTCGAGCTCTTGTATTCAAATTACCAATTCACTCCCCGTCTATCCACACCGCTGTTGGCAAGTCATGTAGCGATAGATATATCAATATTGCGCTAGTGACCACGTAACAGGTGCATTAGATAAATATCATTATTGATTGCAGGTGGTACAAGCCTGCTGATGTACGTCACCTAGATACTTGAGGTGTGTTGAGAAAAGATACATTTGACACAGTATCTCATACGAGACCCCGCTTCTTATCAAAGGAGCTCAGAGGGTTGAAATAGCTGCAGTGATCTAAATCACATATCCCTTGGTAAAAACATCTTAATCCAAAATCTACATCTATATTGATCAAACACTTGAAAATGGCGTCTGCAGACATTACCAAACAGGCGGATCTAAAGTCGATATCGCTGGCGGGGCTTCTGGAGGGCAACACCGACACTGTGAGGGATCTTGTGTCTTCGTGTAAAGAAAATGGGTTTTTCTACTTGGATTTCCGTGATCCCTCAACATGCGAGATTTTGAAAGTGGTCGATGACCTCTCCGCCGTTGGAAAATCGGTATTCAAACTACCACTAGAAGAAAAGGAGGAGTATAGCACTGAGAAACATCTGCCATCCAGACTTCAAGGGTAGGCTCTACTTCAAGCAGTTTCGTGACAATGAGGGTGCTAAAGTCAACCTTTCTAGCTACAAACGAGCCGGATGTTCGGTTGGGCCATTTGCAGAGAAGAAAGATGGCTATGAAAGCTTTTCGGTATGACCGCGTCTTAGAATGCTGTGCATTGAATTAATTCGTTACCTCCAGATTCACAACAATGGCCTCTTTGGTCAGGATACCTTGCAACTCCCCCAGGCCTTTGAGGAAAATCTAGGCCTCGTGGAGAGATTCATCAGCGAGGTCAACGGATATACCGATTGTATCCTGTCCATCCTGTCAAAGGCCCTGGATCTTCCATATGACTTGAAGGACTGTCACCGGAAAGACAAACCATCGTCCGCCAATATGGCCATGCTCAATTACCTACCGTGGGGTAGCAGCGATGAGAAAATCGGGAACATGGCACACACTGACATGGGAACCCTCACTGTTGTGTTTACCAAGTCTGAAGGATTGCAGGTCTTGCAGCCCGGAACTGAGGAATGGACATTCATTCGACCACGGGTTGGACACGCCGTTGTGAATGTTGGAGACTCACTGAACTTTCTGTCGAAAGGTGCCCTGACCTCATCTCTTCATCGTGTGGTGCCTCCGCCCGATTCAGTTGGCCAAGATAAGTTCTCCTGCATCTATTTCCTTCGACCGGAGTTTGATGCAAAATTTGTTTCCCATGATGGAAAAGAGATGAATAGTGTTGAGTGGCATAACCAGAAGTATGCTCTTTTCCGGGAAGCAAGCCTCGATGCTAAGCAGCATGGTGCTATGCTGACTGGTCGCAACGGCTTTCTTGGCGCCACTGCTCAGGCTGCTCAGGCTGCTCAGTAGTGTTTATCTTTTCTTAATGTCCTCTTGATCGATCATTGTTATTTCTGGCTTCTTTCCGAATAAAGTCCTTTATAGTTTTGAATTCGAATCAATGCTATTCGATGTAGTCAAAGATAAGCTTCGAAGTCTTGGTTTGGGCAGTGCTCGTATCGAAATAGAAAGTCTTGCAGTAAAGATCTACTTACCACTTTGATAGAAGAACGATTGGCATTGAGAGCGATTATCAATCGGAAGCGTACCGGGCCATGGAAGTCAAAAGAAAATTTTCCCGCAAAAATGCATTGTCATGGTATTATTTTTCGTTATTGAAAGGATCCCGTGTATTGATGAACTTGAGGACTCAATCTCATCTGTGCAGCATCCTCCATGTAATTTGAACGCTGATACCAGTCATCGAATCTTTGATACGGACTCATAAGATGGTCATACGCAGATAGGTTCAGTTCAACTAGTTCGAATTAGTGTCACTAATTTTGACCGGGGGGCGTGGGATCATACCATTGAAAGGTTCAAAGGCCACCGTACAGTCATCCATAGCATTGCTCGTGTTGCTATCTTGTTGCCCATGAATACCAGGTTGATCTTGCGCCGAATCTGGCATGGAAGGCTCAGCATGACCAAAGATGTGATCTGTTGTGCATATGTTAATAAGACCGAGTATGCAAGTGTGGATTTGTCGTCGGTACCGGCTGCCAGGGACGCGGGGGGCGTGGGATTTTGGCCATATTGTGAAACACGAGCTGACGGTATTGCTGCCGTCAATCGTGGTGACTTCCAAGTGCTCTGAATCATCTCTCCTGGTCCGGGTATATAAGCATTGCGATTTGTTAGAAAAGAGGCATCTAGAAAGGACTCACCAACATCCTTCCGTTTCCTACCTGTCATTTCCCTCAGGGTTGCCGCAATATGGTTACCCAGTTGTGTCAGTCCCATGTCTTTCACGATTCTGTCGATACCCAAGCATTTAAACTTGAGCACAGCGGCATTCATCTGTTCTTTTGTGCATCTTGATGTGTACCTGTGGATCATTCGTGAGACCATGTTTTCGGGGAGGGAAAGGAGAGGGACGAACGCCGAGTGAGACACATCTGAAGGCAATGCAATAAGATACCCAAGGTCTGTCTTCTCATTAAACATTTCGGCCCACTCTGAATACCTGCAACCTTGATCAACCCAATTTAAACATTTATTAGCCGCTTTCTGGTCCTGGAAACGCTCGGGAAAGTCCTGGCAAAGTTTGTTCGCCAATGCTGTGCGCATGTCCCGAATCCAGTGTGTGCCTGTGTGAAATTCTGCCTCCACAACATGCCTGTAAATATTATGACATTCAAATCTGTGGTAAATCTTCATGAGATCGCGAATGTCAACGTTTTCTTTCTTTGTGGCAATCGCGGCTTCCCAACCCTGGCCGGTTGGGAGAGACACTTTTGCTTCTCTGATAGCTTGCAGGAATCCCCCTTGATTTGTTCTGCAGCTCTCGAGGAGCCTTTTAGTATTTGGCGAGAATGTTAAGTCATCGCAGGTGGCCAGGCTGGTTTTGCTGAACGCCTCATCATCGGTCATAAGGTGGAGAGACGTCACTTCACCTTGGCGGGGGGGAACCCGACCGGAAGCAGGCAGTGTTGTATCAGTGATTGGACTGGATTGTTGTATTGTATTTGTATTATCATTGAACTCCGAGCAGGGGGGACTCTGGTTATCGAACTCCTCTGCAGCTGGGGCCGTTACGCGACCCGAGCAGATGTCCCTGTCTGGCTGTTCTGCATTCCCAAGTGTTGAAGGAAACATAATAGGGCGCGCTTGGATGTGAGCATGGTTGGAGCTTCCCCGTTTTTCACCAGGTGACCTTTGTTGGTGGTATGCAGAATTGGAGGCATGAGAAGGTTGGAGTAATTCCACATAACCGGGAGGTAAGTCTCCGTATGACTCTTCATAGGGCTTGTTTTGACAAGGCGCTGTTCTACCCACTGGGTCCACTCCATTTAGCCTCATAGCCTTTTTCATGACAGCACAGGAATCCGGGGTCCACTGCGGGCGGTTTTCTTGCCCCTTGCGGCCCGGCTCCGATCCCCGGTACTATCAGATCACAGATATTAGCGGTGTAATCAATTGAGGATCGCTTCAGAAGAGTCCTGACTTTATTCTGATATATTAAAGAGAACATGCGATTCAATGCTGAGCTTTCCATTGCTGGGAGATGCTCAAGGCATTTTGAAACCTCATCGGCGGAGATTCTGGTCTCATTTGCCCGGTAAAAACGAGCGAGTTGGGCAAGTAGGTCTTGTAGCTCTGGTTCCGGCATATGCTGGAAGCTCATTCTGTAAGAGAGGGGGTTTAAAGATTGGGAAACCAGATCTCAGAACCTGCGCTCATTAGCATCCAGCTTAATCTAAAATCGATCGTGGTGATCCCCGCATCGAAATATCTTAGCCATCTGCGGGCGTTCTAGCCATCACCTTCGTGCATGTATCATGTACATATGCAATACGTACTGCGTACGTTGTGTGCGGGTAGACCCCGCCTATCAGCGTCGTGGCATTATGCAGGTGTCTCCTGCACGAACACCTGCACACTGCGTCAAAAACCCACTTATGCATGAATCTGAGAGTTTTTCAGCGATATGTGGGGCGTAAGCTGAATAAACCTTGTGTCTTCCAATGAATCCAGAAACGCAGGCACCTGAAAATGAGATCTTCACGTATGTGGCGTATGGGCGTAGCTGTGACCGATCCAATGCAACAAGTAGAAATTGAGGCTGGCTGGAAAGGCATTCTCTTGCTTTATTACTTCACTGTTGGTATTGAGAAACTGCTTATTTCCACGTCTCCGATCGTTCTGTAAGATTGCCTTGCTCCTAGGCTTGTGCATGCTCGAACTTGGCAGGGTATTGAAAATGAATGCCAATTAGAGACAGAGTCGGTCAGTACAGGACAGATGTAGGTAAATGATGGCACGCAAGTTGGGAAATGCAACGTGAAAGAGCAGTCTTATATGTCATGTCTAGTCGTGATCATGATGGTCGCTGCTGTTTAGGTGCGAACCGTGCGTAAGTTTACCGCGGTATACCTAATCTTACTTATAAGCCCCCTTACTTCTTCTTGATTGACTTTATCTAAACTGCAGAGATACACTCGGGGTATCTTGCTGTCTCCTCTCACATAATTTGGCTTATTCTACCAGTCTCAAATTCTACCGGTCTCAATCATGACTATCACTATCAACAAACATGTCCCTAATTTTGACGTCGAGGATGTTCGGAAAAGCTTTCCAGGTATTGACAAAGGGTCCATCTGTTTGAACAACGGATCCGGTGCCCTCATCTACAAGGGAGTCATTGAGAGGTAAATTTCTTCCTGGCGCCTCATATGATGATGAGGTAAAGAACCTTTAATTGACAATGAATAAAATAGCATCACTCGCACAATGTCGGCTCCTCATATGAATCTACGTGGTCTAGATTCAAAAAGCATGATTGACGTAAAAGAGCGCACTGCTCAGTATGCGAAGCTTGCTTCTTTCATGAATGCTGATCCTGACGAGATTGGTAAGAACTTTCCACTCGGTGCAGACACATGTCTAAGTAGCATTTGAATTATTTGTTGTTAACGAGTGTTCCAAATGAAGCATTTGGATCTTCTACGACAGGGCTTTTACGAACTCTGACCAACTCCCTTCGTCCAAACCTCAACTCAGACTCAGAGATGATTGTATCTGTACTCTGTCATGAGGCTGGTATGACTGCATGGGTTGCCTTGGCGCAGAGTCTGGGCATCTCCATCAAGTGGTGGGCACCAGAAGGGGGAATGGGAAACAATAAAGACCCCAAGCTCAGCCTTGAAACACTTCGACCTCTCCTGTCCTCCAAGACTAGACTTGTATGCTGTGGGCATGTGTCAAATATTACAGGAACTATCGAGCCCATCAAAGAGATTGCTGAGCTGGTCCATACCATCCCCGAGGCTATGATATCCGTGGATGGAGTGGCATGGGCCCCTCATCGTCCTATCGATGTGAAAGAGTTGGGTGTCGACTTCTATGTGTTTAGCTGGTATAAGGTGTTTGGCCCTCATATCGCACAGATCTATGCTCGCCGCAGTGTTCAGAAGCGCTACTTGACCAGTCTCAACCACTACTTTTTTGACCCCAACGCTTTACATGTGAGATTGGGCCTCGGCAACAGCTGTATTGAGTTTGAACACGCTGTTACCCCCATCATTAGTCATCTCGTCGACTACGTTGGCTGGAACTCTCTCATTGCACACGAGGAAATCATCACCGCACAGATTCTCAACTATTTGACCGCACATCCGAATCTTTACACTGTCTATGGGTCACAGACAGCAGACCCTCAAGCGAGGGTTTCATTGATCAGCTTTACCGTCAATGGAATTGCATCTGACAAGATTGCAGAAGTCATCCACGAGACCTCAAACTTCAGGCTTATCACCGGTGATTGTTGGTCTCCTCGTACAGTTCACGATGTCCTTGGAGTGCCAGACTATGGCATCATTCGAACAAGCTTGGTTCATTACAACACCGTGGATGAGATGAAGGCATTTATATTAAAGCTAGATGACGTCGTACATGCCATGAAACAGTGAAAAGCGCCATGTTAATCTTCTTTCTTTTGTTATGAAATACGATATACCTATAGACATCAAAATTTATCTCCGTCTTTCCAGCTCAGAGGATTGACATTCATCATTAGAGCAAAGAAGCCTCAGATTGGAAAATGGGGATTAATAAGCTTAGATATATAATTTGCAAGCAAGATCCATGGCATCTAGGTTCTTTCATTCTTGATATTTTTCATTTGCCCCATAATTCGAATGGATCACTTTTTTATTGTCCTGATATTGTTATCTTGAAAAATATATTCTAGGGCCATTTCACGAGCCTTATCCAGAGGTGATTTGTCACCTGTTATAAGATACTTAAAGGTTGTATCAAGCACGCAGTGACTGGGCGACTCTCTTGTGTAGGGATTGAATTTGACTTATTATCAAAATCTTGCGCGGCATTTGTTACCAGATTGTGACTAGCTGCTCTATCTCATAGAGTGGTCTTGCAGGACGCACAGGCTCAGATGCGCAGTATGCAGGGTGGCAATATCCTGCATGTACCACATTTCCCTATATCATGCAATTACTACGTGCCGTCTGACAATTGAATTTTCTAAAGCACACCGCAACTTGCCAACGTAAATAATCTCTTGTCCCCAATCAACGAGAACTCCCAACTCGCAATACTTTTGGAACAAAAATCAATCATATAATATGGCTGCCGCAGCTGTTCGTCTCCCCGATGCCCATGGCTCCTTGCCAGCAGAAAAGCCCAAGGCCCCCATCACCGAAGGCCCTCACCATGTGCAGACCACACTTACTTTCAACTTGGAGAACGAGGATGGTTCCCCCCAAGCCCCAATTCACATTGGAAAGCCTGAAACCTACTTTCGGCCAACCATTGATGTCCCCGCCACTATTCAGGATGTCAGTGGCCATGAGCTGGACTACAGCTTAGACAGCCATGGATTCCAGTACCACTACCATGAGAGCAAACTGAAGGGCAAAGACTTCCTTAACGAAGAAGAGATCAAAAATGTCTACTACCCAGAGACAGAACAATTGCTTAAGGACGTGTAAGCAACCGAAGTTTTGAATCCCGAAATAATCGAAAACACAATAGACTAATTGGCACAGCACCGGATGTTCTCGACTCTATATTTTTGACCACACCATCCGCCGAGCAGCAACGGATTGGGTTACTGGAGACCAGCCCCGCGGTCCCATCCAAACCGTCCACATCGACGCATCTTACAAGGGCGCCGAGGACCGAGTCCTCTTTCACTTCCCAGACGAGGCTCCAGAGCTCCTGAAGAGTCGCTACCAGATGATCAGTATTTGGCGTCCAATCCGTACGATCTTGAAGGACCCGCTGGCGGTGGCGGACTCACACTCGACTCCAGAGAGTTGTCTTGTACCCATCACTTTCGTTTTCCCAGAACGAGTGAGTGGCGCATGGAACGTCACGCCGCACCCGAATATGAAATGGTACTTCCGCTATAAACAGACTCCCGATATGGTGACTTTCATCAAGCTTTTCGATTCTAAGCTTGATGGGCGGGCGAGACGGGTGCCCCATGCTGCTTTTGTTGATCCATCGACGGCACATGAGGCACCCAGGGAGAGTATTGAGTTGAGAGCTTTGATTTTCCATCCAGAGGATCGTGATTAGATTTTGTTGGGAGGCCTATTAGGTTTTTCTTGTGCAGTCTATGTACTTACGTTGATCAATATTTCGTTTCATTTCTCTTGATCAAGTAGTATTAAGTCAAGTTAGGATTTGCTATTGGCCATCGGAGTCCAGATGTTGAAACACACTATTTAAGGCGCAAGGTATTTCGTTCACGAACACGAATCAAGGAGGTCAATAGCCCCGTCAGAGGTAGCAAGAGATACCGCCCATATGTTTAAGTCTAGTCGGCAAGCTATACAAAGATGGCCTCGGATAGGCTCATTCAAGACTCCTCCACTCCACTTTCCAATTATTAAGTTTGGCTTGCCCGCACAGATCACTCGACGATCGTGAACTCGACTGCGTTAGATGGAGGTAATGTGATTTTAGGTTTTCCTTCGTTATCGGGGGGGTCAATGACATCGCCTCCCCAGGGCGGGAATTTCACAATAGTATTGGCATGTTCTTTCCGATCACCCCAAGTCCACCAATCAATGGTGGTGCCCCAGCACTTATATCGATAAGTATCGCCAACAGATGTATCAGGATGAAAACTTGTGGCGTCAAGTCCTACCTCACGGGACCAGCTTTCTCCCACTTGCAGGCAAACGAATCGCTCGCTCTGAGAGACATTGACTTCATAGTTGGGTCCTTCCGTGATTACATGAGGAGTATAATCATCCCAATGCCAATCTGGCTCCCATTCAGAGGACTCATCGTTTGACTTGTCCGGAACGTAATCGTGGCATCGGCGGTCGAGTTGAAAAACGTTGGTGCTAATATTATGGAAGATGACTGGCTTTGCACCCGTCAATATTGGCTTGCCATCATCGCCTATTATGCCATCATGAGTGATTTTGATGGTTACTAGAATGTCTTCGTGCACAGAAAGGTGCTCAGATGGAAATTGCAGAGTCAAGGTGAGGGCTGGGGTTCCGGGGCTTGCATAAAAACGGTTAATAAAAGCACAGCTAAATGGATCGGCTTTTCCTCTTTTCTTACATTCGATCTGAGCTTATATCTGGACCAGGCGCCGACCAGATTACTTGCTCCTCTTCAATGACATTGAAGGAACAACAGGCTCCCCCAGGGATAATAGCGCGCGGATGGCCGTCGCCTCCCATTTCGTGATCTAAGTGCTCATGTATAGACCCCCAGTCCCAAACGACATATTCAGCGCCGGGCCAGAACAGTTCATATCTCTCACCAGGGAGGAACTGATCCCAGAAAGGCTGAAAGTTACCGATATTCAGGCTGAAACTTTCACCAGGAAGAAGCTGGTGAAATCTACCAGCCCTCTCCGTGAGTTTAATAATACTAGGAGATGGAGGAACATGGCGTCCTTCGACCTTTTCCAACCCTTCATGCGTATGCTGGAAAAGCATGAAGCCAGATGAACCCCACGGATCGGAGTACTCGTCCCAATGGACAATACAGGGACCGTGGAAACCATCTTCTTCTCGTCGAATGGTAATGACAATACCGGCTTCAAGGGCCAGGTTCACAATATCATTTGATGGTATCTCTATGAGCAAAGCAGGTGTGTTTGGACTAATCATTCTCAGAATTGGAAGACAAAGAGCATTTGAGTGATATCTCACGGTCTGTCATGTTCAGAGAATCGAACATTGCGTTGAAGTTCAGGATCCATCACTAGGTAGTGGCAACACTAGGAAGACTAAGAAAGTTGGGCTTGAGGGGCGGCGGAAAAGAGAACAGGTAGTATCGACAGAAGAACTTGGCAATTTATTCATGGCTTTCTTGGAGAAGTGTGACCCATCTGATCAAATTTAGAAGCAATTGCAGGTTAGTAAAGTGGAAGATTGCTGTGATTCCTTGGGGTGGAGGATCGCCTCTTAAAGGGGAAATGAGCGCCCACTTTTAGCGCCGGAGAAGCGAACTGAGCTAGTGGCCCTTAGCTCCACTCGGACCCTGCACGACCCTGACCCTGCGCTAGATAAGCTTCTTAACTAGCAAGTAGTGTAGCCCTCCTATATATTACCTGACAAGACCTCATCTCGGGTTGCCAGTTTTGTTGGTGTCCGGATTGAGGACCTGTCCTGTACTTAGGCTTCACCAGTCGTAGAAGGGTACTAGCCAGTGCGCACCTTTTCAGGCAGATACTAGTACGATTTCAGCCACTCTCCGGGTCTTTCAGCAAGTTGTTTTTTTTTTTTTTTTTTTTCCATATGTAGACAAAAATTGTAGCAAGGCACTTTCCATGATTTCTCCATCTTCTAGCTAACTCCCAATTCCTTGATAGTAAGTATATTCTTGATTATACGTTTTCGATTGGGAAGACCACTCCGAGAATACCATTCTTGATCTAAAAGAAGATCCATCAAGTCAAGCCTCAGTATCTGCCAATCTACTGGAGAGCCAGACTTCTGTAGAATGTCTAACTCGAAGAGTGAATCTTCATTTAGCATTAAACGCCTTCTCCAGAACCAGTCAGGTAACTTCCACTGGAAGGCGAGAACCATATTGCGCATGTTTTTCACATCCTTCAGAATGTAGTCAATTGGACAGACCCATTCAGAAATCATGGTATTGATCTCCAACGGAAACCCTGTAAGACCAGGACGGCTTTGCATATTCCCAGCCCTACTCTTTTCACGAGTAATCACTTCTTGAAGTGCCGGTATCATAAGCGGATTTTGATAGAAGTCACAGCCGTATTGATTTGGTACTTGCAGTACCTGATCTGGGCTGAACCAGTGAATTCGGCCACTTACAAGTCCACGCAACTTTTGATTCCGCCAGTATTTTCGTGAAGATAGAACTAGGTTCTTGAGGTTGATCTCAGTCGGTATCGGCGTTGTTCCTGTAATTCGGCTAAGCAGGACCCAGCAATGGGCATGAATAATAAATCCATGTAGCTCCCCTTGGTAACGAGATGGCTGTTTTTCCATATTCGCAGCCCAAAATCGAGTGAAGATATCACTGTTTTCTCTGATCTTTTCGTCAGAGTCGTAACTACGCCCAATACTCGCAATTTCTGGGTCTGTTGGGAAGCGAAAGGGGTAGCGGCTTGGGCCATGCATCATATCAATACCCGTTAGACGGTACTTATAATCCGATACCTTGATTACTACGCAAGTCAGTTCTATTCACTCAAATCATATTCTTGAACTTACTAGCTCGACAAAAACATGACCATAACCGGGGTACATTACCAAAGCAAGCCTCCTCTATCTTGACAGAAGGCACCATAATATGCTTTAACCTGGAGTCCCAATATCTTTGCCACTGACTTTTGAGCAATACATGCGGTGCCTTCTTGACAGAGCCGGTAATACCACTTTCCCGTGGCCGTGGTATTTCCATTTGACATAGAAAGCATGTCGGCGGTTGGCTGCCACGTGTAAGAGTAACATTTGGAATGATACCAGAGCGATTTTCCCGCGGCATTTTGATGTTCAGAGGACGGATTTACGGATAGTTTGAAATAGCACTGGCCAAAGTGCATTTTCACTAAATTTTTTCTCCTTATATAGTGATCCTGATGAATTGACGTCAAAATGAGAGCTTGATTTAGGAAGATTATATATTGCATATTTGGGCAGAATAATAGGCCCATGGATATGACAAGGTCTACACAATTTGGGAAAACTCTACCAGTGGGTCAGCCCTCCAGTCACCAAATTAACATTGAGATAAATAGCTATATCTGAGCTCCATTATTCTTTTCTTGTACAAAATTCCTATCATTATCTTGGGACTTTTCCGGTCACTAGAGAATATGTTATTGATTGTGGACTTTTACTATGTGCCACTTCGCTTTGTTAGAAAATTCATCCCTGTGGCCTTATATTTGGTGAGAACAGAATTGACTTGTTCCTAAAGACCCGATCATTGCAATCTATGCCTAAGTAAAACCCCATATGGTATTATGAGGAAACACGGAAATCAGCAAAAGCCTCAACAACCTTCTCATACAAACTAGCGCGCCAAAGAGAAAAGAAAAGAAAAGAAAAACAAAGGAAATCACAACTCCTGATCCTCGCTGAAATGACAAATGCTTTTCTTCAATCAATGAACTGCCCCTCTACAGGTTGCAGCCGTGGTGCCTCAATTTGCGCTTCCTTTCCTGTCCGCATGAAAGCAGAGCCAACAAGGTTCAAAGGATTGTTGATACGAAGATACATGCAGTAATTCAGCGTCATTCCGACGGTCACAATCTCATCCAGAGCCGCAGAATCAAAGGCCTTTGGGCCCATAATCTCGATCTTGGCAACTTTCTTGAGTGCCCAGACATTGGCAGTGAATTTTGCCACAGGTATTTGGTTCTCGTCGCAGCAGATAAAGTCCCACTTTGTGAAACCACTTCGGCTTGTCCATGACATCTTGGCCGGCTTGTCTGTGTCCGAGAAGGTGTGGGACATGTGGGTGTATATTGTCCGCAGGCGACTCTTAGCTCGAAGGGTGCCTTTGGAACCATGGAGTGAATAGTCAGGACTGATGCTGATGGCATGGACGGTACCAGTTCCAATCTGTCGATTTTCTTGTATCGATTTAATCTTCAGGTGGGGTGCTAGCATCCCGCAGGACACATCGTAGAGTGGCTTTGGGTCGGGGTTTGTTGTATCAAACTCGGTGATGAGGGTGTGGAAGTTTCCCCATTTGAAATCGAGCGCTAATACGCGAGATTGGCCAGAATTCATATGGGTAGGAATGCTTTCGGATGATGAATTCATGGTCAATAAGTATATGCTATGAATGAACAAGTGAAGAGTGAAGCTGTCAATATTGATAAGTTATTGTAATTTGAGTGAGCTAAAGTTGAGGGCAAAAGGATATTATATAGCTGAAGATTCATTGCTATCGTCATTGCCACAAAATTAAACTTTACCCTTGAGCCAAGAATCTAACCCAAAATGGTCTCACGGAGCGCTTCAGAAGCGGCGGACTCATGGTGCCCGTCGTCTGCCAAGAGCACAGTCTTGTGGGGGCTGAGTTCCTTGCCGTCCAGGAATCCAATGATTCAGCCTTGTCATAAGTGTGGAAACTGGCTCTATTCACTGGGGGACAGACGGATGTTCCAATCAAAACGATCACAGACATCCCAGATTATGCAGCCCCCAAAGATGCCAAGGATCGTCCGGGATCGATCTAACCGCATTGGGCGGCATGTGCCGCTAAGCCAATCAGGTGGCCGATGCTATGATATCACACATGTCAATGCCGCCGTAGCTGAGCATACATTTCGCTTTTTTTGAGAAACTTTGAAGAAAATGCTTATGACAGAAGTGGCTCCTTTGAGCACCGCCCCATAAGTTTATTTTCGTAATCCTTGGCTGTCTGGATCATGATGTCGCCCAGCCCCAAACACATCGGTAACTGTAGATCCTTCTAGTGCGTTTGCTAGATCCTTCAAACCTGGTGGCCCACACGCCTGAACAACGTTCGTTTCCCGTTCAGCTTCATCCAATACAGTCGGCTGGATATTTTATGACAAATCAACGGAGAGTGTATTAAGTACATTTTGATCATGTGACATTGTACGTGTCGTGCAACGTGTGTAAACAGTTGCACATCTCTTCCTTTTTCGCCCTCCCCTAGAGCCTCATTCCTACTGGGCTCAGATTGCCCATAATACCACTTCCTTATAATACACCCAATATGTCCGACCAAAAATTCGTTGATCAGCCCCCAACCACGGAACGAAATAGAAGTCAAATCATCGTCGGGATTGATTTCGGTGCAACATTCACTGCTGCTGCCTACGCCGTTGCAAGCGAAGACAAGACGAAGGTCAAAGTCTTGGATCAATGGCCCAAAAGTCTTGCGGGGCCTATTAAAGGATTCCCAAAACAACCAAAGATTGAAACAGTTGGATACTACAACCAATTTCAGAACATGGTAGGCTGGAGCGAAAACAAAGATGAAGTCATTTCGTATGCTGGCTATCCAAGACCTGGAATACAGAGGATTGAGAAATTCAGATATAACATTGCTCCTCTTAAAGACGCCAATCTAGAGAGCCCACCACTTCCCCCTGGGAAGACAATCGAGGGAGTCATGGTTGACTTTTTGAGTCACGTCCGACAAAGCATACTTTCACAGCTTCCGGGCGCCTCAAACTTGTCATCAGATACGAGCCAAGATAGTCACCGCTACTTGATGACTATACCTGCCTCGTGGGATGGGGACGCCCGATCGAAGCTGCGCTCGATGGCTAGAGAAGCTGGTTTTAGGGTGAGATCCGAGAATGGTTTTGCCTTTGTTACTGGCACACAAGCAGCCCTTCTCCAAGCTGACTTCGACGACTCCTCATCCTTTGAAGTCGGAGACAATGTCCTCGTTGCCGACTGTGGCGGTCATCTTGTGGAAATGGTTACTTATGAAATCCAATCCAAAAATCCTTTAAGACTGGCCAAATGTACCAATCTCTCTGTGAAGGCAGCTGGGACTAGCGCAATTAGCAGCTGCTTCCATGATATCGTTCGTGAGAAAATTAAGAAGATGAGGCTGGTTAACAAACCCCCTCGTGTTTACGCAAAATGCCGTAATTTTTTTAGAAGTGAGGTCATCCCTCAATTTGGAACCCCCGATTATCCACCCCCAGCTTGCTTGGATCTTGAAAGGGCTGGGGAATTTTGGTGTGATGTGGGTATAGAGTTGGAGTTTGCCGAGGCGGATATTGAGGAGGGGTGTATGTGGTTTACCAAGGAAGAAATGCTTTCTTGCTTTGATCCCTCGGTGAACCAGATCCTGGGCATGATTGAGGAGCAATTTTACTCTATCAAATTACAACAGAAGACACTGAAGGTAAGCTAAGGTACTATTCTAACGCGTGGCTCATGTTGACATTTCCCCAAATTCATAGAGCTGTCTTCTTGTGGGAGGATCTCTTGTGAACCCTTTTTATTCCAGCAAAGTCAACTCGTGCTTATCACTACTTGGACTCAATGTCATCCAGTCGGAAACTATTCTGGCTTGTGTGAAAGGCGCCGTATTGGCTGGGATGAGAGACATGCGTGAATAATCCTGGTGCATACATATCGTGTCAAAATTTGGATGACTCATTCAAACCTTTGAATGACATAACCTCGGAGTATGTGGGAAATCGAGTTGCTGCCAGTTCAAATCCTCTCTCTATATATATTGAGTGTTATCACTAATCTATCCCTCTGAGCCATTAATCTTGTAAAATACTTAGATTCAAACAATCCTCATCTCGTTCATACTTCAGAGTGGGCTCGGATTAACTCCGGAAAAACTCCCCGATGTAGCAAGATGGCCCGGTCGAACCGATTTGAGCCACGGGCAGTTTTCGCCAAATGTGAGCGTCGCTTTTATGACGTCCCTCTCTAGTTCTTTGCGTCTGCGTCCTGCACGACAATCATTTGCAAGCCCCATTGGCACAGGATATCTGTGTTGTCTGACTCATTTGCCTATCCAAGGCCGGCGTTTAGTCTCGAATCAAATTTGTCCCCGTGCCCCCACCACCCCCCACCATCGAAACTTCCCCCGCCGCACTCGTTTCCTTTCCTCAATTACTCACTCCGGTTCGATCGACAAAATGCCTAAAGACAAGGTCTCATTCACCCTCAAAACCCCCAAGGGGACTAAGGACTGGTCCGGCTCCGACGCCCTCCTTCGAGACCGCATCTTCACCACCATCGCCGACGTCTTCAAGCGCCACGGCGGAACCGCCCTCGATACCCCCGTTTTTGAGCTGCGTGAGATCTTGGCTGGAAAGTATGGCGAGGACTCCAAGCTCATCTACGACCTGCAGGACCAGGGTGGCGAGATCTGCTCCCTGCGTTACGACTTGACAGTCCCTTTCGCGCGCTGGCTCGCGATGAACACGGACGTGCGCAGCATCAAGCGCTACCACATTGCTAAGGTGTACCGCCGGGATCAGCCTGCTGTCAGCAAGGGCCGCATGCGCGAGTTCTACCAGTGCGACTTCGATATCGCTGGTGCGTTCGACCCCATGGTGCCCGATGCCGAGGTGCTGCGCATTGTCAGCGAGGTCTTCGAGGAGCTTGGCTGGAATGGCCGTTACACTATCAAGATCAACCACCGCAAGATTCTGGATGGTCTCTTTGCCGTGTGTGGTGTGCCGGAGGATAAGATCCGGCCGATTTCGAGCGCGGTGGATAAGCTGGATAAGATGCCTTGGGCTGATGTGCGCAAGGAGATGGTCGATGATAAGGGTCTGGATGGTGCCATTGCGGACCGTATTGAAACCTATGTCATGCACAAGGGTGGACGCGAGCTGTTGAACAAGCTGCTGCAGGATGAGACTCTTACAGCCAATGCTTCCGCCAAGGCTGGTCTCGAGGAAATGGCTTTGTTGATGGACTACTTGGAGGCGTTCGGATCATTGGACAAGATCTCCTTCGATATGTCTCTGGCTCGTGGACTCGATTACTACACCGGTGTCATCTACGAGGTTGTCACCGAGGGCTCTGCCCCCGCTATTCAGTCCGACGCCCCAGAGGCAGAAAAGGCGAAGAAGTCTAGCAAGAAGTCAAAGACCTCAGATGATGATGACCGTTCCAACGACCCCACCCTCGGTGTGGGCAGTGTCGCCGCCGGTGGTCGCTACGACAATCTGGTGGGCATGTTCCAGCCTAAGGCTCAGATTCCCTGTGTCGGTGTCTCCTTCGGAGTGGACCGTATTTTCTCTATTACCAAAGCCCGCCTTGAGCGTGAGCAAAGCACCGAGGGTCTCCGCAGCAGTGAGGTTGATGCCTACGTCATGGCCTTCGGTGGTAAGGGCTTCACTGGTATGCTCAAGGAGCGTATGGAGGTCTGCCAGAAGCTGTGGAACGCTAACATCAAGGTATGTCATTCGCGGCTCTTTCATTTAAAACTGTTTGCTAACATGCCCCCTAGGCTGAGTTCTCCTACAAACTGAAGCCCAAGCTTCCTCAGCAATTCAAGGCTGCCGAGCAAGGCTCCGTTCCCTTCGCCGTCATTCTCGGTGAGGAGGAGCTGGCTGCTGGCAAGGTCCGCATCAAGGAGATGGGTCTCCCTGCCGACCACCCGGAGAAGGAGGGCGTTGAAGTCGAGCTAGCCTCGTTGGTCGCCGAATTGAAATCGCGCCTTGCTCAAAAGCAAACCGGCGTTGTTGACAGTCTGGCTCAGCAACTGCAGTCTGCACAGGTCTAAGAACCCAAAAGATGAAAATATAGGCGTTTTATTTCCCCCCTCGTTCCTGTTCACGGCTAGCATTGTCCTTTTTTCTCCAAAATAGAGTTACATTTACCTCTTCCTTTTGCATATGTCTGGATTGTCTGGACGGTTAAAGAAACATATTATGTATCAGTGACACCAAGTGAAAACAGCTCACCAATACCCAATTGCATTCCAAGGTTATCACAACTGTTTATCTTTCATCTCCTAGACATATATATCTAGCCTTAATTAGAGACACTTCAACTTAGCATCAACCTTGGTTTTCCTCGTCCGCCCGATTATTAAGGTTCACCTTCACTTCATGCATTTCGCTAAAGTGCCTCAGGTCATGTTTGTACTTCGCCTTGTTTACGAACAAAACACAGTGTCTGTCAGAAGATGCTCAATCAAGTCCTCATCCGTAACTATTGGACTGGGCTGGGCAACACCACCAAAGAACCTCCTCCGACAATAAGAGACTAGCCAGTCCAAATTCCTTCTATCACCTGCAATGCGACCTCGAACCAAATTACAAAATTGCATTCGCGAATTAGGATCTGAAGAAAAAACCATGTTCCCCAAACTATGCGAAAGCATTCTTGCGAGCGGCCCGCGAGCAAAAGCAAGTACAGAAGTCCAAGAATCCGAAAAACGGTCCCCCGGTCTCACGTTTGGACCTTTAATGACAATTCTGTACGCGTAAGAACGGACCCAGGTCAAGATTTTGCGTCTCTTACATTTTTGTAGGCTCGTTGCTATGAGCTTGATTAATAAGGTAGACAAGGTGAAAAATCGATTTGGGAATAAGTACTATACCCTGTTATGCTAGAGAGGATCAAAACAGAGCCAGTACTGAGGGTGGCTAGACCTTGAAGGGAAAGCAATATAGTAGCGTCTGGGATTGTTAAACATCGTTCGATAATACTAAGCACGTTAGTTGTGGAGCACGCTTTATAGTAGGCTAGAAGTATTCTCACGGTTTGCCGGCGTCTACGAAGAATAGATAGATTCTGGGATCGGTGGTGGTCAATGTGTAATCATGAAGCTTGATGCATGTTTGGTGAAGTCCAACTCTGGGCTGCAGGAAGAAAGAACTCATCCTTGGCCTACGATTATTGGCCTATCATAAGGTTATGGAAATATGATTGGAAACACAGGTGCTTGTCTAGGCCTGGGCATCGTTGATCAATTTATATCTGAAGTGTATTCATCGACCATGTGGGGAAGGAGAGGAAAGTGACCTATACACGAACTCGGGAGCTTATCGATCGCAATGCTGTGGTGCCCACGTGTCCACGAAGATCCCTGTTCATGGTATTACTTCGTTCGATCTCACCGTCTCTATGGCCGTTATGCGCGCTTAATGCATAAGACAAGGCTCTGGTTTCATCCGATAAGAGTATCAAGGGTGTGGCAAAGCCCTGAACTCCATATGCAAGCCACCAACTGTGGTCTTAACAAAATAATACTAATCTTTAAGAAGTAACGTGTTATTAACGTCTTGTAGAATCAAAATTGTTGGGGGGCTTCATAGGGCGAAGAAAGGGGAGCTTTTGTGCACCCTTAGCTAGGTTGGAAAGTGCGCCAACAACAGAACTCGGCAAGTTCGAGGAAATACGAGTAACATGTCGACAAGTTCCACATAGTCGATGTCTGCTTTTTGGACAATGTGACGGACCAATGCTTTATTGCACAGTCTGATGGCTTGGACACGACGACTTTAGCGTACTGCACCGACAAGGGTCTTTTTAAATGTCCAACTTCTAGCGCCAGCCTTCCATCGGCATTTCTCTGAAGTTCCATCGAGAGCCGGCATATTTGTGTGGAGATTTCAAGCGGTACATGGTATCGCTGGAGGTGGAATCTTTACCTCATAAGTACGGGTCGGGTCTTGGCTGCCGAGCATGAGTTTATTCAGGTCAAAAAAAACCTAGAAGACCTCCGTAATACTCCTGGCAATTGTGCTGAGCTAGGTCATAGCCAGAGTATCGATGCCTGCCGCCCATGTCACTGGAGATTTGAGCCTGCGGCAGAGCAAACGCAAAGATTTCAAGCACAATAATGAAAGGCTCATTATTACGTTTAAAACCGTCAATCGCATATCATTCTAATTGCGATCACATATTAGCGCCCGTGCTCAATCGCTTCCAAGGTTACACAGCGCATAAAGTGCTGCGTGGAATCGGAAATATCGGGGGTCACGAATCACGAATGCGTGGCAATTCCACCGGACTGATAAAACTACTCTAGTCTACAGATACCCCTTACTCCATGTAATAGCTCGCCCATTGTGACATCATTTCATGCCCAAGGGCATAGTTCAGCTCACAGTTGGCATGATAATGGGCAGGCTGGCGAAGGGAGTATATGCAGACCCAAACTAACCACTGCTATCTTCCGAATCCTCAATCACATGCATTATCCGCCGGGTGGTCGGGGGGAGGTTTATATGCAGTAAATGTCTTTCCTATGTCAATAATTGTTCCCGCGTCAATGAATTCGGGGCCTCAATGTTGGTTAAAAATCTTCCGTATCAATAGAAAACGGAGGATCCGCTCCAAGAATACGCAACACATCTTCTCTTTGCTGCGGCCAGCTATGAAGGATGACGCAGAATTCCGGGACCTTCACATGAAGGAGAGGATTCAGCATCCCAAGAAGTAAGTCATCATTGGGTCCGAGGTCCCCTTCTCGCTTCCGCCCCCAAGCATATAGTTAATTCTGATCTCAAATTTTTGAAGATCACAGGTACCCATCTCACAGAGGACTTGACACGCGTCCATCCAAATTCGATTGGAGTCTTTCCACAATGTGGGTGAAGAATCGGACTTATTAGCAGTCTTACTTGTTATAATAGTTTCAAGACTGGTTTTACGGATAGATGTCAGGCGATGGGGTAACATTGCCCTTGGAAGTTTCCGAAGGACATCGTCGTGTATAGCTAGGGTGTTTTGTGTATAGAGGATATGTACCGACTCTGAGCATCTATATATCACTGTTAGTAATATATACCATTCTTGTCTATATACCCTCACTGACATCTGACGGCACAAGTACAAAAGGCTAAGATATATTGGTTGCCGGAAATTGTCTTGATCGTGGTCATAGCCCTCATACGTGCATAAATGCCTCCTTCTTTGCTCCTCTGGGCGCGAGGCAAAACACCGGACACTGCCGAGGCGGCCGGAGTAGGTATCCACAACATGTAGAACTTCCGGTGGTGCCAATACATATTCGTATATCTGTCTTCGAATATCATACGATAATCGATGTAAAAAGAGCGACTGTGATTGGCTACGTGTCTGCTGTGGTTTGCGACCACGACATGAGCTTTCAGGCAAAGGTAGCGTTAGAGCACGCTTTCAAGTGCTAGTTAGTAGGCGAATGGGTCGATATTCTCTCCAATCTTTATATTTGTTGTGCGCAGTGGCAAATGGCCAGTAGATGGCCTCGAATATGGCTAGGGGCAGAAGAATAAACCACGGTAAAGGAATCTTTGAGGTCATGATGGGCTAAGCTCATACGATTCTTTCTCAGATATTGTTGAGAATACAGGCATGGATGAAGGAAGGTGACAGCGAAAAGGAAGGTCGTGAGAACTCAGCCTCGTCAGAGCCGATCCCTCGTATTAGCTGTTTTTTTTTCGGCCCCGGGGGCTACATACATTGGCGTTGCATGAGTTTGAAACCCCCCTCCCTATTAAGACCTACTTATTATGTACATATTCAGAAGGTATGTCAGAATTTACTAGAATTTTACAATATGTAGACGGTGTATATTACGGCACCCCTCAGTTTAATGCGGTTATTTTGAATGATTGAACCGCGCTAAGGGCTTGGCGGTAGGACCAGAAAAGAGTGTTTGAGTGTGTTTTGACCAAGGCGATTTCGAGAATTCTATCGCAAAATCCGATTCGTAATGTTTGAGAAATCCTGGTAGATTCCAAAGTCTGCTGTTGACTCAAACGGTTATAATTGGTTTCTGCTCCGTGCACCTCATCGAAAAGATGCGTTGTCATGGCATTATTTGCCGATGGTCTTTCTGACACAGCGATCTGCCGGATATAAGTTCCATGGACCTTCAGACTGGATTAGCTCGAGGCTCTAGATTGAGTCTGAAAATTTCTAAGGAGTACACTCCCTGGCCATAGAATGTATATTCGCAGTCTAGTCGTGTTTCAAATTGACGAGAAATGGATATCCACCTTGAAGCTTTATGAGCCTTTGTTGGAAGTCAAATGGACTAGGATACCTTGGTGTTTATATAGATCTGGCCGCTATGACCACAACTCCTATCGCAGGTCGTTGCTCGGGTTGTGGATCCCAACGTTTGTATAGACTTGCTGCGTATATTTGTTTTTGGATTATGAATCACACAACAGCCATGGATAATATAAGCGGCTCGCGTAGCTCAGTTGGTAGAGCGCGGCACTAGTAATGCCGAGGTCTTCAGTTCAAATCTGGACGTGAGCAGTTTCTTTTTGCTTTCTTTTTGCATTTCAACTACGTGCAAGTATACTTTTTATAGCACCCACCTTCCAAGGTTGGGAGTGATGATTGAGGTTGTACCCATAATACCTCTGGCTATAATGAGGGCCTATTGACCTTAAGCGATACTATTTATTACTGTACATGGAGAGCAATCATTAGAGTAGGATTAGATTAGGCTGGGATTTATATGTAGAGGCTGGGTGTAAGTGCACTACATATTTCACCAATTGACGTATATATCTAAGAGTGATTCGTGCAAGTATTAGATGGACCATGGTGCATTGGGTAGATTTGCTGTACCCGGCCGCCCAGGTATGTTTCTATTTTACTTTTTTCCCATACCAGAATTCTGGATCCATGATATCTGGGTGTACGGTCGCCGCTTCTAGACACCAATATTGTATTTTATTTGAGCTACATAAAGGTAGGGCTCGCGTGCATGAGTGAGAAAAACAAAAATGAAGCAAAAATGAAACTGCTCACGTCCAGATTTGAACTGAAGACCTCGGCATTACTAGTGCCGCGCTCTACCAACTGAGCTACGCGAGCCGCTTATGATGTAATGTTTGCTTTTTCATTATACAATCCTTACAAAGATGAGCAGGGCGGTGAAAATAGATCATCCATCAGTCCACCGGCGCCCTGGATGGCGTTTGATCTCCGTCAGTGTCGATCTCCAAACAAAATGCGCTCGATCACAAGGTCGGCCTTGCGCCCGTACGTTTGCCCATCCTGCCGGCATGGCATTGGCGCTGGCCGACGGCAATTCCGCACACAAGCCGCCCAATCCGCCGAAATCTACGATGTAGTCTGCGTTGGAGGTGGACCGGCCGGTCTGGGGTTACTGGCTGCACTACGTACGTCATACATAACAATACAACCCTTGGGGTCTAGAGAGAATCTCTTATTGATATCTTGCAGGAGCTTCACCGATCACCTCAAAGCTTAAGGTCGCCCTCGTCGAAAGTCAGGACCTCGGCAAGGCTCGTGGATGGAACCTCGACTCCAGCCAGTTCTCCAACCGAGTCAGCAGCTTGACACCATCCTCCGTTGATTTCTTAAAGAAGATTGGTGCCTGGGAGCACCTTGATACCGAACGAGTGCAGAACTATCAGGAAATGCAGGTGTGGGATGGCGAGACCGGGTCGCGAATATCCTTTGATCGGTCTTCGGAAACACCTGCGTTTGAGGATTTACAAACCGTTGCTTCCATGACTGAGAACGCCAACCTTGTGCGCGGACTGCTACGCCGCATTGAAGCCTCGGGGGATGGAAATTTGACATTGTTCTCTAATCACACTGTTGCTTCCATCGAGAATGGATCCGATCTTGAGGCTGAAGGGCCCGATCTGTCAGCTTGGCCCATTCTTTCTGTGAAACCGACAGGGCCTAACGCCGAGACGCTCGCACCTACACGGATTGCTGCTCGACTTCTCGTCGGCGCAGATGGGATTAACAGTCCCGTGCGCTCGTTCGCCGATATCCCCACTCAGGGCTGGGACTACAACCGCCACGGTATTGTGGCCACACTCGCACTCGCAGACCTTGACCCATCCACATTCAGCAACACACGTACAGCTTACCAGCGCTTCTTGCCCTCACTTGGCGGACCTATCGCCTTGCTCCCGCTACCCAACAACCATGCAACTCTTGTCTGGTCCACTCGACCTGAGCACGCCGCATACCTTAAATCTCTCCCCACGCCGGCTTTCCTCGCCATGGTCAACGCGGCGTTTAGTCTCTCTATGACAGATCTCTCGTACATGATGGGCATTTCCCAATCATCATCTGAACAGACATCGCATGAAGACGAGCTCAATTGGCGGCTCCAGCATACCCCGCAACCATCTCACATCCCACCCAAGGCTATCGGAGTGCAAGAAGGAACTGTTGCTTCATTCCCACTCCGCTTCCGTCATGCAGCTCAGTACATCTCTCCTCGTATCGCCCTTGTCGGCGACGCAGCTCACGTCATTCACCCGCTTGCTGGCCAGGGCCTGAATCTTGGGCTGGCAGATGTTGCCGCTTTGTCGCGGACCATCGAGTATGCTGTGAGCCATGGCATGGACATTGGTGATCTTCTTGCGCTAGAACGATACTCCTCTGAGCGGTATTTGCCCAATGCTAAGATTGGCGGTGCCTGTGATTTGTTACACAAAATGTACTCCGTCACTGGACAAGGCCCTATTACCTGGGCCCGCAGTCTAGGACTAGGGGTCATTGATCGATTACCATTCGTGAAGTCCTTTTTGATGAAGAATGCTGAAGGCTATTAAGCTGGCCAGTGGCCAGTGGCTTGGTGGCTTGACTTTGCAATTTGTATGCATACAATGTACTATATTAGGTTTCTTATTTGTTCATTATCAAAAAAACGGCTGTGTTTGCCATCCAATCATGTTTAAGAGGGCATCAAGTACGTTGAATCACTTGACAACCTATATAATCTATTCCAGCTACATACCCCGGTGGGCGGGGGAGCGGGGTCGCATGCATGACAGGGTGACAGTGCCAATGCAGCGAGTAGCGAACAGTTATTTGCGAACATCTCCTCGCCTGCTGATCTCATCTAGGAGCTGTTCCTGCAACTATTCCAGCAAGAGAATCGAATATCTGAAGCAGTCGTCGATAACTTTTGACTATCTGTTCCCCAGAGCCGACATTCGCAAGCCTCGCTCGGATATCAGAATCTGAGGACGCGTACGTATCCCGCAGCCTACAAACAAAGGGCGTGGAAACATCGAAAAAGGCAAACTTGATGTGCACTTGACCATCATCAAAGTTCGTTACTTTATTTCATATTGTTATTACCTAGCTTATATAAAGTCAAAATATTAATCTGTTACACACAGCACTGGCCCATCTTCCTCTCCACACCCCACACGAAGATCAAAGTCTCCACCGAGCGCGCCATGTCTAATATAGTCGGATTAAAAGCCCTGAGGGGAGAATGGGAAAAAATCGTGGTTAACTGCTTCGAGATCGAAGAAGATATGATCATGGGATTTGAAGGACGCTCGTGCAAAATCATGGACCAAGAGAGGAATATCATTCCTGATGGCAAACTTGGGTCTAATCACGGGCGGGTGGAGAGAGAGGTTTTAGCGGGGTACAGATGTCTGATTATGCGGGCTTTGGTTAGGTTTGAGAAGAAAGCCTCTCAAGATTGAGTTAAGTTTTTGAAGGTTAACCTTTTACCTTCCAAGGTTGATGTAATTTGGTTCACTATTTATTTTAATGATCCGCAAGTGCTCGGGCCGTAACTCTAGGAAGACGTATCGCGTGTCAAATGTTCGGATATATGTACGGGAGTATGTTCCAGAATCCATAGTAAGCACAAAGGCGTTCTGAGTGGCTTTTTTTATGCTCCAATCTCCTGAAGTAGCATAGCTTCCATGGTGGCTGAATGTCAGAAATAGGTGCATCGGTACAGTACCCACTTAAGAGTACATATTCTTTCTGCTCGGGCGCCTTTATTCCAGGTCCATGGTCCTAGAGGTAAAGATACTTGGAAGACCACGAAACTTTTTAGATATGAAGTGAAACGAAACACTCCATAGAATCCAGCCTTTTCGGAGATTAACTCTCATATATAATGGGCTCTATAAATACATCCCAATCCTTTTCTAAATTAAAATTAGATCGATAACCCATCTCACTCAGCGGACCCTAGCTGTATACGGCTTAACGGTCAAGATGATCTGGCCCAGTCGGGGGCGCGGAGTGTTTGAGGTAAGATCGCGAAGCGAGTATTCGCTTTTTGAATGAGTATGTTCCCAGCCATACTCAGACTTGAACAATGTCCCAAACATCTTGTGAATATACTGCTTCCCATGTAATTCCCACGGTTGTTGACACCCCCGCAAAGACAGACGAGCTTGGGCCTCGGGAATCTAAACTCCGAGCGACCGACTGTTGCAGTAATCACGAAGCATTTGGCCCAATTGTAATGTGCAGCAATACAATGACGACTTGCCGAAGTAGAATGCCGAGTAAAGAGGATCAGTTACCTTGGCTATCCACCTGGAGAGCATAAAAAAGCATAAGGCGCCTCGTGGGTCAACTACTCATCCTTGAACCACTTTCGAGGCTCCGGTATTCTGCAGAGACAGATAAAATTTTACCGACAATGGAAGTCCCGAACCGTCCGCTCAGTTTTGTGCCAGCCAAAGCAGGCGACATCATCGCTATCGGATCCATGAAGCTCCGTGTGATGGAAGACGGTTCGAATACAGGTATGATCCCGGTCTCTGATACCAAAAGAATAAATACATATCCCTCAACCATCAAGTAGACAATCGACTCAGCTGTGTGGAACTTACACTTCCCCCAAATACAAGAGGACCACCTCCACATTGGCATGAGATGCACGACGAAACATTCCTCACCGCTAAGGGGCTTGTTCGATTCCACATCCCTGGGAAACCGGACGTCGATGCCAAAGTCGGAGATTATGTTGTTGTTCCAACAAAGAGTCCTCACACGTTCTCGAATCCGACTGAAGAAGAGGCTGTGTTGGTCTGCACTTGTACGCCGGCATTCTACATTAATTACTTCAAGTTGCTGGGCGAACTGATTGAAGGGGGACAGATGACCCCAGAACTGAACCAGAAGGCCATGGCGTACTATGCGACGATTCCAGTACCTCAGCTTTGACCCGTTAAGTAGTCTGATTGTCAAATGCCGTACTATTTCAAGGTTGTTTCACGAATGACACCTGTGCAAGAATGATCTACTATATATTTAATGAAAGCCACGGATCCAAATGTTCCTATGCTCACACTTGATTATGTTTCGAGGACAAATAATCGTATGATCATGAACTTTGCTCTCTAATGACTCGTCTTCTGAAATTTACACTAATATCGGTCTCCCGTAATGTAAAGGGTAAAAAAAAAAAAAAAAAGGAGACATGCAAGTGGAAGGAATGTCTTGTAACGAGGAGGATCCAACAAAAAGAAACTGCTCACGTCCAGATTTGAACTGAAGACCTCGGCATTACTAGTGCCGCGCTCTACCAACTGAGCTACGCGAGCTGTTATTGAAAGTTAATCAAATACTTTGCCATCATGACCCTAAGAAAAATGCGAGGCGAGATATTGTTGATAGGATCATCGACATTCCAATCTACCAAGTCACTAGACAATGTATTTTGAGTTATCATACCACTGTCTATAATTCCTACATCCTACATTCAAACTGTGCTTTGATGTCCGATTGCGTGATGAAATCGTGAATTTTCGACACAAATTCTTATCTTATTAGAATATTTACTTCATGCAAGGAATACATGATCTAGCAAATTCTTGCATGTTCCGGGCTGCACAAATATTCTTCTATCTCTTATTTACTCAATCTACATTAGGATTTGTTATCCCCCCAATTTAGTGATAAACACAATTAGACGTCAAATTGACTCTACTTATGTGTCCAGGCAGTATCGATGGGGCCTAATCTCCATGACGAGGGGAAGAGTCACTACGTAAGCAATTTTAAGGTCAAAGCCTCCGCAAATCGCAACCGTGGTCTTTGATTGCAACTTCTTTCACAGAATTATTAGTGTCCACCTCAAAGATTGCAAGAAAGGAATTGCAGAATAGAAAGTAAAGAATAACACCCCTGGTTCCACAATTACCTAAGTCATCAACTTGAAAGGCCCCCAAAAGGTCAAAGTGGACTGTCAATCGGGTCCCGTGTTGTTCTCGGTACCCTGACGATCCTCCTATTCGACGCCGCGACTTGCCACCTTCATCTTCTTCCCTACCTACTCGGGAGAGACATTCAGCCTTCTCCTTTTATTTTTTTTTGCTGCCAAAAGGTCTGGAACCCCCATTCATGGCAGCTACCTCCTATCCTACCTCAGCTTGATCGTAAGATCGAGCATCTACCCCAACTCGCATCCAACCATGCGTTTCGTCAGCAGTATCGCCTTGGCCGTCGGCCTCGCAGGCGCGGCCTCGGCTACCATTCACCCTCGCTCCCAGGACTCTCGCGACTTCTTTGCCCTCCATCTTGATACTGCCACCTCACCCGATCATGTCGCTCGCATGCTAGGTGCCCGACACGAGGGCCAAATCGGACAACTGACGGATCACCACACCTTCTCTTTCTCGCGCGACCAAAGCTCGGATCTTGCTGCATTGTTAGACGATATAAAGACAAAGAGGAAATTTCGCCGGCGATCGGGCGAAAATGTAGCTCGGAGTGCAGATCCACTGGATTCCATCTTGTGGTCACAGAAGATTGCGCCGCCCAGGCAACGACTGCAGAAACGCGCACCACCTCCCTCTGAAGCTATCGCTCGTCGACTGAATGAAGTGCCTGAAAAAAGTGCGATTGATGTACAAAGCGAAATTGCTTCGACCTTGGGGATCAGCGATCCCATTTTCAAAGAACAGTGGCATTTGTTCAACCCGTTACAACCCGGTCATGATCTCAACGTCACTGGAATCTGGCTGGAAGGTGTGACAGGCCATGGCGTGGTCACAGCAATCGTGGATGACGGCCTCGACTTCGATAGCAATGATCTGAAGCCCAACTACTTCGCCGAAGGTTCCTACGATTTCAATGAAGGTGGCCCAGAGCCTCGTCCTCTACTTATAGACGATAAACACGGTACCCGTTGCTCAGGAGAAATCGGTGCCGCAAAGAACGATTATTGTGGTGTGGGTGTTGCATATGACAGCAAAGTGGCGGGTATTCGAATCCTGTCCGCGCCTATTGACGACGTGGATGAGGCCGCCGCTATCAACTATGAGTTCCAGAAGAACGATATCTACTCTTGCTCGTGGGGACCCATCGATGATGGTGCCACAATGGATGCGCCTGGTGTTCTGATCAAGCGAGCTATGGTCAATGGTGTGCAAAAAGGACGCGACGGAAAGGGCTCCATCTTTGTGTTTGCCGCCGGCAATGGTGCACAGTATGGCGACAACTGCAACTTTGATGGATACACCAACAGTATCTACAGTATAACAGTCGGAGCCATTGATCGGCAAGGAAGCCACCCGTCTTACTCCGAGTCATGTTCCGCCCAGCTGGTGGTTGCATATAGCAGTGGATCTGGTGATGCGATCCATACCACTGATGTGGGCGCCAATTCTTGCTACTCAAACCACGGTGGTACCTCCGCAGCTGGGCCTCTCGCCGCAGGTACCGTGGCGCTCGCACTGAGTGCTCGGCCTGAGCTGACATGGCGCGATATCCAGTACTTGATGGTGGAGACTGCAGTTCCGGTGAGTGAGACAGATGGAAGCTGGCAAACTCTTCCATCTGGCCGAAAGTTCAGTCATGACTGGGGCTTTGGCAAGGTGGACACATACTCCTTGGTTCACAAGGCTCAAACCTGGGAATTGGTGAAGCCCCAAGCTTGGTATACTTCACCATGGTTGCGAGTGCACCATAATATTCCTCAAGGATCACAGGGCTTGCTTAGCAAGTTCACGGTAACCGCCGACCAGCTCAAGGACGCTAACTTTGGCCGGCTCGAGCATGTTACGGTTACCATGAATATCAACCACTCTCGCCGTGGTGATCTCAGCGTGGAGTTGCGTAGCCCGGCTGGAATCATTAGCTATCTGAGCGTTGCCCGTCATCGTGACAAGGAGCCCGTTGGTTACCTAGACTGGACCTTTATGTCTGTTGCTCACTGGTATGCATCTTCACATCCCCCAAAAAAATATTTCACTTTGAATTGGCTAACTGATTACTTCACAGGGGCGAACCTGCTGTTGGTGAATGGACTGTGATAGTTAAAGATTCCGAAGTCAATGAATTCTCTGGAGAGTTCATTGATTGGAGGATCAATCTGTGGGGTGAAGCCGTCGATGGAACTACGCAAGGTCTCCACCCATTGCCAGATGAGCATGACGATGACCATCCGTATGAGGAGGCTCACGTGGCTACGACAACCTTGGAGCCTGCGCCATCTAAGACCAACCCTGCTGTCACCAATCCGGATGAGCACCACGACCGGCCTGTGAACCAGAAGCCCACAGATCAGCCCTCGGCTCCTACAGTGACCCAGCCTGCCGACGAGGAGCTCGAGGTAGTGAACAACGGTACCACTGCCGGCAGTGCGGCCTCTTCGACCAGCACTGCTGTGTCAGATAACTACCTTTCCTCTTATCTCCCAACATTTGGAGCCTCAAAGCGTACTCAAGTCTGGATCTACGCATCGCTGGGCATGATCATTGTATTCTTTATCGGTCTGGGCGTCTTTTTCCAACTTCAGCGCCTGAAGCGCCGCCGCACCAACCCTCAGGATGATTACGAGTTCGAGATGATTGAAGACGAGGATGAGATGCACCCTATGACTGGGCCAGGTGGGCGAACCCAGCGCCGTGGCGGTGAACTCTACAATGCTTTTGCTGGAGAAAGCGATGAGGAAATCTTCAGTGAGGACGACGAGGAAAAGCCATATCGGGATCGGCTGGCCAACATCCCAGAAAGGGATGATGAAGAATCATCTGCAGGCAGCCACCTTCTGTCTGAAAAGCGTTAGATGATGTCTTGTGATGTTTTCTCTTTTGTCTTGGTACAAATTCCCCTTTTTCACTTGCCTTTGCATTGGGTCGGGGCTTGTTTGTCAAATTTACATTTGCACTATATGGATTTATAGAGGCAGCGTTGAGCATCCTGAAGGAAATCGGCTGCCTAGGAGTTGTGTAAATCATTTAACTACGTTACGATGAGGAATGTAAAATCATTCCTTGCCTACAGAATAAAACTCATGGATGCGCAGTGAAATATGTGAAGGTCTAGAATATCCCAAGTCATTACAGTTCCTACCGAATTCTAAGGTTCATAAAAAAAAGCCATGACGACGTTCCCCGTTTCTCTCTCCGCCTTGGGGCAATCGCCGATCATCCAAGTCCCAGCTCCCTCAGCTTCTCCCGCTTCTACCCCCACTATTTCACTATTCCGCATATCTCAGAGTCTTGATCCTAGCATTCCTGATTTCACTACTGAGATCAACATAGTAAATCTACTTGCTGGGTGATCACCTCGCCCTCCCCCGCGATGGATCAACACGACGACTTCGATAATGTTTCCTGGAAACACGATGCCGACAGTGATGTGTCCCGACCGACAACTTCAGGTACAGATGTGGAGGAGTCGCATAGACATGAATCATACGATCATGATGCCAATGGCAAGCGGAGGATGAGCTCAGCTCTCGAGGAACCACAGGCTGGCCCACTAGCCGATGCCGTCGACTTGGCGGGTATCGGTGACGGTGTACTCGAGTGCCGGGTCGATTCGCCCATGAAAGAGAACGATGGCACAAAAGACGCTTACATCTCGTACCTGGTCACAACAAATGTGCGTGCTCGATCCTTTGATCTGAGAGAACGCGGTGTCTATTGCTGCCTGCACAGCCTCCGCATTCTCCGCATCTGGTTGACTACCCAGGAAACCTCGCTAACACTACCGCCTCTAGACCGACTTCAAAGCATTCCAAAAGCCCGAGTTTTATGTTCGGAGGCGATTTACCGATTTCTATTTCTTGTACAAAACCCTCTATCGTGAATATCCAGCATGCGCGGTCCCACCTTTGCCGGACAAGCACAAGATGGAGTATGTGCGAGGTGACCGGTTCGGCTCGGAGTTCACAACACGACGGGCATGGTCCTTGCATCGGTTTCTGAAGCGGCTGACATTGCACCCTGTACTCCGTCGTGCACCTTTGCTTGCTATTTTCCTTGAGTCTGCCGACTGGAATGCACATATGCGACTACATTCAACCCGCGGGTCAACGACTGCCTCATCAGAGAACGCCCCGACTAAGATTTTTGATAACTTTACCGATACATTCGTCAACGCCTTCACCAAGGTGCACAAGCCCGATCGCCGCTTTATCGAGGTGAAGGAGAAGGCAGATAAGCTAGACGAGGATCTGTCGCATGTGGAGAAGACCGTGGCGCGGGTCGCACGGCGTGAATCCGATCTCGAGACGGACTATACTGAACTTGCAACCCAGTTTCGTAAATTGGTCCCTCTGGAGCCGGCAGTCGAGATGCCATTACAGGTGTTCGCCGCATCGGTAGAGGAGACTGCGCGTGGGGTACGCGGGTTGAAAGATCATACGGACCAGAACTATTTGGGTTCCCTGCGGGACATGGAGGCATACATTCTGTCGGTGAAGTCCCTCTTGAAGACCCGTGAACAGAAGCAGCTTGACTTCGAGGCCTTGGTTGATTACCGTAACAAGGCGGTGGCTGAGCGGGACTCTTTAGCTGCCAACCCGGCTGCCTATTATGCGTCCAATCCGCTCACCTCTTCCCCTGCATCCTTTATTCGCTCCAAGATGGAGGATATGCGTGGAGTTGATCACGAACAATCTCGCCGCGAGCGTGTCCGCAAGCTTGAACTTCGCATTGACGAGCTAACGCGGGAAGTCGAATCAGCAAAGACTACTTCTGAGATGTTTGACGAGGAGGTAGTCCGCGAAGTGGCAGATTTCGAGCGCATCAAGGCTGTCGAATTTCGGGATTCCCTTGGCGCCTTCGCAGAATCCCATATCGACTTCTACCAGGGTGTTCTCTCCACCTGGGAACGCTTCATTGCAGAGATGGAAGGGGATTCGGAACTGGGACTTGAAGCCGAATCGGCTCCGTGAGCACGGTAATCTTTGCACAGGTATACTCTTTACCATTTTTTCTATGAAGCCCGCCATGGGTTTAACATAGTTGTTCATGACCACAATCTCTTTAGCTAGTCTATTCTTACTTGCGATTCCATACCCGCAATATCATCGCTCCCTCTTGGGATTTCCCATGATCGGTTTTTGATTTCGTAAAATAAATTATCGGCCACCGTTCTATACCGGAGTTTCTGCTTGGTTGCACAATCAAAGCAGAAGTCCAGAGACCTAGCTATATAGCCTTCAGAAATCTCATTCCACTCTATAGTTTCCGCTTCCGCCCACCTCAGTGGGAACAGACTTTTGAACAACAGTGTAGTCAAGACTATGATAGAGTACCTTATTTTTATTTGATTGGAATCAGTAGTCATCTTTCTTTCGAGTACTCACTGAGTATGATAATCAATGTCATCCGAGTACGACTGGCCTAGATAGAATCCAAGTCGGCTCTATCTCCTTCGTATCAAGGGAATTCCGCACGAAATCATGGTTTGAGTCTTAGTTTCTGACACTCTATCAATGATGTCTGATTGATCCTTTATTGGTATCCTACCTGCTAAAAAATGTTTCAAACATCCCCCTCCGTCTCCCAGCCAAAAACAACCAAAAAGTGTAGAGACAAAAAGAAACTGCTCACGTCCAGATTTGAACTGAAGACCTCGGCATTACTAGTGCCGCGCTCTACCAACTGAGCTACGCGAGCGGCTATTGATATCACATGTCACCTGATAGATATATAATTCTAAGCAATTTTCATGCTGAAGTAGTCAATAATAAGCGTATAAAAGACTCCGGGTAATATAGCTGACCTTTCCCAATTTAAGGCTGCTACTAGGCCAGTCCAAGCAATTATTTCGCCGAGTTTGCATTTTATTAGCTGCTTGGAATTAGTTATCTCTTCACGCTCTTATACTGTTCGAAATTCCCTAGGTCTTTGTTTCGTCTCTTACATCAAAATCCTGTGACTGAGTATGAGATAACCCAGAATGGGCTAATTATGTACACTTTGTTCATATAGCCAAATACATCATTCTGTTTCAATAACAGCTCGCGTAGCTCAGTTGGTAGAGCGCGGCACTAGTAATGCCGAGGTCTTCAGTTCAAATCTGGACGTGAGCAGTTTCTTTTTGTCTCTACACTTTTTGCATTGTGGATCCCAGGAGTACATCTCCGAAATCGTTGGACTTCTTTTTTTATCCATATGGTAGTAGATAAGGCTGGTTGTACCAGTGTAATAGACTCGGAAGATTGGAAAAACAGGCGTACATGTCGAAATTGCTTGGAAAATTTAACCAAATGAAGCCCTGGAGCATTCTTCAGGATACGCTAGCCCAGTGGGTATGAAAAATATATACCTAGCATGGACAGCGTCTTTATGACACGCCTAACACACTTAATCAAATGTTAAGATCTTAACATTCCTGATAGCCGAACGAAGTAAATTGTACCGACTTCAAAATATTTATCTTCTTCTGGGAGAGCTTGAAATGAGATCCGGGAGGTGAAGGTATATCTAAATTCGGGCAATATGTTGCAGTACATACTTGGTAGGCGGCATGATGTACGAAAAAAAAAACAATATCAAATCTGACTCATATGAAATCTTGAACTACGATATCAGTAATGTCTGCGTATCTGGGTAATTTTACCTGTTCCAACGTTCCCGACGTTTCCCATTGTGGGGAATGGTTTGACCATGGCTCAAGGACCGGTATGCGGCACTTGAAGTATGAATATATCATAGCTCGATAGAAACCACGTCAAAAACTGGTGGAGATAATTTTAATTGAATAATTGACCATCATTAATCAATATCGGGCCGCGTATTTCTCTCGCGATCCACGAGAGCCAATCGCGACCAGTGGTGCCTTTGGGCCCCGCGCGAAGGCTGGGTTTGCCAGCCACCAGGATAATGCAGTATAGAGCTGCACAACTCCTTGATTTTTCCCCTTCGCCACGATTTCAACCTTTTTGCCCTTCCCCTTCCATTCCTTCTTCAAAACTTTGATCTTCTTCCCATTCCTCGACTTTTTATCTATTGCTTCTGATCAGGAGGTTTCGTGCGACACATCGGTCATAGTCGAATTCCCCGCCCAAGTACCTGCGCAACTCAGCCTGGCGCAACCTGAATTTATCTTCGGGCAAGGATGCAGTGAGCTTGCGCCAGACATTGCGCACAGTTGAATTGGAACCACATTTTCCCTGAGACAAAAACAATCCATACGTATGTTGAGCTCATTCTGATTTCCCACCCCGTTTCCAACAAAGTATCGAACAATGCCTTTGTGTGATCAGGGTTGACGAAAGCTATTTTAGTTGGGACTATCCGTGCATCAGAGAATTCCGCTTCGTTCCTACCAGTTGATCAGAAATTTTGTTCGACCCAGATATTTTCAACAGCATTAGATGGAGGCAGCGGTAATGCGCAATTCGCCCAAGATGGCCAACGGTGGCTCCCACCCGCACAATGCCAATGGCGCAACGTATGTCCCAGATATTCATACATACAGCGCAGGTGGCTCAGACATTGGGGAATACGCCAGAGATATGGATTACGAGTCCGTTGCGGAGCCAGGCCAGCCCAAGCCCTCAAGGTCCAAATCAAAAGCAAAGCAAGGCCCACCAGGAGGATCCTTTTCAGCCAGAGCTCTTGATACCGATATGAACTATACTACACGCAAGTTAGCGCCTGAATCACCTCTGGGCTTTTCGGACGAATCAAATACGCCTCGAGGTCTTCCACCCACTTCCAACACCTCGGAAGCAGAGGTGACCGTCCAAGAAAACGAAGAATCGACACACTCAGAAGCCCCTACACGTCCAAGTACGCAATCGCTTCCGAGTCGCTTGAATACCATGCGCTCTACATCATCTTCCCAGCGCCGAGATTGGGCACCAGATCGCTCCCCTCTTCAAAAGCTCGAGGTGACTCTGAATGGAATCAGTAAAGAAGAAAAACGCGCACGGGTCCAGGAAGCGGAAGCGCGACTTCGAGAGCGTCTGGCCCGTCAAAAGGTGGAAAAAGAGCAAGCCGAGGCAGCATCAAAGATGTTGGCGACTGCAACTGCTGCTGCTGCGGCGGCCGCCGCTCCCAGACCTAGCTCAAAACAGAGCTCATATCCAGAAAACAGGCCATCCTCTAGCGCAACCCGAGACCGGGAGCGTAAGGGTGTTATGCTTGAAGACACCGCACGAGACTTACCCCCAAATCAACGACAGCCGAGAGGAGCCCCAGTGCGTCACAACAGGAATATTCCGACAAATCCTCAATATCCGGGGATGCAGAGACCCGAAGAAGTCCAGTATGCGCGTGCAGAAGTCGGTATTCCACAGACCGCAAGAATGGGTCAAGTTCCTCGAAGATCGGTAACTGTGAGTGGCCCAGCCGCAAAGCCTGGGCCATCTGGTGAGAACATGAGGCATACCCGCTCAGTCTCTACACAAGGAGCTGCCAAGCAACGAAACTTTGTTGCCCCAGTCGCTACTCCGGTCGCCGTCGCTGCCGTCGCTCCTGGCTTGAGTGAAGATACTGTGGAGACCCCACCGGCCGCACGAATGGTTCAAGGAAGTGCCCAGTCGCTCCCAAAGCCCAAAAAGCAAACAGTATCGTTTAACGTACCACCGCCGACCCCTCCCCCCATTTCTGATTGGAAAAACGCACCTATTGCACGTCTAGGAGCGACAGACTTTGACTTCCAGAACCTGGACAGGGATCGAAGTAAGGCATGGTGGGAAGGCGGCGGTACCAAAGATCGCAGGAAGAGCAGGGCTCTCCCCAAGAATTACCAGACACCAGCCCAGAAGCTCACAGGTGAGATGACCTCGCATTGAAACCATCACACAGGCAAGCTAACCCAAAGTAGGAGTTACTCAACATAAGATTTTTGAACCGAAATTGTTCCTCCAATGTGGTCCTTTGTTGCGGTACACCGGCATAAAAAAGGTCAACGTTACTGGACCCCAGGGCACCATTGGCAAGGATATCTGGCGAGGCTCCATTCTGATTGTGACAAGAGACTCTCGTTCTTCCTATGAAATCCCACCTACAGTGCGCATGTTTTCTCAACCAATGAACCTTCTTCCCCCTCCGCCCGAAGAGATCAGCCGGGAGGATGGTGTACAGCTCGCGCCTGAATATATTGATCCTACTGCTGGACTTATGAAAGTCGGCCGAGATGGTCGACCCCTTTATGTTAAGCCAGTTGATCATCTCGACGAAGAAGTTGACCTGTCTGCGGTGGAGAATGACGATGGACTTTACGAAATGAGTTCCAGCAATGTCGATTACAAGCCCGAGGGATCTGGCCAACCCATACCCGCCAATCGTATTCATGCCACCGACGGAGAAAGTGCTAGCTTATACCGAGAAATCGCTGGTGTCCGCCTTTACGCTGACGCTGCAAGAGACGTCACCTTCTGGCGATTCAGTCTCGAGGTAGAGCTCGGTACAACGCAACAGCGAATTGCTTACCGCGTCAACCAGGGTCCTGCCCTTGGATTCTGGGTGCCAGCCGCTGGGCAGCCCATGAACATCATGTACCACAGTGGCAATGGATTCAGTCCATCTGCAGACTCCAACCCCTTCTGTGGACCTGATCCTTTGTGGCGCGATATTCTCAACGAGCACCAGACTCAGCCATTCCATGTGATGATTGGTGGTGGCGACCAGATTTTCAATGATACTGTCACCACAGAGTCCCATTTCTTCCAAGAATGGACCAAGATAAAGAATCCCGCCGAGAGATATGGCATGCCCTTCACCCCAGAATTCCGTGCTGAGGTCGAACAATTCTACTTGCATCGCTATGCTTCGTGGTTCTCGCAGGGCCTTTTCTCCCTTGCCAACTCGCAAATTCCCATGGTCAATATCTGGAACGACCATGAGATTTTTGAAGGCTACGGCTCTTACAATCAGGAGTTTATGCAAAGTATGGTCATCTCAGGCTTGGGAAGAATTGCATATAAGTACTACTTATTATTCCAGCACCACAGTGTTCCAGAAGAGACCGAGGCAGATGAGCCTAGTTGGATTCTTGGTGCTCACCCCGGTCCTTACATTGAGCAAAAGAGTCGAAGTCTTTTCATGTCTTTGGGTGGTGATGTGGTTCTCTTGGGCCTGGACTGCCGAACTGAAAGAACAAGCACAGGGGTTCTCAGTGAAGAGACTAATGAACTGATTTGGGATCGATGCCACCAAGAAATAGCTCGAGGAGAGACTAAACATATGATAGTGCTCTGCAGTGTGCCTGTCGCCTACCCTCGCGTGGTATGTACCCTTCATTCTTATGGCTCGATTTTCACTAACAAATTACTAGCCTATGCTCAAGAACTTTATGAATAGTCGGAAGTCATTAGGAAAGTCCGGCAAGCTTGGTGGACTTGTCAACCGCTCAGGTGCAAATGTGGAGGTATTTGATGACCACTGGGCTGGCAAGCAACTGAAGTCTGAGCGGACATGGTTGGTGGAAGATCTGCAAGATTTTGCCGCCGAGAAGTCTATCCGTGTCACAATTCTAAGGTAAGTCATTCCTGTCTCTCTCATAAGTTGTTTACATTGTACTAACTCCGGGGTTACAGTGGTGATGTTCATCTAGCTGCTATCGGGCAATTCTATTCGAATCCAAAATTAAACATTGCGAAGGACAAGGACTATCGATACATGCCCAACGTTATCTCGTCCGCCATTGCCGACATCCCGGAGACAGAGCTGATCTCAGATATGCTCAACAGGCGCAACACAGTGCATCATATCGACTCAAACACAGACGAAGATATCATTCCCATCTTCACCCAAGATGTCGATGGCAAGTCTCGAAACAACAAGCGAATGCTACCCCGACGGAATTGGTGTTCCATCAGAGAATACCACCCCGGTTCAACACCTCTTGGGACACCCGACTCCGGCTCCATGACACCCACCCCAGAGCCTCGCCCCAATAAACTTCAACGAACCCTGTCATTGGGACGAGGAGACAGGTCCACTGAAACCGGTCCCAGTAAAGCTGGTGGTCTGTTTAGGCGACTATCTGGACGTGGACCACCACCCACGAGAGCAATGAGCTTTGGCCGCGAAGTTGGCATGCCTGCTCGACGAGCTAGTATCGATTCCACCGCCATCTCTCGCCCTACAGAGAGTGGGGACAGTTATTTCCCAGGGATAACGCAAGAGCCACAGCCTGGTCGTTTCCACAGACGACCAACCAATCTGAGCGAAAAGACCGTCAGAAAATCCAAGCAAGGTGATGACGGCATGGGCGCATTTGTAGACCTCCAGGGAGGTCTAGCAATTACCTTGAACATGGAGGTTAGCCCGCATGATCCAGCAGGAATTACAGTGCCATACAAACTTCTGGTGCCTGCTTTAAGCTACGAGGGTGATGGGGACGAACCACTGCCCACACCAATTGCCAAGGGTTGGCGAAAATGGTTGAACATGCCGCGTCGAAAGAAGAGCACTGCCACAGCCGGTGATTATGATGAAGAGGAAGAGGAAGACTACGACGAAGAAGATCCCGATGACTACGAGGATGATGATACTATGAATAATACTCGCGCGAATGCAGCAACCGCACAGCAGCATTACTACGAGGGCTACCCTGGCAGCGATGAGTCTGAGAGCGAAGTGCCTCAGCGATTGCCGGCAGAGGCTCTCGCAGATTCCTCACCCGAAGAGGAATACGACGATGAGCCTGCGCCGAGGAGGAAAAAGAAGTGGTTTGGGATGAAATGATTTGATTGAGATGTATATTATGATGATTTATGCTGGCGTTCTCTGAAGGATATTTTTCTTTCCCCCTTATGATGTGAATGATTCGCGATGATCTATTTTATTCTGACCTAAATATCCCTTTCTTGCTGATCTAATCTATCGGATGAAGGGATTTCATTATTTTGATGACGCTTTCAGATTTTCCAAGAATTGACGTCAAGTTATGATTTTGAAGTATGCATCGGCTTACATGTGGTCTCGGGCTCGGCAGATCCTTTGTCACGCCATCTCCCGGGCGGTCTAGGGCTGGATCACCGCTTGATAAGATTGATATCGCTTATAGGCCTGGGAGGATCGACTTGCGCCTGGATGCAGTCTATATCGGTAATGAGAGCATGCAAATCAAGTGGAACCATTATAAAGTTATTGCTCCGTTTAAGCTCCACCAATGTTCAATTATTGAGTGTGGAAGTTCAATCTTTAGCCGGACTGCTTATCTATAGATTCACCGCCGAAATATCGGCAAGAGCCCAGCCATGTAGTCAGCCAAATTCCACATAATTCCACGATTGTGAAGCAATTTCATAAGAGATATATGCATAATATCAAGGCAAGTGGATTTAGTCATGTCGACCCTGATAGATCTAGTTGTTATTGCTGCATTAGTTAATGGACTACGCAGCCCAGATGACTACGTAAGCCGGTCTCGACCGGCTCACGTGCGCATGCTTAGAAAGCGAGGGGCCTCGATGCGGGCAAATGATTAATTTGTATCGGCAGAAAGACACAGAATTGCTCTCTGATCTCATCATCGGCCCACTCCCTTTTTCTTTCCGAAAATATAATCTCTCCCTCTTCCCGGGTAACACCTTCAAGCTGTTTTCCTCCACTCTCCGTCGTTTTCCTTCCGCTCTCCGATCATTCGGATTCACCGCTGCCGCCGCTTCAACGCTCCACAATCAGTCCCCTCCCCCTCCGTCAGCCCTCTCACAGTCTTTCTCGACGCCCACGCGCGTCATTTCCACAAATACCGCCAGAATGGTGCACTCTAAAGTCGTTAGTAAGTGTTGCCAAACCCAATTGACTCTCCATATAGTCCTTTTACCGCAAGACAGTGAACTAACCAGGACCCTTTTCAGTCATCGGCTCCGGCCCCGGCGCACACACTGCTGCCGTCTACCTCGCCCGTGCTGAGCTCAACCCCGTCCTGTACGAGGGTATGCTTGCCAACGGCACCGCCGCCGGTGGCCAGTTGACCACCACCACTGATATCGAGAACTTCCCCGGTTTCCCCGATGGTATCGGTGGTGCCGAGCTGATGGACAAGATGCGCGCCCAGTCTGCGCGCTTCGGTACTGAGATCATCACTGAGACTATCTCTCGCCTGGATCTCTCCGAGAAGCCCTTCAAGATGTGGACCGAGTGGTCCGATGGCCCCAACGATGCCCCTGCCCGTACCGCCGACGCCGTTATCATCGCCACCGGTGCTAACGCCCGTCGTCTGAACCTGCCCGGTGAGGAGAAGTACTGGCAGAACGGTATCAGTGCCTGCGCTGTGTGCGATGGTGCTGTTCCTATCTTCCGCAACAAGCCCCTCTACGTTATTGGTGGTGGTGACTCCGCTGCCGAGGAGGCTATGTTCCTTACCAAGTACGGCTCTCACGTTACCGTCCTTGTCCGCCGTGACAAACTCCGTGCCAGTAACATCATGGCTGAGCGTCTGCTCGCTCACCCCAAGTGTACCGTCCGCTTCAACACCGTTGCCACTGAGGTCATTGGTGACGCCAAGCCTAACGGTTTGATGTCTCACCTCCGTGTTAAGGACACTGTCACCGGCGCCGAGGAGATCGTTGACGCCAACGGTCTGTTCTACGCTGTTGGTCACGACCCCGCTAGCGCCCTTGTTAAGGGCCAGATCGACTTGGACGAGGAGCAGTACATTGTCACCAAGCCCGGTTCCAGCTACACCAGCATGGAGGGTGTCTTCGCCTGTGGCGATGTCCAGGACAAGCGCTACCGCCAGGCCATTACCAGTGCCGGCTCTGGCTGTATTGCCGCTCTCGATACCGAGAAGTACCTCTCCGAACTCGGCGATGTCCCCCAGCCCAAGGAGAAGATCTAAATACCCCCGTTTCCTCCTTTAACCTTTTTACTCCCGAATACCTCATGATCTCGGCTCCTTTGGAGTATATTGTTTAGACCGCGTGTGCACATCTAGACTAGACCAAGCCTGTTTGTGTCTGTTATGTCATTTGAATTTACCTCGAATTCCCCGTGCATATTTCTTTGCCTCATGGTTCACGGATTTCCTTTTTTTATGTCTGTTGCTTTGGTTTGATTGCGGGCATGTCTGAATACAATCCGTATATCGGTTGATTTAGCTCTTACTTGGCGTGATCGGTGGCCGATAGATTAGAATAGACAATTTTCTTCATTGAACAGTACTTGCTTCTGGTAGATTTTAGACGGGTATAATCAACACTGCACACATGGACAAGTTAGAGACCACATTGAAGATATTAAATAGGTCCGGTATTCGAAACTCAGAGTAACATCATTGAGTATATGCCCAGATACCTACTCGCTTACATTAGTACATAGACTACCCTGGAATGTGAAGGTAATCGAGGAGTGAATGTAATACTTATTGAGTCGGCTCTTTTTCTTATTCAGATTCAAATGTGAGTGTCTGTGTTGACTCGAATGACGTGTCACCTTGCAAGTTGACTTGAAGTAGGTGATGTGATATGGTCTGAATTAAAGTTATCACGCCATGCTAAATGAAATGCTGAATGAGGTGCTAAATGAGGTTGGTGAGGCATCTTAGTGAAGATTTCTGACCAGCATTTCTCCCCCTTATTCTTCTCTTCTCCTCATTTCTCACAATATCTATTGTTCTGACTGTCTCATTACCTTTCTTAGCGGCTCACAACGTCCTATCAGAAGTACGGTATGCGCTTCTTCTCTCCTTGTCTCTGATCCACGACCAGCCTCGACGTGAGCGCTGACACATTCATCTATGCCCGAACTTCACAAAAATGCCTGAACTAATACATTCAATAGGCCGATGAGGAGTATGTTATCTTGCATTCGGCATTTACTATGTGTGCCACCCGCGTTGGGCCACACTTGGATCTATGCTTGGATGCATTGACGTCCACAAAGATGAACCCTGAGGAACCAGGATTCCTTTTACATTTTGGAGCTCTTTAAGCCGTTTACAACATTGAATTTCTACGACTACCAAGTCGTTGGAGCATTGGCGATCATTCTACACGAAGCATGCAACTGTATGATCCTCCCCGCACTTGGTGGTAGCTGAAGCCAAGAGGCCCAAGCGGCTGGTAGATGCCTTCGAGTCAGTTCCCTACATATCATTAGCAATGACTCGAATCTACTAATATTGACTAATATTGCTAATAGATAATCTTGAGATTCGATCTTGCAGTCCTCCGTGTCTATACAGAAGATACGTTCGACCGATTCCGGAATGCAAAACAAGCCCAAAAGGCTTCGCTGGTGCTAGCCGTGAACTTGAGAGATCGAACTATCGAAAGATTAATCCTGAAGCTTCTGCAACGACTATTTATTGCGTCAAAGGAAGATCAGGAAATCCTAAATCTGAGAAAGAGCAACAAATGCTCGCACTCATGATGTTACCAGAAGGTAAGGTCTGGCAAGCCTACGACCTGCGGGATATCAACCACCATGTGTTACGGCCACGTGACCATTACTCAGTACTTTAGTCTTAGCTTGGGTCCCTGACCTTTCCAGAATGCATGCTTCTTACCAATCATTCATCCTGGCTTAGTGTCACGTATAACACCATGAGTGGATTCAAATCGGGCTTCGTGCCCTATTAGATTGGCACCGAGGATGTCCGCTCCGCAAAACTCAAGTTGAGGCTGATATATCTTTTCTTGTACTTCTGGAAGTGAGCTAAGGCATAGTGCGAGATATCAAGTTAGCGATCTAATATACGAGTATGAGAAGAAGGCTTACTGGATGATCAAAAGATGATCGGAGCGAGGATCGACCTGGCTGTCGACTGACAAGTAACCTTGGAAGTCAGATGCCAGAAGAGGAAGGGAGCGAGGATAGTTTTATAGACTACAAGCTCTATTTAAATCTACTTGAATTTCAGAACCAGAGGAAAGAGGAAGCACTTCTTGGATATCTTTTTGTTCCTTCTCAGGAACTGCAACTAATGATACATGAGCCCTTCTCCCTCAGGGCCTTAGGAATATGATGATAAGGATCCGGAGGGAGAAGAGCGCGACGGAAAAAGAAACAAGCCTCAACCCCTCCTACTCCGCCGAACCCGGCGTCACCCACCCCTCGTACGGGTGCTGGGCACACCACTCCGCTTTCGCCTGCAAGAACTGTCGATCCCATTCCTCTGCAGCAACCTTAAACTCACTCCAAGCCCGTTCTTTGAGGGCACGGCTCACCTCGACCTGGTCGAGGTAGGGCTGCTTTTCCTCTACCGGGGCATTACGCCACATTTGGCCCAGTGCGTGGCGAATCTCATCGCGTGGGGCTTTAGCATTTGGATTGCTAGAGCCGGCGCGACGAGCCTCCTCGCACTGGTCGCGACATTTGGACCAGAAGTCTTTCTGGTACAGGAGGAAAGGGTTCAACGCCACTTTTGGTGGCGGGATAGGAGCCTCCCCGATTACGGCGGAGATGGCCATCCGCATGGCGTCATGGTAGGTTTCGCGACGTAGTTTTTCATCAGCCATGTGGTTGGAGGAAGTGATAGGTTGCTGCTGAGCCATGACGGGCTCAGAGTGCTGGGTGCCATTGGGTGTGGCTGCCGGTACAGTGCTGGTGACTGGCTTTTCGGGCACCAGAGGAGTGGGGATCTCGATCGGTCCCACAACGGACTCGATCACTTCCGCGGCGGCTCGGATACCAGAGAGGTATGCGCCGTGGACGGTCGCTGGGTGATTGCGGGAGGTAGCCTCACCGGCAAAGTGGAGAGAACCGACGGGTCGTGCCATGAGATCGTAGTCTTCAGCACGAGCCTCGGTTGCCACGTAGGAGTAGCTGCCTCGAGTGAATTTGTCAGAAGCCCAGCGAGTAATGATGGTCTCGACTGGGTCCGGTATGCTAGTGTGTTTGAACACATTTCGTAGCTGAGAGACGACTTCCGAGATGATATCGGCGTCTGATGTGGTCTCGGTCTCATATGCAGCATCTCCGGCCATGATACCAGTGATAACAGGCAGTCCGGCAGTTTGCATGCAGTTCCAGAAAATGTAGCATCGCCCGCGATTCTTTACATAGTCATCTGGATTCATGCTGTTGTAAATCGTTGGCTCACGCAGGAGACCAAACATATCCCGGGTCTCGTCCCAGAAGGGTTCAGGGAATACGAGGATCACCTTGTTCATGAGTCCGAACCCTAATCTCTTGATAGCACCTAACTTCCAGTCGGGGAGAGGAGGATTGAACTGAATTGTTTCATGCTTGAGGACACCGAGAGAGCCCGTAAAAACAACATGATCTGCAACAAACTTCTCACCGTCTTCGCATTGAATGACCGATTTACGACTGTCGGAGCCAGTCGGGTCATAGGAGATACTCTGGACGATCTTGTTGGTTCGAACATCGAGCTTCGTAGGCAAAGAGTACAGGCCGAATGGCAATTGTTGATAACCACCTATCACCTGAGAGTGCTCTCCTTCAAATTCATTACCCGTATCTTGATCCCACGAGGAGAGACTAAGATTTTTGAAATTTGTGGCATTGGAATACTCCATGTTGGCAATATGCCAATTCTGAAGTCGCATATCTTTGGGTGTCATAGGAAGCATGTCCTGGTATTGTTTGACACCTTCATCCATCACGGCGCCTAGGGTCTGTGTCGGAGTCGCACGTGCAATGTCGTCAAGCTCAATTGTATCGTCTTCAGAATGTCCAGCGTTCAACCTCCATCCTATAGCTAGGCAAAATGAAGCCGCGGGGTCATCTGTTCCCAAAGAGTCTGCTGCCACCTTGTCGATGGGTTCAATTTCTACGGTTTTGTGCCCCGCACCTCTGTGACGTCGAGTTCGCTTGGTTGGAAGGAGAAGATGGGTAGTCCCAGCACGACGAGCCTCTTCATACTCTCGAACAGTAAGGCCATCATCACTGGTAGATTCACGACCAGCGTCGATCATGTCGGCATCACCTTGGGCTGTAGTAGGGATGAGCACCTCGTGGCGATACTTTCCAGTTCGCTCTAGCAAATTGACGTGAAGTTGATCATTCATTGAATCCTGCACGAAACCCACTGGCAAGCCATCGATATCGTAGATAGTAGAGGAGTCATGCAGGAGATGGTAATGCAGGGCCAATTGACTTCGAACGATTTGGTCGAGGGGGTTACCGTTTTCAAAACCCACAATAATCTGGGCTCCCATCTCTGCCTTGGGAACGAGCCCCGGAGGTAAAGATGCCGACTCCATGCTGCGAAGGGGATGCGAGTAGACTCTTCCACCGATTCTGCGACGGCCTTCCAGAACAATTACACGAGGGGCGGTTTCTGCATCCCGATAATGGCGAAATAGACCTTCCAGCTGACGTGCACAGCCTAGCCCACCAACACCGGCTCCTACAACCACAATTACTGGGCCTTCCCTCCGTCTTCCCCGTCTAGGAGGTACAATAGGGATGGGGACCTCGACGCAGCCAAAGTTGATGTAACCATTTCGTGCCAGCCAGTCATGTGCGAAGGAAGCAAGATTCATCCAGCGGTAGTCTTTCGCAACACCCAGGGCCTCTTCTCTGGTCACACTGACCATGGCGTTCCGGGTCCAGAGCCGCAGAATACCATTTCGAATATTGAGATACAAAGTAACATGCATGTGGCAAAGATAATCTTGTAGAGCTTCTTGTTCTTTTGGGTGAAGGGAGTATGGATCCAGACGACAGGCATAGGCAGATGCTACGCACTGCTGGCCATAGACTTCGGGTGTCAAATGAGCAGGAATTGACGAACGCGGCCGACACTTGGCCAAGTCTACCTTTCCACTCTCCAACACACTAACCCCGGCCACGCATGCTGGGGTAAATACGCTATGCTCGGGGGTTGTGAGAGGAGAAGTGGATTTTCTAGGGTCGACTGAGGGTGAAAGAGTTGATGATGTATCAGCAGGTGTGTTACTGCTCCCACTGATATATGGATATCCCATAGAGCCTCCGGTGCCTTTATTCCCATTGGAAGCTGGGGGTTGACTGTTCTTAGACGTCACAGGCTGGCCGTGGCTCTTTGAGACGGGGAAGTGTGAGTTTGGGGATGTAAGATATTCAGAACTGCGCAGCCGCTTATTAGGCCGTCCAGATCCTTCCATCTCAAACACCAATTGTTGCCCTGATTCGAGTCCAGTGGAACGTTCATTTGTAGCAAGCTGGTTGATAAAGGCGGTTTGGCCTGTCGGCCCTGTGGTAGAGGTCATCATGTTCAACGCCGCGTAGCTGTAGCTTGGCTCTGATTCACCGAAATCAGCTATGGAATCTGAAGGAGTGATTGAATTGAAGTCCATCTCGGCTTTTCGACTTACAGAAAGACTCGGTCTGATATGGTTCCTTGTATGAAAGAGATAGTGGGGTATCAGGTGGATCGAGGGGGAATATCTCAAACGTCAAGACCCCCCATGTTCAATCATGTTGACTTGGGTTTCAATCATACAGGTGAGCTGAGAAATGATCAGTTAGACTTGGAGTTGATGGGTTATGGTTGGACGAATAGTGGCGTTCCAATAAAATCTTTGCATGTAGATGAAAGCGGATGGGCGTCAAGGGACGAGTGACGGAGATACCGGGAGGAACACATACATTTAGAAGCCCGGATCTCTTGCAAAGGAATGACCTGGCTGATTGAAATCCGGGCCAGTAAAGGGATTTAATTGTAAGAAAGTTCTATACAAGGCACGAGAGGGAAGAAGGGAAGCCGACCGATGAGGTTGATCCCTCGGAACAGCGCGTATTTCTCAGTCCGCCTCCGGCAATGGGCTTAAATCCCATCTACTACTGGACATGAACACATACATGCACTTACAGATTGGACTAAAGGACGTTGGCTCGATTAACTTAAATTTGGCTGAATATTCAGGGCTAAAACGGGTATAGTGCATATAGCTTATCTTTTATAGCACGATCTACGCATGGGTATCGAGTGGATCGGGTACGATCATGATCATAACCACAGGATCATTTACATTCGGTTGTTCTGGAATCGACCGATACACTAGGTGTCTCGTTGAACATGGGAATGCAGACCGAAAGCCTCGTCTCCTTCGCCAGCGTAGTCATCTGAATCATTGTCCGTAAACTCATCGTGGTATGATCTCCGGTTCGATTTCTTCCAGCGGCGGTTGCCTCCATCGCTACCACTATCGTCGTCTAGAGCAAGATCAAGGTCAACGTTATCATCGTCGAAATCGTTAAAACCAATCCGTTCTTCCTCGTCTCGGGCGAGTTCGGTCGCTGCGGCATTGGCAGCATCATCGTCGGCGAATCGGCCATGAGGGCGGTGGGCGGCATGATCAGCCTGCAGGGATTGCCGGATATCGTCCCGTTCTTTTGCTTCAAGTTCTTTGGCGCGGGCTAGGGTTCTATGTATTAAGTAACCGGTTAGTCAAAGATGGGATAAATGCACAAGCGCCACAACCAACCTCTGGTAGATATAGTACGCAGTACCACCTCCAATGGAGATAGTAGCGATAATGCTAATGATATTGACTGCCTTGGTTCCGGCACTCATTTCTCCACCCTTCTCGGTCAGAAGGCGGACCCGACTGCCAACAAAGGCTGGGACCAACAGTTTGGGCGAGATTATGGCTGTGGCCAGTCCATACATCAAAGGTTGGACGGTCGGGAAAGTTGAGATGGCGCCGTTGCAGATAGAGTAGGGCAGGGGACACAGGCGAATCATACAGAGCAGTTTCAGCCCGTCATATTTCAGAGTCAATGCCAGCGCCGCAAATCGCTTGTCATGTTCCATCAGGCGAGTCACGAATCTGGATAGTACCGTGCGAGATACATAGAATGATGCGGTAGAGCCGAGAATAGTGGCCGTGGCGTAGATCAACCATCTAGTACCATGTCCAATTAGCATTTGTCTATAGTATAACCATGCGCTATAAATCTTGGGGCGACAGATTCCACAACTTACCCTTTCCAAACGCCGAAGATGAAACCCGCCACAGTCCCGAACGTGGACCAGCCCAATAATGGCGGGAATGAGACGAAAAAGACGCATAGCCAGAGCACAAAGGCCACGAGAGGAGACTTCTCCCATCTTTCCGCGACCGGGCCTAGCCAGATGAACACTTTGCCCGTCAAGACCAGGAAACCGATGCCGGATGCCCCCACTAATAAGGACGCGACATAGAAGCCGACCTTTTGCCAGAATGTCATGCGCTTCCATCGTTCGTCTGCCTGGCGATACAGTTCCTTGCCTTTCACCATCAACCTGTCGCGGAGGTTGCCTGATTCGGGCCGCGTCGAATTCCGCCTGCCTGCCCGGCTCCAGAGCGGTTGTTCATCATCGCTAGCGGAGGCAGAATGTAGCTCTGATGATGGAGAAACAGCCAATGCCCGTGCTGTGGACTCGTAGTCCGCGGGCATGGTGCTAAAAGGATTGGGCGGAGTAGATTTGGCGAGACCGGATCTGGGGCAGGAAGCTCTAGGAGCGATCGGCGATTGCGGAGACGGGAAAGGGATCGGACGGTTCTTGGTGATGAAATCCAAAGAGAAAACACGTACAGTTCAGGAGTAAATGGGCATTCCAAGGCCCTGAAAGTATCGGGGGCCGAACATGAGCCACAGAGACGGGGAATCGGGGGAAAGTATGTCTCACATTGTGGCGGATCCAACCGGGTCTGAAGGCTGTTTGGCTTACATAGCTAAATGGTAGGCGGGAAGCGCAATCGTTTATCTAAGCGTCGCTACGTGCACGTCGATCGTTGATCGCAAAGTTTCCGTGGTGAAAATTATATTAAACCGAGTCGTATAGTCTGAATTAGGGCCCGGATGTTGCTGTTCGGTTTTGTTGATCCTTGGGTGGTCAGCGCCAGCTAGGCACTACATGGTCCATTCAGGTACCATATGATGTGACATATGATGACAATTTACGGAGTACACATCAAAAGGCTTTATGAGAGTTAATCGCAGGAAGTATGCTTGATTATGGTCTGATGTATGAAAGTGAACAAACTATAGAACGATCTATAACCGATGTACAAAACGGTCCGTTGCAGTAAATCCGATTTAGGGTGCGGGCTCACGGTTCACCTGGTCGGTGTGGAGTCCGGACAGCTGAAACCCCCAAATCTACACTTGTTGATCCCCTTCCCCCCCTCTTTTGCTTTTTCTTGTCTCGACATTCGGGAAGTTCTCTCGTTCTACATTGGCGTCAGGGCCGATGCGATGTAATTCACATCTTACCACTTGTCCTTCCCGGTTTATCTGTTCCCAAACCTCCCTTGTCGTCCACCCACCCATTATCCGATTCCAAATGGATTGACCTCTCTGACAAATTCTATACCTAATCTGAATACGAAAGACCCGTCGGAAACTCTACTATATCCCAGTTCTATACATCGACATCCCGGGCTTGATCCCTTCCTTGATTGTCCTTCCCCACCTTCAACTTCGAGCTTACTCCCACCCCCCTTTCATTGCGAGTACAGCCGAGCACCATGGTTTCGGAGGACTTGCTGGAGAAATGCCTAGATATCCTTCAGGATCAAGAACTAGATGAAGAAGAGCAAGTGGAAAAAGTGGAGGATTATTTACGCGCCAACACTGCGCTTACCGGATCATCGCTAGAGAATGCGGTGCTGGATATTCTATGGCGGCATCGCAATCGCACCCTCGCGGACTCTTCACCTCCCCCTCCTCGTCATACTATAATTCGCCGATCATCACCAGCGCCATGGCAGATGCGGTCGTCGACTCCTTTGTCGCCGTCAAATCTTGGAACCAGCCCCGGGAGTACCTCGTGGGTGCAGAGCTCACGCGGGGCATTCGCCCGCCCTCCACTCTCGTCAACCGTGTCTCCATTTACCTCCCCACGACCATCTCCACGACTGGCCCTAGCACAGCCTATCCCACATTCCCCGAATTTAAATGCGTATGAGTTTTCAGACCAAAGTCAACTATCCGACTTTTATGGCGATTTCGGCAGTGATAGCAATGTCGACTGGCTAGTGGGAGATGATGCAAATAGTGTCACCTCCTCTACAGGTGGATATAGTATTCAGGGAGCGCTGAGCGCAACTGCAGCGGAGTTTGTACCGGATATGAGTCCACATGATATCCTGCGCACTGTCTTGGGCGATAAGCGGTCAAACGACGACATCGAAGCTGCGCTAGAAGCAAATAGTTATGATCTTGGCGCGACCATCGCGGCACTTTCGCAAGATACAGACGCGGAATTATTTTCAAAGCAACATGATGATGGCCGTGTGTTGGTCGGTAAGTCAATGGTGATGGAGAAAAGTCGTCCCATCACACCATCTGGGGTCGAGCGAAGTCCCGTAGTTTGCAAGTACTTTCTATCTACGGGACAGTGTCTCCGTGCCGACTGCCGCTTCAGCCATGACTTGACCAGTCACCTATGCAAGTAGGTCTTCCTGTTCGGAAATAAAACTCCAATACTTGAATGCTAACCAAACACTAGATACTGGGTAATGGGCAACTGCCTAGCCGGTGATGGATGCCCGTTTTCGCATGATCCCTCGTCGCTTGTGTCCTCTCTGAGTGTCTCAGGAAGCAGCCGGCCAACCTCGCCGCCTGCTGGGTCACCTTTCCAGGTAGACAGTGGATCTGATGCGTTCCCGCCCTTGCAATCGTCGGGCTCAGAGGATCAATGGGCTTATCAGTATGGCGGTCGATATCCTTCTCATCTTTCTGGTCTGCAAGGAAGCAAGCATCTCCCTCCTGGTCTTCACCCTGGTATGGGAAGAAGAAATGGAAGCATGACACACTTGGGACGGCCCAACTCCCGTCCGAGCAGCCGTCACCAGAATCGTGAGCTGAACCCTACTGCTCCGTCCGTAGACGATCCAGATGCGTTCCCAACCCTTGCTGCGGTCAACGCAAAGAACGCGGGAAAGAAACACCATGGTAAGCGGGGCCATAACCGCGACGCAAACGTGGGAAAAGAAAATGTCCCGTCCTCACTAGCAGACGTGGTCCGCATGTCTCCATCTCCTGTCTCTGGCAAGGGTAAACCCTCTAAGAACAACAAGGATGTCAAGAGCCGCGAAAACAGTGCTGCAGCCCAATCTATACAACCACCCCAGAATATTCCTTGGCTTGAGACCGGTTCGCGGGCAAACCAGCAATACATCAAGTACCGTACAGAAGCAATTCGTCACGGGACCGTACGGAACAAATTTCTACAAAGGTAAGCTTTCCCGAACGTATCCCTACTCCAACTCTTTGAAATTGAAATGACTAACATTACTCAATCAGCGCCGCTCAAGCGTGGAACCGAAATGATGCACGAGCTGCCAAAGCTCTATCTCTACGTGGCCAAGCAGAAAACGATGCTATGCGTCGCTGCCACAGAGAAGCCGCACGCCAGCTTTATGAAGCGCGTAATCAACACCTAGCCCAGGCTGGCCTGGACGAAACCTCCGAGGAACTCTACGTCGATTTGCACGGCCTGCACCCCGAAGAGGCAATCGAATATCTTGAAAAGATTCTTTTGAAGCATGCGCGCGAGGGCCTCCGCGTCGTCTACGCAATCACCGGCACCGGTCACCACTCGAAAAATGGCAAAGATAAGATCGGCAAGGCTGTTAAAGCCTGGCTTAACGAATGGCGGTACCTGTTCCGAGAGTTCAGCGTGCCTGGCGAGCGGGGCGGCTACGTTGGCGGTATTCTCGGCATTGACCCGACAAGCTATGACAAGTCACTTGCCAAAAGTCTTGCAGAGGGTGACTCAGTTGAGGAAGAGACTGGACAGAATAATCTTGTGATGGGCAAGATTCAACTTCTTAAAAGGGAGGATCTAGAGACGAATCAATGAAACAAAGCGTGTCAATTTAACATTTCGCACGATACCCTTTGCATCAAGCGTTTAAATTTTTCCTGTGATGCGGTTTCAAGGGACTTGACTTTCCTTCACCCATTTTTTCTTGGTCTTACTATGCAGAACATCTTCAATCCAATAGACATCGGCACTAGGTGAGGAAAATTTGGAAAAGTAAGATATCAATGGGTATGCAACCATAGTACAGGAGAGCAGAGGGAAATTGTCGTATGTTGCCCCTGCAATGTGTGCGGTAATTTCGTGGGAACCAGTAGTTTAATCATTCGCACGTCTCATACAAGAGTTCGATATCTTCAGTAGCCGAATCCTTAATTACTGATGACTTATAGGTCTTCAGGATGGTGGCTGGAGATGCTCAACGATCGCAGCTAGGAATTGATTCATCACACCGACTACCAGGATGATGCCGTGTAACCGTAAGCATGCATGCATAAGACGGTGTATCCCAGATATTGCTAAATCGAGATTATATGTCCCCAACTCCTTACTTAGTGTAACCTTGACTCTCTGTTAAAGTGAGTTTCCTATTAATGTGATTGTTCAATCGTCTGGTTTATAATGTTGTTATGGTTACTATAAATAAGCCAAATATTTGCTAACCGATAGTCCAGATTTGGTCCTAGAAGGTCTTGGAGGGTATGAACAGGACTGACCTCCATTCAATGATAGGAAAGACTGTCTATACCATGGTAGCTGTCGGATTATTAAGCATCTATACATAGTAGGTCAAAGGTGATTCAAACATTGTGAGAATAAATTGATTATTGACCTATAGGACTTGCTATGAGAAGGCGAATCTTTAGTGTAAAATCCAAGAGATCTGGTAGCATTTTTTTTTCTATGTAGCCGCGAATGCAGTGTAGATTTATCAACACTTGCACATCAAAGTAACGAGCCCTTCGAAGATTAAATGCATTAGTATTCATACTTCTTATAGCCAATTTCTATAACTAATCTTTTTTGAGACAGTTTGACTCTAAACTGGGGTGATACTAGACGAAGGAGCGGAGAGGCGAAAGGCGGTTAGGTGCGTCGCTTGCTGATCAATTATGTTAGGTCTTTTGGCCTTGAGTTAGGCCGTTTAAAGCATAGTGAGTTTGTGTTTTGGAGGTATACATTAATTAAGACTCGGTATTGGATTAATGACAAAAGAAAAGGAACGAGATGTACATGGACGCTTCTTATCTCAAGCAATGCACCCAGCTTGTCAACTCCCATCTCAAGTCCCCAAAGGGTTCTCCAAGAAAGTCGCTGCTTCGGTGTAGTATGGGCTGCTGTCTTCACTCGCGGAGTAAAACGTAACTGAGAGCACTTAGTTCACCATTATTGATGTGACATTCATAGGACGAAGGTCTACGTACTATGCATGAATCACGCCAGGAATCCAGCCCAGGCAAAGCAGGCAGATGTTGATCAAGAACTTTGCACCGCATCCACTTCTAAATAAGACCGCAAGAGGAGGAAGAAAGAACGCAAGAAGGATGTTGCAGCAATTGCTAGTACCAACCTGTCAGTGATGAATCTGGCTAAATTGTGTCATTTACTAACACTTGACCGCCAGGTCTATCTCCAGGCACAGTTTGTGCCATTGGGGTTTGGTATTGGGACAGTGTCACTGGGGGTTGATATTGGGACTCTGCCACTGGGGGCTGGTATTGGGGTGGCATAGGGTTTTCTTCGTGCGAATGTTTCATCTTTTTCTCTTTCTCGAGAATCGTATAGAGTGATAACCTTTCAGTGATCCAAAAGCTATGGAATTTAAGAACCGGTGCAAATTTAACAAAAGCTGTGGAGCCACTCGTGGTTCGATCGTCGTACTCATGATAATTCTCTTTTAGATTTGTTTTATGGATAGACTGTGGAGCCTATATACGATTCGGTCGTCGTACTCGTAAAAACTTTTGCCCTTTAGGGGTGCACTGTGGAGCAAATATAAGGTTTGATCACCTTGTAATTATTTCTGTTTAGGGGTGAGCTGACGAGTTGAATTAGCCACATTATGTATAGAGCAGGCTACAGTAAGAATGCGGCGGGTCCAATTCCAATATTGGCCGATGCACTGCGCCGGGGCTTGTCAAGGCCTCGCGTAAGGTCTGCCCTTGTATTGGTATTTGGCAACAACGTGTATAGTGTAAGATGTGTCATAAAAGGCGCCCTATTTATTTTAGCTTGATACCTCACGAATTATGCGGTAAAAATTGGTGGTAAAGGAGAACGACTCTTATAAAAGGAAACGGACTGAGGTTATAGTCTCTTTGCCACTGAGCATGAGCGGACCTCGGGAGTTGAAGTGGGATTAAGGATTTTTCTCGTCTCTGGCCGTGAAGCCTCTAATGGTCGGAAAGTTGTTGTTTACGTACTTCGTATCTGCATTGTCTGCGTGTTTCAAAGATATATATGTCGATAAATTGTCATTGAAACTCTGTGCTTCAAGTTATGATCTAGCGAAATGTGATGAAGCTATACCAAGTGGCAACAATCTTCATCTAATAGAAGATCTCATGTCAATCAGTCCGGCAAAGCAGGCCACTGTGAAGGTCGTACTCCCACATATCACTTCCAACACCACTCCACACGAAAAAGCTCCCGGAAGGATCATAGGCTCTTTTGAGATCCAAGAGCCGGTTATAGTTCTCCCCATAAAAGTCTTGTTTCCATGTACTACTGAATGCATTTCCTTCATTCATGTACGAGCCTGTTCTTGGTGCCCAGTCCCTCCAAACAGGTTCCAGATTCGCTTCGTACCATTGAGCTCCAGATGCTAGCGCATCACTTGGATCGGCAGTCGCATTCAAAGATGCTCCGTAAGACATTGCATGTACATACGCACTGCGCCATGCAGGTAAAACGCTCCCACGCATATCCTCAGGTGTGCTGGCTGGCCCAGGACCACCCTGTAAGCCGAAGAGAAGCATGGAGCCTGTATCAGACTGTGACACTGAGGCTTGTTGGAGATAGGTGGTCAAATCTGTCATTGGAATATCTGAAAGCTCATGACGTCCTAGCAGACGGCTGCTCATGAGGCTTGAGGAACCACAAGAAGCACTGGAAAGAAAGTCTGGCTTAGTGTATGCCCAATAGCTGTATGTTTCAGATGACTGATAAACAACTTTCAGCATATTTGCAGAGCTAACATTTGCGAAGCGAGATGTCATATTCCGGACTGTTCGATCCATCGCCTCAGCCGTCATATTGAATCCTACCAAGCTGACCGAAGCCACGACTCCTGGTGAGGTGTGATTCAGTCCTGTCAGAGCCATCGCTGAGCTTCCGGTCATAGCAACAACGGTCCCGGTAAGGCCATCGTCCATGATGTCAGGGATCGAACTTGCGACTTCAGCAAGCGCCGCCCAGGAATTATTACCGGTCTTCGATGCAGAAACTTGATAGAAAGAAAATCCACCTGTAACCAGGTTTTTGGGTACGGGGTGAGTCTTCAGGACAAATTCAGTGACGACACCAAATTGGCCTCCACCAGCACCACGAACAGCCCAGAAGATATCCGCATTTTGTTTATTATTGGCCACCAGTCGTCGGCCGTCCGCTGTGATGACAGTGACTTGGTATACCTGGTCCGATGCAAGTCCATAGTGACTAGATAGTAAACCGTGGCCTCCGTTCTGGATAAGTCCACCAAGACCAACGGTTGCATCTTCGCCGCCCACAACAGACCTATTCATGGCATGCACAGCGTTGTAAACAGTTCCCCATGTGTGACCACTCCCACAAATCACTACATCGGCGGTTCCACTTTCGTCGGGAAGTGGCCATTCGGGTTGATGCTCGATGTGCTTGAAGTTATGAGTCCAGATTGAAAGTGAGTATGCCCCAGTAGATCTGGTTTCCAGAATCAGTATAAACCACAGCTAGTGTAGAGATATGGGGTGCAGTACCTGCCACTTAGGTCATGTCCGGTTCCTTTAACAACAACCCTGATATTTCTCTCTGTTGCCCATCGCAGTGCGCTAGCAACTTGTTGCTCATCTGTAGCATTCACAATGTATTGCGGTAAAGCCCCAATGCTACAGCCCCGGTTTTTAGAGTACCCTTCGGCACCAGGAGGCAAGCAAGAGTTGTTTGTGAAAATGGAATAGTCGACGCTTTCCGGCCAAGCTGAATGATAGGCGGCATATGTCCAATATTTGGTCACATCGGAACAATTCGTGAAGGAGTTGAATGGATTACCTTCATAGCAAGATGAGGGTGCCGGGGCAGTTTTGATCAAGGCACCTCCAATAGTTCGGTTCAGACTTTTCCATTCCTCGGTAGATGGCCAAGTCAGATCGTTAGGCGTGGACTTGCATTTCGAGCTAGCAAAGACCGCGGTCGAAAGCAAAGTTGAGTATAGTAGAAATGGTGAAAGGAGCACCATAATGTGGCGTCTGTGATAGCGGATTCGGGGCTGAGGAAGAGAAACCAAGATCGGATTGAGTTCGAATGGTTTCTACTCATCCAGTGGTTATATAGCTCCGTCCTTGAATTGCTGCCTTGATTTACTCGAAAGACCCTGATCTCATTTTACGTAGTGTGGAGCATAACATGGCAAATCCTCGGTACTTGCACTCTCAAAATAGCTGGGCCGAATCAGTGGGAATGCAACTTTGGCTGAATTTGCACAATCAATTACTATATTGGGTCGTATTACGTGGCATAATGCTAGCTTCCAAGGTCATAGATAGCGAATTAGAGTACCTTGTCGCAGATTATGCTACAATAGGAAATTTGAGCGTATACGAGACAAACTTTTGGAGCCAAGACGCTAGGCCCGTTTTCCAAGCCCTTGGACCCACTCGTAGACACTATGTAATAAAAAAAAATAAGACTCTATCTTCTAACCAATATGTCGAGATTTAAACAGTCTTGATTATTGCGTATACGGGCAAGTCCACTATCATATAGGGTACGTACCGTAGCACGATCGTATAGAGCGGCAAGTGATAGTCAGCAACCGGCAAGAGATACAGGGTAGAGACAGCCATAGGAGCTGATCCAAGGCTACCTGCAAAGAAACGCAGAATGATCAAGGTCCATATATTCTGGGCTCCAGCAGAACCAGCAGAAACACGGTGAATGACATCAGGCTTAGGCTGAGCACCTTGCGACGCCCGTAGGCTTCACTCAATGGAGCCCAAAGAAGGGGTCCAACGGCAAAGCCTAATACAAAGAGTGATATTCCCAGGAAAGCAACCTCGCGACTGCATTGGAAATCGCTGATAATGTCTTCAAGACCCCCGGAGTAGGTGGAGGACCCCGTTGCGATGGCCAGGCTTCCCATTAAAGCCAGGAAGACGACGCTGAACTTCAGGGTATCCTTGAACTGCAAAGGGTCACGAGGGTCATCCGGAAACCAAGTGACAATGAAAGGGTCCTCTTCGGTACCGCTACCCTTGTACGGTGCATTAGTGATTTCTATTGTGACAGCTCCTGTGACATAAATCATCCGCCAAAACGGGATTTTAGTTGCCACATGACCATCCATTTCTGTTGGTATTTTGGATACGCATGGAGCCTCAGATGGAAAGAAATTGTTGCTAGAACAATTGAAAGTCTAAAAGTGTGTTCGATTTGAAAAGATCGGTGCCTGATGCGACTGCTCCGAGTAAAAGCCGGGCTTTTATAGTACACTTCAATAATGTCAATCCGAACTCGGGGGGAAGGGATAACCAATTGATCGACCGGAACTTGTTACCAGCTAATATACTGTAGTGGAGGTTTATCAAAAAAAAAAGACTGGAGCCATGGCCAAAGATTGGGGAGTGGGGAGGGGGTATGTATAAAATATAGTATTTCCCGGAAACCTGCAGAGCCAGGGCCTACATACACGAGATACTGAAAGATCCAGCTAGGTAAACGAAGCTGATCACATGGGAAGGCAGTAACTTTCCCCAGCATGATCTTCAAGCTGGGAGACGATGTTGCCATCAGATGCGTTAAGAGGGTCATCCGAACCAAGCAAGTCTAGTCCCGGAGAGTTGCGCATCCCCGTTAGTCAGCTGAAGTAGATCGTCAAAACGCGTCGATGTATCAAATTTTCATGAATTCGACTTTTGGTAGCTTCTCGATATCGAACGTCATTATTGATTCACAATTTTCTCCAATACTCACGCTTGTTCTATTCTAGCGTTTGTCTATTTGAGTACCGTTGTTTTCAAGCTTGGTTCAGCATGGGGTGTATTATGAATGAGCTCTCCGGGACCCACTTCGACTCCAACAGCCTCAACAGCCTACAGGCATAGAACTCTCCGAGATAAAGCATCCGATCCGATGGATGCTTTTTTTCTGGTTGTTTGTTTCTTCAAAATACAGCCACGGAGAAATATCCGTGGATTTGCAACGAGAATCCGTTATTGATTCGGGTTATGCGCAAAGGCTCAAATCTATCCGAATAGTCGACTGAGCCAACGGAGGACTAGCCGATCCGTTAATCCGTAATCGTTCCCACATACCATTTGCCTCCCTTTTGGAATTACTCCTCCTCAGCTCCCACAACGCATTTGAAGTTCTTTGATTGCTCGTCCGACACAATGTCGTTAGCGTCAACCATTGTCGAGCAAATTGCGCTCGAAAAAATTTCTGATACCACCTTCGTGTCAGCTTTCAACCCAGGTAAAATGGGAAATGATCGCGATATCGCCTACGGTGGCTGCACCATTTCTATCGCAGTCAACGCAGCCTATCAAACCGTTTCCGCCGGCTACCATCTCTACTCAGTCCTGGGCAATTACCTCGGTCCCGCATTGACCAACCAAAAATTGCACTGCACGGTTCGACGTATTCGAGACACGAGAACATTTGCAACCCGACAGGTGGACATCACTCAAGAACACGATAACAGCACCCGACGATCATGCCTTACCATAATTGCAGACTTTCAAAAACAAGAGCGAGGGTCTATGTTGACTTATTCTTCGCCTCCGGCAGCGAAATACTCAGATGTCGAATCAAGCCCTACCAGAGAGACCAATTGCGAAGCATTACTGCGGACCGGTGATATATCCCCGGAGATGTTCCAGAGAAATGATACTCTCTTTGGTCTCATGTCCCGCTTCTTTGAACAAAAGCCGGTACCTGAAGGCGTGACGAAGCAGACAATCCACGGAATTGGAAAGCATCTCAGAACAACTCAAGACCACCTGAGTCTCACATCCAAGACATCGGCTGAATGGATGCGGAGCAGATCCCACATTGAAACCGAATCGCAGCAGCTCAGTGCCCTTGCTTTTCACATGGACGAAGCGCTGTCATTTTTACCTCTTACCCATAGTCATTTATTTCTTGAGGATGTGTCGGCCTGCGCTAGCCTGGATGTTGCCCTGCGCCTGTTCTCAAACAAAGTTGATCTAAATGAATGGCATTTGAAAGAAATGAAGACCATCAGTGGGGGTGAAGGAAGGACCTATAGCGAGGCGCGATTATGGGATCGGAATGGTAACCTAGTAGCGTGTATGACGCAACAAAATATCCTTCGACCTCACAAGCTATAATGTGCGAATCTAAGTACATACTGAATATCAATCAAATATACATATGTGCACCGCCATGTACCAGCTTAAAGCTATATCGGCAAATACATATTCCGCAGGGTGCCAAGGGTTTGAGAGTGCTCACTCACTGAACGTCACTAACGTATCATGTGAGATGATAAGCCGCTCAGTGAGCCTGAGTTTGAGCGCCCTCATAGAAGCGGTGGCATATAGAGGGAACCCACCTGTCAAAGTAAAACCGTATACGTATGTAAACCCTTAATACCCGCGTAATTTCCCCAATAATATGTTGGCTTTCATATGAAGGTCGGTAGGTGTGATTGTACTCTATAATGTCCTACCAAAAGCCCTGGGGGAAAACATGAATACCTCGGCGACTGCTCGAATTTGCCCAATAGTGAGCTATGTATGCATACTCTCGAACTCTTCATGCTAATAAAGAATTCCCTACTCAGGCTCCTGATGCTGCCACTCTTTCCGCAACCCCTCAACATCAAACCCACAAGCAGCCGCCTTCCTAACAATAGCCTTCGCCTTCTCCGCAACCGGCACATCAATCATCTTGCCATCCATCGTCCAAGCACCTCGACCAGCAGCAGCAGCTTTCTCATCTGCAACAACAACCCGAACAGCCCACCGCGTCTCCTCCTCATCCGGTCCAAAAATAGCATTCGCCGTCTTCACCTGCGTCGGATGAATACACTGCTTTCCATTGAATCCAAGCCGCCTTCCATCGCGACACTCCTCTTCAAGCGTCGCGGGTGGGGAGCCATCCGCTTTATCAGATTTGTAGGCTGTGCAGACCAGATCGATTGTCGAGGGGAGCTCTGCGGCGCGGGCGGCTGTTGCGATTGCGGAGCGTGCGAAGAGAAATTCAGTTAAAGAAGGGGTGCGCGTTATACTGAGGTCTAGGGCAAAGTCTTCGGCGGCGAAGATGAGACCTTGGAGGAGTGGGGTAGAGGAGCAGATTTGAGTTAAGTTTGTAAGGGATTTAGCGGATTCGATAAGGGCGAGAAGAGGAATTGGGGGACGAGTCTCTAAGGATTGGTTCTTCTGTTGCGAGAGAGTGTGGTTTATCACGTCCGTGACGAAGGTGAGGTCCGAGGCGGAATTGACCTTGGGAATAACGATGGTAGTCAAGTTCGGGGATTGCAGCTAGGGTGATATTAGTATTTTGGTTCCTGAAAATGGTGTTTTCAAGTCGACTCACCACTTCTGTCAAGTCGCCCAGCGCTAATCCACTGTCAACCGAGTTGATTCGCACTGCCCGTTCCCGGATGTTGCTCGGTGTGGGCTGGTCGATCGCTCTCCGCACGAGGGAGCGGGCCTCCGCTTTCATGTGCGGAGTGACGCTGTCTTCGAGGTCATAGGTGAGACAGTCTGCTGCCAAAGAGCGAGACTTGTCGAGAAAGCGCTGCGAAGAGCCCGGGACTAGTACATCAAGTCACTGGTCAGCTCCGCGGTGATCGTAAAGCTTCCGCATTGAAATGCGGGGAAGACGCGCTGCGCGGCATTCTTACCGTAAAGTAGGGAGCGGCGAAGAGTATTGCGGGCAGCCATTGCGGGAGATGACATGATTCAGACAGCCTTTGGAGTTTGACTGCTGTTATTTAACCAAGGTCGCGGCGTTGATATATGTGGTTCGCGTCCGGGAAGTTCCTTGCAAGCCGAGAGCTCGGGTGGTGCTCGGAATAGCCTATATGCCATGGACCCACACTGAGCTACGCCAAGCCGAAGACTAAGTTTATTGCATTTTCAGACGCGAAGACCTTCTTGAAGGTACTCAAATTGGCCTGAAATGTGTCTAGCAACAGCTAATCTACAGGTGCTTTGTATCCCTTCGCCATTTCCGCCCGTATTATCGCAGGTATTCTTGCATTTATTCTCGCATGTACTGTCGCATGTTCCCCTTCTCAAGGGACCAAGGGTGTCAGTCGAGCAATATACGACAGGGCTAGAAAAACACGAGAATGAAACCCCTCGATAATAGCATGGTTTCAGAAGCTGGTGTTAGGCTTGCTGCCTCAGCGAAACGAACGGCGTTCTCGCTTGTTGTGAGGAATCCACCCTCACTCAGGGCACAAGGTCATATCTGCGACAAACTTGAACCCTCAGGGTGTATTAAGAATGTACTTTGGCATGACAATCTGCTGAAACTCGTTCTCATTTTGTCAAGAGCCATCTGCGCACACATTTTGCCATCGGAAAAGGCTTTAACCGCCTTGAAGTTTTAGACCAAATCACGGTTACTTCGGAGTCTTATCTGACGAACTTCTGCAGGTCTCATTGAACCCCGCTAGCACCGACCGGAGGGCGCACAAGAGGCTTTGTGGCTGATTCAGGGCCCGACTCAATTGACCAATGACGCGGACCAAAATCGACACTACGCTCGTTGTTTGCTTCACATCTCTACATTGCTTGTACAATGCTAGAGTAATTTGCACTTGCCTTATGAAAATGGAAATATTATGATACTACCCTGATGAGCTGCAGAAGCCCTAGCCTACTCTATTAGGGGCTACTCAGCCGGTTTACCGCCGTGGACACCGATAAGACTAGCTTGATGTGGGGACACTCCGCGAAATGTCTCTAGCTAGCAATTTCGGCCTTGGAACACACTTCAAGTCGACCGATTTGATTCAGAATGACCTATGACTCGTCAGATAGTTCCACAGTGACCATATTAGCGCGTGATCACAATCACTTACTGGAAGACAGGTTGCTTTAACAACGCCATCTTAAGTTGACACCTGGCGGAAGCTAAGCCTTTTTCTCTATTAGGCACCTGCAGAACATAGTAGTGCGAGACCAAGCTTCACGTCCACATCGGTCTCCGACGGTGCTACGAGCTTGCCATTATAGCGTGCTTCTTCGATCATGAACAGCCTATGGCATTTTTGTCTCGATATTGATGTTGCATCGACACTTGATGGCAAGATGTTGAACAGGCCAGAGTATGAAATGCTTCGGACTTTGAGCCAAAGTACTCGGATCAAAAGAGCCGAAGTTGGCTATATAAGCTTGCCTTCTTGGCCTGGAGTTCGAATCGATCAGCACTCAAGCAAGTTTACTCAATACCAAACCAAGGCTTTCCCCCAAGTTTTCAATTCGAATAGTCATCATGAAGTTTTCCACTGCCGCTGTCAGCAGTATGCTTCTTGCTACTGCCGCTTTTGCTGCGCCTCTGACATCTAAACGCCAAGCACGCAACGAAGCTCGCCGTCTTTCTCGTGCAGAGATCCGGTCCGTCCAGCGCCACAGCAATCCTCCCTACAAGCCGGGTACTCGTGAAGTTATCAACTTCAACGAGACCACCGAGGAGGAGTACAGCTCCAACTGGGCCGGTGCTGTTCTCATTGGCTCGGGCTACACTGCTGTTACGGGCACGTTCACCGTCCCGACCCCCAAGTCTACTAGTGGCAATGGTGGAGGATCCGGTGGAGGATTCGGCGGAGGATTCGCGGATTCTTCTTCCTCCTACTCCGCCGCCTCTGCCTGGGTTGGCATCGATGGTGACACTTGGAGCGACGCGATCCTGCAGACCGGTGTCGATTTCATTGTTGAGGGCGGCCAGGTGAGCTACGATGCTTGGTACGAGTGGTACCCCGACTATGCCTACGATTTCAGTGACATTGACATCTCTGCGGGAGACGAGATCAAGGTGACCGTGGAAGCGAGCTCTAAGGCTTCGGGCATTGCGACAATTGAGAATATCTCCACTGGCCAGAGTGTGTCTCACACCTTCTCGAGGGATGTTGAGGGCGACCTTGGTGAGCTTAATGCTGAGTGGATCGTCGAAGACTTCGAAGAGGGCGACTCCCTTGTTTCTTTTGCCGACTTTGGCTCCGTCACTTTTAGTAATGCCCAGGCAACTGATAACGGTAGCACCGTTGGGCCTTCTGGCGCCACTATTATGGACATTGAACAGGACGGAGAGGTTCTTACTTCTACCTCTTCTACCTCGGACAGTGTCACCGTCACATATGTCTAAGCAGTGGTCCAGAGGTTGGTTTACCAATAGCCACAGCTGTTATGAGAGGAGAATGAGAGGAGAAGGAGAGGAGAGGAGAAGGAGAGGAGAGGAGAAGGAGAAGGAGAAGGAGAGGACGAGGTTGTCATGCATCGCAGGATTAGTTTTCGAATTGCGTTCTGAAGGAGTTACTAGATTTTCCATTGACATTGCTCTCTGTTTTGTGTGAAGAGACGTTGCCATGCAATTTCTGCATCTAGCCTTTTGATGAAACGACAACTTATTTGCTGACTGAGCTTGATGTAACCCCAATGGACTTTTTTTTGGAGCCCTTCTAGAGCTAACGTAATTTAACATTCAAGGCAAAGATGGCTGTATGGATCTCTTGTGTGAGCGCACTCTTCAAACAAGGGTGACCCGAGCCAATTAGAGACGAAGGTGACGAGAGTAGCAATTTCAATGACATCTCACACAAAGTTAGGGCGAAAATCACTCCAAAGAAAAAAAAGTCTTCCAGTGGGGTTATGTCCCTGGCCTGGTAGTGTAGTACGTAGATCAAATTCGATCTTATCTGATTCGATAAGTAGGGTTGCATGTGGAGATCCGCGCTCCCGCGAAGCTACGTTACTGAGAGTCAAATAGCTAGCAGGATTCACAGGATTCACTAGAGCTTCCGAAACCAGCCAGAATCTCAGGGAGTATATAAATAGGGATGTACACTTCTAAAAAACGAAAGGCTTTTGATAATCTCAAATCAATTCTACGTCGCGAGTCATCACTTTCCTCCACCACAAACTGGATTTCATAATGAAATTCCTCAGTATTGTCGTTGCTGCTACCATGGCTGCTCTTGCTAGCGCTGGATGCAGTGGCCGTAAGTACTTGTTCTTAGATATTCATGCCTTGGGTACATGCTAACCCATTTCATATAGTTGGCGCAGCTTGCACCGGTGCTGGTGCTGCGCCTTGTTGCTCAGGTCTGACCTGTTCCGAAAACCTCGGGACGATGCAATATGTTTGCAATTGAATAGCAGAAGAGGGTTCGGAGATTGAATTATGTTGTTCAAGTGCAAATATACCCATGTCTCACTAAAGTCAAGAGAGAGTTGTATGTTGCATGTGCATACGTACGGTGCAACGACCATGTTATTGCCTGGGTGAACATGATAGACACTTGACCAGGGAGGATAGGGAGGATACACAGTTGATTTAATTTTGTACATAACAGTATGATTATTGAATGGAAGTGACTGATCAACGATTGAGCATCATGTATCATTGCTGGTAAGGTAAATGGCAACCGCTGACATTTCTGACTGACCAGATTACATCAGGTCCATATCAATGATACTTATTTCTGTCAATACTCCTACTGTTCTCGAGACACGCCCCTATACTATTTTTAAAGGTTGAGTCCGCATCAAGGAAAAGAACAAGAACAAGAAGAAGAAGAAGAAGAAGAAGAAGAAGAAGAAGAAGAAGAAGAAGAAGAAGAAGAAGAAGAAGAAAAAGGGATCTCCATTTTCTCCACAAAACAAGATATGTAGCTCGTGCATGGGCTTCTCAGATGCAGCAAGGTAGGAAGTGTCATTGTGCCTGAATATTTCATTGCAAGCCAAAAGATAGTAGTCCAGTATAGATATCCGATCTTGATCGCAAGAGAGTGTCTTGTAAGCGAAAGAAAGTCAGAAATTTTACTACCGGTGCTCAAAGGATTTTAATACTCCCGGATTCTAAAAGCCTGCCTTCGAATATTAAGTGACGCCGCATATGTTGTTTTATTTCAAGACCCGAAGCGCCCAGCACCACGCTCAGGCACACCCTCATGTACCAAAAGATAGATCGGGCGCCTTGTAAAAGAGCTACTAGTATGGCAGTATCCCTAGTCTTAATATCCCAGCCGGGTGACCCACCTAAAGTTCATGTTCTTTGTCATGTACAACAAAAAGAAGCCAACCAACCGATAGATTCATCATGATTTATCCCTTAATCATCATACTTATGTCTTCACAAGTGCTCGCTCTTTCGTCGCGTGCATACATGCATGTCGTAGTGTGGACATTGACCAATAAGCGTTGAAGGCGGTGTTATTCTGTCATCTCCTACCGCCTGCCGCCTGTTATGTTGTGAACACATCAGGGATCCGAATCATTAGCACTGCAACTGCCACTGCGACAGCAGCGATTCGTGAAACCACCATATTTTCGAGGCATCAGAACCTACGGTTCTCGGTCGCTCATCATGGATCAAGGAGCTCAAGGAGAGCTGAACTGGCGTCTAAGCTCCCACCCGATCACACTACTTGTCTTCTTGGGTATCCGCATTGGTTAGTACTCACTTCGTTGACCACTGATAGAATGCTTAACTAACTATCTGGGCAGGTGCCCTGTTGATGTATCTCTTCGGCCTTCTGTTCATCGAGAACTTGTACGTCATTAGTGTCTAATGAGCCCTTGCGCTCTTCCCGCTAGCTAGCAGCGATCTCCGAGCTAACTAGGTGATTACAGTGTACTCGTCTTCATCTTGACACTTCTCCTTCTCTCCGCCGACTTTTACTACCTGAAGAACATTGCTGGGCGGCGACTAGTTGGACTACGGTGGTGGAACGAGGTTAACACAACCTCCGGTGACTCGCACTGGGTCTTCGAATCCTCCGACCCCAATGTTCGCACAATCACAGCTACGGACAAACGGTTCTTCTGGTTGAGTCTGTATGTGACACCGGCTCTGTGGGTGGGTTTGGCCGTTTTGGCGATTGTGAGACTAGTCAGTGTGATCTGGCTCAGTCTAGTTGGTAAGATGACCCTGGCATATAATGATCTGTTGTTGGAAATGGTTTGAACTAACTTGACGGACGCAGGCATTGCTCTTATTCTGACTATTACAAACACTGTGGCCTTCTCTCGATGTGATAAGTTCAGCCAGGCTTCGACTTTCGCGAACAGTGCCTTCGGAGGTGGTATTGTGAACAATCTGGCTAGTGGCCTGCTGGGCAGGTTCTTCCGGTGATCTGTTGCAGTTATCAGATTTGCACAATATTCATCTGCTAGAAAATAGTGATGACTCTTTTATTAAGACTTCTACTCCATGTATGCTTAAAGTGTTTTCATACAGCAATCAATTTGGATGTGTTATACCAAGGCCATCAATAAAAACGGATGCCTAGATGCGCTGTTGTCAAGAGCACTTGAAAAACGGGGTGTCAACTGAAGTAGACACGATGCGTTTGTTTGTCAAACCCTCGTTTTTATTCTTTCTTATCATGAAATCCATCTTCCTTTTCTTCTCTCTATCTCTCTCTCTTCCTCTCTCTACATATTCCCAATCTCCTTCTCCTTCTACTTCTCGTTTCCAATTCGCATCCCCCGCAACCCAGGATATAATCCATTATTAGGAACTTTCTTTCCTGGATCCTATTCCTCATCTTCCAAATATTCCACCACGTCACTTTGCTGTTCAACGCTGTTCCCTCACCCCGCATCTCGTGAACAAACATCCTGTGAGTCCTTTCTCCATGTCTTTCTGAACGAACCCTTCTTTCTTTCCATGTGATTGTTTGTGGGCCATGCAAGATGAAGATAATTTGTTTCCCTCCGCCTCATCATGTTGTATGGCACTCCACCAGAATACCTTTCACTTTCTCCTTGATATTTCTTTAAGCGACTTGATACAAATGTGTTGAGTTTCATTTTTCTCACTTTCTATCATTGAGCCCCTTGTCTACCCTCCTGTTGACACCATTTCTTGTTCCCTTTCTGTTTTGCTTTCCGAAGACAGACAAACAGAAACTTGATGTGGCCGGCTCTGGAATAATTTCGCGGACTAATACATTCTATACAGTGTTTCTTCGAGATGTCTGACACCTGGAATGATGATGGCGCCGAGGGCGCCTCCTGGGATCCCGATAAGAAAGAAGATGGGACCCGCTGGGGCCGAAAGCCCGAAGGTAAGTTGTGAAATGACCCTACCACGGAGTGCTTGATAGGGGGGCAACTAACTGTCAACAGTAGGCTATGATCGTGCTAGCAGCCCGACTGGAGATCAGGGCTTTGGCGGTGGTTTCGATGAGAATGCTTGCCGCATGTGAGTTTTTGTGGGCCCGAGGAAGAGATGATGGCTAACTGACTCGCAAAAGCTGTGGTGGTTCAGACCACTTCGCCCGCAATTGTCCAAATGAGGTCCCCGAGTACTCGTCATACCCGCAACAGTCACGCGGTTGCTTCAACTGTGGCCAAGAGGGGTGAGTAATATTCTCTAAATAGTTGTCGTTGTACCGATACTTACACGTGTGATTATGATAGCCACTCCAAGGCCGAATGCACCGAGCCTCCAAAGTCTTTCGGCGCTTGCTTCAACTGTGGTGAAGAAGGGTGACCATCTCTACACTGCACAAGATTTTGAATATAATCCGCTAACACATGTCTATGATAGCCACTCCAAGGCGGATTGCACCCAGCCCCGCAAGTTCAGTGGGGTTTGCTTCAACTGTGGCGAGGAAGGGTATGTTGTTTTCTATTGACTTAATGCCGCCTTACTTACAAGCAATAGCCATTCTAAGACCGAGTGCACCAACCCACGAGTTTTTAAAGGCACCTGCCGCCTTTGCGAGAAGGAAGGTCACCCAGCTTCGGAGTGCCCAGAGAGACCTCCTGATGTTTGCCGCAACTGTGGAGCTGAAGGTTAGCAGAAGTATCGTGGGGTCCGTAGGTGACTGAGCTAATGCTGTTTGTAGGCCACCAAGCCTTTGTCTGCAAAGCGCCGCGCAAGTTCGATTTGAACAAAGTCGCAGATAGACTGCCAGAGGAGGCGTGGGACATGATGAAGGCCGCGGGAACGGATACTGAGGCATTCCGTTCAGTAAGTCCCTCATGAATATGATACCAAAAGCGATTGCTGACAAGTCACTCAAGGCCCTTCAGGTGTTTTCCAAGGCAGCCCCCGAGGCTACCTACGTTGAAATTGAAAAGAAAATGCGCGAGGAGAACTTTTCCCTCTACACGATTGCAGTGGTGAGTTTACTACCGTCACATCCACAGTGACTCTGGCCATGAAACCGCTAACAGCCGATCTCAAATAAAGGATAAAGAAGTTGGAGATATGCACACTCTGATTGACCTCCAAGGCAACCTGGATAAGAAATACACTGTGGCATTCTACCGCGGCCCTAACTCCCCGCGAAACATTCTCAATGACAGATGGCCTGATAGCCCCGAGGACAACATTGAGCGGTTGGCAAATGCAGGAGTCTCTTGCAATCGCCATGTCGTCAAGTGCCGCAACTGTGATGGTATTTGCAATTCCCCTTGCCCACTTTTGAGCTAAGCAATGGCTAACGGAGTGATAGAAATCGGCCACATCGCAAAGAATTGCAAGCAGGAGCGCACTGAGGCTGAGCGCACTGAAATTAAATGCTCTAATTGCGAGGCAGTCGGCCACCGTGTGCGTGACTGCCCAGAGCCACGTCGCAGCAAGCATGGATGTCGTAATTGCGGGTAATATTTGTTTCCAAATGAAAGCGCAATATGAAATACTAACTCACTTGCAGCTCCGATGAACACCAGGCTAAGGAGTGCCCTGAGCCTCGTGTTGCTCCCCCTGACACTGAATGCCGCCGGTGCCATGAACGTATGACAAATTGTTTCCAGCCTAACATTCAAACCTCATGCTGACCTTTTAGTCGGTCACTTTGCCCAAGACTGCCCCAAGGGTGGTGATGACCGGGGCCCGCGTACTTGCCGTAACTGCGGGTATGTACTATGTCTTCCTGTGAATCTCATTCATCGGCTAACAGAAATAGATCCGAGGATCACATCGCTCGAGAGTGTGACAAGCCTCGCGACCCGGCCACTATCATGTGCCGTAATTGTGACCAGCGTAAGTACCCTCCCCGTCGGTTCTATATCATTCTCTTTGCCGTTTATGCGTCAATCAAATTCGTCGAAACGCGTCGATGACTTACGACAATAACTGTTCCGGCGCTAACAACTTGAAATAGTAGGTCACTCCAGCCGTGAATGTCCTCAGCCCAAAGACTGGTCCAAGGTTCAGTGCAACCGTTGTGGCGAATGTAAGTCAACCAGATCAATACTCCAGTGTCCCAAAAATATTTGCTAACAACACATACCAGTCGGCCACACTGTCCATCGTTGCCCCCAGCCTGAGGACTCGGTCGAGGCTGGTTACAACGAGACGGCCCATGATCACAACCCGGAGGGACAGGGGATCGGCTGCCGGCTCGCGACCAGCTTCTGCCGCTGGTACCACTGCGCCAGTGGCTGATGATGACGATCTTAAGGACCAGGCGTGGTAATCTGTCAATGATACGCCGCAATGCGAACCATCTTGATATGGAGATGCTTTGAACCGATTTAGAAACCCGAAGTGAATAATCACGTTGGCCCTCTCAACCAAACACTAAGCTGTGTTATTTCTTGCTCTTTGCTTGTCTTCAGACCTTCACGAGTGACGACAGTGGACCGTGTCATGGGATGATCGAGGACCCGATTCTTTTGTACCGTTTGGCTATCCTGATTGACAAGGTTCCCTTCCCGTGTTTCATGTTGACTGTGTGAGAATCGCCCTCATTGGGCGTTTATTGTTACCGAAGTTATCTGCAAGATTTTTGCTATATCGTTAAGAAAGGGAGTTTCAAGGTTGCGGCGGATAACATGTCATGCTATGGAGGGAGATATGGCTGGACCAGATATCATTACCTGAACAATTTAACACTATTGTTATCCAATCACGAAGCAAGTAGGTGCACGTGTTGTTTATCAGATTTGAAGATGGATTCCAAGCTTCAGATCGTCTTGCACAAACTTCCTGACTGGCCATCGCCAAGCTCGAAACATGGATACCCTTCCCCAACACATGCATGCTAATTACTTGAATGTTGCAAAATGGCCTATCTCCCAGCACAACACCTCTGTCCAGACAGCTCTAGACACAAGATCGACTCCATGTATCCAAGATGAGGTTGCATTTGAGCGTTCCCACCAAAGTCTATGATGACGGCATCACTCCGAGCCACAACCAGGAGACCAAAGATTCCGACAGCAAAACGCCGAACTTCAATTTTCAATTTTCCGACCCGGCATCTTATCGGCGTACAGGGCTGATCCCTGTCGGCATTGCCGATCACCACGCGGGATATCAGACTTTTACGGCTGTCCTACCAATGACTTGTCTAAGCAAGCCAAATGACCTCATCCTGCGTGAGAGCGATGCTTGGTCTTGTTTCGGATTGGGAGGTATTTTCTTGAGACAAAGGGAATGCTCGATGGATAGTCGTGCCTACAGCTACAGGATAGAGTATGCAGGTCGATGTATTGAATTCATAGCACAGTTGGCATGGTGATACGCTGTTTTGACGGTAATTATCGATTATCGACAATGACCAAATCCGGCCTTGATTTTGCATACCGCGGGGTAGACTTATTTGCTGGTAATCATAGGCTACAGGTTCTAGACCAGATAGAGTTCTCGTACCTTGTAGAATTTTCACTGTAAGGACCAACAATCCCAGCGCCTTCATACATAACAATCAATTATCTTGAACAAATTGTACTTCCAATTAAGCTTTCCCCCGAACCTTGTGCCACGATTCCGCCACGTTGAGTTCAGGCGTTCCTTCGACGCCAGGGGCATATAACCTACATGCCACATGCATAAACATATGGAAGATCTCGCGGCCCAAGTGCTGTAGTTATCGTGGATTTCTGATCACACCACACCGACACATTTGAACCGGGATCCACCGTAACGGGTTCCCCAATCGGGCAATCATTGGCGTGGTACGACATTCTGGAAGAACAAATTCGATAGATCCAATGCTACATTAGATCTCATTATTCGTCCCACTGACTATGCTCAGCGCTTCTGATCCGTGTAGAAGTCCGAATACTTTTCGGTCAGGTGTCGGGGTGGCCCACCCAAAGTCATCGAGAACCCCCAGATTCGGGAGGACTGGGGCCGAATACTGGGGTATCCCTGCCGGAAAAAGTGACGACAAAGGTTTCCTTTTCATTGCCCCCTAGGATAGTTTACAGCTAGCGTTACAGGTTACAATCTATCTTTATTCTGATGAAATTGTATACTCCATATTCAGAAAATATGATATCAGAACACCCCGTTGGAATCCTCCATGCTCACGTTCCTGGTGATGACGTCATTGGATTGTTTCCGTAATGGCGATCAACCCAAGTTCCAGGTTTTCAATGCGGGAGTCCCCTGTTCGAGGCATTGAGACGAGGCCCTTTCGACAGAATAGCCGCGCCAAGAGTGGTAAGTCCTGCCTAAATTGCATTTTGGGACCCTTCTCCGCACATGTGGGCCCCAGCGCGGTGGTTTTCTATTAGCAAATAGACGATAAAAGGCCCGAGATTGAGCCGTATATACAGAGACGGCAGAGTTTCGGGACGCTCGCACGGGCGATTAGAGGCCAAAGCCGACTCGGTGATGTCGAGAAATCCCGTCGGGCGTGCTGATCCCTGTTCAACGCCGTACTTGGCGCGCTCCGGGAGCCCGAAGGACGCGAGGAGCCGATAAAAAGTAAGCAAAATGATGCAAGAACCTCTCTTGTTCGTGTAGGTGTATCGTCACATTTTTCTCCCTCTGATATTTCCCCCTCCCCATGCGTTCTATCGTGGGGAACAGTGGAATCTGGGGGACCATATGCGACCCATAAAGAGCGACTGTTCCACTTTCCTTAACAAGTAAAGGGAACCACGCGAGTCACGGAAAAAATCACCGACATCATGAGTGTAGTCCCACTGGTCATCCATTCGATATTCTCTGCAACCAGCAGCCGTACCATGACTGGGCCGTACAAGTAAATGATACCGGATGGTTACCGAAGGCGCTGCCCTTTGGTTCCCGTAATCATGTCCGCCTGACCCGGTGGAACCTGAATCGTGGAAGACATGAAAAGTCCTAGGTGTAGCTGGTGATTTGATGTTCACTTCAGAGTGGGGTTCTCCCCGGCTCAATGTCTGTATGGGGAGTGGAGTGTGCTTCTCACCCAATCCGGCGAATATGTAGCCATCGTGGATGCTACCTTGCTTCCGATCTCTCATGGTTCCCGTCATTTTCAATGAAATACAGGTTCCCGATCGCTGTGGATCCTTGTCTCGTGCACACTATGGCCGTTTTGACGCGGGTTCATAAGCTCAGGCTGCTTCCCCGGACCTTACTCGGACTTTTTTCTTTTTTTCTTTAACATTGTCTCTGCTCATAATCTTTTGTCCACAGGTTTGGACATTGTGTTGGGTTTTTGTTACTCAATTTTTCCTATACAAAGCTTGATTGGCAGATAGTATACGGACTTCGACTTACTTCCGCCATCATGAAGCGATACTTTGGACTCCGGGGAACATCCCTAAATATCATGATCAGTATTATTGCTGGTCTGGATTTCTTGTATGTTCATACTTTAAGTCTTTGATATTGTGTCCTTTGACTAACGTGCTTCTCTCAGGCTTTTTGGATATGACCAGTATGTTGTTACTTCAGGTTTTCAGGCATCATGTTTTCTTACTAACGGAACAGGGGTGTGATGGGAGGTCTCTTGACTTTGAATTCATTTGTCACCACTTTCCCTGAGGTCGACACCACAAAGGCGGGTGAGGTGGGCCTCAGTCAGGTGCAGAGAAGCAACCGTTCCACTACACAGGGTATCACAATTGCCTCCTACAACTTAGGTTGTTTTTTCGGTGCCGTCTTCTGTATCTGGATTGGTAACTACCTCGGCCGTCGCAAGACCATCTTCACCGGTTCGGTTATCATGGTGATTGGTGCAACTCTGCAGTCATGTGCATACAGTCTTCCACATCTGATTGCTGGCCGCGTGCTCACTGGTATTGGTAATGGCATGAACACTTCAACCGTCCGTAAGTATACCATATACTGATGCTCAGTGCAAATTGCATGACCGCTAACTTTACATATAGCTACTTGGCAGGCTGAGTGTTCCAAATCCCACCACCGTGGCCCCCTGGTTATGCTGGAAGGCTCCTTGATCGCAGGTGGAATCACTATCAGTTACTGGATTGACCTTGGATTCTCCTTCCTGGATCCCAGCTCAGTGGCTTGGCGATTCCCAATCGCCTTCCAGAACTTCTTCACGCTCATCATTCTCGCCTGTGTGCTACCGCTACCGGAGTCGCCTCGTTGGCTGATTATGAAAGGTCGTGAGGAGGAGGCCATGGAAGTGTTATCGGCGATCTTGGATCTTCCCGAGGGCGACGAATACATCCACTCCGAATTCGCTGCAATCAAAGATGCCGTTCTGGACGCCGATACCGTTAGCTTCCGGGATCTGTGCACCATGGATGAGAACCGTCATTTGCACCGTGTCGTTCTCGCATACATTAACCAGATGTTCCAGCAGATTTCTGGTATTAACTTAATCACCTACTATGCTGCCACTATCTACGAGAACTCGATTGGTATGGATGGTCTCACATCAAGGATTATGGCTGCCTGCAATGGTACCGAATACTTCCTCGCCTCTCTCATCCCCATTTTTATTATCGAAAAGGTTGGCCGTCGCAGCCTGATGTTGGTCGGCGCTGCTGGCATGTCCCTCTCTATGGCTGTCCTAGCTATTTGCACTAGCTTTGAGGGACAGACTAAGCCCGGTATCGCCGCTGCGGTGTTCTTGTTTGTCTTCAACACCTTCTTCGCTTGGGGTTGGTTGGGTATGACCTGGCTCTACCCAGCCGAGATTGTTCCCCTGCGTATCCGTGCTCCTGCAAATGCCCTCTCTACATCCGCAAACTGGTAAGTTTGGACACTTTACTCATTCAAGGACCCGAGCTAACGAAGGACTAGGATCTTTAACTTCTTGGTTGTCATGATTACCCCAGTCGCTTTCGAGAATATCGGATACCAAACCTATATCATCTTTGCGGTCATCAACGCTTTCATCTTCCCCGTCGTCTATTTCTTCTACCCCGAGACCGCCTACCGATCCTTGGAGGAGATGGACACTATCTTCCAAAATTCTACCAGCGTCTTCAACGTCGTCTCCGTCGCTCGCAACCAGCCCCACCGCTACGGCAAGAACGGCGAGCTGCTCATCAATTACCAAGACACCGAAGAGCATCTCCGCCGCGCCAGTCATGTCTCGGAGAAGCATGGCAAGACCTTTGCTTCAGGTGGTCAACTGGAGAGTGGTAAGGGTGCTCATATCGAGAACAATCAGGACAGCATCTCCACCAGCAGCTAAGCCTGCTGCACGAGAAACAAGTACTAATAACTTGATCCTTTACTAAATGGCTTTACGAACTGTCTTTTCTTCTTTCTGGATGCGTCTTTCTTATTCTGCTGGCACGGAACCGCTTTTATCTGGTGAGATTGCTTCATTTACATGAAGTCTGAAAGTACGGACTTCTTTCTGTATGGATGGTGACCACAGATCTTCTATTTGGGTGGTTTTCTGGTTTGTTTTTGTTTTATACCCATGTGCATAAACCCCCTTCTCACAGAAGATCGTGAATGGGCTCGAGGACTGCGTCTTCGCCTGACCACCATGATCAGTTATATACACGACTGTATGAAGTTGGTAGAGAAATGAACAGAATTGGGATGTTCAATCATATAATGTGCACTTCTCAATCAAAGGTGCCTACCTCCTTTATTTTATTGACTGAGGTATCTCCAAGTCTCTTCTCATAGCCCATAGGATAAAACCCCGTTCCAAGTCCCACGTGAACGGTGGATAGTACTTTTCACCAACGACTCGAAAGCCCTTCTTTGACCAATAACGACCATTCATCTCCCTCACCACCCTAAGCATTATCTTCAACGAACGACTACTTCCGTCGACATCAAGTACACGCTTCTTCAGTTCCTCTTCACAGGCAAGTAGCAAGCTCTCCGAAATTCCCCTCTTTCTATATTCTGTCCCTGGCTTCACGGCAACTATTAAGACCTCAAAGTCTCCCTCACAGAGAGTAGAATCTACCAGGTGATCATCAACCTGTGTCGAATAGATATCGTCTTCACACCATTCTGCATAGAACCCAGGTTTCTTCCATACAACACCTTCAGAACTACCAAAGTTCCACTTCTTCACACTGACTGTACCAACGATCTCGTTTTGAGACCATGCAATACCCGTGAAGCCATTTTCTCCAACCTCAGTTGCAATTTGAGTATCCGTTGTGAGCCGGTCGCCGGTTTTGCTCCAGAGACCCTCTTCATGGACACTATAGCTGGCGTTGATGACAGATCGCAATTCATGGAGGAAAGGTTGTTTGAGAAGATCAGGTATGGTGAATATTCTTATTCGATCGAATGCTGGTGATTTTTCTTCTTCTTTCAGACTGAGAGATGATTTTATAGGGGAGAGGGTTGGTGGCTGTGCGTGACCCATTATGTCTCTTCGTCAAAGTCTGTAGGAGATGTAGATCGACTAATAGGAGTGATATGAAGACAAAGATAAAATATCAGATTTGAAAGTCCGAGATATAGACATATCTATGCTTAAGTACTATATGGGTGGTCTGTGCGAGAGTCTAATTGCAGACACTTGTCAACGACAGGGCGTGATATCACCTGACTTCCATTGGTTTCTGGAATATTGATTGATTCATCGGAATATACACACCAAAGTAAATAAGCCAAGAAAGTCCGGGCCCATATTTTCATATCATATCACTACTGATAACCTCATCGACTCATAACAGCTATCTACCTTGTAGCTCACAGTCCAAAAGCCAAAGCTCCCACCAGGACCCCAAAAGTAGCATATGCCCAAGGGACCCATGCTCGAACAGTAACTGTACTTGCTGCACCATCGCCAAGAACAAGCCCATTCCCAGCCGTCGCAGTCGGAGTCCCTGCAGCACCCGTTGCAATGGGAACTGGATCGGTAGAGCTCTCCAAGTATGTGGCAGTATAAGGAGCATAAAAAGAGTAGACACTAGCGCTATACGAGAAAGATTCCTGCGCTTCAGCACTGTCAGTCGCATAAACAGACCAGATAGTCGTGGTAGTAGTCTCAGTCGAAGTCACGGTCTGCACAGAATAAGGCGAATAAGAAGTCCAGAAATAGAACCAGTAAGTCCTAGTAGCCATCAGCATTGCCCACCCAAACTCCAGATAAATGCCACTCACCAGTAGTAGGTAGTATAATAGTAATCATACTCATAGCTGTCGTGTGTATACGTATAGCCAGCAGCCGTCGTAGACTCATAAGTATAAGTATCCGACGCAGAAGAAGTAGCAGACACAAATGCAGTCGCTGTCTCCGTAACACCAGATCCAATATCAACCGTATTCCCCAAGCTCCCCGTCCCATCTGAACCTACACATCCAGTATCAGGACAACACACTTCATCCCCATCCCAGATCTTGCACTGGTACCCAACATCACAGTAGTAACCTCCTTCACAGCATTCGCCCCCAACGGGGGAGCAGTACCCGTAGTTACCACAGCAGTTCCAGCCACTGGGACACGTTCCGATGGTACAGCATGTGTCGCCTGGGTCGGCGCAGTAGCCACTAGTGCAGCATCCGTTGCCAGTGGGGCAGCATTTGGATGTATCGGTGCTGCACTCTGCATAGCCAGTTGGACAGTCATAGTAGTAGTAGCGGTTTACCAGATCAAAGTCGCCACGGGCGTTGAGGGTGCTACCGGACTGGGCAAGGCTGAGGGTGCCATTTGAACGGAGGCGAGGCTGGTTTTGGAGGGTGTCCGCGAATGTGGACGACAGGAAGAGAAGAGTGAGACCTGCTTCCTTGAAGAGGGGAAGCATTGTGCTATTGGTGCGCTTGACGTGGAGTACACACTCTGCTTGTATTGGGAGGCAATAGATCTAATCTAGGAGATGCGGAACTGGCGCAAAGTCATAGTTTATATAGGCTTACTACTCAGCTACTTCGATACTAAAAGAGGGGGTACAATTATAGTTCTGGACTAATTAGCAATTTTCATATATCGTTGCTTGCTCAAATTTGCCCAGCTTTCGCGGTGGGATAGTGTTGTCAAATACGAGGCAATATGCTTGGCATGTCGAGCCGCTTTCACGCTGCCCAAAGCTCTTGCTATTTTTTTTTCTTTTTTTTAGAAAAAGTTAGTAAATGTGTATGATTTCTGTATAAAATATGGTCGACGACTTTTATACAATGATAATTAAAGTGTTGTTGATGTTTGAACCGTAACCATGGGACTTAGGGCTACGATTTCGGATCTGGGTGGATACGGGCGTTGGGTTGGGGCTCAAACACGAGACTGCCTGAATACGAGAGAAACTTTATCTTGGACCCTGGAAAAGGCACACATGGGACCTGAGCGGCTTGGGCCCTGCATGTACTTAATTTGGGATAGCACTATGTCTGATTTTTTATCTTGGCAGAGTAGCTTTCGTTTCACGAAGATCTTAGGCGCACTTAGCTTCCGGTGATAGGTAAAACTGACCTAGCAGTATTTGGGGTAAAGCAACGTAGATCATTATTCCTTGCTTTTCTCCACTTCTATTTTCTGACATAGTAGCCCCCTTCTTTTACTTCTGCGATTGAAGAGTACCTTAATGTTTCTCGACAAGAAAGGTTTCCGGATACTGTCTTCGCCTCATCAGTTATCCGTGTAGATAGTGCACTGGGGCTGCCTTTGACACCATAGGCAATTTTGGGATTCATTCTAGATGCAAGGGGTGCAACTATCCAGAAAAGCTTGCAGCCTTTGTCATAAGCGGAAGGAAAAGGTTGGGTTCTATAGAAATTTTATCCGCGATCAGTTTTCTTACTGATCTCCCAGAACGCACCGCCTATCTCCATATCAGTTGATATATACCCAACCAGATGGCCAACTAGACATGGTAAAGCGGCACTTCCGCCAATCAGCCCCGTAGTCAATGTTACATGAAGGATGGGCTTGAAGAAATGAAGCTCATGATGTAGGGTCATAAGGTTGCAGTGCGTCATGCAATTCTCGGAAGCATCCTACACTTTGATGGTATAATGATTTTTCGACTTTATTTTCTAGGAGTGCCACAGTGCTTATTCCGACCCAATCCATATTAAGGGCGAAGAGTCCCCCAAAGGTGGTGATTCCTATGGCATGGCTGAGGGCTATAGCTCTTAGTACAAGGTCGAGCTTGAGTATCAGATTCTGGAGAACTTGCTGAGACTGGGATATTGTTAATCAATTGAACATAAACCTCGAACGGGATTGCAAAGTCTTGGACGATATGGAATTCATCATATACGATATATTCCGTGCTCGGCTGTGTCAGAGTGAACACAAGTTTTTGAATGAACTCTTCTTAATATCAATATAGTAGCAAAATAGATATCCAAGAATTTCACCTTAAACCTATGCAAATTTATGACATGGTGAGCCATAGGTATTTACCATGAGTCATACTTGGTCATGGTCAAGAGCTTCATGACTCGATCTAGCCAATACTCACACATAAGACATTGATGCCTCGGTGAATGACAGTAGACCTTGAGTGATTGTGGGAGAAATTTTGCAATGCATGGATTGCAAGGATAGACATTTCCATATCCAATATAAACTGAAAGGATAGCTCGACTTGGGACCCCTGTATACCAGATTGCGGAGGCGGGAACGCAACCCCATAATGCAAGTGTGGAGACGTTCAAGCCACCAGGATCACCGGAGCTAGGATTTAGCCGGATAATAGATGAAAATACATACGTTGAATTAAGAATGTGGATCTTGGAGCTTCACGAAAGATGCGATCCGTAGATCATGGATGCACAAGGAAGCCTGATCGACATCTGGCGAAGAGCTACGTATAGATATGCTAGAGATAAGAGTGGGTCAGAAGAGCCTGAGTGATTCTCAAAACGATGGTTGATTTTCCATCCATGTAATGGTTCTATGCTATTGTACGTCACACATAAACCCAGGAAAGGGCGATTTCAAGACAAAAAAACAAGAGACTCGGCGAGTGCAACAAGGGAGGTATGTGAACACAGGAGGCGGACTCTGGCGCCGAGAGCAGAATTGTTCGGGTTCAGGAACGCAGGTAAATAGTTGAGAAAAAAGAAAGACACAGGCAAGAATTCTATGGCTCCCTCATGCAGTCAGGCCGCTCTCATGGTCCGAACTCCCAGGGTGATGCCGGAGGGTATCGGAGCGCTAAAATGATTTCAATCCTTAAAGGCCACCGCACAGAGTCTCGGCAATAATACCGGTAATCTGGTACGGATCAGCGTTCGAAGCGGGGCGACGGTCCTCGAAGTAACCCTTGCCGTCCTTGGCGCACTGGCGGGGGATACGAATGGAACCACCACGGTCGGCGACACCATATGAGAACTTCTCGATGCTGCCGGTCTCGTGACGACCAGTGAGACGCTCCTCGTTGCCCTCACCGTAGACGGCAATGTGCTCAACGTGACGGGCCTCAAGCTTCTTCATCATGGCCTCAATGGCCTTCATACCACCCTCGGCACGAGTAGCGTTGGTAGAGACGTTGGTGTGCAGACCGGCACCGTTCCACTCACCCTTGATGGGCTTGGGCTCGAAGGAGATGCGGACACCGAACTCCTCAGCGACACGGTGGAGGATGAAACGGGACATCCAGAGGTGGTCACCCACTGTAAATATGGTCAGCCTCTCTAGAGCAATGATGGGATGGAGAAAAGATCTTACTGTCAATGCCGGGAACGGGGCCAACCTGGTACTCCCACTGAGAGGGCATGACCTCAGCGTTGATACCGGAGATGGCGATCTTGGCGTACAAGCAGGCACGGTAGTGGGCCTCGACGATGTCACGGCAGTAAACCTTGCCGGTACCGACACCACAGTAGTAAGGACCCTGGGCACCGGGGAAACCACCGGAGGGCCAGCCGTAGGGCCAGCCATCGGTACCGAGAAGAGTGTACTCCTGCTCCAGACCGAACCAGAACTCCTCCTTGGCGTGGGTCTCGAACAGGCGGGCGGCCTCGTGACGGTAGTTGAACTTGTTGGGGGATCCATCAGAGTCCCAGGTCTCGCAGAGGACAAGGATGTTGTCACCCTGGCGGAAGGGGTCGGGGAAGATGGCAACGGGACGCAGGTAGACGTCGGAGTTACCGCCGGGGGCCTGGCCGGTGGAGGAACCGTCGAAGTTCCATTCGGGAAGCTCGTCGACGCTGGTCACGGCCTTGGACAGGGTCTAAGGAAGAAGCATCATTAGTGACACGCTCGGAAGAAGGCCAGCCCCTCTATTTCACGTGATGCGGATAGTTGCAGGCATCGCGTGCGGCGCGATCGGGTACGTGCACAGGGCTTATCAAAGCCGATCGAGCGATAACGATGCCAAAGCAACCAATCCGACCCCGCGAAAAGAACAGAGACTCCACGGACAGATTCTAGCATACCTTGGTCTTGGAACGAGTACCGCCATTGGCATCAATCCAGATGTACTCAGCTTGGACGGAACCACGCTGGTCAAGAGACATGTACTTCATGAGCTAAACACCCCATGGGAAGTCAGTATTGAACATTTCCTCTCTGGCTTAATCGCCATTGTGGAAATTCAAAGCAACAAGAATCAAACGCACATTCTCCGTGTTGGAGACGACAGTTGAATCAGCCTGGCGTTGGTTAGCAAGTTTCCAGCATGAGTCATTGCGAGTGACGTACCATAATGAGTGATTATGGGTATGTGTGAGATTAAAACAGTTTTAGCTTGCAAGCAAGCAGAGAGGGTTTTGAGGTTTTTCTTAAAAGGAATCCCGAAGGATAGAAGAAGAGATAGAACACAAAACTGATGGATGGTAAAATCCAAGGAAAGAGGGGAGTTTTGTAGATGGTGGGGGGGGGAAAGGAGGAAAGATAAAGATTTAAATTTAGTCACGCCTTGAGTTCTTTTTTTTTTTTGTAAGTGGGGGAGAATGAGGAAAGAACGGGATAAATTACAGGAAGGCGTGGATCAGCCCCAATGGGGCTTAGCGGTATGGGGCTGGACCGTATTCCTGGTCCTCCACGTATGGTATTTGCTTTTTCGTTACCGATCCAAAGTGCCTCATACTGTAGACATTCCTTCTAACCCGAAACCGGGGTCGTTGGGGAAACCAATTCCTAAAAATCACGCATGACCGGCTTTTGTTTTTTTGAGCATTGCTTTTTGGCTTGATAATCTGATATGCAGTTTCGGTTTGCAAGCGAGACAAGCGCAAAACGGGAAGTCCACTGTCTATTTACCGAGTAAAATCAACGCCACCCCTCTTCTGTGTCATCATCGTCGCATCATCCAAGCTGCGGTTGCCCGGTCGTCGCCGAGATTTTTACAGGCGACGAGAATCACAAGAAAACGATCTTCCGCAATTGCATCTGCCACAAGCCGCGGACTGGTTCTCTAGACAAAACTAGGTTTCAACATTGACGGTTTCCCCGTCATATTTGGAATCTTTGACCCTTCTCCCGAGGTTCCTCCTATCCTTGTCCTTGCACTATAGACTGAAAATTTGTCTGGTATCAATACATAGACCGCCACCCTTGCTAACATGTCGTCTTGCTTCTTTTGGCTTACTGTCCCTTGATACACTTTTGATAACCTCGATTCATGCCCAATCAGCGGTCAGGCCTTGTAATTAGCCCCAGTAATCAGCATCCTATCCCTCCTCTCCCGTTGGACCGATAACAACAGGAACGCCTACTCGGAACCTTTTAAATCAATTGCTATCAATTGGAGGGAACAGGAACAGATGCCATGTGCACATGCGCATCTGTTTTCCAGATCTGGTCCGCCCCGCGGTCTGTGTTCCCGCGCCGCGCATCCCCACGTCTGGATGTCTTTATCCCGAGCGGGCAAGAGTCCGGGGGAGCGTTTTCCCCGGCTCGATCACCGTCTCAAGCGCTCATCTGACCGGCAAATAAGAGATCCTTGCGTATCGCAAAGCTCAAAAGATAGCTAGAATGATGTATTGCTAATGATATTTAGCAATAATCTGATCCTTTCTGGATAGGGTGCATATCAGCTGCTAGGGGTTGATAGCTAAGGTGCATACTGATCCGTGCAGACAGTTCTAGATTGACGGAAAAAGCAAAGATTCGAATCGAGTTTTTCAGTTTGCTTTTTTCCCGTTTGTTTTTCCTATCAAATTTACTTGCGGTGAGCATACACGAATTTAGAGCTAAACTATAGTGACTCGAAGTATGCAATTCTCCGTTCTCCGCTCTCCGTTAACATCCCAGGTGCTAATCGCAATTGCGCTATTCGTTATCCACCCCGTATCGCCGCGTGCCTAGACTAGGCACGATAAGCAATCTCTTTATAGAATAACCCACCTGGATACGCCGTACCTGCAGCGGCTAACCCGTCCCATCTAGGTCAACTAGACGTACAAATTGATCCATCATCGGATATGGCAAGCGATACCTATCTCCAACCTCCAGGCAAAATTACACCCCGTTTGACCGGTATTTCGGTACATACATGGTATCAACTCTGGGAAAATACAAGATCCGCAAACCCCATCGAACTGGAGAACCAAGCCACGCCGGGACTGGGATCGATCAAGTCACAGTCCTGGCTAAAGTGGAGCGTGGCAAAACGTTCTCGAAACCGCCGTCGACTCGCCAATCAGACGGGGCCAAGATTCTCGAACCGCCCCGACACCGGCCATGGGTGTCGTGATTTCTGGGTTTTTTCTAATGTAGACCGAGTCACGCGTCGCGTAGAAGAATTTTTTATAATAATTATGATTTTGATTATTTAATTTTGAATTTTTTATCTTTTTTCCTTTATCAAGGCTCGGCTAATTTATGTAAGGATATCCGCTTTAGGTATTTGTGTGCTTAGCAAAGATTGTGAAGATCAAGCGAGAAATCTTGTGACTGATCGGCGAGGTAAGGGGAAGTGAAAAAATACCCAAAATTTATAGAAAAAAGGTACTAGGGTGTTGATATCGCAGGATTTACTTGGGATAGGTGTATGCAGCAGGAAAAGTGGCGACAAGATCTCCCTCCCCCGTATTTTCGTCGACGAGTTAAGGTCGGGAAGTTCAGGAAGGGATTAGTGCCAGAACCCTTATTTCCCCGACTTTCTGGTCAGCCCTGGAATTCTAAGAATACTTCTCTTGGCTATATATGTGGCCGTGCTTCACGGTCACTCCGTACAAAGTCTCCATGTTGCACCTGCACAGCCTCTCTGTTTCTGTTTTCTATTTCCAATCCGGATTATCAGGTACAACTGTACGCGTTCAGGATAAGAATAGTAACCCCCTGAAACACCTCGGCGTTAGTCATCCGGCCTGAACGCCGAGAGTCGAGACTCTTTCGCCCTACGATTACGTGCAACGTGAAAGATATTCCAACCAACCACACTACAGTGTCGATATTTAATTACAGCGCACTTTTTATCCATGCAGGCGCCCAAAATGATATCTCCACCTGCAGAACAGGAATTATAAAGGGTTCCATCATAGATCGACAACCGAATTGCTTATCGGGATGCGTTCATTGGCTCAATGGCCGCTTGACACACGCTGCTGACTAGTGATAGTCATCGCTCCAATACTTAAGACGTAATATCTCCCAGAATGGGAGGTCGGAGGAGGACTTGAGCCATACTTGATCACCAGTCTAAACTCAACAAAATAAATGACAATTTTAATAATAATTTAATTCGGCTGCTTTGTGCGTTGTAAATTCTCAACGAAGGTCCGAGTACAGGGGTAAAAGACAAAAGCAAACAAGACCGAGCTATTTCAATACATTTTTTAACACCAACTATGAATATTTTTGAAATGATAGTAGTCGAAAATGGATTTATAGGCAATAATAATGGTATAAAGCATGAGTCGTAATAATAAAAGACGACGAGGTCTGCACTATACGTGGTATTTCGACACCTTCAGTAAATGCCTCACTGGAATGTGAATATAAATACTAGTTAGTGAGGGCTTGCTACTGTATCCACTGATAACGAAGAACTATGTCATACGACGAGCTAGAACAAAAGCCTCAACTGGTGGGGTAGTCTCGGCGAGTGGCTGACAGTAGTGCCTCGTAGTTAGTTTCACCTCCGTTACGAGGTATTAGTTCCATAGCTCTGTACGAAGAGGGGTTAAGATTTTCTTTTCTCTTTTTTTTCGCGTCTGGCGGGTCGGTTTAATTGTAGAATATACCTCATACAAAAGTTTTCATGATGGTCGAAGATGATGATGATGCTGCCCAGTAAGTTCTTGGAAGTCACTGGATCTGCAACCGCGACGCAACCGCGCAGACAGGTACGCCCCGCAAAACTCAAAGGGTCTATCCAAGGGTCTATCTGATCGGCGTGCGACGACATCATGATGTAACGCCACTTCCAACATGATCAGGGCTTCCTGTTATTATCATATGGTGCGATTTGGTCTTGGAGGCCATTACAATTGTTCAATGTGGTCTAGAGAAATTCAAATCAGTCTAGGATTCTAGGTCGTTAAAGAGGCACTTCAGACCAAAACACTTAGAATGTCTGTTTACTGGATCAGTTACTAACTTGCATTCGGTATACATAGCCAATGGAGATTGGACTAGCTAGTAGGTTTCATAGTGTAGGTTAATCCATACAAAGAACTTCGTGTATGGAGATGTATGTCGATGGCAGTCCTCCGTCGGATTGTGCGACACTCACGGCGCATGCACAAGCCCCGCTAGTGCATGTTATGCAAAGTAGATCTATGAACTGTGTCACCGGGAAGATAAGCACTTGAGCCTCCATGTGCCATGCTTTCCGCCTTGGACATATCACTGGCGCAAATGTCCATCAGAGCGGATGGCAGCACAACTCCTAGGCCGGGAGCAATTGTCCTCTTGCAATACTCATATGGGTAGGTCATTAGATTTCAAGCCAGGCTAGCGCAACGGTAAATTGATCCTAACGTCGTCTGGGTCTAGACACTGGTTACCGGAATCTCCGGCATTCGGTTTTAACCGCTGCCGAGCCGTTCCCGCAGGACCCATTCCACCAGGATACCCAGGTCCTGCGAGGTCTCCAAGACCCTGGCGATCTTTTTGTGGAGATCCTGCAGGTCTGGCTTATCGTCCGTCCCTTGCATCTCGGTGTCCCCGGCATCGCCATTGGTGGCATTGAGGCCCGAGCTGTCGACCACGGAAATGCGACCATTAAGGCCAACCTCAAAACAGAGTGAGACTTGTACTGACTCGCGCACGAATTTCTCGGCGCTGCCAATATTCTTGCCAGGATTTGTGATAAGCAACATGAGGGCTGGGGACTGTCCAAGTTGTGTGCGTAGTGTCACGTCTACCTTGACATCGTTCATGAATAATCGGTCATCCTGGTCGTTGGACCACGAGAAAATGCTGCTGTTTTCAGCAGTTGGGAACCCTTCACTGAGCAGCATGTTGAGCTTCTCTTCGTTCGGATCATCGTTGCTGAGGGTAATGGTGCTTTCTGCACCGTTGAAGAGACTTGAGTCTGGACCAGAAGATAGGGCAGAAGATGATTTTGTTGGTGTCGTTTTCCTTGGGGGCGTCTTCGCAGATACTGTCTTGTCGGATTTTTCCTGGGCAGGAACCTTGAAGACTTTGCGAATCAAACTTGCAAGCAAAGCGTATTGACGTAAAACCTACATTCCATTAGAGTTATTTTTTCTTTAGAGTCAAGGCGCGGGGTTTCACATACAGGAAGGATGTCGGCGATTTGTCGAGGATGGGAAAATGGGAGCTCACGAATCTTGCGGCCTGCAACGGATTCGAATGCCTGGAAAGTGTAATTATGTTGTTTACCCTGAGTTGCACCAGTTGAATCAACGGAATACACAGACATCCTGCGCTTCCTGCGACTCGGTTGAGGCGACGCATCGCTTGCTGTCGAGTCTGAAACCAGCAACCAGTCATATGTAAACATTTTGAACTCATGTGGTAATTGCATTCCAAGATGACGATAGATTTCGGACGCCGCGAGGATAGGAATGTCTAGGGGTGGCTCTAGCTTGGCAACGAAGCGGCGATTTGGCGGGGATGACTCCAGCATACTGGAGTCAAGAGCCATTGGATCAGGGTGGTTTCCATGCGAAAGTCGCATAGTCTGAGGAGGGTCAAGCCATTCAACAGACCGCACAGTTTCAGCAGCTGGTGAGGACTCGGACTTATCGCCGGATGTGAAGACCTCGGTCCCTATCCACTCTTTGGAGATGCGAAGGGACGGGTAACCCTCTTCGCACTCAATCATGACAGTCCATATCCGTTTTTGGTCTTCCATATCAATGGCCTCGCCGTCGATCACCATTGCATCAGGCGATCTTTTTGCCTTGACATCCAAGACCTTGGCCTGGTCGACCCAGAACTCTAGGCCAAGCCCTATTCGGGATCCTTTGTGCATGCTTGGACGACCGATGATCCCAGAACAGAGATGTTCGTAATCTCCACCATACTTGCTGTTCTTCCCTTCTTCCACCCAGATGCGCTTGAGGTTCTCTTCAAGACCTTCCAGCGCCTCAAAACAGTTCACTTCTTGACTGAGCTTATCCAGTTTGGCGAGCCACTGCAAGTTCTCATAGAAACCCTGGAGTGACTTCCAATTCCCTGTCTCGCTGTCTTGGGGCGATTGCGCAAGGTTACGCTTCAGGACAGCAGTCGCTTCTTCTCGTCGTTCGCCCTCGGTGAACTCTGGCGTAGCATATCGCAAGCTGACATCCTTGACGACATCATGGCCAGCATGAAACTCGATCTCCAGGTCGACAAAATTGCCAGCAATATTGATATCATTGTCTTGCCAGATCGATTCAAATCCCTCCAGCCGGCTCAATCGTTCAACCCCTTCTCGAGACACACCTCGTCCTGCAACGCGCGCATGGAGACATAACACTACTTCCTCAATCCGGTGTCTTTGCTCTTCGTCATTGTCACGGCCCACCCCAAGCTTAAGTCCTTGCATGCCTAAGTTTTGGATATCGTTGTCGTGCAAGCCGTGGCCACCAAGTGCGTCGTGGACCGCTGGTGATGGGCTGATTCCAGTGTAACCGCCAAGCGCAAGTAGCGCGGAGGGAGACGTGAAGTTGACAGAGTCATCGACTGCGTTTGATACGGCGAGAGGTGTAGCGTACTGGTGAGATGAAGAAACGCTTACTTGGTGAGTATGGCCAGGGCCTGAGGCTGTCGGGGTTCTTGTAGAAGGTGATTTATGGGCGATGGACCGGGAGAGAGGCGCAGAGGACGGGTGCGGAGAGGAAGTCAGATGTGTTGGCGTAGCGCCAGGTTTGGCTGACGGGGTCGCCATGGCGCAACTTTCTCTTACTTCAGTAAAGAAAGCTAGAGTCTGTAAGTCCCAAAGATGCTGTGAAAGCAGCAATTTCGGCGCGGGATAGGCAGTTCAACTCAGTGATCCTTGATGCGCTCAAGAGCGGTTTCCGGGGGTGGGTACAATGGCGAGCTTCGGGATGAATAGGCGGAGGTTTGATAGCCTACAGCTCCCACTCTCGAGATCAACACCGACACTGCAATTGAACGGCGCAACTTCGGCCTCGCAACTTTTGTCGGTTCGAAGTTCCCCATAACAAGCCACTGCCGATGCAAGCTATCATTTACCGCCTTGTTGACCGCCTTCCCCGATCTGCAAGATAACTGCATGAGGTCAGATCCAATCCATTTCTCTACAACCCAGCTATTTCCATTGCTCTTTACGATAATGTTCGCCGTTAGATCAGCTGGTCGACTGGCCTGGGGCCCCCGCAGCTGGATGCAGCTCCGTGGCGTGTCTACTTTAGAGGGAAACTCTCACATTGTATGTATTTGTCCAATTGATCATTCGTTTTGATATTGACTTGACATAGTATGTATTTCCCACTGAGGGAGCATCTGGGTCCCATATTCTGTCCCTTCTGCCAACTGAGCCTGCCAATGCAAATCTAGCGATTGGAATTACATCAAAGCTGCCACCAACAACAGACTCGCTCCGCGAGAATCCCAAATTCTTGGAAATCCTCCAAGAGGTCTTCTCCAAGTACGCACACGAAGACCCAGAAGCACAGTCTCAGGCTCAGGTCATGGTGTCCACGTCTGGAGCAAACCTGTACTCTGGTGGTGTGCTCACGGGCCACAATCGGCGCAAAAACAAACGTCGCGCCGATATGGGTGACTCGAGTGGCGGTGCCAGTGGCCAGGGTGGTGCTGGTTCTGCTGGCCGAGGTGGCTGGATTCATATCTCGGACAACCGACGTCCTCCTGACTTTGGGCGGATTGCCTGGTAAGACAACATATACCCGGAGCTTTGTATGGCTTGAATTGTTACTGACTACTTTATAGGCCAGAGGACATCTTCGGAAGTCTTGAAGTGGATTCTGAGGGTCACTTTGTCGGAGGTGATGGAAATTATCAATCTAGTGGTAAGCTTTTTCCGTATAGGGTAATTGGATGACAACTAATATATAGTAGGCACTTACAGAACTGTGACCCGTGATGGAATGTAAGTCACTCTTCCTAATATCAACTATTGGTATGTTACTAACTCATCCCTAGACTTGGGTTGAGTCCTTTCCTCAGAGCGAAACTGGTTCAAAGGTTGAAAGAGCTTGATCAGCAATAAGCCGTATAGGAACAGCTTAAGCAAACTGTACAATATTGTATCACAAGAAGATTATCGATTTCCCTCTCATAGCATTTACATTAAATTATGATTATTTGAAAAAATTCGTGATTCGTTGAGATCCGTCGGTCGCTTTCTTTGCCCCCGGTTTTTTGTTGGAGATGTTTGAGGTGGCACTCCGTGTCTTCATTTTCTGTGGAGTGACTGGTGTCTGCAGCTTGGCTTTTTTGTTCTCTTTGGATTCTGAATCTGGCGTGTGCTCTCGCTTGATACTCGGTGTAGTGAGTATCTTTTCTTGGTCATTCTCAGGCTTGACGTCAGTCTTCGGCGACTCGAGTTCCTTCTTTGGAGAAGTTTCAGTCGACAGGGGCTTTTCTTCCCTTTTTGGGCATTGACAAAGAAGTTGGCAATGTTGCTCTTGTTTTCTTTACTGTCGACCGGAACGATAAAGTCGGGAGAGTTGTTTCCTACTTTTCCAACCTCTTTTGGAACCTGGTAGCACTCCAGCTCGCCCTCATACGGCTTCAGGAGTGATTGCAGCTCTTTCGACCAAGTTTTCCGACCTGGATCAAGCCAGGTCTTCATGGCTTCAGACCCAGCATCCAATATGACAGGCATGCGATCATGTAAGAACTTCAAGTAGGGATTTGATGATGTTGTGATGATGGTGAAGGTGTACAGTTTCTCGTCAGACCCTGTTAGTTGTCAGATATATATTAAAACACCGAAGAAAGAGTATAACTCACCTTCATATGAGACACAGTCCCATAATCCCGCAAAGCACATCATTTGCCCGTCCTTACGCTTAACAAAATGTGGGATTCTGTCTTTACCTCCTGGTCCTTTCTTCAACCACTCGTAGAACCCTTGGCATGGGATAATACATCTCTTGCGCCGCTTCATGGTGGTCCACATGCCACGATCTTCAATGAGCGAGTCATCGCGACAGTTGATTGTGCGCATGAGAGATCCATAATCGGGACTGCGCTTGGTCCAGAATGGAACAAGACCCCATTTCATGCTTTGGAGCTTATATTTCGGGTGGCTTTTGCCTGCATCTTCCTTTGGCTCATGATCGGCATTCTGCTCCTCGCTAGCTTCATCATGTTGTTCCTTTTCGGGGACATCAGCTCGATACACGGCACCAATGTTTCCAGGCGCGAAGTTATAGGTTTCCCTGACTTCATCATCTTCTGGCGCTTCGTCTACTGGCATTCCTCTGTCCTCGAGCTGCTGTCGCATGTACGCCATGCGCTGTGGAGTCAGCATGAGGCTGAAATTGATACGAATGGGGACCTACCACGCCCAAAGCATAACGCCCACACATGCTTGCTTGATAGACTTAGAATTTGTATTGGAAATCGTATTATATTATGCATCAGTGGTTGCCCCTAGTTGAAGATGTAGGCGGACGCGGAGGCGACGTCATATGGCGGAGAGAAGCTTGAGCCAAGAGAAAATCAAGCGGGTTCGCTCCGCTGCGGACTACAATTCCTTCAACACCACAATTCCTTGTCACGAGCCACAGGTCCATCAACGACTTATACCTATCTAGATAGCACAGGGGATCACCTACAAACTACACCGTCGATGTTCCGCATAGCATCGCGGCGCACCAGCGCCTACACCTCCAAAGTCGTCCAAGCACAACGTCAGTCCCTGACACGGACAATATACACCAACAATGCCCGACCAACACCCCAATTAAAGCCCACAAGTGGCACCCGACTCACTCTCTCACAAATTCCCCGACCACGACATATCACCTTCGCCCAGCGCGTGCGCCTACACTACCGTGAAGCGTCTAAGGGAATCTTCCGCAAGAATCCCATCCTCCTCCCACTCGCCATTGTCGGAGTTGTCAGCGCAATCGGAGCGTTTGTCTTCATTACTTATGTGGAAGTCACTCGTGTCGCACCCCAGTACCACAAATTCCCCCCGCCGGTAGCCGATGCGCTCCGTACCGCGGTGTACTACACCGAGATCGATCTGAACCCGCCCAAGGCACTACAAGGGTACAAGGAGGCGCTTCGGATTGGTGTGGAACTGGGAATGCATCCTTTCTCCGATGAGGTGCTTGGTATTAAGCTCCAGGTGGCGATGATGTTGGAGAAGGCTGGATTAGTGAAGCCGGCTATTGAGGTGCTCGAGCGGACGAAGGATGAGGCATTGAACTGGGTGGAGCAGGGACATAACACTGAGGCTGCTACAGTTGGCCCTGCCAAGCCCGAAGCTTTCCGGACACCTACATCGGCGCAGATTACAGCGGATAAGGTGCAGATCGATACCGAAGCGCCGCAGGATGCCGAGGAGCAGTTGCGCGAGATGCAGGAGTTTGAGGCGCGCCAGCGTGATCGTGCGCTGAAGAAGGTTGTTGGCATGCAGATGAAGCTGGGTGAGCTGTATGCTAGTGACCACATTCAGGATGATAAGAAGGCCGAGGCTGCGCAGGTCGCCGCTGTGGAACTGTGTTTGAAGGAGATGCACCGCCGCCAGAAGCTTGGTCTACCTGTTGGTGGTGGCGCCGAAGGAGCCGAAGAGTCGTGGTTGAATATGACTGAGATTGCCACGGCGCTAGGCGAGCTCGCATCTACTTACAGTGCTAAAGAGCGGCACGAGCTGGCCCTGCCTCTGTATCTACGTGCGCTGGGTTTGATCCGCGAGGCGGAGGGTGGATCGCCATCCTGTAAGCAAGTCGGCCTGCTGAACAATGTCGCGAGTGCCATGGTCGGCCAAGTACAGCAACCCGCGCGAAGCCAACTGAAACCAAGCATGGCGGAGCAGAACGTTGAGGCAGCCCGGCAGTGGGCTCAGAAGGCTCTCGATATGGCTGCGCTAATCCAGCCACCTGCTCGCGATGAGGAGTGCGATATAAGCTGTGTTGCTGCGACATACAACCTGGGTGAGCTGGCAGAACTCCAGAAGAAACCAGATGTGGCTCTGAAGCGATACTCGGAGGCCAAGTCGCTGGCGAAGGGCCTTGGATTTGAAGAGGGTATCGCCATGGCGGACGAGGCCTTGAAGAGACTTGCCAAGAAATAATCTTGAAGGCTTGAATTGCACAACCGGTGACAGGTGTGCAATTTTACATGTATTTATATTATGACACTAAAATCCATCTCCAATGAACTCATTCGTGGGAAAACTTGAAAGTTGAGACTAAGCCGGATGTTCACATTCGACCTTAATTTGGAGTACATGATACTTTCTATAAAAATGACCCATATAATCTAAACTTGACTACACGCTAGTCTTCGGTTGTACATTGATGGGCGTATTCTCATCGACCGACTCGTGTGGAGATCCGGATTCCTCGAAATCAGCATGAACCCTGCCGATAATACCGCGAGCTGTATCCCTTTTTTCTAGATAGGCAATTATTGCGATAAAAGGCAGGGTCAATGTTCCTGTGACCAGACTGGCAATATAACCCTTTCTGAAATCAGGCGCATCTGTCGCTGGGTAGAAAATAAGGGGCCACCAAGAGACGAAGGCAAAGTCGAATGAATTCATGAACCCTGTCGTTATGGCGCGGAGTTGGAAGTCATGACTGGTCACATCGGCCATCCACGAATACCACACAGCCTGCGGGGCGAAGGTTGTACCGAGTAGGTAAAAGGCAACAAAGTACCCAGCGTCTGTAGCCGGACTGGACACTAAGATGGCTGAGCCGATGATGAAGGTGAAACCGATCGCGACGGACACCTCCCAGCGGGATTGGAGCTTATCGGATATGACGGCATAAAACACTGTGCCGACAATGGCTGTCGCGTAAATACCTGTGGGGTAGTTGTTCTGTTGGACGGTGGTGTAGCCTCTCGACGCCATCCAGTAAGCCATAACATTGTTCTGCAACATTTGTACGCAGAGCGAGTATACTAGAAAGCTTATGTTAGATGTATAATCCACAATTGCATTGGTATGATGCACATACACATGAAGAGGGTTGGCAAGAGATAGAACTGCCAGCTCAGTAAGACACGTTTGAACACAGTTGTATCCCATGACTGCTGGCGAAGAGGACCTAGCCGAGTAGCCGCATGTTCCTTTTGCTCATCGCTAAGATACCAGGCGGCACGGTGAGCAGGGAGATCTGGGATAAAGATCCAGCCTGTTCACTTGTCAGCACTTGTCATTGATGGCCCTGGGTAAGACTCACCGAATAATGCAACTGGAATTGTCATGACAGACACAATAATGAAGATCCATTTCCATGCTGGTAGACCACCTTTGCCTGCCAGAGTCTCGAGCAGGCCGGCTTGCATCCAGCCACCAGACATTGTGCCCAGTTGGCCGAATACACAAAACACAGCCGCTCGCACTCCCAGCTCCGACTTTCGGTACCATGAGCCGAGAATAAACTGTGCTCCAACGCTGCAAAGATTGTCAGGAAACAAAACTTGTCTATGAAGGGCAATATCAACACGCAAACATACTATGCAATAGCCGAAAACCCGCCCTCGATGGCATTCAGCACAATGACTTGCCAGGCATGCGTCATCTTATAGGTGATCAATGTCAGAACGCTCCACGTTAGATTGGCAGTGACGAAGACATATTTCGGTCGCAATATGGTTAGTAGACTGGTGCCCGGGATCTGGCAAACAGCGTAAACAACCAGGTACGCGGTGTTCATGTAGTTGTATTGTTTCCCCTCGAAGCCTAAGGCCTCTTTCATGCCACTGATGTACGCGGATGAATAACTGGCTCGGGTAATACCAAACAGAAACCAGATCAGTGAAAAGTAAGGGAGCAGCGTCACATCGAGTTTGGAGAGTAAGGCTCGATCTTTGGCATCTGGGCCCCAGAGCCAGATGGCAAGCTTTGTCAGGACCATCGCACTTCTCAGAGCAAAGCAGAGTAAATGAGACAGAAGTGACCGATGGACTCTCTGGAAGTTCTAGTCTCGGGCAGTTGTTCTTATCAAGGTGCGGCCTTCACAAGTCGTGTAGCGAGCACCGGACCATGACACGGAGATAACCAGGGCGAAAGTTTCCAGGCGTTTCGAGGTTGGTTGTCCCACCGATAAAGGGACAGATTACAAGCATAAAGGATATCAGCTAGACAATAATGGCGACGAGCTCCTAATGGATGGTGAAGATTTGCTGATAAGCTCGCGGGGTTGACCTCGGCATGATGTGATAGCAAGGGGGAATGACTATTTAACCGCATGTAACAGTAAGCCATGGAATATTGTTCCCCCCTTCATACTCCGAACATGAACAAAGTCAGATTCTTACTAAATTTTTCATTGCCAAGACAAAGCGAAATAAAAAAAAAAAGGCTCCTTATCAAGTTCAAATGTTTATCTATTCACGCGGGGTAAGCTAAACAATACCCCGCATATTATACATGCCAATCCTCATGCCGATGCTATCTACGCTTAATGACGGCGAAATGATGGCTCCAGTCACAGTTTTGAGGAAAAATTAATTATTTCCGGTCATTTCAATTTCAGATCCTGACGACGATAAAGACAACACTGGGATCAACTCAAGCCTCGTACTGTAGAATGACGGCGAACGTATGTATCGGCTTAAGCATACAAAGGGATACAGGATTCCTTGGATTGATACAGCTGATCACTTGGATAGCAAAAGAGGGTTGAAAAGAACGGTTTATAAAAGTATTCACCAACCTTGGAAACCCGGGTTATGATAATGGAGCGGATGTATCGTTTCACACCACTTCTATATAATTTGCTGTACTTATCACCGGGGTTGGTTCCAAGGTAATAGATCACGCCTCACTTGACATCGATGTTGAGATGGTCGAGACTAACAGTAATGAAACTCGGTCTAGATCGTAGAAACCTTAATTCACTCCAGTACACACAGATACAATGCCGATATTGGATCCTTGCCGATCCATATCAACCTAAAAATGCGTTATATAAACTGAGTAAGACCACAGCTACTTTTTAATTTGTCTCCTCGCGACTCCATAATGTTGCTAGTGTCCTGTTGTTCACCAAAGGTTCCTACTTATCTAGTGTTATGCCTCTTCCACAATTTTAACACAATCTTTGAGTATATTGTCTCTTTTTAGTGACAAGGTCTCTACATGTAGGTCCTCCGTAGTCGTGAAATCCAACAGGCCACCCATATATAGGCAGCTACATTATCAGCCTATATCCCCACACCCAATGCAGTATACTCGGCCGTTTAAGTCCCACATTCGGTCGGTTTAAACGGATTAGGCACAGGACCGAGAACGCGTGTCATAAGTTACCCCTTCTCATCCAAGCCCGGCTCGGGATATCTTCGGTGAAGAGAAATAAGCTTTTTTTTTAACACACAGTCACACACTTATATATGTTCCCTATCCTAGATTTCATATATGTAGCTTTTTCGTCAATTGGTTTACCTTTGGGAGCCTCTTCAAAATGTTTCCTTCTACAATCACTTCCTTACTCCTTGGCAGCCAACTTGCTGCGGCCACGTTAATCCAACGTGAAACTACTCAATTAGTGAACAGCACGGCCTGCTCGAATGTTCACATCCTGATCGCCCGTGGAACTACCGAATCCTATCCCGGCTCTCTAGAGACGTTGGCTGAACTGATCACCGCCAACAATCCGGATACTACATATGAGAACCTTGTATACCCTGCTACGGACGAGACAACCACAAATAGCTACCATGTTGGAAAGCAGGCTGCCCGCAAGCAGCTGACTAGTTTCGTGGAGAGATGTGGGCATACTGACTCTCAGTTGGTTGTGCTTGCGTACTCGCAGGTAGGCAGCTACCCTCCCTATACAATTGATGTAAACGAGATAATTTGCTAAATCAACTGTATGACAGGGAGCTATGGTCATTGCTGATACCCTCGCTGGTGGTGGTGGTGACTCGACTCTGGGTAACCTGACTGCTCCGATTGATTATGACGTTGGCAAACATAGTAAGAATACCCTCTCGGTCTTCAACCATACTGCAAGAATACATTTAGATTCTAACAGTAATTACCTGTGCAGTTACCGCCCTTGTCCTATATGGAGATCCACGCCATGCCCCATACCAGCCTTATAACCAGGGCTATGAGACATTCAATGTCACAGGAGTATGTTTCGCTGGTTCATGTAAATATATATAGTGTGGTGACAGGCTAACCATCAGACAGAAATATCCTCGTTCGGGATTGCAGGTGCGCTACTTGACGGAACATTATGGCAATGTGATTCACGACTACTGTAATGCCAATGACCCGGTTTGTGCTAGCGGTACCAACATCACGGCTCATTTGGTTTACCCTGAGATTTGGGATACGACTGCTGCTGGGTGGGTGCAGAGTGTTCTTGACCAAGATTGAATGATCTGTATTCCTAGGTATAGAACTCCGAGACAAGGCATCTGGGATATGTAACTTATGTAACTTCGAGTGTTCCAAGGTTTTAAGATTGAATAAGCTTTTGCTAGAGAGATAGTGCCTGAATTGACATTCAACTCCACATTATCGCTGCACTTAAGCTAGCTTGAAGCAGGTAATCATTTTACTACACTCTTACAATCTTCGAATACTGTGCACTACGTCTCTATATGTCTGGCCACACCCACTACGAGATGGAAAAGGGTGAAGAAAAAATAGGAAAACAGTTTTGATGCCTTATGTGGTATTAGAACATCACATGCCTTCACAAGCCAGACATTCGATTTTAATGGCGAATCGAGTAAGCTAGGCATGTCAGAAAACCTCAGGGCCGGGTAACACCGTGTCCCGACCCAAAGTGCTTCATTGCTCGTGGCTCATACATCCCAAAACCAAAGCCCTTCTTGTTCTGGATTTTGAACTTTTTTTTTGATTCCCTTGGCGATAGATCAAAAAGAGGCCTCCTCCTTCACACTCATCAACTCATCTAAGCGCGCGACATAACACCCCAGGCACGGATCTTGTTGTCGGTGTAACCGGCGAACAGGGTCTGACCATCGGCGGACCAGGCGAGAGAGATACACTCGGGGTCACGGCTCTTCTTGCCCTTCTCGACGTACTCGGGCTTGAGCTCATCAACCTTGGACTTCTTCTCGAGGTCGAAGATGGTGATGGAGCTGCTGGTGGCAGCGCACAGCCAGTAGCGGTTGGGGGAGAAGACGAGAGCGTGGATCTCATCACCGGCGTGGAGAGAGTAGAGGTGCTTGGACTCGTTCAGGTCCCAGAGCATGGTGGTACCGTCCTTGCCACCGGAGGCGCAGAGGGATCCATCGGGGGAGATGGTAACGGTGTTGATGTAACCGGTGTGACCGATGTGGTCGGTCTGCAGGCGGCAAGAAGCGAGCTCCCAAACCTAATGTGGATAAATTGTCAGCGTCCCAATAATTCATTAACATGTTTGAGTGATTCAAATCAGACAAAAAATTCCCTCACCAACTCAACACTCATTTTTTGAGTGTTGGGTTGGTTTCAATCAGGCATTGGTGATAATTGTCTCATGGCCCACGAAGGGCTCTGAAGTAGCAAATACGTAAAAGATGCAAACATCCTTTGAAATGGGGGTGGGCTGAAATTGAATATCGAATGGAAGCGTACCTTGACGAGCTTGTCCCAACCAGCGGAGACAATGACGGGGTTCTGAGGGTTGGGGCTGAAGCGAACGCAGGAAACCCACTCGGTGTGGCCCTTGTCGGTGATGGTGTACTTGCAGTCACCGAGGGTGTTCCACAGCTTGATGGAGCGGTCACGGGATCCGGAGACGATCTGACGGTTGTCGGCGGAGAAAGAGACGGAGAGAACGTCGTTGGTGTGGCCGACAAAAGTGCGGGTGGTGTTACCGGTGGACAGCTCCCACAGACGGAGAGACTTGTCCCAGGAGGAGGACAGAGCGTAGGCACCGTCGGAGGAGATCACCTATAAATCAAAAGACCACCGGTCAGCGAAAGTCGATTCCAATTGTTTCCCAGTATCCGATTGCCATTTCGTCGTTTCCCAATGGATCCGCACACCATGATTCGGTTTCGAGAGAAGAGGGGGCAGATATGCATACACAGTCAGAGACGATGTGGGAGTGACCCTCCAGGCTGCGCTTGGGGTAGCCGTAAGCCTGCTCATCGCGGGTGAGGTTCCAGATGATCAGGGTCTTGTCGCGAGAGCCCGACAGCAGCATGTTGGGGCTAAGGGCGAAGTCAGAACACGATCCATTGCGAAAATTTGACGAGGCCAGACCTACTTCTCCAGGGAGGTCGCAAGGGAGGTAACCCAGCCATTGTGGCCCTCGAGGGTGCCGCGAAGAACCAGCTGCTCAGCCATGATGAGTGAATCGATGAAGGGTGAGGATGGGCGGAGTAGGTCGTTGACGCTGGGGAGATAAAATCAGAGGAGGGAGGTGCTGCGTGCCCGCCAAAGCCCTAACCCGGTTGGCTGGCGCCTTGTGTGGTTCCGCTGTGCCCTAACAATAAGCGAAGGTCACGTGGCTTATCTTATCGGCTATACAATTGTATTCAATTATACTCATTGTATGCATTCTATAGAGATTCTATTACATTAATTTACATGTGTTTTTATTTTCGTATTAAACAATTCGAATTGAAATTGAAGCAATCATTTTCTTCAGAAATTTGACAATTTCTGCCATGTGCCTCAATCTGCCTACGTCAACTAGCATGCTTGGACCAAACTATAGAGCCATCAAGCAAGGCCTAGCCATAGAAAGGCACTCGTCAATACACGCCTTTTCCGTGATTGATTTTGATTTGCTTTTAAAATGAATTACGCATGTATGTGTCAACTCAATTCAATTTACCTAACTATACAAGGCTTTTGCCTTTCGCCTTTCGGCAACTATTATACAACGACTTCTAGTACTATCCGTAGATCACCCAATCCTACCCGGTTCACCGGTAATCCACCTAGGCATAGTTATACAAAGCTGCAACCCTCCTAGGAGTTGAAGACTTGCACATTGGGCATACGTCCCAGTCCACCACCACCGCCAGTCTTTCTATTCTTCGCAGACTCGAATCCAGTGGCACTCTTGTCACTCACATGCTGTCTCAGCAACCGCAACACCTCAGATTCACTCCACCGCTCTGGAACAGGGCGATACGCAGCCCTGAATGCACCAATAGTCTGCGCCCACTCGCCACTCTTGGCTCCAGTTTCCTTCCAGGTCTCCGTCAGCTGGTCCTCGGCGGGAGGGCTTTCTCCGGTAACTTCAGGCGGGTCCTGGGTGGCCCAATAGTAGATGTCCCAGTCGTTCTCATCAAGGAAGCGGTCGTATTCTTGGAGCTGCTCCACGGACATGTCCCGAAGGTAGACGTCGGCAAAAGTTGAAAGAAGCAGGTCGGATTCGAGGATACCACGCTTACGGCTTTGGTCTATTTGAATACGGTCAGTGTACGGTTCAAAGTATATATGCTTGCAGCTCTTTGCCAAGGTGCATGGATATGGGAGATGGGAACGAACATAATAACCGAGCGCGCATGGTCGTAGCATCTTCTCCAGTGCGCTTCAGAGGCTCAACCTTGAAGGTAATACCCTCCATCTCGCCAACTCCAAGCTCAGGCTTCTGCGCACCACTCTCCTGGCGACCGCCGGTGAAGTGCTCGATCCGTCCAGGGTAGGGGTCATTAGGACGGAAGTTCGAGTTGACGGAGTTTAGCATTTCTGGCGGTGGGGGCTTGCTCCCGACACTGGGGAAGTCCTTGGTCATAGTGGAGGTAGTGTTTGGCACAAATTGGTTCGCAGGCTTTTTGGTCTGGTCTTCACGGTAGCCTTCGACATTGGCTTGGGAGCGGTTTTTGGCATCATTGAAGCGTAGAGCAGTCGTGCCGAATGAACGGTTGATTGCGGGTTTGTAGGATGATGGCAATGGCCGCAAGGCGCGGTGAATTAGTCTAGGTGCTGACATTTTGAGCTGTGTCTTATCCCTTCAGGTTTGTTGGAACCTGGATTGAATGGGAGAAGATGCGTTGATATGCAATGCTCGGCTTGACATCATCTTGGTGTCATTGTCCGGGCCGAAAAAGCTACCTGCACCACCCGGTGTTTGCATTGTTTGCAAGTCCATCTACCACTCAATGGCTTGTGATTACACAGCTTTGACATGCATTTACCAGCAGAGTAAGAGTCTTTGCCTTTCGAGTAATAATATCGATATCATAAATTAGATGACTGTTGATTGACTTGTTTCACTGGATCATAACCTTACGCGATATCTTTTTTAGGAAACCCTTTTTTTGTCTCGTCTCTATACTTCCTTGTAGAACAGTATAGACAGACACACTGAAGGCGCTACCTACATATACACTCTAAATCGGACCAAATCGACTTCCGAGGCAGGATGTATACTATTGCATATTGGTATCTTTCTACACATCCAGGCGCCTGGTGATAAACCTAAAATATAAGATTCAAGTGGTCCCAACAACAAAAGTGCTACTGTCTACAAGACCCGAGACAAAGTGGTTATGCCCAAGGTCATCGCATGGCGACTACTTGTTTGGAAATGGATGTATAATATTAGTTTGCATTGACAAATAATCTAGAAAGTGGAAGGCGCGATGCAGCCGTGGTCGTTTCGCGGGCCAGTCAACAGAGACGGGGTTGCAGATTATTAGAATACGATTGTTTCGCGGGCAGATTTGTTGACTACTTATGAAAACTTCATCATTGTGCTGAACAAACAGCTAACGGTGGGGATTGATAAAATGCTCAATGCTTTATACTGTATTCTGTCCCTGTTGACCTTGAGGATTCGCTACCTTAGACACAGATATCGATTCTCTATCTGATAACGTGGATGCTACATGGTGCGTAATCAATACACATAGAGTAGCCTATAAATCTACGCTCAGGTGGATACGTATCCAAAAAAACAAGCTTGGAAGCAGGACATATATTTTATATCATCGAATTCATGACCATTGAAACAAATGCCATAAGACACGAGTACAAAAGAAAGATTCAAACAACTCCCCAAAGCACTGGCAGCTGCCCAATCTCATCTCATCTTACAAGAAAATCCAACGATGCATTCCCAAACGCATGCAATCAGCAGAAAAGACCTTGAAAACCCCGAGTCTTATAGACCACTGTACTCAACGAAACGAAACGCAAAATGCTTAGATAAGGTGCTTAGACCGGAAGTAGGCGCGCAGGTAAACAACCTGCCAAGCACCAAGACCAACCAGCATACCCATAGTTCCGAAAGCAAACCACTTCACACGCTCGTTGGTGCTCTCGTTGGTATCACGGAGACGCTGCTCACGGGCACGGAGGTAGTCCATCTCGGTGACGATGTCAGCGACCATCTCCTCGATGCGGCGGAGGTCGGTCTCGATGGGCTTCAGTTTCTCCTGGGCTTGGATGCTGGACCAATCGCGGGCGTCGGCACCGATTTCGACGTCGAGCTCAATTTCGCGGACGGGGTTTTGTTGGGTGTCTGAAACCAAATATGTTAGATGGGGTCTTTGGTGTTGGGGAGCTTGACTTACTGCGGCCAACAAGCTGGTTCTCCATGCACACATCAAAAGTGGTATCGGCGGTCGAGGTGAATGCCTGGCGCACCTCACCGACAATATCCTTGGGACGACCGTGGTCATTGCCCATCGAGTCCTTGATCTGTAGTTTGTGTTAGCATCGATGATCGAATACAGAAGCGGATTCGTGGCTGCGGTGTTGTTGTCCATAGCGCAAGGTCATCGAATGTGGAATTGGGACATGATTGAGCCCGGGTCGGTATATCACGTACGTGCATATTAACGCGCTGGCCGTCACCCTTGGAACCGCTCACGATGGCAGTGACAACGACCAGCTGGTCCTTCGCGATGAAGTTGCGGATACATCGCTCGTTCTTGCCGTGGCCTGACGTGGCGGGGAGATCAAATTTAAGGGCGGAGGCGATTTGAACCACGAGGAGGAAGAAAGCCAGAATTGACCTCATTGTGAATGGAGAGGAGCCCATGGTGGGGAATTTTGGCGTGGTAAACAGGGGAGCTGGCGGTTGTTGATGCCACTTAAGGGGACTGAAGGATCACCTAAGCACGGAGCACCTGACCTCCGTCAATACTGACAAGTCCGCTCAACAGTACAAATTATCTTTAGGTTGTTCTCTATCAATGTATTTTTGATGAAACAATCAAATGAAAACATTAGCATGTTTCGCCTGTTATTTTTCTGTATTTATTGTCTTATCTGTGTAAAGACTCATCTCGACGTGGCTATGTTGAAGTACAGAGCGTTATTAGGCATACGACTTACAGTTACTACTGACTGAACAAATTCGAATTCATAAGATGAGTGGGTTCCAAGCGTCGAGGCTTATAGATAGAGACATAAATACTTCAAACATGGTATCTCGCGGAGTTTCACAAAAAGAAAAGCAAGGACGTCATTGTCAGCCCCCAAGAATCGAATCGAGTCGAGTCGAAACAAGACAGAAAGAAAAGAAGCTCCGTATTAATCGTCAGTTTGTCATCCAAAGAAGGATAGAAGGAGAAAAAAAAAAGGTTGCAAAAGATAGTGGGACACAAAAACCACCGGGCCGTAGCCGTGAAGAACAAGAAAGAAAAGACGGAGCATGCTGCAATGTAGCTCTATGCAACAGATGCAACAGATGGGTGATCAAGGAATTGAAGAACAGGGGAAATACAAGAAAACGGAAATAAGACAAATGATGGACGTGAGATATGTGATCGTTACATGGCAATGAAACGCTGAAAGCTTAACATCAAGTAGTCGAGATCATGGCAGATTACTGCATTAGGCTTCGACCTTCTTGCGGCGTGTGAAGAAGCGGGAGAAACCGCTTTCTTTAATCTTGGGGGTCATGACGCTCTGGGGAGCAGGCTCTGGCGGGCCGGTATTCCGGAGGAAGTCCGCTAGTGCACTGGTCTCGGTTTGGCGGTTGGATGTGGATGGCAAGATGCCAGGATTCCGCTCCATACCGACCTTCAAGGAATAGTTAGACTGCGGGGTGTTGTTCAGTGAGCGCATAGAGCTCATCGACATCTTAGACGAGGGACCATTCCCTGACATCAGACGAGATTTCATACCCCCCGATCCATTCGAGCTGGACGTTGTAGGCGGCCGTATGCTTAGTGGTTGGGGCTGGGCTTGCTGAAAGTCGGGTGGTGGTTCGCTGCGCAGGAAGTCAATCAAACTCTCCTCCTGGCGTGCAGGTGGCTTGGCTTGCATCAGTTCCTCAAGCAGATCGTCATCGTCATCGTCATCAATAGCGTAGGGGTCCCGAACACGTCGTTGCTTGCGTACGGGTTGAGCAGGCTCCGCCATGCTTGTGGATGCAGTCGCCTTGGCTTGACCGCTGGGACGGTTGGATGAATCCAGCAGCCCAGTGCGCGAGCCAAACGAAGTAAGGGACTTGTTAGCACCGGAGCCTTCGCGGGTGCTGGCAAGCGAGCTGTTTTGGGAGTTCATTTGCATATCATCCGAGTCGATTGTGTTTCGGAATGGCGCAACTGTACGAGGGATGCGGTGGGCAGACTGCGGCGGTCCTTGGCGAATGAAATCAATCAGGTCGGAAGTCTCTGATCCCCGTGTCTCCGCTGCGCGAGCCTGAAGCTTGGGCCGGTTGGGATTTGACCGGGTGGATGAGATGCTTGGCTGAGTTCGAATTGACTTGGGAGAGTCGATGGTGGGGCTCGGGGCACTGGTGGGAGCAGGTGGCTTGCTGACAGTAGTGCTAGCAGTACGGGCCTCGCGGGTTGGTACAGGAGCAGCAGCGTCCGTGGGAGACAAGCTTATGCGTGAAGTGATTGGAATGTGCTTGGGGGATTCAGCCGCCTTTGCAATGAGCAGTTCTCCAGTGGCCTTGGAAGAGACGGAAGCCCGGGGATCGGCTCCTGGTGGGCCAGTGTTCTTCAGGAACTCGGCAAGGTCGGTCGTGTCTGTGGTGTCCGAGCGAGGAATTGGTCGAGGCGCATCGGGGAATGTCATCTCTCTGACACTTTTAGGAGTCAACGTGAAATGAATGGTCTCATCGCTGTTGATCAACTTGTCCAGGTCGGTGGTGTCGTTGTCGAGGGAGTCTCCACTAACAGACGCCCGGCTCGTATCAGACGAGCTACGGAGCCGGAGGGACGGGGACTCGCCTGGTGGGCGATTCATAAGGCCCTTTAGTTTGTTTGAAACTTGAGAGGTCGTGGAACCGGCAGTGACCGGGCGCTTTTCGCGAGTGCTGTTAAAGCTCTCTGAGCGGCGAGGCTTGCTTAGGACGGATGAGGAGATCGATGTAGTGGGACGACCAGACATGCGCTGCACAGCAGCTCGCTGTTCCAGAGTTGGAGAGCTACGGTTGCTAGAGGTCACCACTAATGGGGTAGGCCTGCGGCGGGTGCGTGATTGTGAAGAACGTTCACTATCTCCCGAAGTTGAATGCGGTCGAGAAATCTCCGATGATGCAGCAGGATCTGGGGTAACAGCCTCAGATCCAGTAAATTCTTCAGCAGCGGCAAATTCAGCAGCACTAGGGTCAGAGCCAGGAAGATGGAATGACTCGGTAATAGTAGCAAGCTCTAACGGGCTCTCGGAAGATTTCTCAGAGACAACCGCTTCGTTTGAAGGGGCCTTTTCAGACACGGATTTCATGTCTGATTTATTGTGATCGCCCTCGGTAGCATCGATATCACTAGGAGAATTGATAGCCTCGATGGTGGCGTCGGCCGGTAGAGCCAGTGCGGGCGCCACCCCTTGCGTAGATTCGGTAGATGGAAGATCAGGGTCACTAGTTTCTGCAATGATCGGCTTTGCATAAGACTGAGAAACATCCCTACTTTGCTTTCTCTTCGGTCTTTGAATTGTCGACGTCAGAGTAGGCTTCTCGCGCATCCCCTGTCCTTCGATAATCTCCGGATCTTTTGGGGGTCCACTATTCAGCGACGAGACCGAAACACGGTTAGCGTCAGACTGTTCCGTTCCTTCGTCCTCGTGCAGACGTGATCGCAATGATGCGATCGTTACACCAACTGCCGGCGCATCCTCCTCTTCCTCCTCTTGTACGACAGACATGCACTCCTTGTCGGACAATTCCGCTGCTGCTCTGGACTCCTCATTTTCGGTGGTGACTGCGATGCCTGTGGTAGACGCTGCCGCATCCACGAACTCGGCCGATTCATCATCCTCGTACATGGTCTCCAGCTTCTCCTTTGAAGATGACCGAGAAGACCTAGAGGACTTGGGTGATGCTTCACCGGGGGAGACTGCGTCTACCTCCTCGACCTCGTCACCTTGTCGCTCTGGAGGGGAATTGGACTTGTGGTTTGGCAATGATCTAGAGCGAGCATGGCGAAGTAGAGGGCTTTCAACTGCTGATGCGCTCAGAGGAGAGTTCCCCGACCTTGCCACCAGCGATGGCGAGGGGACCACCATCAAACTGCGCGGTCGCACCTTATGAGCAACAACCGCCTGCATTGTCTGCACCACTTCGACCTCCATGTCTGGGTTGTACCCAGGGACCTCGATCTCCTCGACATCATAATCGCTCATAGGCAAAGGGACCGTAATGGGATCGATTGCCGCGGGAATATCCTCAGGAACAGGCTCTTCGGGGGTCACCGGCTCCTCAATCGTTACAATGCTGCTCTTGCGGCTGTTGGCCAGCGTGTGTGAAAAGGTGCGGCGTCTAAAAGACTCGCGAGACAATGTTCGTGAAAGGGTAGTATTGCGTCTGCGCTTTCTCCAGGTACGCCATAGACGACCCAGTGTCGCGTTCAACGCCAACTTCTCCATATCGAGATCTTCCACGACCAACTGCTCAATTCGCTTGCGGTGGTCCTCCATATCGTCCGAGAATTGACTTTCGGTATCATTCAGCTTGGTGGATAACCTTGATCGTGCGGTCTCGCCCGCAATGATGAGCGCTTGCTCGCCGATGTGTTCAATAATGGAAGTTAAGAAAATCGCCGCTGCGGGGGTGATGTTGTCGACATGACTTGAGAACCGGCGGGGGGCACCATCGGACTCCCCGAGGCCCTCCTGTGCGATGAATTCGTCCTCATCCTCCTCTTCCATGTCGCCGAGTCTGGTGTAAACCATGCATCGTAGACGGGTCAGTTTCCATGAGCGAACGAGATCAAAGTCTCCACCGGGTTCTTGACCTCCCCGGAATTCTGATTCCTCATTTTCCTCGCCGCCCATGTATTCGCCCAATTCTTCATCTGCGGTGGTTACCACCTCTTGTGCGAGGCGGGGCTTCAGAACTTCCGCCAAAACCGGTCGAATGCAAGCCAGCTGGGTGGATTTCGAGGACGCAAGAATATTAAATAACAAATTATCGAGGAAACCGTTCAAGAGAGACAATGCTGCTGGGGTTACCAGGGCACTGGCCGCAGCCCCCGTATTTTCATCTTCTGCAAAGTCGGCAGTATTGTATTCTTGATCGGATGTGATGATCTCCGAGGCTGCGGAGAAAGAAATAAAAGCAGGCGGGGGGCGGACGGACGGCGGCGACATGAGATTGACTCGGGGGTGTTGCGAGTCACTGGAAAGACTGGTACTGCGCGAGCGAGTCAAGCTCCCGGTTTCCAGGAAGTCGGATCTGGAGTATTGTTGCATGGTGAAAAGGTGAGGGGGGGTATATCAATGTTCCGGGTCACGGCTGCGGCTGGAGAATATTTCGGATGGCCCTGTCCACCGGGGTAAACCCTCGATCTCTCGGACTGGGGAGAAGTGAGTTGTAAATCAAATCTCTAAATCATCCTGTACGCCGTCAGTCTGACAGCTTGCAGCTGACATTGGGGGTGCGATTATTCGGGGGCCATTTCATGTGGTTGGCTTCGTCTCGAATTGTACGACCGCCCCATGCATGAAGGCAACGTCACTTGGCCCCCGTGCTAATGCGTAAATTATCAACTTACCCGCAGTAAGCTCCCATGAAGATATAGTCCAGGTAGAAAAAGAATGGCGGTTCCGTGTGGAAGGGTAAAGTGGAAGGAAGATCGAAAAGAGGGAAAGGAGTAATATTTCTTCAATGGTGGAGACGGGGGGGGTTCACCACCGACTTGAATACAAAATAAGCCATTGTCAATCCATGACGCCCGACTTTTTTCTTTGAGCCCCTGCAGCGGGAGCCTAACCCACTCCCACGAGCTCCTTTCTTTTGATTTACTTGCTTTTGATTCGGTGTTTTATATTTTCTTCTTCATGACAATTTGTGGTGATAATTCCAAAAAAGCCACATCTTATCACACGTACCTGAGTCCCGACGCAACCATGGTTCTGACCCAGAAGCATTTGCCCTATCGCAATGAAGAAACCAGGGGTAGTGGAAAGCAGTGAATTTACGATCGGCCCCATAGCACGAGTAGACTCCACACGGAGAGCAATCAATCACCAATGAAATGGGCCAACTACCAATCAATAGAATCGTGGCCCCACGGGACTGTTTAGTCTTCACCACTTTACCACTTTAAGTCGTTCTATTGAATTTTCGTTCCCGCTTCCACCGAAACAATTGGAATTTCAGTTTCACCTTTTTTAGCTTAGTTTCGTTTACATATTCATTTTTTTGCTTATTTTTCCGAGTCTTCGATCGTGGTTCCGCGCCCAGATCCTTAGTCCGGGGCACCTTTGTGTGTACTGTGGATCCACGGAAATATACCATACCGGTATACACCACGTTCCCCGTTACCATGGAATCAGCTCATGTCCAGTGCTCCGTGCTTCGCCCCCAATGTGACCATCTTACACACGGCATTCCCGCAGACGAAACCTTGTACACGAAACCCGAAACTGATCTCGTTTGGATTCCTCCGAGGCGGATATTCTCGCTATGACCCGATGTGACAAATCATAGCCATGGTACAGAAATGGACTTCCAACCCGGTAGAGTTCACCGACGATCTCCGCCCACCAAAAACCGCCACTTTTGTCTTGCTCGTGCCATTCGGGGAGGAAATTACTAGCCCCATAATCCGATGGTCCCAGATATGTGGCTTCGCTGGTTCGCCCCCGATCGAATCATGCAACCCAAATCTGCGCTTGTTTGGTGGCCTCATCGGAGTTACTGAACTCCGTATGTAGTATATACAGCAACTCGGCACTTCTGCTAAAGATAATCAGCTCTGCTCGGAGAAACCCCTTGGGATAATGGAAAATGGTTACAAAGAAGCGGTCAGTCTCTGCAATAACTCAGTTCCCCTGAGGATCAAGGCCGATCCTGATTCATGCCATGCTTGTTCATGGTGGGTTGACCCACGATCGGCGCTCTGGTTGGCGGGTCTGCCAACAATAATCCTGCCGTTTGTCTCCGCAACCTTCGGGGCGTGGGGAGCTTGGGACAATACAGTCAATAGTGCGCTTTAGGGTGAAAGGGGGGTCGAATGACTAGTAGGTGCAAAGTTAACTCCGATATCCAGGTCCAAAAAACGAACTTCAACGAGAACCTTGAGATAGACCTTGATTGAAAAAAGAAATATATACTGTACGATCATGGTCCTGATGCGCGATTTCTCCGGGTTGGGTTAGTGATACATATCCCCAGATGACATATCAGATCACATCACGGTGCATACATATCTTATTGATCCATCTAGCCTCTCATTGGCTCACCCCAAATCCCCTTCCCTGCACCCCAGGCCTAGTCTTATCAATAGCGTATGCTTATAGGGTGTCAGGCAAACCTGAACTCTCGCCTAATGGCCGCCTTGCTCATGCTATACCTATATCACACTGTGAGTACAACGTATACAAAACCTTGGAAAGCTCAAGCTCAGCTCAAGTTCAGCTGAAAATCCACATAATCTTATTCCGAATCCGGTAAACCGTGTAATCTGAGCCCTCGAGAGAACAGGGCCCTGTGTGCGTATACTCGTTTCGGAGAACAGTGTACAAACATACCACAGAATAAACATTCCGTCGGTGCAGCCCGCCAGTCACCCTGGGAGTGGAAAAAGATCGCCATGCAACGGAGAAAAAAACACTAGTTCTGTTGAAGTTTCCACAAAAACAGCACCTTACTGTAAGCCCGGAGATAAACCCACGCGTTGGTGGATGTTACCCACATTCCCCATTCGCTGTCAGACTCTTGCCATTCCTTCGGGCCCACATGCAGAGTATGGACGTCCTTAAAATTTAGGATTTTTGAGTTTATTCTTCCAAGGTTCTAAAGTTCTGGTTTGATCCATGTGGCTTCTACACAATATATTAATAGATAGGGGCCCATATTGTAGATGAATATATATTTGGGGAAACATTCATATGTACCTGAGATTAATTGCTCCGTGTTTAATCGTTTCAGAAGCATAACATCCACCCCCCTTATGACACGCACGACCATAGAGTGAGCAAGGGCATTCATGCGCGGCGAATAAACATAAACGACACGTCCAATCTACGAACACAGCAGGTAAACAAGTAGATCCCACTCACCGCATCGATACAGCAGAAAGCCAAGAACAAAACCTGCACAGAAAGTCTCCGCCAACGGTCCTGGAGGCCCGTGGGCATCAGTCTGTGCTCTCAACGCCGCCGCGATCGACACGGAATAACGGCCCTTGACCCGTTGTCCTATCGTCCTACGTGACCTGTAACTGCACTGCGAGGGTGATCATGGATGCATGTTCGTCACACGATGGACTGCCTAATGCATGACATGCTTAGATCGTACATGTGAGGAATGTATATGTATACGTACCCAGCATGGACTAGGATCACTACAGGGAGATCGATAGAACTATCGACTGCAGCTGGGTTCTCCTTGCCTCAGGGGACTGAATTGATCCATTCATTTCCAAGTTCCTATCTTTTAGGCAGATATGAAGACTTATTGTTCCAAGCCGCCAAGCTCATGCCCTGTGTCTACATATTCGTCAACAACCCCGTAACCCCACTGAACCAATGAAATCCACAGCCAAGCGAATTAACACTCCATCAAATCCCGGGATCCGCTCAGTATGCAGCTCAAATTATTCACAGCGGACGGGAGATACTGAAGCCACAGTGGAGATTCCCACGACGTTGAAGCCACCAAATTCCACACATCAAACAGGCGAACGCTTCAGGAAGCGGGAGAACATGCAGAGAAAAGAAGAGCCGAAAGCTCAGTTAAAACATCCGGGTACTCCGTAAATATCCTACTCCACCCAGAAAGAACAGAAAATGTCTCGAGAAGTAGCAACCTATTTCCACGAACTAGTTGCACGTCCAGAAGGCATTGACAGGTCTCTCTCTTCACGGACCACCTCGGATAATTCCACCCTCCACCCGGGAAGTTTTCATTTCGTTCCGCATGTCAGGGGCGGAGGGACTAACCTGGAAGAGGGCATATAAGAAGATCAACTTATCTTGCAGCAGTAACCCAATTTTCGAGCCGTTTCGCTTCGTTTCATTTCTCGTGTTGATCTAGACGTGCGGGTCTGTACATTATCAGGGGGATGACAGGTGGGGCATGGAGTAGGGACTAAGGATTCGAGACGGGAAAGCCGAGCGGGAAGGTAATAATGTACATTATTCTGTGACGCGCAATGTGACGGGCTGGACTCTGCGCCGAGGAAACCTTGCTCTATCATTATTATTATGATTTCTGGCTAGGATAGACGAGAGGGATTCTTCTTATCCGAGGGGTGGATGGCGGGGCTGAACGGTGGAGAGGATGGTTCTAGATTTGGTCGGGTACAGGGATTGGATCCTAACGACTCGAGTGTTACATCCTCTGTGCATACGAGGCTGATGGTGCTACGATGACAGGGCAGGGACAAGCAGTGTGAAGTTTCAAATCATTTTTTCTGATTGAGAAGCTAGCTAGGAAGAATAAATTGCTACCTTCGTGATAACTTAGTCCCGCAGAGCTGATAAATTCCGAATGTGTGCTTTTCTTGTTGTTGAACATCCAGTAAATTCCCCTCGCTGGTGATATCCAGGCGAATTCAAGAGAACCCAATTTTTCTCATAATCGTAACGTCGTAGGTTGGTTTTGGTGAGTCTGCAGCAATAAAGGCTCAGACGAATGGTGGCAAGTCCTCAGTGCCGAGTGCATGTGCAATCCCGCCAGCAAAGAAACTTAACTCATCGGGGAGAACGTCCACATGACCATTGGTCAGTCGGTTCAGGAGGAACTTCTCAATCTTCTCCAGCAGAACCTGGTGGGGGTTTGGGCCAGGCCCCGAGGCAGGCTCAATGGCCAAGTCTTCTTTGCGCAATTCAATCAGGCCATTGAGCTCGTCTTCAGCAAGAAGATTCCGAAAGACTCCGATAACATGATCGAGGATCAGGTCCAGATACATGCAAGGGGGATCATCAGGATGCATGGACTCGGTCTCCTGACCATGTCTGATATTGTCCGCCTGGGTGCGGAGATAGGTTTTGTAGTTCGTGTCGGCGATGCCATGGATTCCGTGCATGTACGCGATAAAGAGACGCTGGTCCACATCGACCGCATCGCGTGTGAAGTCCTCTAGCTGGGTAGTCTTCATACGGAAGAACTCCTTGTGATCACAGTCGCTGTCGTCATAAAGGATATCGTCTGCTTCGGATTGATTTAAGGAAGCCTGAGAACAGCCCGCCTTTTGGGCAAGAAGCATCATCTCATGCACGGTCATCTCGGAATGGGATCCCTCATCCTCCGACAGCTCGGTGGTGGGAGTGTCAATGTATTGAACCTCGGGATCGAACCGGACGGAGAGACTCTCAAATCCGATGAAAGAGTCGTCGAATGAATCAGTGTGGTCTCGATGGGTTTCGGGAACGTTATGCTCAGTTTCATCATCCCAGACGGAGAAGTCAGACATGTCATCGTCATCGTCCTCGTCTTCAGACAAAGCGTCGTAGTCATCAAGTTCGATATCATCCGACTCATAACCGGACTCGGAATCAGAATCGGATTCCTCATCCTGTACATTGGTGGTAGAGTTCTTGAGGATGGATTTCAGGAACGGATGTAGAGATGGCTCGTCGCGTTTAGCCGTGAAAGTAGAAGCGCTAGATTGGAGCGGGGCAGTGGTTTTCGACGAGACCGACACTTCATCCGAGCCGTAGCAGCTGTCGTGCGAGAATGAAACCTCGAGGTGGGCAAAGGTGGAGGAAAGAGAATCCCATGACTCTCGGTGGTTGGTGGTGGGAGCCATGCTCGAGGCTGTCTCCATGGCGCTGGTGGAGCGCGCTATGCTCTCAGGAGCAATGATATTGTTGCTTGGTGGTATCACGAACTTGTTGACACTGATCCTAACGAGGAAGTGTCCGGGTCCAAGTTCGTGTTCGGTGGGTTGGGGTATTTCAGTTGTAGATCAAGATAGCGGACGATGGGCGTCGAAGGCCTCTAAACATAGAGAAGTCCATGATGAGGCACACGTGAATCGTGTGATCGTTTAAGGACACTTGACGGGGGTGACCCCAGCAAGAATCAAAGATGGATACATGTTTGTGTGGTATTGAAAGTTGAAAATTTGTATTGTAAAACGCCCTTTCTCTGTGATCAGGCGAGGTGGAGGTATCGTGGATTCGACGAGATGTTGACAGAATAGATTTGACGGTAACCTAGGCCACAGATAGCAGGTTCAGGAAAAGTGAGTTGGTGACGTCGTGACGTCGGTTGGTGAGAGTAGTCGTGCAGGTGGCGCGGGCGCAGTTCGAGCGATCCTAGCGACACGATGAAAACGGCGCAGGAATGCTAGGTAAAGATTGTGGTAATCTTTGCGCTGGGTGGGAAGGGTTTCGAACGCCGAAAATCGCCAGACTAGACGAGGGGGCTGAGGGGAAGAAGAGAAGAAGGGTCCGAGGAAGAAGAAACCCACGTTCCGCGGGGTGGGAGATCGGTTGAGTCACTTCGGGATTCGGAAGGAAAGTGAAGTCGACCACAATAAACAATGACGGGCAATATTTAAGAAAGAAACAAGACCGATGTCAATTCACGACTCAAAAAAGAGAAATGAATTGAAATCCAAGTCGAAGCAACTGGTTTAGCCCAGAATTTCCTTGCGAGAGACTCGTTTCCTTCCACTTTCGCCTCTTGTGATCGTCATTCTGAGTCAGCCGGGTATCCGCTTCCAAACCGGGAAGGTTCTATGCCCTTTAGGCACATTGTGACCTGTACTCCATATATTGGTCATCTGTTGCCAATCTACAGTATTGAACTAATTACACGTGCCTTTCAGGCGTCTAATATCTCTCTGCCCGATAGCTTTGTGTAAGGCGACCTGCAAGGCCTCCCTCGCCCGGATCACAATAGCCCCGAATCCCAGACTGCCCAGCACTGCGGTGGAAGTACTGTACTGCCTGGGTGGTTGGGCTGAAAGAAAGGCAAGAAAAGCAAAGGAGTTAGTGAGGAAAAAAGGAAATATTCGGGGGCCACGATCCTCTGGGTGACCATCTCCTGGCCACTCCTGATCCGAGATTATTCTCATTAAAACAAATGCTATATCAAATCGTCTGCACAGTAACATTTTGGGTGAATACAAAATTGGGACATGGTATTCCCTTTAAGGTTGATGGGCTATGAGTAGCTAATTAACTTCAGGTACAAGGAGATGAGCTACAAATGACAAATATCGCCCCAATAAAGAAGGATCCTTCCGGATTTGGACAATAGTGCTTACTTTGGCTCGTCGTACAGAGAGAACAAAGGGCAGTGACCGGCGTCCCCTGGAAGTACCCGAATGGATGATCCACAGTCGTGGGCTACATTGTATGCCCTTAGGGTTATCACCAGACAAAGAACCAAAGCTCGTCGCTTACTGCATGCGACAATGATCCTAAAGTGATCAACTATCATCCCTGTCAAACTGGATAAATATAGAACATGAGGGTCTGCTGGAGAGACCAGAACAACACTCATTGGTCCAAGAGTTCTCATGCAGACGAGGCCTGGGGCCGCACAATTCTCCGGACTGAACGCCTTAGGCACTCATTGGAATGTTCGAATACCAACAGAATTTTCCGTGCATAATTGATGGGGGCGTGACATTCCACCCAGCCGTTGGCATTCCGGTCCACATTCCAGACCATCCGCGTCATTGGATTGGCCCCCGCGATGATTGGAATACTGTAGTATGGGCTAATGATAGTATAGGAATTGCCTAAATGGAGTACCAGCACGGATCCTACCGTCTCCCGAATGAGCCTTGTTTGGGAGATGGATGATTAGATTGTGGCTATCATGACGCATACATTGTCTTGACACTACAGGATGGGAACGATCCGGGGCAGGTGATTCTTGAATCAGAGTGAAGCCTTTCTCCTGGTTCCTTAAATCTTAGCTGGGACGATCCGATCCACCCCAAATGCCCCAATGCTCCTCCATCCCCCCTCTAGAGCCATAGTGATATCCATTCAAGCGTGTTGATTTGACATGCTTGGGAGCTTCCCCCACACCCGCCACGCTGACTTATGGTGGTCGCTGTTTCTGGTCTAGTGAGAGAGGGTTACATTCTCGCTGGTGGCTATCCGGACCCAAGTTCTATGACGGGAGTGGATCACAGTTGACCGGCTCTGTGAGCCAGTCACCATAGGTGCTCTACGATTGGCCTTGAGGTCCTGGAGATACTCTGGGTACATTCCTCGGGCCATGGGTGGATCTAGTTATTGGCCAACCGGATCTCTTGCAGTACATTCTTCAACCATCGGGGGATCTGAAGAATGTATGCGAAAAGCCCGAGGCTGGGATCTCTTACGACAATTCAAATAGTCGCCTCGATCTGTTTGTTTGCTTTGCTTTCTTTGCATGCTCTGCAGTGTTTTGCTTGATTGACAAACTATCAAACATTCTCTTTTTGCAGTTCCTTTTGCATTCCCATTTTGCATCATTTGCATTTCGATCTCCCCAAGATCTCTTTGACCCACAATTAGCCCTAAGTAACCCCCCGAGCCTCCGGTTCTTGGTTACCAATCACGTCCTTTGTTCCCCCCCGGTCGTTCATTGATTTGCATTACTTTATTCGCCGCAAACGGAAACAAAGTCGTCAAAATGTTCGCTCAGCCATTTGATCATTCGTTCAATGACATCTTCGACCAGTTTGTTAATGTCGAGTCTTCGGTTCCCGATGGCAACAAAGATTCATTCTCTGGTGACTTTGACCAGCTCTTCCCGCTAGACTCGCTGTCGAGTGACTGTGGCGATCACTCCCCCACTGGCTCCACTTTGAAACGCCATCAATCGCCGCAACCTTGGAGCCAAGAATGGTCCCTGCAGGACGACGGAGCTCAGTTCGCTTTTCAAGACACTGTCCACCCGTCTGCTATTTCCGACCTTGATTTCAAGACTACTTTTGAAACTTCTTCTCGCCCGACACAACCCCACGGTGTCTCTACTACTTCTCCATCTACCCCACCGGCAACTCCCCGCCGCAAAGTTACCAAGAGCGCTCTCATTACTCCCAAATCCATCCGCCATCGCGACCCGAATGAGCGTCGCGCACTTTTGCGCAAGCAAAGTTTCTCCCCCAGCTTGATGCGTTCTTCCAACATGCACAAGGGAAGAATGGCATACCCAGAGGCATGGGCCCAACGGATCCAGAACTTCACTCTGGCCAGCTCAGATGATCGCCTTCCTTTGTCTCCTCCACCTTCGGATGTTCTGATTCAGCATGAGCACCTCTCTGCCGACATGATCCACCAAAGAGACTCGTCTGATATGCAACATCACTTCTACCAACGGTCTCCTGCAGTTTCGATGCCATCACCTTCGACTGGTGCACTTGCACGACACCAGCAACAATACATGAGCCACCCAGCCTCTTCGGCCTTGACCAACTCAAGCCCTCCTTCAGCGGATGACATCTTCTCCTCTTCACACTCCTCAGATCCTCAGTCTATTTCCTCGTGGCAATCCGATAACATTGGCACCTCCTCCCTCTCTTTCACTCCCGATTTGCAGGCCCACGATCAGGCCTGGTGGTCCCCTATGCCCACTCGAGTCGCACAACAGCAGAACTCATACCAGAAAATGGTCCCCTCCCCTATTCCCCAACGCGCAATGCAGGGCGTTGGATCGCACAATGATATGATGCAAGGCGGACTGATGATCCAACTGGACGGATCGTTCATGCCGGGCGACTCTTCCTTCTCCAACGACATGCTCTCCAACTCTCACAAATTCATGGCACCTGCCACTGCTCCTCAGGTTTCCAGCTCTCGTTCTCCCTCATTATCTCCCAAGGCTGGCGCTTCACCAAAGAAGGCCAACCACCGCCGCACACACAGCCGCAAACTCTCAGGGCAGAGTATGAATGGCCCCAAGCCGACCAAGACCACAAGTCCCCGAGGCGCTACCAAATCTGCAAATGTATCATTTGTCAACTTTACCGCACACGACAGCCAACGGATCCTCGGCGGCGTTGCACCCTCTGGTAGCTCCAAGACGAAGGCCCGTCGGGAGCAAGAGGCTCGTGACAAACGCCGTAAATTGAGTGAAGCTGCTCTTCTGGCCGTCCGCAATGCCGGTGGTGATGTCGAAGCTCTCGAAGCAGCTTTCTGCTGAATAATTATATGTTCTGTCTAATTTTTTTTTATCTACGTTAAAGCCGGTGTTTTTGATTTGATATCATTTGGTCTATTTGACATGGTCGTTCAGGTGTTTGATTATTTTTCTTTTGGGTCCAGGGTTATACTCCAAAATGTTAGATGTATTTTTAATTCTTAGACACATACAATGGATGTCTAATCTCAAGTCACCATTTTCAAGACAAACGTTCCTCACTTTTTGATTTAGATAAGCCGTTACTTGAAGATAGATTATCTCTCACTTTTAGAAGCAATATCTCTCACTATGGATATCATTCAACACCACTTAATTAGGGTAATTTAGGCCTTTTTAATATGCCCTAAGCCTACCAATCCTAAAAGTATGCCTGTCTCCTTCTGAATCCCTGGTTTTTTCTTGGAGATTTTGGATTTTTTTTACTATATAAAGGGCTTCTTTTATTATCTTTTCTTCCTCCTTCCTCTTCCTTCCTAACACAATCAATACTTCTACAACTGGTCTTGCTTCAAGGTATGTGTGCTTCACTATCCTTTCATTTCACTTTTGAATCACTTCCTTTACTGCTTCAATCGCCCCTATTCAATGTTGCTGCTTTTTATTGAATTCTCTCGCTCCTGCCTATATCTTGCACTGCCCTGACTCTTCTCGAAATTTCCTATCCTGTCCCATTCCGTTCCTAGCAACCAGGCAAGTATACACTTGATTTACGATTTATATACCCTTACTGTTATCCCCATTGCACAAATCCTCCAAGCAACATCGAGTCTGCGTTCTTATTACTTCCTCCTCTCAAATCAAGCAGCCTGATTTGTGTTTGCCTTTGTCTTCCTAACCATGTCATCCTTACACCCTTTATCTGGATTTGTTCGTTGCTGCATCTGAATATCACCATACGTGATATGTTCATGCATTGATTTCACACATCCTGTTTTGATGGATATGAGATATTTATGACTTGATACTAATGAATCATATAGACCACCCAGCTGAGAACAACACATACATTCACACCTGTCCTTTTCTCTTTGTGCTCCCCTTGTCCCATCACTCCTTTGCTCGTGCATTGGGTCCCGAAGACACCAAGTGTACGGGGCGACTTTTCGTCTTCGCCATTACTCACTTGGGCAGACCCGCCCTGCCCTCGGCTCAGTTCAGACCAGAGCTTCTTGTCCGACTGTCATCGATACCTACATTCGCCACTCTCTTTCCTTTTGTTTCTCACTAAGACGCAATGTCTTCCTACCGTGGAGATCGTGGTAGCTCCCGCGGTGAATACCGAGGTGGAAGTCGTGGTGACAGCCGTGGCGGTGGTGGCTATCGAGGAGACTCCCGTGGCCGTGGAGACCGAGGTGGAAGCCGCGGCGATAGCCGTGGTGGAGGTGGCTATCGGGGACCGCCACCAGCAAATGCAGAGTAAGTCAACAAGCCCTAATTCCCCAAATGACCAATCTACTAACATGGTTCAACATAGTGTCCTCACCGCTAATCCTCCTGAATTGAGCAAGGAACTTCATAAGTTTGAAGACCAATGTCTCAAAGAGGGCCCCAAGGTGGCTGGTTTTGAAAAACCGGCTCGGCGTCCGGCATATGGAAGCTTGGGGAAGTTGATTACGGTGCGGGCCAATTTCTTTGAAATTTCGTTGGATCCCTCGCGGGAATTCCACACATACCGGGTCGCGATTTCACCTGAGCCGACGCCAAAGCGACTCAAGAAAGATGTCTTCGACAAGCTTCTGAAGCATGACCGAATCGCAGCGGTCTTTGGTTCCTCTGATATGGCACAGGAACTCATCACTTCTGGTCCATTAGAATCACTTTCGCCTATCAAGATCAATCTTCCGGATGGCAACAAAAAAGAGCCGAAGACTTACACGGTCAAGATCAGCAAGGCAGAGGAAAAGGACGGTGTTGTGCACCAGTTCAGCCAAAAATGCTTGTCGAGCTCTCTCAAAAGCACCAAGCAAGTATACCCGGTGGAGCAGGAGTCTGTCGCAGTGCGGGCCATCAACATTATGATGACTCGTGTCCCATATGGAGACAAAGGTGTTGTCATTACGGGCAAAGGACGCCAGAAGTTCTTCTGGATTGATAGCAGGAAGCAATTTGCCTATCTGGGAGGTGGCCTCGAGGTCCTCCGCGGATTCTTCACGAGTGTACGACTCGGTGCCGACAGGTTGCTTTTGAACGTGAACGTGAATCACGGTACCTTCTTCCGTCCTGGGCCTATGATTGATTTGACGCACGGATTCATGAAAGAATACGGAGAAGATCGTCAATTGTTCAATCGCTACATTCGGGGCTTGCGCGTTGAGGTCTCACACCTTCCTCCCGACAAGGATGAGAACGGTGTCGAGAAGCGCCGGCAGAAATCAATTTGGGGACTCGCGTCGCCCAAGGATGGGAAGAAGGGGGACAAGTTCAATCCTCGTGTTCAAAATCTCGGCTCCTCCCCTCCCAATGTTGAATTTTGGGAGACTGACCACGATGACAAGAGCGGTAAAACGGGCAAATATATCACTGTCAAGGACTACTTCAGGAAAGGTAAGTACTCCTATCATTATTGCTCATTCTAAATTTATTTGCTAACATCTTAATCAGCCTACAAAATGGACATCAAAGAGTCGGTGCCAGTTCTCAATGTTGGCAACGCAGAGCGACCTGTCTACCTCCCTCAGGAAGTATGCAAAATTCTTCCAGGACAGACTTTCAACGGCGAACTCTGTACCACTCAGCGCCAGGCCATTATCAAATTCTGCTGCCGTCGTCCTCCGGACAACTATGTCTCCATCATGAACGACGGTCTAGAGATTCTGGGAGTCAAGGAGCAGAAAAAACTCAAAGATGCCGGCGTCAAAGTTGGGAGCCAAATGATGGCAGTTCCTGCTCGTGTTCTTGCGCCTCCTACTCTCAAGTACGGGCAAAAACCAACCACCCCCCGGGCTGCCAGCTGGAATTTGAGGGACGTGAAGTTCACTACGCCTGCTCCTAACCCGACCTGGGCTGTTATCAGCCTCATGAGTGTTGCCAAGATGACGAAGCACATGGTGGATGACTTGGCAAAGCGCAACGAGCCTGAAAAGTCCATCAAGGAACTGCAGAATTCTTTGCGAGAATTGGGCATTGTATGGCAACCACCAAACCAACCATATAAGGCGTTTACATACACTCCAGCTACCTGCCTTGACGTCGTTGAAGGCATTTTGCAGAAATGCAAAGAACGCAAGGTCAAGTTCCTAGTCGTTCTCATGTCCGACGGCGAGGAGAAAGCCTTCAATCAGCTCAAGTGGGGCGGCGATTGCACTCATGGAATCTTGACCCACGTCTGCAAGATGGATAAGTTCACCTCTGGGGATAAGCAGTACCTGGCAAACAATGCGATGAAGGTAAACTTGAAGCTCGGCGGTGTCTGTCAAATACTTGACTCGAAGAAGAATGCCATTTTTATTGGCGAAGGAAAAACGATGGTCGTCGGTCTCGATGTCACTCACCCATCATCGAATGACCCCGAATCGTGCCCCAGCGTATCAGCCATTGTTGCCAGCACTGACAGCAAAATGGGTCAATGGCCAGGAGAAATTCGTATCCAAGGCAAGCGTGAAGAGGTCATTCTGCAAGTTGGCCTGATGATGGAGGGCCGTCTGAGGCGTTGGAAGAAAGAAAATGGGTCCTTGCCTCAGAATATCCTGATCTACCGTGACGGTGTTAGCGAGGGCCAGTACGCGATCATGATCAGGGATGAGATTAGCAACATCCGACAGGAATGTGAACGCATCTACACTGAAAGGGGTGCGAAGCCGCCAAAACTTTCATACGTTGTTGTTGGAAAGCGTCACCATGTTCGTTTCTTCCCCACGTCAAGCGCAGATCTCGACAGGAACAATAACCCGAACCCTGGAACATGTGTTGATCGCGGAATCACTCGTCCAGCCCTGTGGGATTTCTACCTCCAAGCTCAGGCTGCAATCATGGGATCCGCTCGCCCAGCACACTACATCGTGATGGAGGACGATATCTTCACAGGCGCCGAAAAGCCTAAGGGCCTGACGGGTCAACCCATGAATGATCTCCAAGAGGTCACCCACTCTATCTGCTATATCATGGGTCGTTGCACTCGGTCTGTCTCCTACTGCACTCCGGCTTTCTTGGCCGATCGATTCTGTGATCGTGCACGGAAGTATGTTCTCGCACACTACACCAAATTCAACGAGATCAAAGGCCAGAAGGATCCAGCCGCGCCTCCTCCAACAATGGGTGACCTCAGGCTCCATGACCGGACCGCCGAGCACATGGTTTACATCTAGGTGTGGAGCGGAACTGTGCTTAAATTGCACCTTTGGACTTTGCATTTTCCTTGTCTCAGCTCTTTTTTTTTTTTAAAGGATAGGGCGTATCATCACATTTGCTTCCATTGTATTCCAATACCTGATTGAGTATGCTTTGCCGGTTTCAATCTGTGTCTTTACTGAAATGCTTCATACTTCATTACTTGGTTGCCGAAAGTGAGGCTGCGATGCTGCAAGGGCGTTGTCAACTTGGTTGGACTTTGGGTCGCCTATTCGCATTGATTTTTCAGTGATACCCTTTATGTTTTTGATATTGTTGCGGTACGATGCTTGCATAGCGGGAATTATGCGGGTGGGAGATAAAAAAAGAAACTCCCAAAAAGAGCGAAAATGGTGGACCCCATCAAGAAGATGAGAAAATCACAAAAAAAAAAGCCGAAACAAAAACGCAAAAATCGGAAAAAAAGGGGGTCGGTATTTTGATTTGAAAAATTTCGCGATTATGACTGAGATTTGATGACATTTGAAAGTAGATTGAAGTCGAAAGTTTATGAATCAAATTGTGACCGTCTGGGCCAATCAGAAGCTGTGCATTCAGAAATCGTAAGCCGAGGTATAATTGTAGACCAAACTATATCCATGCTACACAATGACCAAGAGATCTCATATGAATGGATTTCATTATAAATAGATTGTAACCTGGATATGAACAAGCTAATGTACAGTAGTTGAAGCGGGTGAGGTGAGTGGCGTTTTTGATATAGTTTGAAAGGCCATACCCAGGTCCCATTAAATAGGACGTGAGTTATTATGAGCGGCTGCCCTAATGTGGATTATCAAGAGCTGCGCATTGCCTGTGGCTCTGTAGACGATGCAGGACGATTCCCTTTGCTTTATATCCAAAGAATGGTTTACCCCAGATCAACTCATGAGGATAAGATATGTTCACGATATCTGCGTGGTCTGCACCCCGTCCATTACCACAGAGGTCAAAATGTTATGTTGGTGGCATATTTCATCGTTTGGAAGTAGGAGACCACGCCTCAGGCTGGTAATTACCCCCAGGGACCTGTCTATCTGCCTTTGCCCACGGGTTCTCTTCCTTGCGGGTCTTCGGTGGCGTGCTTGTAGGATCGGGTTGTGGCGCTCGAGTAGAAGATGAAGGTGCATCGGCAGAGACAGGGACCGGTCCAGTGTTTGCATTGGTGGTCGCAGGCTCCGCGCCAATTCCTGGGGTCTGTTGCTGAGTCTTTGGTTTATCGAGGAAGGAGGGTTTGCTGGCCCAGCGCTCGTCGGCGAGTCGGGCGAGTTCTTTCATCTGCGCCTGGCGGACCAGGTCTTGCTGCTGTTCCTCGATGGTCGGGGGTGTCGGTCGGACGTATCGGAGCCATTGATGCCATTGCGCTAGATCACAAATCAAGTCAGTCATTTTGGTCTTGTATTGCCTCCACGAAACGCCTTGCCACTTTAGGCTACAAGCGCAATTTCCCCCCGGATGCGACCGACTCACGAGTAACCTGAACATCTCCGTAGTGTGTCTTAGGGTCGAATTTAACGATCCGTCTGTATCGGCCGGCATTTATTTGATCTTTAAATTCCCAGAATGTGTTTCCGGCGAGATCCTGGCCTTGAGGTGGCGGGTGTTAGCATCACAGGGTAAAGCGCCGAGAAGAGGAACGCAGAAACTAACCGACCAAAAACGATTTCCGCCAGGGTAGCCGGAGGCCTTTCCACTTGAACCAGAGGCTGTTGACCATTGTGTACGTTGTAGAGTGGAGGATCGGTGGAGAAAAAAAGTTGCGGGACAAAGAGCCAGAACGTTTAGAACGTCATTAGCCCCAATAAACACAGCCCCAGGCATTCCAGTCCACCTTCCCTTAACTCCCTTTCTTCCCATACTCACTCATTGAAGGTTTTTGAGGATATTGAGTCGCCAGGTCTTCGCATCTGGTACTATTACCTTTCTGGCCCCTAATTCTATTTGCTCGTTGCGTCCACCCTATTGTACCCAAGTCTCCACTCTAGGGCCGATCAGGCACACGCCCGCAAAGGGATACGTACTCTTGTGAGACTACAACACCAACACCGTCCACTCTAAACGGTTCGGATTGCGAATACACGACTGGAGACTCATCATGGCGTCGGTCACCTCGTTGGATAAAGACCTGCGCAACATGCGACTATCCCGCTATACCCCGCAGGCAGCCGCGGAGGTACGCGACTGGATCGAAGATGTGCTGCGTGAGAAACTCCCATCGCCTGATCTACTCGAAGGACTGAAGGATGGTGTGGCTCTATGCAAGTAAGTCTTAATTGCGTTTTCATGCCTACCTACACATTTATCTATGTACTCGCCTCCTATCCAGCTGCGCAGGTACGCATGCATGCGGTTGTAACGTGAACTAAGACTAACCCCTTCCTACTAGACTGGTCAATTTGGCCGTGTCCCCCGGCGTCAAGTATAAGCAGTCATCTATGCCATTCGTACAGATGGAGAATATCTCGCATTTCCTCCGTGCCTGCCAAACCGCGCCGCTCAGCCTGCCTCCGCACGACGTCTTTCTTACTGTTGATCTCTACGAGGCGAAGGATCCCGCGCAGGTTCTCCAGTGTCTGGCTGCATTTAGTCGAAGGGCAAATAATCTGAAGCCCAGCGCGTTTCCGTCCACGGTTGGCCCACAAAGTAAGAAGGGGATAGTGAGTCCTAATGCGACGGGCTCGTCGAATTCAGGATCCTATACTCGCACTAGCCGTGCCCTGAGTAATGTCAGTGACACAAACTCCGGTCGACCGGGGAGCCCTGCCAAACCATCCGGATCTTTCAGCTCTTGGAGTAAGAGGGATGACCAGTCCAAGACTTCACCGGCATGGAATATTCACCAATATGGCTACATGGGTGGAGCCAGCCAGGGCAATCAGGGCATTGCATTTGGTGCTCGACGACAAATTACAACCCCCGGGCCGGCTGTTCCTAGCCTGGCAGAAAAGGAGAAGCGCAGAAAGGAGGAGGAGGATCAACGGATTGCCGAGAGGGAGCAAGCTGAGCGCGCCCATCGAGAGATGGAAGAGCAAGAGGCCCGCGCTAAAGCTGAAGAGGAGCGACGATGGAATGAGGAGACGGCTCGCCAGAGAGAGGAGGAACGCCGCGAGATGGAAAAAGAGAAACGGCGATGGGACGAGGAAAAGCGCCGGTGGGAGGTAGAGGAACAGCGCCGACTTGCAGAAGAGAAAGCTGCTGAGGACCGCCTGGAGGTAGAGCACGAGGAAGAACGCCAACGCCGGCGAAAGTCCAACGATGCTCGTCTCAACGGTCAATTTTTGAGCCAGTACCAGGCAGGCCAGGCCAGTGCTTCTCCGGGTGGAGCTGCACCTACAGACGAGACCGCCGACAGTCGCCGCATCAAGGAGCTTGAGCGCGAGCTGCAATTGGCCAAGGAGCGTGAACGCCAGTATACGAGCGAGCGACAGACACCAACTCAGGACGAAGATGATTCACAATCTCGCAGCCGTAACAGTGGACGCCCCGTGCCTGTGCCTCCTAAGCCGAGCTATAGTCTTTCCTCTCTGGAGCAAGAACGGCGACTTCTCCGCGGTGAATGGCAAAATACCCAGGACATACCGGTAACAGAGGAGAATGATGATGGTTTCGAGGAAGAAGCTCCACCACCTCCTCCTCGGCCTCTCCCACAGCCCGTGCCAGCCCAAGAGCAAGCGCCCACACTCCCCGTCAGGGCTCTACCTCCAGCACCCCGGCCCCTTCCAGACCCGGTAGCGTACACTGCCAATCACAAGCAAAGCCGTACCGACCGCTTCTTAAACTCAAACCCAGCACCCGCGGCGCCTACCCCTACCTCGCACCGGCCCCGAGACTACAACACAACAGCCGAGGTTGACGCAGAGAATAGTCGCCGCGAGGCGTCGCAACAAAAGACACGGGCCGGGGGCTGGGCCTCCAAGTCCTTGTTGGAGCGTGAAATGGAACGTGAACGTGAGCGCCAACGCGAGTGGGAAGAGAATCAGAAGCAAACCCAGGCTGCTGCGCGCGATACCTCACACGGCTCAGGCCCAGGACAGTCTTGGGATGTTCACCAGTACGGCTACATGGGTGGAGATAACCAGAACCGTGGAGGCCAGGGACTTGGCATCGGAGGTGCCAGGCGCCAGATCATTGGACCTCGCCCGCCTCCATGATATGCTTATATCAAGCCGCATAAGCTATCCTGGACTGTACTGGTTTCTTCGAAATTTCTTCTTTTTCTGATCGTGTTAACTATATCCGACAGGCTATAGTATTTCCTGCCTTTTATCTCTTTTTATTTCACCTATCTCATGTTTTATTTGCGTCGGCGATTCGGAGAACTGTGTTTTGCTCATATTCCCCGAGAGTCGCTTTATGCTACTTCATTTTCTTGTGTTTGGTGGAAAGTTAGCTACATTGTAGATAACTATGGGCAACTAAAATTCCTTGAAAATCACCATTTAGACTTTTCCAAGAGTCGAATATGCTAGTCAATAAAAGGCTGCCACGTATCGATCATTACGGGAATCGAGAGCCTCATTAGTTGAAGGAGCGCAATAATTGAACACCACATCATTAGTTGAACACCACTATGTTTCTATATCCGGTATGGTGCAGTAATTGTAATTCAGAAAAACCGCTATGTATCACAAGTATCAAAGGACATTATATCACCTCGCTTAATACACGTCAATATACGAGATGACGCTTCATTAGATTCAATTCTAAGTAATAAAAGATAACTTAATGGGTATCACTCTTTAAACCTTCACATTCTAGTGTGGTCTGCAGAGTAGCGTGAGCAAGTAGGTACTTGGGTATGTACTCAATAATATTACTCTCTGAATTTTGGATACCACGCTACATTGAATGCGGTTAGTGAGGGTGTTCAACTAACTTTGGAATTTTGTGGTGTTTTATCAAGAAGCTACTAGTTGAATTGCACGAGCCATCAATCTACCGGACTTGTTTTATAGTGGTACGTGAAGATGAATGATTATATGGGGGTTTGTGATGAACAACAGGGTATTCCCAAGTAACCAGTACCCGTGGACTACTTCATTCACTTTATATATACATATTCTCTGCTCTACAGCAAATCAGTCTTCCAAAATTGCTCTGTTGCGTGAAATGAATGCAATGGAAGTGGCAATTGAGAAGCGGTACTTAGAGACCCGTAAATATCTTCGTTGTTTAATTATGTGCTTTGTAGTACTTGCAAATATATGAGTAGAGCTAGTATGTATATGCATCATTATCATCACTGTCGTAAAATGTCATGCCGCTATACCCTCACGTTGACAAATTGGCCCGGGGGTGTCAAAAGCTCAGCAAGAGACAAAAGCCTCTCACTACTCTCCTGCAACAAGGACAATTCGAGTGGCTCCTGCTTCTTGCTATTCTGACTGCGACGGAGCTCTTCCCTTGCTTTAGCATTCCGACGGTCAATTCCAAATTGAACAATTTTCTTGAAAGACGGCGTGGCGGTCAACAGGTCGCTTTTTCCCAGAAGCATCATCGCCGACTCAAGAAGGATAGACATCTTGACGTTGTTGACAATGGTACTGGTAGCTGGCCCGAATGGGAGGAAGCATTTCTCCAGTTTCGACTGGTAGAGATAAGTCTCGTCCGATGATGGAGCAGATGCTTCCCGCAAGCTATACAGCAAAATCTCACAAAGGGTAGTTTGCTCTGCATCTGTGAACTCGGGGAGGATAAATGGGCTGACGAAAGCCTGAAAGATAGGCAGAGGTTGGGCGGCAATATTCTCCGCGAAAAGATTATAGAGGTCCAGCACAGAAGTGAAGTCTCCAGGGAGGCGGTAGGAGACATCTGAGAGAATTCCGAGGAGCCGTTTGCGCAATCGAAGAGAGTCAATGCCACCCATTGGCGAAAGTCCAGCATTGTGATGAGGAATAGAAGTTGGACCGACACCCGCAGGCTCCGCAGGGGGCGCTCCAGTCCTTGTTCCTCGTCTCGTTCGCTTCGACCGCCGGACAGACTCTGTGTTTGAATCCTTCGGGTCCACAACACCATTTACTCCATCATCTGACTCATCCTGGGACAGGTAGTCGCCATACTGCTCCTTATCAATATTGACCTCACGCTCTCTTTTCTTCGCCTTTTCAGGCCCTCGTTGAGACTTGAGCTCTTTTTTGAACACCTCTCGGAACTCATTGACCGAGGCGGTACTCCCGTCGGCGAAAATAGCTCTCAAGATCCGGCGACTTCGTCGACTGTCATTACTAGCAGAAATAAACTGGAAGATCAAGCTTTCTCGCAAGATGCTTAGATCTTCATCCACCTTTCGAGCTCCCCGGTCGACTTTTCCAGCGGGGGCAGCTTTCTGCCAGGTCCTTTTGCTTCTGCCTTTTGGTTCCTCGGCTTGTTTGGTGTCTTGGCCTTTCTTCCGAGCTCCTGTGCTTTTCCCTTTTGTCTTCTCGGCCTCTTCAGCTTGTTCAGCTTCAATCTTCCTTGCATCCTCTTTCTTTCGAGCTTCAAGTTTTCTGTATGTTTCCAACCGCTGTTCCCAATCATCTTCCATGATCTCGCACATGTACTGTAACCAGATCTGCCACCGCTCCCAGCGCTCAGGATGAAGCACAGAGCAATTAAATGCCCAACCCACAGCATGCCAGAAGCCTTCTGCCCGCGACCACAGCGAATCGGATTTGCCCATCTCTAAATTCAACGGTTTACTCCCGGGTGAGTGTAGATCGTTGTCCGCTTCATCTGTATGATGTCTGCGACCCGATCGCAGTGTCTGGTGCGCGAATGTAAATGCATCGTTCAGTCTGCAATCCTGGGGGCTGACGAGGGTGGAGAGAAGTCGAAGAAGTCGCAAGGCCACGGAGGCTGCATCTTTTGCCTCGACAGATTTGGCGCGGGTTGTAGTTGTTGGGTGAACGAGGAACGTGACTGCGAGCGCTATATGCTGTGGTAAAGGGACAAGCGCTTTCTGAGAGGCATAGGTCCCCGAGGTGAGGGTACTATATAGAAGGTTTAAACCTTGAGTATCTGTGGACGTTTGTTAGTGGGGCCACATGCCAAAGTAAGGTGGGAGGGCTCGGACAGAGATTTTCTTCGAAGAAGATTCCAATATGCTGGATCAGTTCGAAGGGCAGTACTGCAGGAGTGCGGTACGCCATGTCACTTGGAGGACCCATGACCTGTTGATGAAGAGATTCGGTCATCGTCGCGGATTTCGCGTCAAGAGCGCGCCTTATCGATAAGTGATTAGTCAGGTGTGGAGAAAGATAAAGCCAATCTTGAATGTTGATGATCATCAATTTATCACGCTACGTTGAATTGTGGAGAAAGATGGTTGCAAACGAGAGTTGAGCGTCCTTGAAACTTGTAAGTCTACGTTGTGTTCTTATATGCACTGGGCTCTTTGTTCATAGGTCTTTCATAATATGAGATTTCACAAAGTCAAAGAACAGGGCCAGCCCGTTCAATTGACCCAATTGCATTCAAGATCCATGCTAAAACATTGACAATCGTAACAAGAGTAGCTTCAAATCCCCTATTAGTTGGGAATGCAAACACCATCGCTCCACTCAGTGGCTCCAACACACTGCCAGCCATCGCAGCAAGAGGGGCCGCTGGTCTGGCAAGCAACCTTGTAGTCTATTTAAATAGTCAGCAAACTATACTTCCAGTCTGAGTTGTAAATTTAAACTCACGGCCAACACAGGTGCGCTTCTCAAAGGCGTCGGGGGAGGGAGTAGCAGTGGCAACGGCGGCCAGGGTAGCAATGACGACGGTGATGAACTGCATTTTGATATTGAATTGGGTGATCGGGAGATCGGTTGATTGATTGAGTGGATTGAGTAGATAGAATTGATTGCTTGATGATACTTAGATTGTGCAGGACATGTCCAGCTATTTATCTTCGATCAAAGCCATTATAGGGGCCCCATAGCATTCAGCTTCAGCGACTCGATACGGGTATAGCAGATTTGATGTTTCAGCATCACAACTCTTTTGCCTTAGCCGAGTAGAAAATCCGATGATCACTACTTCGCCACTACGAAACAACCTTTATCAAGAAGGCGGTAGATCGACTAATCCTTGAGTTTACTTAATTAGGTAATAGTGTACTTCGGGCGTCTTAAAGATGACGCCCCCAAACCATTGCCCCCAGAAAAAAGTTAGCGTGATTAATGCATGTCATATGCCCCACTCGACTTCTTTCATCATGTCAAGAATTTATCCTTTTTGAGGATGAGCCTGCAAGGGTTCAAGTCTCACATTGTCCAAAAATAAACAACGTGCTCGAAGAAACTCGACTAAGCCTCGAGAATGGAGTCACCTGACTCAACCTTGCCCTCGACAGTACAATCAAAGAATAGATCAGGTGTTTGCTCACCTGCAAGGTTAGCGAGAACTTGCCAGCACGCCATATGAGTCAAATAGAAACCTGCTAAGATGCTCCAACAAACACCAACTGACATTTTGACTAACGAGTTGAACAGACTTCTCCAGGGTAGGTCTAGATGACTTTCCCATTATCCTGCTCCTCTCCTTTCTTTTTTAATCTTTCTTCTCTAAATCTCCCACCAATGTAGGAAGCTTTAAGATTAGTTTGGTTATGCAAGCAATCTACCTGCTTTTCCTTTGTTATCTAATAACACCCTAAACGTTCCTTTATTGACCGTTTTCGAGATCGGGATACGATATAAATTTCTTGTAAACTGTAGATAGCAAGCAGCAATTTGAGAAAACCAATTCAATGTGTTTGTTCAAGATATGAAGAAAATATGGCCCGTGACCTGAACCCTGATCGGCTGTTGACTGCTGGTCCAATCCAAGTCTCGTTTGTTCAAGAGATAAGCGAGAGCGAGAGCTTGTGAGACAGAATTAGAGGTCAAAGCTGCTTTGTCCGGTATCAATACCGAAAATACCTGGGCATTGGCAAAGCGTTCCAAGCCAAAAGAGTTTTTGGAAGCGTAGCTATGTATGGGGCAATAACCTCTTCCGAGACTCGATCATGTCGTCCCGCTAACAAATAGTAATTGATCTCGCCAATATGAAGACTCGGATTTGGTAATAAAGGCTATATGCAGCATATCAAATCAATGTATTTGACCATGATACGCCCCGTTGAATCGTTCACGGTCCCTCTCAGACCCATGATTCTATACATAATGTTCGGACCTCGAAACAATCCCGCCCTCAGCTATAAGATAGGAAGGGCACGGGGTATTGACTTGTATTGGAAACACATCCTAGATTGATAGTGACTTCTGTAAAATCTGGGAACCTTACCTAAATAGTCCGATCTCATGCAACCACAATGTCAATTTTAGACGCGGGGTAACCAACTACTTTTTCGTGAAAGGGGGTTAGAATCTCCTAGGAAAGGAATGATATAGACACCATCATGCGAGACCATGTGATCAAGGCTCTCGAGTCTTTGAATACCTCGTCTGGAAGCAGGCGAATAGTAAACAAGCCCTAGCGATGATGCAATGTCCCCGCATGGACCCAGCCAAGAAAATGACCTGCATTACGGCATGGCTAGTAGCTCTGCAGGACCCCATTTTTAATTTCCAGGTTTAGATCTACGCGAGCCTTGAAGGTCCCAAAAGGCTCACAGGAAGAAACGGGAAGTTGTGCAGAATATAAGATATGCAGGGCTCTAAAACTGGGCATCTAGACAAAGGACAGGCTGGAAGTAAAATAAAAAGGGGTGGCCGGGCCCACGGCTGCGTCTCATATTTTCCAAAAAAGAAAGGAGAAAGATTTTCGACAAGCCAACGACGGATCATACTCCGTGAATGAACGCAATGCAAGAAACTCTTTTGAGGAAAGAGGAAACAGGGGAGGGGAACGGAGTGTCAAAGACAGGGAGTGAGCTTCGATGACCGGACGCCAATGTAGCAAAGGAAAGAGAAAGAAAAGAATACACTATGAATCGTCTTCTAAATCAGAGAAGAGACCTATTCGCAAACGATGCGACTGAAGAGATGTTAGCTGTGGTTCCTCGCAATTCCCCAAAGAAGAAAAGAAGCAGCACGGGGGTATAGAAGACACGTACGAAAGGCAGTTTCGGAATGACCACCGCTAGTGTGGCCAGAAAGTTGATCGTGAAGTAGGTAAGGTCGTAGTGGGTATAGTGGGTGCTCACGAGGAAGAGCAAGATAGGGACGCAGAGCAGGAACTTCTTGGTAGGCGTGTACTGATCGCCGTTGTCGATTTGTTCCCACATGTTGAGATTATCGTAAGCACCGGCATTGAATTCGAACGGGATGCCCCGCACCCAGTGGAACATGAGGAAGGAGCCAAACATGTAGCTGATGTTGGTAAGGGTCCATGAGGTTTCTTGCGAGACGCCGGGGATGATGTCGCAGAGCACTTTGAGCGCAGCAATGAGAACGAAGTGGATGGTCCAGGCACCTATTCACGCGACCGATTTCGTTAGCCAATGTTCGTATTTGGAATCCATCAACCTGTCCACCGTGTCCCGATCGGCGGATGAATCGGGGGGAACTGAGAAGGCGGCACCACGGAAACTCACCCTTCGCATGCACCCAGTTAGCATTGAGATTGGGTAGCGCAGCCTGGTCGCTTATGTGCTCGTTCGATTCAGCGGGTTCCTGGTAAATCAGACTGCTGGACCGCCGGCGGCGGCCCTGCTTCTGAGTGTTGGGAGATAACCGCTGTGGCCCGTCCATCTCGGGTGCAAAAGAGATGGCACGAGGAACCAACAGGGACGATTTGGAAGAATCGGAAGCCAGCGTGACGGCGAAGAAGTGGTTGATGAGAAAAAGGAGCGTGGGGATGGAAGTGGCACACACGGCCCAGAACTGGAGAAAGGCGGATCGGCTTTCGGGGTCACGGGGCAGTTTCTCTTTTTCGAATCAACGGAACCGCAATGTTTTTGGTGGGGGTTTTCTGGGGGAGGATTTCACTTTCCCAGGGATTCGAGTGAGACAAGGAAAAAAATTGTCGATAGGAAAGCAGGAATGGGTTGGCCACACGGCACGTGCAATGAGGAACCAGCTCGACTAAATATGGACTGCGTTGAGCTAAATGGTAATAGTCAAAGCCACTATCTCCTATTTATAAATCGAAAAACCCCTATTTCCCGAGCTTCCATTAATCTAGAACGAGATCCATTGTCCCCTGCGATAACACGAACTTTTTCAATTCCGTTTTGTTTTCCGCGATTTTCCCTCCCAGTTCCTTCGGCATATACATAGTCCGGACATTGGCATAGTCGCCACGGACCAACTTGACCTCTTTGTCTTACTTTCCAAACCTACTCCATAGAAATCGAGATCTAAGCGCGTCTTAGACTCGCGACGATCAGTGAGAACCGTTTGAACGTGCACGACTGGGGATATCAGCCAAGGCAGCTGACCTATCATACGATGTCGCTTAGTATTAGACTGCAAAATAATTATGGATTCAATTATCAGCCCTATACCATAATACCATCTTGACCAATATCTGTAGCTGCAAGAAGCAGAATAGTGCACAACCAGTCACAAACCTTAGAGCTAGACCCCACAAAGCTTGTGGCGAACCCTAGATCGGGCTGGTGCCTCAATTTCAAGGCCGATATGATAATCTGTCTGCCTACATGAGTCATTGTACTTTGATCTCACATATGACTACCAATAGCATGATACCTCGTGGCGAGATGATTTTGAAACATTCTCGTCATGGATGGCGCAATCCTAATGCAAATCATGTTACCTACTGCAGGCAACCAATGTGCTTAGGGGTTTCCTCGAAAGCACCAAGTACTCTCCAAATTGAGCTGCCACCGCTTCTATAGTGGGTATAAGAACTATATTGACTCGCTGATAATCAGATTGGTGCAAAGGCCAGCCTCTAAAATCAGATCAAGTAGCATTTTGTATTCGCACAGTAAAATCCAATCAAGCACAAGAGCAACTAGTACACACACCTAACCGAAAGCCTGGTCCTTCAAGATATACCCTCCCATATTCGCAGCTACCTAGACCTTGTCAACGTCAAACTCCTCCCCAGATTCGTCGATTTCATCTTCATCTTCCTCCCATTCACCCCATTCCTCTGCCACTTCCTCTTGTGCTTCTTCTTCATCAATGTTTTCGTCGTCAATCCCCTCTTCATCAATCTCCGCACTTTCCACCTCCTCAAACTCCTCTGCCTCAGAATCTTCGTTCATGGCATAATGTCTTTCAAATTCGTGACTTTCAACCGCATCTATCTCTTGATAGTGTGGTTCCCCACTCCGAGGAAGGAAGTGATGGGAGGTGTTGTTCAATTCCCACACAGCATAAGTCACGCTACCACCTATACCAATAGGGTGGGACTTGGGGCCGCACCACGTAGCGCTGGCACAGTAATCTCCTGGTGCAGGAGCGGAACAACAACCGTTCTTGAAGTTGGTACCGGGAGGACATTCAACATCTTCGATGTCAGCCTCGCAAGATCGGGTCTTTTCGTTGTATTTAGTGCCTTCTTGGCACACAATCCGAGTCGAAACACACCTCCAGTTTCTAATTTCGTATCCTTTTGGACAAGTGGGTGGCCCACGAACACATACGCCATCTTCGGGATAGTCGTCTGGATGTGGGCATCTTATAGTCCCCACACACCTCCTCAACTTGTTATCGTAATAGAAACCATGTTTGCACTGAGCCTTCTTGCAACACTTGTCGCCATCACGAGTGAAACCCTTCTCACATTGTATTTCCGAATCTAGTTGACACCCACCATTCTTCTGGCTGTAGCCCTGAGGACAACGAGGACGCTTGATGCTGACACAACGTTCAATTTGGTCGTTGTATCTAGCACCATCCTCACAAATAGGAACTCCTCTGACCAAGCAACCTGACTTCTTGCGGGCTGTACCGTCGGGGCACGTTGTGATCTTCTCAACTACGCATTGACCTCGATCATCAGGGAAAGACCCGTGTTTGCATTCCGGAACAAATTCGGTTGAAACACATCCAGTTGTAGAAAAGGTCGTTCGAGGAGGGCAGGTGGGACGCTCCAGAACCACACAGTTTCCATCCTCAAGATACTCATTTGTACCGCAGGTTGGCGATATGGTGTCAGACACACAACGTTCTCCATCAAAAGTGAACCCAAATTGGCAGACTGGATCTATATCCAGAATGACACAGTCATGACCTCTGAGCTCAGAGCCTTTCGGGCAATAAACCTCCTCATCAGACACACAATCTCCGCGGACAACATCGTAATGGAAGTGCTTTAAGCAGGTCGGCTTCCCATCTCGAACACACAGTCCTTTATCAAGAGAGTATCCATCGCGACATTCGGGCCGTGTCTGGCTAACACATACGAGTCCACGAAGATCGCTTCCTAGGGGACATTTAGGCTTTTGCAAAGCCGACTGTTCGCATTTGTCGTCGTTAAGATTGAAGCCGTCAGGGCATTTGTGACCACGCGCAAACTTCCAACACATTTTACCGTTCCAGATCGTCTCATGCGGACAACAGCGAGCTGAATTTCTCGCAGCATCCAATGATAAATGGGCATTGCGAGGGCAGATCGGACTTTGTTTGTGAGTACACTCATGAGTCGTCGGGTCTAAGTAAAATCCATTGCCGCAAGAAAGTGCAGACTTGGATACACATTTGCCCAGGCTTTTATCGAGATGATCAAATCCGTGACATTTCCCCTTTCGATGCGTCTTGGACACGCAAGCGCCATTCTCAAGCTTGCTGTCTTCGGGACAGGAAGGAGGAGTCATCGAGACACAACGATTCCACTTGGGATCAAATTCAGAAGTGCCAGGATCACAAGTAGGACGCTTCGTGCCGATACACTCCCCATCTTCATGTTCCATGTCATCGAAGTCACATATCGGTCCCAATTTGGTAATGCAGTTATTGTTTTCGAAGCGGTAAGGAGGCTGACAAGTCGCAGGCTTGTCGGATACACAGGTTTTGTTTTCCACTCGGAAACCGCGACGGCAGGTGGGCAGACCTTTGACACAGTTGTGGCCGTCGAATCTCGAGCCTTTCGGACACGTGGGAGTGATGTCGGAAAAGCACATTTGATCTCGAAGTGTACTCCCCTTAGGGCAGGAGGGACCTGTTTGCGAAACGCAATATGGATCTTGGAAGTCAAAGCCCTGGGGGCACTCGTATGCCCCGGGAACGCACCGTTGGCCATCGAATTGAGTTCCCTTGGGACAACATTTAGATCTTCCCGAGGCGCTGTCTGTGGATGGAATAGGCTCAAATCGGTCGAGAAGATTGGGGACCTGGTCGATGTGCCATTGTGATTGGGCTCTCACCACAGATGTGGCGAAGCCCCAAATTGAGAACCAGACAAATAAATTCAAGCCCAGCATAGCTGTAAGACCTGTTGAAGTTAAAAGAATGAATGAAGATGGACAATAAGCAGGCATGGGTGCAGTTGCTTCATTTTATATTTCCATGTCCCCCTTTTCCTGAGAATTCGACCGGTGACAAAAGAGCATATTCACGAAATTCGTCGGTTCAGCTGGCTGCTGTCGCTTGGTATGACTCGATGCCCATTCATTTTGGGGAGGTACCTGGAGAAATGAAACAATCGTACTCAGCCTACGAGAAAAACCATAGTAATTTCTGGCGAGTGCCAATTGAAGGTACTGAATTAGACGTCCTGGCTGTCTGGATTATGAGCAAGGGCCCAATCAAATTGCCTTTGTGATGTGATATAATTGAAGATGCAATCTTCGAAAGCTTATAATTAGCTACCAGAACATTGATGAAATTTAGTGCACGATCCGCGACAGACTTACCAGTCATGAGGAGTCGTTTAGTCTTGCAGAGGTGAAGACCTGCATGTGGGGAGCTGAAACACATGGCAGGAGCTGCAGGCTTGGCTTGCCTGGCTTACGTCTCCTCACACTGGGTCGAATATGCAAGTGTAACCGAGCCACTGCAGCAAGGGCGGGTAAAATCAAGCTCACGCTAAGGCGGCTTACCCGGAGGGTGAACTTGGTCTGTAATTTGTCGCTAAATATTGCCTCGATGGACGGAAACAAGGAAACCAACGCGGGAATGAGAATAGAGGCATTTTTGATGAGTCAACAAGGTTTCCAAATCACTTTCGAGGCGTATTATGCATTGGAAATGCTTCATTGTGACCTGTGTATTGCAAATGGTGGTTAAGTAACCATGTACTCCGTATGTAGACCCACCTGGGAACTCGGCTTGAACCTCAGCCAGCCCCAAGTAACAGTACCCCGATCATCTGCAGGAACGGAGATGTCCGCCCACATGGGGTTTGGGGCGTATACCGAGGTCTTAGAATAGAAAGTGAACATATGGAATTCAAATAGGGCTGTCAACACCGACGTACTAAACACTGCTAATCAGAGCCAGGAATGAAATGTAGCTACATGGTTGGGAAGCATAACAAGGTCATATGGGCTATGGAGAATAGAAGATACCGTAAAATCGAGAACTCCGTCTGCTTAGTGCACTCAGGGTCGTCACCTGGCTCTAATAGGATAGAACATTGCTCCGCCATGTGGCAGAGACGTGCTCAACCATATGTAAGCCGTCAAATGTTCATATCGGTAATTTTAGCTTGTCCACTTAATTTGAGAAGTAAAAGAAATTATACTGACCAACATGCCTGTAGTAGTACAAAAATTGAAAAAAGGGGACACAGCTAAGAGATGATATTGGAGAGGCTCTTTTTTAGATGGCACGTAGAAGTCTAAACAGAAGGGAGAACCACCTCGTTGCACAATACATTGGACTGTGGCAGATAATAGTATTTAGTGAGGGAAATTGGTTTCTGAATCATACTAATTAAGTATATCATCAGCTTTATGTTTTGAACCAATAGAGCCGGTTATCACCTGTCCTTATTTTGACGATCTAAGAGAAGTGGAAATGTCCAATACTATAGCAAATTAAATTGGGGATAGCCGTCCTTGTTCGTACTTGATTGCAGTGGTCGTGCATGGGTTCTGACTTACAGCAAATTGGTGTATCAATATGTTCGATAGACCTACTGTTTTCCAATGGTTGATATTGTCTACTTGTTTCTACCTAATATTACGCCATTAAGCTTGGGGACCCGGATTCAATAAACGAGGTTAATATTAAAGCTCCTCCGAGTCAAGTAATCTCAATATCTAAAAGTACTTCTTTCTATAGTACATATCTAAGTTCTAGATGCTCATGGTTCTTGAGGACCCGGTGCCAGTGAGAGCAGCCAGGTTCCTTAATGTATAATTCATCATCCTATCTCATCGCAGTATCTCCCCAGTAGGGGTATATAACGAGGCCAAACCTTTGAACTTGACATGTCCCTTGTTCTTTCCAGTAAACAGCGCAAGTGATGTAAACTCCCCAATTAGGCAGCCCCACTAGCGCACATAATTCTGCGGCTTTGGCATGCGGCGCCGACCCTAAAATTTTGATTGCAATCCTCGCGTCAAGATCCTCTCTCCGAAAGTTGTTCAATTTGCCAACAACAATCATGTCAGACTCCGGGGATGAAGCTGATTCGCGAACAGCATCGGTCGGCATTCAGCGTCCCCGATCGAAAAATTCCTCCACCCGCGGCTCCGGCGACAGTGACTCCCGACCCAAGAAGAGACAGCGACGGAACCGATCCCGCACAAGCGATGTGAGCGACAATCTTCCCCGCGGCGCATCCTTCAGCTTGAACCCACTCGAGGTCGATCCCGACGAGACATCCAGCTCCGGGTCGAGCGCGGACTCCGGGGCCGATTCCGACAATTCGGACTCACCTGAGAAGCCGGCAACCGTCAATCCTCATGCGGGCAGCACTGCGCCTGCGATTAGCTGGAATCAGGGTAGGAAAGCACCAGTGCGAACCACACTTGGGAAGCGCAAGGCATCGGGGGAGGTTCAGCCAAAGCCCCAGGCTACAGGGCCGCAGGCAGAGCAGTTCTCGGCGGTGAATGCGTTTTGGAAAGCTCGTGATGGATCGGCTTCGCCTGAGCCTAGTGGAGAGGATACCGGTGTGGCTGGGGATGAGGATCCTGAGGACGATTTGGATGGTTCGAGTGAATTGGAAGAAGGCGAGGTGGATTCTAGAAGTGACTCCGACGCAGTGTCTTTGGATTCCGAAGCCGATGATTCCATTTTGCTAAACATTGGCGACAAAGCGGAGGATACTGCAGATGAGTACATCCCAGAGAAGCCGGCTGTGACCAATGGTCAAACGAATGGTCATGTGAATGGGGTTTCGGAGGAAATTGCACCGTCGCCGCCTGGATCTTTCGAGTCTAAGGAGGAGGCATTTGAACGCTACGCAAAGAAATATCCCACACCGCCAGCTACTCTGGTGGATCTCGACAAAGCGGATATGGACATCCAGGCTCAGTTCATCTATTGGGATCGAGATATCAATGAGATCGATCTTCAACTCCCGGTGGGCTGTACTGAATGTCTTCAATATGGCCATCAGGCTGAAGTGTGCCCTACAAAAGAGGTATGTCTACCAAACAGCGCCAGCAAGTTAGGAAGTATTAACGCATATCCCCCAGTGTTCGCACTGTCAAGCATGGAATAAACATATAAGCGCACTCTGCCCCTCATGGCAAAGATGCGAACGATGCCGGGAAAGAGGGCACACCGATAAGGAGTGCCCATCACCGTTGAAGAGCTCCGCTTCTGAAGTTCCTTGTGATTTCTGCGACTCAACAGATCATACTGAGTCTTACTGCGACGACCGGTGGAAGTTTCCACTCCGTGGAACCACATCAACAGAAGTCAGGGTCTCGATCTCATGTGCTAATTGCATTAGCAAAAGTCATCTTATAGGTGACTGCCCATCTCTCCGCCGGCCTTACAACACCTCATCATTCACACTCAAGGGTATCGACCCTGACGATATTATCAACCTCAACACAGCCCCCAAGCAGATCCAGCCACCCATAAACTACAAGCAGGGTCGTAAGGCTCGAGGAGGAGCACGGGGAGGAATCAACGCTCGATCCTCATCCCCATCAAGTGATGATATGCTGCCTCGCAAGGGCTCCAAGCCTCAGCCCGTCTCACGTGGACGAGGCCGCGGATCGCACATTCGATTTGGCAATTCAGTCGCACCGCCTCGTAATGGTCCTGGGCCTGATAAATCACGCGGGAGGCCCCCGCCGAATCGTGGCCGGCCACAATTCCCTGGGAATAACACCCGCCAGCGTACACTATCTCCACTTCCGCGTCCCTTCCCTCGTGGCCCGCCCCCGAGAGGTCGTGGCCGTGGTGGTAATGGCCGTGGAGGGCCACCGTCACGCGGTGGAGGTAGAGGTCGCAGAGGCAAATAGACCAACGAGGTCCGTGTAACGAAATGCCATGATTCCCCTGTACTTAAAACCCTGCGTGTACACAATTACAAAGTCATCGTCTGATATCAAAAATGGGAAATACGATGCATGTTTCCAAGCTAGATATGACCCTCCTTAGTCCTGGAGGTTCCAGCATACTAGCGACACCCCTCTATACCAATTGCAGCAAAAGCAAAAGCAGACCTGTCAAAGCCAAAGAGAACCATTAGACAGTCTCCGGATCACACCGCTGACCAACAAAGCCCTGCTCAAGAATCTCAATCAAATCATCCAGTTGATTGATGCAAATATCAGTATGAGCATGTTCCTGCAAATGAACATTCCGTTCATTCAAAAGCAGCACCGTCGCCGCACCAGCCTTATGTCCAGCTGTCATATCATCAATACTATCCCCAACCTAAAGAAAATCAGCTTTCGTCAAAACACAGGATCCAGAAGACCATCAGACTGGACCCACCATAATCAAACTCTCAGCCCGGTTTGTCAACCACCATTCCTGGGCAATATGCAAGATGCCAGCTGGATCAGGCTTGGGAATCACATTGGGTGTGTCCCGCGTAATTATAGGCAGAAAAATATGCTCTGGCAGGTGATTGTTAAGAAGGTACCGGACAGGCGATCTGTCATTGGGCAATGAGTTAGCGTTCTCGCAATTTCTTCTATTGCTGAGCTGGGACTGGTAGGTGAAGGAAGACAACTTACTCAAAGTTCCGTGTGCATAGTGCCCGTCTCAAGCCGCGGGACTGAAGGTACTCCATTAGCAACACTAGACCCGGTTGTGGTACCTGGTCCATCATGGCGCGCCGCTCAACGGCTTGAATCTTTGCGACGGCTGCAGCGCGGTCTTCCGCGGTGGGAAGACCTTGGATGTGGTGCAAGATGTCGATTGATTTATCTATCCCGAGTGCGTCTCTTAAGGTGGCGCAAAGTTAGATTCATGGATATATTTGTGTTGGATGGGTACTGCATATTTGCATTTCTTCATATCGTATAGAAATTGCAGATCTGTCCGTGTAATCTTACCTCATTTCAGTGAACATATGGTGCTGTGGTAGGCTGGTTCTCCATGTCAGCTTGTAATCCAGTCAAGATGATATTCTCTTGCGATAAGAGCTAAGTTCCTTATTTGCCCACAATGGTGCATCTAAGCTCCAATGCAATACTCGAGTTTTGAGTATGGAACAATCAAGAGCAACGCATAGTGGAGCTTCCATGAGATCTTGAGGAAGGAAAGGAAAGCTGAAATCGCCTTACCACAAGGTCCCATCCACATCGAACACGATGCCCTTTAGCCGCGGCGCATCTGATGCTTTGGTGGCATCGAGCGGCGCGAATCTCCGCGGGCGCACATGCTGACAGTTTACTGCATTGCCGGCCATGGTGGTTAAGGTGGAACGAAGAGCTGCTAGACGGGCTGGCATGAGTCAAGGAAGTGTGGAGGTGTCGTCGGAGATTGGGCCGAGATTAGCTTTAAGTGGATCTAGTTGATCTACCGTCATCTATGTATCGGACACCTTGTATAGCCCGCACAGAAAGGCCAAGATCAAACTTACTGCGATGCATTTGAATTTCCCAGATGAAGCCCATGATACATTACCTCTGATTGAATCATGCTCATATGCCCGTTTTGCAATTGACTTATCTTGACAAAATCAATGGCATGTCAACTTTAATCGCAGTCACGTGAATGGATATGTACGATATGATTGGTTGACGTTCTAAACCTATTGGTGCATCTTGATATCCCACAATTGAGGCTTCTTGCTTCCATACATCTGCAAAAGGATCTATCTTTCCACTGCTGCTGCCAGTATATAGGATTCCCAATAATTGACATGATCGGCTCAAACGTGAATCACGAGCTCTTAGGCGCTTACGTTGGAGAAGCCCTTACACCATGAAAAGGATTAACAAGCATGGAGATCCGATAGATTGCACAAGCAAAAATAACCCTGAGAAATGGAGTACAGGCTCGCTGTATAAGGATATAGTTGCGGACTATTGGTATCGTCCCAGACCTCGAAGGTTTGAGATTGCTAGGGCACGGGAGATGATGAGACAATTGTTCATTTTACCAAGACCCATTGGTATTGCAATACTGATAGGTAGTGATGTGCTTTTCTTTTGCTGCGACTGTTGCCGGGTGGCACCTAAACAGGCAGATAACATGATTGTCTTCACAGGATACCAGGCTTGAGATTTAGGATAACGACTCCCAAGAACCTGCATTAGGAGGTTGTAGGGCTATTGCTCATCAGGGAGTAGTTGGAGACTCGTTCCTTCCCATAACCACCACATCCAGAACCAAAGTATCCCGGTCTCGATGAAATCCCACTCTTGAAAATCTCAATCCTTAACTGTTTAGCCCTAGCGAATACTCGAACATGCCTCTCGTTGTCTACAAACGATCGAAACGAACTCACGCCGTCCTCCCCGTCACCTTAACAACAACCAACTCCCTAATCATAACCCTCATTTACCTCCAATTCCTGTACTTGATCTCTTACATCGTCCGGCCTTTCTGCTCTTCCGCAAAAGAGTTTCCTCCATTCAAATACAAAATTGAGCGAACAGAGAAACAAGTAATCGACCTCATCCTCAGCATAGTACCCTTCTCAAACTACCATTCACCGAACCCATCAACAATCCTCCAGCACGAGCCACTGAGCCAACGCTCCAACTCGGGTGGCGCATATACTTCCACCTCACGAAACACGATCGATGGCGTCCCAAACATGCCCCAACCACCCTCAACAGCTTTCACAACTCCTCCAATCATGCCACAATGCTACCCCGAAACAGCAATAGAACGCATGCCCTCGCGCCAGCCTGCAGACCCCAAGTTCGGAGTCGGGGCCGCAATCAACAAGCCCAACGCAGCAGTGGATCGATACATAAAGCCAAACGTCCTGATATACGATATCGCAGTGAAGCGAATTTCACCCCCAAACCGCACGCGCGTGTCCGTACCGGGAATCGCAGACAAAGAAAAGAGCACCAATATTGTCCAAGCAAGCTCAACACCTACACTGCTACTCGCACGACATTCGGTTCACTCAGTCCATGAACACAATCTCGGCGCTAGCGTTGAAGGGCGCAGCGAGGATGGAAATGAGCATTTATTGCCCCTGCATCAGGTGCATAATAATACTGAGATACTGAGCCTTACTACGCCTTCGGATTCGAATACTCATATTCCTAATCTGGGATTACATGATGGACAAAAGTCGCCCGTTGCGTCGCTGGGGTCGTTGGCTTCGCTTGATAGGCCGGTTGATCCTATGTCGGCTTTGCAATCCATGTCTTCTGGGAGTAGCGAGGAGGGTACGGGAGTTCGGATGGATCGTGGGACGAAGTGTCATTCTACCGAGAGTTATCCTGGCAAGTTTCCTGTTAGTGAGGGGGTTGACTTTAGTGGGCTTGCGACGGCGGAGTATGCGTTTAGGGAGAAGGGGACTACGACTGTGAGGCCTTTTTCTGATTATTGAGGCATGGCTCTAGAGCACATTGGATGACGGGTTATGGTATGACTTTGGGTTTTTTGCTCTGATTCAACGTTTCATTCATATTCTTCCCCTCGGGTTCTTTTGGTGTTCGTCAAATTGGAATCCTGATTCTAGTCTAGAGATTTGGCAGTTGTTGAGAACTTATACTTAGCCAGTGACAGTGTTCATACTCTATTCCAGAATCAAATGTCTACACAATGCATTGTTTGATGAAAAGCTTGTATCATATGTCTTATAAATGGACTAATTTACTATTAACTTTTGGAGAACAAGATGAATATGTAGCACCAAATCATGAATTGGCACTGAAACCAACCACGCCAAGTATCTACTTTCCCCACCAAGATGGTGATAAAAACAGGAAATATCCTCAAGAAATGCACGAGGAGAGGGGCGTAAGACAAGATACATCAGAACAAAATCAATACATGGCTGCCCACCCATCATGAAGTTTATAGACATTGAAAAGAAACCCCGAATAAAAGCAGATAGAAATTTTGCATGCAAATGGCTCATAGATGGGAGAGGATGATTTTCAAAGTCACTCAATGGTAAGATATCAGGTAGGGCACGGTCGTTCACAGTCGTAATCACATAGAATAGGGACAAAGGAAAGGGGGAAACGCAAAAAAGCAAAAATCAAAACTCGCTAGACACAAATACAACCTAGGGTATCTCAATGCGGTCTCAATATTCATCTTCATAGTCGATCTGCATCGGACTGCCTCGGTAGCGGGTGCGCTTGATGTTACTGGGGCTGTAGGGGCCGCCAGAGGTCAAGGGGCGAGGACCTGTTGGTTTGCGGGTAGGAGGGGAGCGGATGGCGGAGCCCTGTGAATAGATTAGCTTTTGGTCCGGATTTTTGCAAGATTCTGATTTGAACATACTCGTGAAGTAACACGATCGCCATGGGTAGTCGAAGCGTGGTCGTCTTCATCTTCGAGGACCTTGGGTGGTCGCTCGGGAATCAGAGGGCCCTCATCTTTGACCTTTGGAGGACGTGGTGGACCCGTGGCACGGGAGCTGTGCTCTGAATAGCCTGCATCGGAAATTGGGGACAATCGGCTACCGGCGCTGAAACGGTTCTGGGCGGGCTGCGCGGCCGGCAAGCTGGGTTGGGATCCCCATCGCTCCGAGTTAGGCGAGCCGGGGGTGGCGTAAGTCTGGGCCTGGCTCTCCAAGGCTGACTGGAAGCGTCCAGTCGGTCCCTGTCGAGGCTGGGGGTGCTGGAGATCGAGACTTCCACGATGAGCTCGGTACTTGGGGGCTTCGGAAACTTGAGAGGGCACCAATGGCGATGGAGGCCGGTTCTCTTGCTCGTCTCCGTATGGGGAGCGGAGGCGATCATCACCCTCGGGATCGTAATAATCAGCCTTCTGGTACGCATCTTGTGCGAGGTCGGATCCCGAGCGAGACAGGTTCTCAGAGTAGGGACGCTCCTTTCGTCCAGGCTGGATGCTGTTGCGGATGTTGTCACCCATGGAAGAAGCAGTGGTCTTGGACCAGCGGGAGAACTTGGGGAAGATCGACGAGCTGCTTGACTTGTGCTTGCGGGCCTTTTCGGCTTTGTCGGTGGAAGCCTTAGGAGTGGTTTCATTGCTGCGCGTTCCCGAGGCCAGAGGCTTGCGAGGGGGCGTAGCAAGAGGCAAAGAACCAGCTCTTTCGTGGCGGGTAAAGTCATGCACAGGTAGGTGTGCAGTCATGTAAGGATCGTCCTCATCAAGCTCATCCTCGTCCTCATCCTCTTCAGGGACAGTGCTGACGCGCGGATCCGCATTTGCTTGCCGGGCTGGGCTCGACGTGTAGGGGGATCGGCTGCCCTGAGCCGCACCATTCTGGCCACTGTTGTCAAAGGCGTTCGCGTCGACACTCATCCGAGCCGTCGCACGGGGGCTAGCCATGCCTTGGCCTTCCCTGAGGGCTTCAACTTCGTCAAGCAGTTGTTCCAGCATACCTTCAATCTTAGACAAATCATTGCCTGACTTCAGACTCAACCCTTTAAGGGCACGCTTGAAAATGTTCTTCCGCTTAGACTGGAAGTCCTCATCATCCTCCATGTTCAATTGGCGGGTACGAGATGCACTTGGAGGCAGTGGTCGAGGACCACCAAGAACCTGATTGAGTCGGTCATGCTGCTTCTCGGTGGAATCAAGGAGTAACTCGTCTTGCTGGGCAATGAATTTCTTCATTTCGTCAAACGAAGTGCGCATCTCAGCAGCACTGCGGACCAGGGTGACCAACATCTCAGTGTCCCGGGCATTGCGCTGGGCATCACGAACGGTGAGATGGTCCATGAGGGCAACAATATCCTTGGACTTGATTCTCTCGATACCATGGCCAGTAGCACTGTCATAAAGCGGCGAGCCAACTCCATGGGAATAACCACTGAAGTGACGCTGGTGACCAGCAGAATGTTCATCCATCTCAGCGGGGGCACCAAAGGCATCCACAGCTCCAACACCTCGGCTTCCTTGTTTAGGAGTGCCAACACTTGGAGACACAGGGTTGGCAGCCGAGACATAGCCTTCATCTTTAGCTCCAGGCGGCGTGTCAAACAGCTGTTGGGCACGCTGATCAGGGTAGTAATCATCACCACCGAAAATATTTCGGGCAGTCTCGTAGTACTCCGCATCGAGACCACGAGGCTGAGCACCTAGGTCCTTGGCTCCGGCGGGGTTGGACTCGTAGTATGGAACCTGTCCAGCAGGCGGGGATCGCGAGTCATATGCCCATTGATCACCGTTTCCTTGAGCCAAGCCACCAATCGGGCCTTGGATGATAGACGGATTGGTGTTGATTTCAGACTCGGATTCCTGGCTGCGTTGATCTGCTTCTAAAAGAGGGCTCTCAAGACCACGATCGATACCACGAGCAGCTGCAGCCACCATACCAGCCTCTTCTAGGTCCTCAATCGACTGTGTCACACTCTGTGGAGGCGAAGTGACGCCCATTCGGCGCGTGAAAGAAGTTTCATCGGGACTGGATGCATCTTGACGTTGCTTGAGAGGACTTCCCCGGTATGCCTCGGTGACAGGTTTCTCGGGGCTCCGGCTTCTCGATCGCGGGGCAAGATCAGTCTGCGAGCGACTGCCAGACTGGTACGACTGGGTCTCCAGGACTGAGGTCTCTAGAACTGAGGGATCCATCAAAGACGCAACATTTGATTCGATACCCATGGCTTGAACAAACTGCGGGTTGGCAGCGATAGCAGGTGTCACATGCTGGCCCTCCTTGACTCTGTCCATGAAATCAACTTCACTATCTTCTTGGCCATAAGAAAGCTTGGACTCTTCTTCATGACCGAAGATGTCATCCTCGGGATAAACATGGCGGGATTGTTCATATCCAAGCTCAGGGCCATCTTCCTCATATTTGGAAAAGCCACTTTGGCTTCTGGGGCTGACACCCTGACGAGTAGATCGTGCAAGGTTGGTGCTAGGGGCAGAAGACAATGATTCGATCGAAAGGCGGGGCTCAATTTCCTTTTGGGCTTCGGCGTGGTACTTGTTTGGATATTGCTCGCCATGAGTCTCAGTGCGCTCGCTGGCTACACTCTGAATAGGGCTGAGTTGCCGGCCAGTCTCATATGGTTCGATGTATGAATCACGAGTTTCTGGGTGGGCAGCGTCCAGCAAGTTGGCAGCTGCAGCTGCAGCAATAGCCCAATTACCACCATCGCTTGCAGGTGACTGGCTTTGGGCATGAAGGTCACGGTCGGAAACACTGTGCATGGAAAGATCACGCTGCGATTGGTTGCCATGGCGCATGCCGAGTTCATATCGCGAGTCCAAGGGAGTTCGGGTAGGAGTATGTCCGGTTGGGGAGACGACTTGTCGCGGGGAACCACGAGATATTTCCGCTAGGGAGACTCTCTTGCGAGGGTTAGGACTCTCCGTTCGCTCCGAGAGCAGTGAGGCGCGGGTCAACTCAGAGTCGATTGCACTGTGCATGGGCATGGCGGGCACATTGTGTTTTTGGAAGACAAGCTCTGTCTCGTTATAGTCTACACTTCTCTGGGAACCACTGGCCCTCCGTTCTTTCTTGCCGATACTGGACTGGGAATCGTGATGTTTGAGAGATGCCGATGTCAAAGCTGAGCCCACTCGTGCTGCCGCATGAGCATCGCGAAGACCTTTGCTTTTTTGCCTGCGAAGCTTGTCCTGTTCCGTCAGATCTGGTCGATTGTACTTCACCCATCCAGCATCAGAGGTGTCACTGGTCTTGCTTGATTTACGCTCTTTGGTTTGGGGAGCGGACTCGCCAGCAAGAACTATGCCCTCATCTTTGCTATCCTTGTTGAGAACAACTTTGGGCTTCATCACATCAGGCGCACTTGCATGTTTGGAAAGGCGGCGACCCAATTCGTCGCGAGAGCTGGTGGATGAATATGAAGTCGTCATGTCGCGCTCACGCTCGAACTTGGATGTGTTGGACATGACTTTTTGGTCTTTCTTGAGCTCCTTAAGCTCTGGAAGGATTAATCGTCGGATCGCATCTTCGACTGTCTCTAAGAGCTTCGGGTTGTTGATAGAAGTCTTTGAGGCGCCGGATCGCACAGAGTATGCGTCGGACTTGCGATTTGAAGAGACGTTGGAAGTACTCAGCAGACTGGATTCCGGACTGGGGATATATTCATCTTCGGCCCCATGTCGCCTCCGGCGCGACGAATGTTTAGTCGGTTCGGCCTCAAGGTAATCCTTGCCCGTATTCCTGCTTCTGCCTTTGCTTTTGCTCTTTTTGCTGCTAGAAACGTCATGGGACGACTCGTTAAGCTTCTCAGCAACTCGATTTACAATTCGCTCGTGACTTAAGCTGCGACTGCGTTGTCGGGAGGGAGTCTTCAGCAAATCTTTGCTTTCCCGTTTGGCACCGCGTTCAAGGCTTTGGCTGCGTTTCCGTCGGGGACCTGCTGATGAGGCACCTTCCAACATGCTGTCGGCCGGCATGGACGATACATCTGAGGTGGGCATGTAACGCGCATCGCGCGATAATGCGGACATTTCACTACCCTGGTCGCGATTCATGAATTCGATTTCCACTGGCAGATCTCGTTGACGTTGACCTTCCTCAGCAGAATTGCTTTCGCTTCCGCTGATTTCATCCAAATTCGATTCGGTGAGTTGCCTTGTTTTGGAAGATGGCGATGTGAGCGAGATGCGACGAGTATATGATGGCTTGCGACTAGAACCGGATTCGGTGATCTGAATGTGATCCTTATCCTTGAATTTCCTGCTGCCTGAGGGGGTGACTCGTACTCGAACGCTCGGTCGAGATACGATGCCACTGGAGCCCTTCCCACCCTCAAAGTATTCGATGAGGAGGGAAGTTTGCGAGTCGCGGTGTGAATGAGACAGTTTGTCGTCCCGGTCCCGTTGGCGCCGGGTGGAAAGCGTGACAGGACTTCCGTCGTCCGGGATCGAGTACGACGTCTTGTCTGTGCGGCGAGAAATGTCAGTTGCCAGATCTGTGCCTGTGACGCTGCCGCCGGTAGTATCGACCAGAGATTCTGTAGGGGCGGGAAGGACGGGTCTGCGGGTGTTGACCCCCATTGCTGGAGACAGGCCTCTCTCTCTCTCTCTTTTGCTTTTTTTTTAATCAAAAAAAGTATTATTATTCCAGTCCGAAAATCGCATGCTACAAGAGAATGGATGCAAGCGAGACTGTTGGGAGGGGGCCAAATGGTGGTCACTTGTTGATGCTCCGGTTGACAACACAATAGTGGGGGGGTAAGGGAGGAGATCGGAGATCGGGTACAGATGGGAAAGGTTTGAAGGGCCGAGGGAATTAATGTTGAGGAATTAAGAGCGTACCAGCGCAAGAGTCTCGTTGCAAAACGATGACAGAAATTCAACAGAGAAGTTGAAGGAGGAAAGGAGGAAAGGAAAACGGTGAGCGGTTGCTATGCGAGCTGAAGGTTGAACGAGTCCCTCTTCTCGCTGATCCCTCACATGAAAAGGGGATATGGAAATCCGATTGGATTGGGAAGGGAAAGAATGAGAGGAAGAGTTTCACGAAGGGATAAGAGCTGTGATCCCCGAGGAAATAAGGATGTGATCAGCCCAGCCTCTTGGAAAAAGAGAAGGCTGGTGTACACCCCAGGTTCCGATAAGCGGTCACCCCCATGCACCACAAACAAACGAGAACCGTGGATTGGGCTGCGGATCAGATCTGAGTTCCTTGGTTTATTTCATGCTAGATGTTCATCCTCCGATTTTCAATTATATATCAGTGGCTTAATTAAAGGCGCCACATCATTCTTGTCCACGTTGACGTCGATTCTTTTCTATGCCATTTCTACTAGGCTCCTACCATTCCTTTATGCTAGGGTAAGACGGACAACTCATAGAAATTCGATGTCACACAAGAACACGGGCCACAAGTCGAACCGGTTCGACGGGGAAAAAAAGAGGTGATGGTCGCCCAGACGACAAAACCCAGGGTGTGATGGAGCCGCGATGATTGGCTCTCTCCACTGCCAACTCATCATTGTCATCACATACGATCTTTCCGAACAATTGGGCTCTTTTGGCAAGCATACGGGGCTTTCCCTCGAAGATATTTTTATCTTGATCATCGGAGTAAAAATTCAAATAAAATAAGAAGGCGATTTTGGTGTCCCAGACTAAACGACCCTAGTGCATTGCAAGGGGCTGCAAGTCACCAATATTACTATCTGGACTACACCCACAGTAGTCTTGGTGACATACCTGCAGCCCCGTACATGAGGCAATCAGAATCTTAGGCAAATCACTACAAGATCTGCCAATTGTGTTTACCTAGAATAGGAACCGAATGTCGACTTCCGTGCGATAGATTTATCCTTGGTACCTGAATAAGATGGATGCATCCTTTGCTGGATTGGACGCCCACGTGGATTCAAAGCTAGGATTAAATTCCAAATCCCCTTCCACATGGCCACAGAAGTCCCTAGATATTATAGCACCAATGCAAAATAAATACGACAGTGATGGGTTTCACGATTCAGGTCACAAATAAAGATTGAAATAGTATATCTACACAGTTTAACTCCACAATTCCCAAAATGATAAATGCAGGCGACCATGGACTTTTGGTAATTTCAGCATTCCAGTCATAGCTTAATCCTCGTGCTGTCGCTTGAACTTCGACCCCTTGGGCTGGCTGCCGTACGTGCGGCGACCCTGCTGCTCTTGTCTCTTATCACGGGTCATGCTAGCACCCAGCTGGATATCAATCCGTGGAGGAGCATTGAAACCAAAGCCCTTGGCAACCTTCACCAGGTCCAGCTTGTGCACATCGAACACGGAGCGAAGAGAGTGGGAGGCGTACGCCTGGAGGTACGATCGGTATCCTTCCTTGGCAGACTGTGAAGAGAGGTGAGTACAGGATATCTTCAATGTGTGGGAGATATGCTTACCTTATTGAGGTAGTAGTTAGAAGTAATCAACTTTTCGAGCTGACTTTGGACATTGACAATCTTGGAGGACGGGAACTCAAACTCGACCACCGGCACACGAGCCTCCTTGAGGTGCTTAAGGAAGCCAACCTCGGATGGCTGCAAGAACATCAAGCTGCGGCCCTTACCGTTGGCACCACGAGCAGTTCGTCCGACACGGTGGATGTAGTCGCGGGGGTCATCTGGGGGATCAAACTGAATAATCCAGTCGACGGCGGGAATCTAAGAAAAAGGTCAGGAAACGAGATCACAGACTGATAAATAAGGGAAACAAACATCAAGGCCACGAGCGGCAACGTCGGTACAGATCAGGGTACCCTGAGTGGCGTTGCAAAACTCGAAAAAGGTGTTTGTTCGCTTTTGCTGCTTCTGCTTTCCGTGCAGCTCAAGTACGGGCAGATCGATGTAGTTCAGAAGCTCAGCATGGTACTTCACGCAATTGCAGCTGCTGAAAAACACGATTATCTTCTTTTTCAGGTTGCGCTGAAGGTTTTGACCGTGTTAGAATTGAGTATTTATGGTTGGAAGTCGAATGGTTGGGAATTGAATGGATGGGGTTGATTTACCTTGAGGAACGAGAACAGGAGCAGGAAGCGCCGATCGGCCTCACAGATCACGTATCCTTGTTCCAGACCTTCCACAGTACTATGCTCCTTGCGGTGATCAACGTTGATATACAATGGGCCAGGGCGCAGGGAAATTCGGGCCAAGTCCTCGACCTTGGTGGTTTGGGTGGCGGAGAAAAGCATAGTTTGACGCTCTTCCGAGGGCAGGATCTTGATGATCTGGCGCATCTCGTCCTCGAAACCGACTTCGAGGATACGGTCGGCCTCGTCAATAACTAGAGTCTTCAAATTCTTGAAAATGAAGCCTTGGGTGTTCTGAAGGTGATCAAGCAGACGACCGGGGGTGGCAATGAGCAGGTTAACACCCTTGGCAAGCTTATCGGCCTCAGCACGACGGTTGGCACCGCCAATGACGATACCGTAGGTTTGAGAATGATGGGTCATCAGTTCACGAGCAACACCAAAGATCTGGAGGGCCAGTTCGCGAGTAGGAGAAATAACAAGAACACCAGTACCGTTTCTGGGCTTGAAGCGCAAAGCGCTGAGCATCTCAATCGCGGGAATCAGGAAAGACAGAGTCTTGCCGGATCCAGTCTTCGCAGCACCCAGAACGTCGCGACCAGCGAGCAGAGGTGGGATTGTGCGCTGCTGGATCTCAGTCATAGTCTCGAAACCCATGTCCTTAATTCCTTGCATGGTCTTCTCCGAGAGGTTCAGCTCAGTAAACTTCTGCAGCTGACCCTCAGTCTGGGGAAGGCTGACTTCGCCCATGGTGGGAAGATCCTCGACATTATCCTTCTCCTCGGCCTCATCGGCCTCGTTGTCGTCCTCCTGCCCCTCGACTTCCTCGACTTCCTCGGCCTCGTCCTCGCTCTCGTCCTCGCTGGCGGAGTGGCTCACTTTGCGCTTCTTGGTTGTCTTCTCGGTCGCAGGCTTGGGGGAAGCAGCGGCCTTGGCGGCCTTCTTGGTTGACTTGGTCTCGACAGGCTTTGGGACATCGTCACTGTCGGCGGTAGGCTTAGCAGCATGCTTTCTCTTGCGCTTCTTGGCGTCAATGGACTTGGTGGTGTCCACTGGGCCGGGCATCTTGTCGTTTTGGGCGAACCACAAGATTTGCGATTCACTTAGACAGAATAAAAATGATTCACTTGAATCAAAAGCTGTGTGATCCTTCGATTGGGGTGTTTTGATCTCCGGGGATGCGACTACCGCTGCGGAAAACCATTCTGCTACTTTTTTTTTTCTGACCGGTGAGGCTCGGCAGAATCTCCACTAATCACGTGCTGATAGGAACCATCTTAGTAACCATCCTATTCTTCGACTCACTTTGTGAAGCTGTAATCCCACGTTGGGTGAGCTATGCTAGCAGCTGGGCTCTCATGAATGACCCACCCAGCAAATATCAAGTAATTGCAAAGTCGACATGCGTATATGCACGGGTATATATACTCTTGGTCAAACACTCGGTTCACTGAAGAACGGCCGAAAGCTATTTGAACTTTTAGTGATCTTTTACCGATCTCGCAGGGCAAGGCCTGATCCAAATCTCAAAGTCCCCCACGCCTTGTGAGTTTTAATAGCCACGATGGAAGAAAGTCCTGCAGAGAAATCCCCCGACTGATAGATAGCTTACCATGGATGACTTGCACATGACTAGTCAATGGTCACCAAAAGGCCGAACAAAAGAAAAGGGAAAAAAAAGGACTCCTTGATGCAGCTCCAGCGCTTCAGTGCGCCTCCGAGGAAGGAAGTGTCAAGTTTACCGCCTAGAACCACTCTCCAACCTTGAAATGTTCTTCCGTAAAATAGTGCTAGAGCACCGTGTCTGTCGGTGTATGTATACATCTCCAATGTCCTCTATACCACAAAGTACTACGAGGTAAATCGTACTCGCGGAACACCCTGAGTAGTAAAGTATTGCTATAAAACATGACCTAGGCTTCTAGGATATTTGTCTATCAAGTCAAAGGTATCTATAGTAAGTTACACTTATTACATTTATTCCACCGGGACAAGCTGCCTTGCTAATGCATGTCCACATGGATTGTTTTCAGGGGCAAATTTCCGTATCAAATATCCGTTGATTCTTCCACAAATTAGTCACTTGGAGCTCCAGTCTGCCCGGGCGTAAAATTCATAATTTCGACGGAGTGGGAATCATGTATCTTGCCAAGGGCTGGGCTCGTCCGCAGTACGTACTATGTAGACTCGGCAACCTTGGCGGAGCACGGGAATTCCTTGGAGTTTACAACTGTTTTGCGGTGATTATGCAGGGGAATCCGCAGCATAATTTCGTTTTCGCGCTGCCTAGCGTAGACCCGTAATTCATTCTACACTATGGAGTCGACATGTTTCCTAGCTGCTACATACGATCCACCCAGCCGGCAAGCCCAATTGTTCGAATCATGTACTTTGTTTTTGACCATCAAAGGATTAATCAAGGTAGCAGTTATATCGACTAAATCCCAGTCGCCTATGGAGACGAACATGCAATTTTATAGGAAGCTGTGATGAATTGGTGGTTGCGACGAGTGGGGTATATAGACAGAAATTAGGACCACTCGGATGCCGTAGCGCCCTCAAACCCTGACCCCAAAAATAGCGGTGGCGCCGTGACGGGTCTTGTTATCGAGACAGCATGGATGAAACACTGTTTCTCACGGTCGCAAAACATGTATCTTAGGTCGTACACAAAAAGTGCGTATATGCGACGTCATGTGTACATACTGGAATATGACGATCATTTGATCTTTGATGGTGATGTCAGGAATGGCAGGTCGCGTGGATCTAGGTGCTTTGAAATGGCGAGCTTCATTGGCAAACGGAAGCTCGGAGCACGTGGAATCGGATCTCGGACACTAATGTAGGATTGACAGTTAGATGTGCAGCGATTACATCTGAAACACGATGGGTAGGATTGTCATGGGGGAAAAACCGAGGCTGTGCATCAAGCCAACGCCACGGCATTGACTTGGCTGTGATCTTTTCAGTGGTCTGTGCCATAAACTAGAGGAACTAGTTAAATTAATTAAGTAATTTAGGATTTATGGATCAGTCTTATTTCGGGTGGGGATCGGCCCCCTGAGAGCCAGATGACCTAACGACCCTTGTGTCCCGCAGTATGCCCTCCAGGGCTTTTCATACAAACATGGTATGAAGAAAATGATACGTAATTCCGACATATTCATTCATTGCTTGTGTAGATGAATAAAAAAGGCCGGGCTCGAATTCCGGTCATCCCATACATAGGCCCTTGTTGACCCTTTACCCCCTTACTCCTAATCAGGGGGACTCAAGGAATACAAGAAAAATAGTTCAGCTTTGGCGCGCCAATGTGTGCCCAGCCTCGGCATACGCTACCATACGAGCGATTACAATTCATCCGCTGCAGGTACTTGGATATGCTATGGCCCACTTGCTATTTTAGTTGCGCCTCTGTCAACTCCACAACTGGGGAACAGTTCCTTTGGTACGTGGGATGAAGTAATCTGCCTTCTGCAGCACTGCAGCATTTAGGGTATTAGGAGACCCACTCACCTCCGCCACGATCCATCTACCGCTTGCAGCCAAGAACTCCCCCTAAAAGACGCGTGTGCAGGGAAACAAAAGAAAATCCGGCGGTGATTGTTCCAGTAGAAGAGAAGGGTAATGATTGAATTGTATGAATCATTGAATAAGAAGAATATAGTGAAGTAGGGATGTTGATGAAACTTACACTTACATCAGTGATCGACCAAGGAAGGCCTAGTTCCCGTCAGAAAAGGGACTGGAACCACTGGCCGCCATAACATAAGCCATACCATGGTTACGGTAGATTACCCCCTTTGAGTGGTCCACCAACAAGCGCCCAGGGCTCCCCTGACCATACAATACCACATTCCTCCATTCCAGGTGACCCGCATTGTGTTTCTGGGCAAAAAGGCAACTCACCCTGCTCGTCCTCCTCTCCCTTCGAGAATCTCTCAGAGGACTGCAAACCTGTCTTTCCCCTCTTCTCATCGTTCGACTTCAATAACCTTCGGGCCATACTGTGTATGCTGCCAATTCCACTCGCTCTTGACCTCCAGTTTACGTTCTCCACTTTTCCCGATTTAACCTACTTCTGCGACTCCACGCACCTCGTTCAACATTCGTCGTCGACTTCACTTCTCTCAAATAGGTGCCTTTGCTCTGTACTTGCATACTACACAGTCGCATGCGACTTAGGATATCAGTCCGCCAACCTTCCTTCAACTTACATCACCTGACAATCGCTTCTCAAGCCGTTCCGTTGATTCATTTGGCAACAATCAAAGATACGATTTAAAACACAGATCCACCGCACCTCTAGCTGCTTTTTACGACAAAGGATTGTGTGGTCGTATCGGCGACATTCGGAATCACATCGGTCCCACCATAAATTAAAATCAACCGCCGAGAACTCCGCCGCTTGGGGATTTTCCGCATCCGGCGGCTGGCAACGTGGTACTCTGGAGCACCGCTTCAACCGTCGCTTGTCATATTATCTCTTCTCTCTGTCCTTCTCGATATCGTTGGACTCGAAATTATTTCTCAAACCTAGTCTCAGTGTTACGCCAGAATGAGGTTGATATCGTTACTCACGTGCTTAGTCGCATTTGTGGCGCCGGCGTTTGCAGTCAATTATCTCGAATCTAATTCACTCAACTTGTGCATGGAGAGCAGCAACTTCACAGCCACTTATTTCCATGTCATCTTCTACCCAAACAACAATTCTCTTCAGATCGGTTTCGATGGCGTGTCGTACATCTCCGGCAAGGTCGTGGCAGAGCTAACTCTGACGGCCTATGGTTACAAGGCTTATTCAAACACCCTCGACCCCTGTTCTATTTCGGGAATGGGCATGTGTCCTATGGCTCCCGGTCCCATTGACTTAGAGTCTGTTTCGCTCACTCTCCCAAATGACACCGCCTCGAATATCCCGGGTATCGCTTACACTGTTCCGGATCTCGATGCGGACGTCCAGATTGTGATCAAGAGGAAGGATACTGGCGAGAAGATCGCTTGTGTGTCAGCATCACTTTCCAATGGCAAGACTGTCTATCAAGTTGGAGTTTCTTGGGTGACTGCAATCATTTCAGGCTTGGGTCTTACAGCATCTGCCATCACCTCCGGACTCGGTCATTCTAACACTGCCGCTCATGTTGCGGCAAATGCTCTGTCGTTGTTCAGTTTCATGCAATCTCAAGCAATCATTGGTATGACATCGGTGCACATGCCACCAATTGTGGAATCATGGACCCAGGACTTCCAGTGGAGCATGGGTATCATTCACGTCGGGTTCCTACAGACCATCTGTACCTGGTATCAGCGCTCCACTGGTGGCACTCCTTCAACTGTCCTCTCGACATTGAGCCAAACCTCAGTTGAGGTGCTGAAGAAGCGTGATTATGTCATAGACCCTGTACGCAATCTTATGAAGAGAGGACTCCATATGCTCGGAAAACGAGACACCAGCCAGAAGGTTCAAGTTGTACGGGGTATCGATCGTGTTGGATTCCGTGCAGGCATTGAAGAAACCAATATCTTCTTGACTGGTCTAATTTTCTTCGTCTTCTTCGTTTTTGTCGTCATCGTCATCATTGCTGCGTTCAAGGGTGTCTGCGAGTTACTCGTCAAGCACGGTAAGATGAAGGGTGACACATTCCAGGACTTCCGCAACGGATGGAAGGTTGTTACTCGAGGTATTCTATTTCGTCTGACTCTGATTGGTTTTCCCCAAATGTGCATTCTTTGCCTTTGGGAATTTACTCAGCGTGACTCACCAGCTGAGGTCGTTCTGGCTGTGGTGATGCTCTTATCGCTACTCATTGCGCTGGGATGGGCAGCTCAGAAGGTCATTCGTCTGGCCAGGCGCTCGGTCAGTATGCACAAGAACCCGGCATATATCTTATATTCCGATCCTGCGTGTCTGAACAAATGGGGCTTCCTCTATGTGCAATACCGTGCCACAGCATACTATTTCGTCGTTCCCTATCTTTTCTATGTCCTGATCAAGGGCATGTTCATCGGATTGAGTCAGTCTGCTCCTGTCGTCCAGACAGTGGCTTTGGTGGTCATTGAAGCTGCTATGCTGGTTGCTGCGTGTGTTATTCGGCCATGGATGGATAAGAAGACCAACATCTACAACATCTCAATTGCGGTCGTCAACTTTATCAACGTGATCTTCCTGCTGGTCTTCTCGAATGTCTTCAACCCACCAGGCCTAATGGTCGGTGTGATGGGTGTGGTCTTTTTCGTATACAACGCTGTCTTTGCCTTGGTCCTCCTTATTCTTGTCTTGATTGCCTCGGTTTACGCCGTCCTGTCCAAGAACCCCGATACCCGATACCAACCAATGCGCGATGACCGGGGTTCATTTATCAAGTCGCAGACCCAGCTTACAACTGAATTGGATGCGTTGGGTGCTACCGCTCGAGGCGACATGAAGTCTCAAGCATACCAGAACAACCCCTTCGATGAGGATACGATCTCCGTCTCCAGTGGTCGCGGCACTGGTAGTGCCAGTGGCAGCGGCAGCGGCAGTGGTAGCGGCAACGGGTACCAAAACCCGAATGTAGCCAATGCCCCTCACGGCGCTTCTCAACAGCAGCGATCACCCGTTGATCCATCAGTACCGCTGATCCCCAGCGATGCCTCAGGTCGCCGGGGCTCTCCTCCGGGCTACGACCAGCTTGGACGCGCAGCACCATCACCGGCAGTGCGGAACTACGACAACATGCCCGTTGGGCAATCCGCATTGGCCCCCAACTATAGAAACCAAAATAGCTCCAGTCCGTGGCAACGAGGAGCTGGTTACGAGCACTAGGCACTCGTCTGAGATTTTCCTTAATTTCCTGATATGAAGACATGTGATGTTTTTTTTTTAGCGTGGAGGCAGTGATGGTCTATGAACCTTTTCCATCCGTCATTCTTGGGGTCCGGTTTTTCGTTTCAACTTTTCTTTCTTTGCTCAGGCTTGCCGCCGATTCCCTTCAGTGCACTTGCCGTTTTTGATTCACCACTAGAATAACCCAAATGATGTGATACTACCTCTCTCCAGACTTCTCCTTGCCCTCCTTCTCGTCGACCTCGACAAAAATCATCTTTTTTTCTCCTTGCCTACTTCCTCCCCCCCCCCTGGGAATTTCTTTATTCGTGGTCAAAATGTATTCCTCTTTATCGATTTTTGTACTCTGGTTTTCTGGCTGTTAATTACGGTGTTCTGATGCATTTGGGGGTACGGGAGTTGGGCCGGATTTTTTGTGATCCTTGAAATATAATTTCTCTCTCAGTGCTTCCTTTCAAACAACTGCAGCAGTCCTAGTTGTACCCGGTAAAGCACACACATCTATATGTACCAGTTAATTCCCACCTGGGTCAGAGCCTTGTCTACCTTGGAACACCAAAATGTCTAGTCTCATACGATGGACCAGCAGGTTGCAAAATTGGGTAAAACCAATGATTAGTTAAAAGGCCACTGACTCAAATATATACTTTACCTACTTTACCCATATGAGCCCCAGAGGAGAAGTCTTGGAAAACATGATATTGAGTATTGAGAGATCCACAGAAAACCCAAACCAAACGCTATAATACAACGCCGGGGAAGAGAAACACCCTCTAGGAGAATTTTGTTTTTCAGCGACAATGAAAGTTTTCTGTCTCAGGACAAAAAATGAACATCCAACTCGTGCGGAAGACGTAGTGATCATGACTATGAGATATCAAATAAAGAGAGGGAAGAAAAGCAGAAAACACCTTAGAACAACCCATTCAATCGAACAGAAAACCGATTTACCATTTTTCATCCATTCCGGGAGGAGGCCCACCTCCAGGAGGCATGGGGTATCCCTCTGATCCACGGGGACCGGAAGGAATCGGCGAATTCGACATACCCGGCATCGGCGGGATGGGAGGGAAACCACCTCCGGGTAAGGGCATGGGGAAGTTAGCAGGGAAGCCACCGGGAGGCGGAGGGAGGTTTCCTGCGCCCGGAGGCATGTTAGGGAGTCCGCCTGGGGGAGGGAAGCCTCCTGTTGGTGGGGTTCCTGTAGCACCAGGGAATGGAGGTGGGAAGGGGAGACCGTGGGCACCGGGAGCTGTCCATGGAGAAGAGAATTGATTAGCTGCTGCGCCGAAAGGAGGCCCGGGGTATGGGAGGGCATCTCCTGGCTGGTTGGACATACGAGGCGGCATTCCCGGGGCGCCGGGAGCTCCTGGAGGAGGAATTCCAAAGGGAAGAGGAGGGCCTTGACCGGGTCGACCTGTAATGACAAGATATGTCAGTTTATGTAAAATCTTCTTGTCTGATAAGGGCGCCTTCGTACCTGGGAAGCCGAATGGTGGGGGGAATGCTCCTGGCACCATGGCGGGATTGGGGAGGGGCTGGCCTTCAGCCGCGTAGGAGGAGGTGATAGAGTCAATAACTGATTGAGCCTTCTCCTGGCCGATCTCTAGAGGCGATTGTCAGCATGGCTCATACGTGTTCGAGAGGTATCTCCAGGTGACCTACGCTGATAGTACTCCACAACGTTCCTCAAGTGGTTACGACCGGAGTTATGCGCCTTGCGCACACTCATGGAGTCGTGCGTGAGGTAAACATCACAGTAATCGCCTATAGTCAAATCACAGTCAGCACCCTGACCTTGCGAATCGCGTTATCGTGGTGGTATTCGATATCAGTAGTTGGGATCGTCGTCTCCGCACAGGTAAGGGCAAGGGAAGGTATTTGATCTCAGGCTGATTCAGAGTAAGAACCTACAGAAGAGTGGATATGAGGTCAGTATGGGTAGCAATATCAAGCAAGGCTGAAGGGGACTTATATTTCGGCATCTTGGCAGCTTTCTTTGCGCGTTCTCAACTGCTGTTGCGCGCGAGGAAAATTCCCGTTCAGGTTGCGGAGGAGCTCAGCGGGAATATCACAGGTCGATGTGCAGTCGGTAAATGGTTGAAAGGTGAGTTCTCAGACACTACCCTGGCGATAGGTCACTGATAAGGAATCAATGAGACTGAAGTGATCAATTTGGAGGTCGTCTCCCAATTCGGATGGTGAAGGTGAGGGCGGTGAAAGTGGCAAAATCTACATCCTTATCGCGCTTGGCGTTATACGATTCGAGCCTGATGTTTCAAATCGTTTGTTATATTACTCATAAAGACATGGTCGATTGAAGGATCGAACCTCGAATGAAAAGCCATTTTATTGGCCCATTGAGATGTGTAGAATATTCCAATATGGAACTTCTACCACATGAACTGGAACATCATTTGATCAATCTATAATGTCTGGAGGTAATCTGAAAAGACTGCATTTACTACTATGCCGATAGATTTTGACTTTCTAAGATTGCTATTGATATCAATCATCATTTTTCGTATACTTGACGTATCTTCTTTTCTATTGAGTATTAAACATCGAACGGCCAAAGAGCCCAGTTTTGATAATATCAAGATTGAGAATAAAGAACTATCCCAGCCGCAACCGATTGTATAATTAGACAAACCCCCTTTTTGAAGACTGTAGACTTGATATAAGTTTTTTGATATGCTTGTAGCTTTGATGGCGGATCGCCTTCCAGGTCAAACTGATCAGTCAGATAACGGTCGATACTTCGCAGACCTAGCTCGTGCTACCTTCGTAGATAATGCTTGTCCGCATCTATCTTTGCTGATAGCAATTGATCAAACTGGTAGAATCGTCCATGCTTGGTTTCATTCCAACAATGATTATTCAGCTCAATCGAATATTGATGCTGTGTGAGCCTGATGGCTATGACCCATACCAGGGTGGCAAGCCTCTTGTTGATGAGACGTAGATACTTGGGCTCAATTTAGTTGCCCAGTAGTGTGAGGTTGCACCAATAGAATAGCGCGATGGATAGTTTAGAATAGAAGATTAGCATATGTCCGCAAACCAAATCAACTCATCTGTAGATCTTTGTCCAGATCTGCTTTCAATCAATATCCCTCATACAGAAGCCGGAAGTTTGAAGGTGAAAGAAACTTGTCCTTGGACTAGTCGCACATTTGTCACATCTGTGGTCCAGCCTTCTCATTATGAAATTGCGCCATCGAAAACAGCTCACGACATTGAATGGCGGTACAATTTACATAATATGCCTCATCGAAAACGCAACCGGCATCATACACCAGCAGAATCTTGCGTCATCGTGGCAGCTTGCCGGTCGTGCATACCCAACTACCCCAACTGTACAGTAAGCGTGGTGACCGTCCCGGTCGAGACCTTTGCGCACCGGTAATGATGTGTCATGGACGGGTGCTATTATCTAATAACACGAATGGCTGTGGGACGCCGAGAAAGGTCCGACTACAACCCTTTTTGCACAGTCGTGCATAGTATTCAGTGTGTCATTGCACATTACTAGTGGGAGATCTGGTTCTGGTAGTAAAGAGGGGGCGGGGGGCAGGTGTTTCCGAATCATGCTTTCTCCACGATGCTACCCTGTCCACTAGTTTTGTTGGAGAAAGGGGGCGGTCATGTGTGCGTGTAATTAATTTAGTCTCAGTCTAGAAACAGGAATAGAGCTTTGGAATCTACTAGACTTACCCCGGAATTCGGCAAAGAACTGTTGCAACCCATGGATGGATGTAATAGATTAGGCACCTTCACGCGACAAGTACTCAACAACCGGCTGAACGGGGGCGAAAGGTAATTTCCTCGGCAGTCCGAGCCAGCAATCGCAACGCGGGGTTCCCGAGGCCCAGGCACAAGCGGTAGTGCAGGAGACCAACTAATTAGAGTAATGCCCGCAGCACATGGGAAGGGTGCGTTCCTCTCCAAATGCAGTGGGAAAGTAAGGACCACGGGATCTGCCTGTGTGCTGCAAGCAGAGCGGTCCCATGGCCTGATTCAGCAAGTTCATACCCGGAGTCTGGGGAAACGGAAGTTGAAAATCTGGGGAAAATGCGGCCAAGACGCACAGGCCGATTATGGATTCTGATTTGTCAAGATCACCGGACTCGGATCCTTGGGCCAGTTAGGGCACATGAGCGGGAAAAGTTTTTTTTCTGCTGTCGATCCACTTGGTTTCGTCATTCCAGTTTTTCTTTTTCTAATTTTCTTTTTTCTCTCCCGTTTTTTCCTTGTTTGTCTGGGGAACGCTTTGCCTCTTTTGGATGGTTCCTGGTATGGTAAAACTGCTGAAATTCAAGTTCGGAGCATGACAGTATAGTAAGAGGCGAGAAAGGGGCATTGCCTCTGTGGCGTCGGTCATGCTTTGATATGTATTTTCTCAGCACCTGGGCAAAACCTATAGTCGATCAACATTGAAATTGTGGGCAAAAATTGCGTGAGTTGTTGGTGAGGATCTCAGGTACCATGTGGGTTAGTGTGAGGCCCTAGACCGGATCGACAGAACTAGAGAGAGAAATTATCCCGCATGGAGTCATCGTGCTGGGATCAGCGGGCCCCTGAAAAATCTGAATTGTATAGACTTTACGTGGTTTCTTTGTGTATAGCAATCGAGTCACTACAAATTATTGCGCAAACATAGAACGAAAATAGAACAAGAAGAGGCAAACTCCAAATTCGGACTAATTGCAAATGCCTCATTGCTTAGATGGTAGCACAGCAGTATCAAGCCTCTATACGTATACCGGACTATGAATATGTCCTATAATAGAAGTCATCCGGGCCGGGATGATGCAATGTTTGAACCAGTCAGTGCCTAGGGACAGTCACACGGGGCAATGGCGACACCTGGCCCTGAGTCAACGTAAAGCGAGAGATCCGAACCAGACCACGAGGTGCGGTGAACGTATTGTTTCCAAATTGTGGAGAGAATGAGGTTTTTTTTTCTTTGGTTAGATTCCCCTTTGGGAGTTTTCATTACCCCCAGAAAACCGCCGCTCATCCCTGTTTTTAGACGCCGCGGGTGCTGATTGGCGCCAATGGTGGTTTCTGTTACGTGTGAGCGACTATTATTGGCCTTGGGGATCCAGTCAGATGATCCAGGCCAGGGACGGTGTGTTAAAGCAGCAGGTGAAAGTGAGTGGAGAATTGAAAAACTTTTAATCCAATAAAACCTGGTCATCTGGCCACAGGGCTCGTTGCTGCAGCACCCAGGCGGATGAGTCAGACCCACTACTAACCCAGATTCAGTGAATACAACACGCCGCTCTAATGTGGCGATGACGCTACCGAAACAGAAAATTCAAAAATCCACCAAAATTACTCCACACAATTAAACGCCCCACTTCCACGCACCTTGTGACCCGTGGACATCGTGAATGCAAATGACTCTATGCCCCCAACTTGCTAATTACTATATAAGGCTCTGATCCCATGTCCGGTTCCATGAATTGCAGATTTCTTCAATATCGTGAACTTCCCCATATGGCCGTGACCTCCTCATAGCTCTTGCAGCTTTTATACTATACACATCTTTATTCATGACTTCAAATTACCGCGTCGTTGAGCCTCACCCTTCGGTGCCTCACTCCACTCGTCCAGCTGTTTTCACTGGCCGCGGAGGCTCCGGAAATGTGGTGAGCCTCAAGAACACCAAGACTACCGAATCGCGCTCCGCAACTGGTCCGGCTTCGTTAACTCGCCTTGACTCGCGCTCGCCCATGACCTTCACTTCTGGCCGTGGTGGTGCCGGCAACGTCCACGCCAGCTCTGAGCGCGCTATCTTCAGCTTCGACGAGGAGCTTGAGCGCGACCTCCGCCGCGCCGCCCCCGTCTACCACGTCGGTCGTGGTGGCGCCGGCAACATGTTCAGCCGCGGCGACGACTCCAGCAGCAACTACAGCCTCAGCCGCAAGTACTCCTCTGCCAGCACTGCTACCAACAGCAGCACCGGATCCGTGGCCGACCGCGCTCGCGACATGGCCCGCCGTGGCCTAGAGAAGGGATGGGGCAAGCTCAAGGGCACCGCATAGATGAACACTCATCAGCTCTTTATGATATCACGACCTCATTACGACAAAACAACAAAAGTTCTTCTGTTTTCTTGCTTTCGCCGCCTTCCCTTTATCTCGCCTTAATCTCGGGCTCCGACTTTGACTATGGAAAGAAATCTACGGGCTGTTGATTCGATCTCGAAATTCAAGCGATCTATCCCTTCCGTCGATTCTTGAGTCCTGATTCTACTCCGTCGCCAATACCCACTTGCTGCATCTATCGCATTGTTCTCAGAGAAATTCTCACTCCATTTATCATGGGAACGGCGTTTCTTTGTTGGGTTCGACCATTCGTGGTCCTCAATACATGCATTGCGCCGTGTCTTCAAAGATCGGTCTATTTTCTTCAACCCTATCAACCTATTCCTAGGGTGGCGTCTTATGGGGCTTATTTCGACTTTCAACTCATCGAATGTCTCGGCGCATCCATTTGGAGTCATGTATTTTTTCTTATTGGCCTGTGTCTTCGTCTCCGTTATCTCTTTTATTCAGATTCAGATTCCCCCTATCGCGACTCTTGGCTACTACTTTCTAGCCATGGGCCTAACAATGAAAATATACGCTATCCTTGGCGGTATTCAGACACTCCAAATTTTTTCAAATAATTTTTTCGTAATTTTATTTTTCTCAATTTTAAATTTTTCTTGTAGTGGATTCGTAACTGAGACGTGATTCTTTGGGGTTCGGTGGAGACTAGCCGATGGCGACATAGTGGCGTGGGTCATACCTGTAATGTGGTAGCCGTGTTTAGGCGATGGCTACCGATGGAATTCTTTGAAATTTTCATTGTCTTAGTTCAGCTGTCTAGAAGAATCTTTATTACTTCAGTTTTGCCTTAGATCACATTTTCCATGTTTTTTTACCTGTTTATTTTGAATCATTTTTTATTTTATTTATGGTGGCTTGGTTCGTACCTGATCTAGAGTTGATCCTTGGAGTATTCGATATCAGATTTAGAGGACCATAAGCGCAATTTCTAGGATCAAGGTTAGCCAGCACATGAGCACTCCATATTTATCGTCGACTTCATCAAGCACTTTATCAAACTAGGTCTTGGATTCGTCCCGGTCATTGGGCCCCTATTGTGCATTGCCTTTGGGATAGGCATTCAGCTGCTCGATAGACCTAAAGTCTTTCAACAGCGAGATTGGGTTGAGATTAGAAGAAGCCATTATCAACTTCTTGATCAGTCAGGCTGAGAAACCTAAGAGGTATATAACCAAATCAACGGGAGCAGTCATGATGATCTCGGTGGAAGGAGGGAGTGAAATTCAGGGAAGTAAGTATAATGATAATGAAGAGAACAACAACGTGAAAAATCAAAAATTTCCAGGAGAATCAGGCCTACGATGGTGAAGAGAAAGAGAATACGGAACAAGTGTCGACGACGAAGAGGCAGAAATCTTGGAAGAAGCCCCTTGGGAAGACTTGTTTATAGAGGAAAACATGCTATTAAGATGTTCTATCAGTAGGCTTTAAACAACGATGATGAAGACGAGATCGGGTATAGTATTATAGATTGCTCATGACAAACTGAAGACGAGTGACCAATGTGACGATTGGCGGCCTTATAGCACGTATGGAAGATGCCGAGATGGGAGATACCAACCGTGTCTAGGAGGGTGAAAAACCTCTGAAGTACTAGCTAAGCGAATGACATTACTATATAGCTATACGAACACTCAAACCTTGGAACTATGATAGCCAGAGCAAGATAGCTTCTACCAAACGAACTATTCTGTCTACATCTCTAACTATAAGATTCATCATTGAGTTATTAATACTGAAGAATGACAGTCCGTATTTGGTCAGGTGATCTCGGGTTGTTCCGAACTTGCCCGGCACGGCCCAGCCCGTGGACATATGGTTCGGGACGGTTCGTTCCCCATGCACAATTCATGCATTTCTACTCGGATCATGATAGTTGACTTATACTATTTCACCTTTGTTACACTGCCCTTAAATTACCAGGCTGTCCACTTATTAAAAGGTGTTCTTCTACTGAAAAGCCATTACCAGCATAAGTACTTATTAAGTCCTTCTTTAAGCACCTAGGTAAAAAGGTAGATAGAAAGGCTCTACATTCTTCTAGGCCTGTCCGGGCTTCAGTAGAATAAGGGATCCCCCCTTCTTCTCTACCTCCCGAACGAATCGGTAGTGTATCCCGTACTATGTATGTAGAGATGAAGATGAAGGATATGATTTGATACAACGGGTCCTTCGCCATTGCCCTATCGGCACTACATCTGATTTCTAGCTTTTCAGTATTCTACTTTTTCAGTATTTTGCCAAGTATTCTAAGGTCGCTAACGTAGATCTATTTGCATTTTGGATGCCCGTAGTGGATAATTATTCAGGGTGCATGTAACCCTCTTTCCCCATCCGGCAGTGTAGCAGAACACTCAGTCTGGCTCGTCATACGCTGTGATCCAGGGCTCTACAGTATCAGGCTGTCCGAAGCCAGGAAGTCATTGACATGATCGTTAAGGACAAAGGTACCTCTCTTTCCATATCCGGCAGTGAAGCAGAGTATAAGATCAGTACTCAGTACTCAAAGAACGATTTTACACCATTGCGTCTTAAAGCCTAAGCAAAATGGAGGACTACCGTGCAGCGTCTCTCTTCCAGCCTTCCAACCTGGCCAAGGCCTTAGAGAACACTATGGACCCGTCGTCCGGGAGACCTTCGCATTTAATGGGCACCATCATCTCAATTCCTCACACCGTATCGGCTCGCACCCTGGCAGTCCTAGGCTATGACTTCGTCATGATCGACGCACAGCATACGTCAATTATACTTCTCTTACTTGAATGACCGCAATTGAATTCTAGGTCTAATCGATATGGACTGTTTCGGCCGTGCAGACCAATTGAAGCTGAGAATCTCGTTCGCCTAATACAAACCGTCAGCCTCGCTAGTGGAGGAAGAACCGTTCCCATCTGCCGAGTGCCGTCAGCTCAATCACATCTACTGACCTATGCTCTGGACGCTGGTAGGTCTGGTTTTTGACCATCAGATTGTAATCCAAATCACTCAGTAATCCTTGGGAACAGGAGCTGGGGGTATAATCTTTCCGCACATTGATACACCTGAGCAAGCCGCCGAAGCTGTCAGCAAGTGCCGCTATGCATATTCGGATGGAGACCGATCGCTTGCACCCGCGGTATTAGTTCCTGGAGCTACGGATGTGGCACCGGCGGAGTCTTCTCATGAACGTGTCGCGGACAACAATATCGCGGTGATTATCCAGATTGAGAGTCCTGTAAGTCTGATACCCTCATATCAATGATGTTGACCGACAGACTGATGACATTTTGTTTCAGCTTGCTGTTGCAAATGCAGAATCCATAGCAACAGTCTCTGGTGTGAGCGCCTTAATGTTAGGCGCTGGCGACCTTCGAGTCGCCATGCGCTGTCCTCCGCGCCGGATGGGTGATCCTGAAAACCCCGAGATATTAGATGCAATTGATCGGTTGGTGATGGTGTCACGGCGGTACCGGAAGCCTTTGGCGGTGGTATCGTGGAAGGTATCTGGCGCGACGAACACATGGCTGAACGATTTTCAGTTATTGGTGGTTACGTCTGACTACTCGAGTGTGGTGAAGGGGCATAAGGACGATTTAGCGCGCATGAAGGAGGCTTTGGCGGGATTGGCAAGCTATAAAAATTGATCATGAATCTATTGTCTCGTCAAGCGATGTCTAATGCTATATAACGTTGCTTTCCCATTACATTTTGTATTCCCCTTTCTATGACATTGTACGCCTACAGGCAATGTTTTTGGCCGTCAGTCTGTTTCATTTGTAGGCAAGAGAATTAAGGTCTATTATTCAATATTCTATTCAAGTCTATCTAGTGGCGTTTATCTTAGCCTCCTTTAGCTTCTTCTCTTCCCGTTCACTGAACCGATCTCCAAAAAGATCCATATGCGGTCGCATCAGAATGGTATATTTGACAAATTCCTCCATGCAATCCACCAACCGATCTCGATTTCCACTGGGCAAAAGCCGCTGGTCCCCTGGCTGACCTTCATCCGGGAACTGTGTATAAGCCTTCGGGATCGAGGATTGGTTCGGGATAGTAAACATGCGCATCCACCGACCGAGTATACGCAAAGAGTTGACGGCATTGAATGATTGAGATCCACCACACACCTGAGCAATAGCTAGTGTTCGACCCTGGGTTGGGCGAACACTTCCTGTGCTCAAAGGGATCCAATCGATTTGGTTTTTGAAGACTGCTGTCTAGCATTGGGCAAAAAGCACGAGTAAGTAATTTATTGCTGGAGTGTTGGGTTAAGGAGAGGCATCTTACAAGATTACCGTGTTGCTCTGGCGAGACCCAGACATGTCCATTGCTCCAGGCGCTGAGTTCACGGAGTTCTTGTACTTTCGGGTGGTCTGATTCACGATCATTCTTCACTGGCAGACCTTCAGGATCAAAGACCCGCACGTCACAACCGAGTCGAAATAAGATGCGAGAAGCTTCGAATGCGACTAGTCGTGAATATGACCTGCTTCTGAGACTACCATAAAGTACCAGAACTCTAAGTCTCTCTTTAGCTTTTTGTAGGTCATGCTCGGCCATGTTGAGAGCGGTGTTTAGGTCCAAGTTATTGACCCAGTCTTCGGTGGCATTGACATCGTTGTCGAGAATAAATGGTCGGTACTTCTGGCGGATGTCTGCATCATCCTCAATTGAGGATAATGCTAGAGATCGATAGATGACTTCGTTTTGGCGCATGTCGAAAATCCCTTGCTGTGGCATAGCGGAAGACATGTGTTTGGAGAATGTCGGTCGCAACACAAAAGATCCCCGCGAAACAATCGGCTTCGATGCCAAAGACAGTTTTTGCAGATGTTGAAAAAGCATTGACTCGATGGAGTAAAAGAAACGAGAAACATTACAGGCAGCTAAGAAAAAGGTTTATAAATTGGATATGGATGAAGTATGTCACTGGCGAACGCTGATTGGTCAAATTGGATTCATAAGCGGGCTGCTTCAGATAACCTAATAGTCATAAATATGCACAGTCAATTATATCCATGTCACATCCTCTAAAATAGAAATCGCTAGCTCCTCGCTCTATACGCAGACCTCAGGTTAATAAAGAGAAGCCTGAAATAGTATAAAACAGGAGACTAAGCGACATACAGTTACGAGAGAGATCTAGTCAATATAGGCTGTGACTATGATGTAAGCTTCAGTGGTCCACAAGCATGCCATACTCTTATCCTTTGTCTAATTACCAAATATCTTCTTCCTGATACCTTTCCTCGTAAATATTGTATAGAAGTTAGGTCCTTCAAGAACGAGGGTGTGTTGGTTTATCACGTGATGGAAATGAGCGACTTAGATGAGCCGAGCCGTCGAGTTTTCTCTTGATTTTACCCACTATTATTTGGTAAGTCTGTACTGCAGCTGAAGTACTACTTCCCAGCCGAACAAAAAAAAGTTGATGCTACGGGTTAGGGCCAGGGAACAAGGTGTTAGTGTCTGGGGAATAATTTCGAAATTGATTGTGACTTTGATTGACTTGAAAATTTCTTTCAAAAGCTCTGCAGAGCTCGAACTCTGTTTACCTGCGCTAGCTTTGCTTGCCACGTATCTGCAAGGTACTCGAAAGCGTGAGGAGCTCCTGGATAGACGTGAAATTCAGTCTCGACACCAGCTTGAGCAAGCCTCATTACATAAAGCATATCCTCATCGCGAAAGAGGTCGTACATGCCAACATCACAATATGTGCTTGGAAGGTCAGCGAGGCTCTCTGCCCGACTCGCCGCTGCATACGCTGAGACATTATCACCTGCCATATTATGGCCCAGCAATGCCCCCCAGCCTGTACGGTTGTCCGCAGTATTCCAGGTGAGATGAGGTTCAAGTAGGGGGTTGAGCTCGATATTTCTATCATCCAGCATTGGATAAATAAGGATCTGCTTCGCTAATGGAGGGTATAGCTCCCTATCTCTTGCTGCCAGTGCCACACTCGCCGCAAGTCCACCTCCAGCACTTTGGCCCATAACTGCGATTCGCTGGGGATCGATGGAGAGGTGGGCAGCATGTTTATTGAGCCATAGCAAAGACGTGTAGCAGTCCTCAAATGGTACCGGATGTGGATACTCCGGTGCCAGCCGGTAATCAACCGAGAAAAAATCCAATCCTGTGATAGCCACATGTGCTTTCACTCCAACTTCAAGAAGATCGACACTTCCCAAGATCATTCCCCCTCCATGGAAGTGAAGGACTGCAGGCTTCAGTGTATCTTCCGTAGTATTGGACTCTTTGCTGTAATGGTGTATGGCCACCTGATGACCATCCGATGCGGCGGCATAGTAAACTTGCAAGGAAACGTTCGCAAAGTCCGCAACACGAAGAGCCTTCATTGCTTTAAATTGGGTTTCCATCATCTCGCGACGGCCGTGAGCATCTCCAACGGCGAGATTCCCACTAAGGCCTATCATATCTCGCAATTTGGAAATTGGAAAGACATCATTATCCGCAAGATGTGCCATGGCACTTGTACACTGGTTGTCAAATCCAGGAACAGAGAAAGCCAGATTGAAGTGAGGAAAATAATCTAAAGGAGAGACATTTCGTGGAAGTGGTTTCACTTCAAGGATTCTTGCGGTTTCTCTCATTTGCGCCATTAACGATTATGCTTGAAGAGCTTATAGATTATGCACATAATTCGGTAAATTGTGAATCGCGGTTCCGAGGTCTATGGGGTCGGCCGGTTGCCGGTTGCGTCAAGGTACTCGGGCCAACTTCGGTGCTGTCGTTCCCCACATAACTTCCAACACAGCCTTGGTCTCAAGCTGAAATGCTCAAGAGTACCCCAGTCTTACCTTTTTATTCCGCCAAAATCCCAGTTTCTGGCTACACGTTGCGATCGGTCATCTGACAGCAATGTCCACTCCATATGGTTGCTTGGCCCGAAACCTGATCTGAACCAGTGGGATCCGGTCGGATCTTTTGTCTGAATTTTTGGTCGCCAAGATTTGGTCCGTTGGATATCATCTGACGGATAATGGATAATGGACATGTAGATTGAACTCTGCCGTGATTAAGGCACGGTTATCTCCGACTTTTGGGTAAATACCAGAGCTTGGGCCGGAAATTGCGGGGGTTTCAAGCAACTTTCACGCCCTCAAGAGCAACATAGGAATGATACAGAGTCACATTAATTAAGTCGTAAATTTCGCTATACTGCTTTCTTGGACAGGTACAAGTTATGTTGAATGGTATTGTCTCCGACCGGAATACTTGAATGTACTCAAAATCAATCTATGGCACCCTCAACCGTGCACATCGGGCTTAATGGCAAAAATCTTGAAAGAGCCTTGGGAAAAGATACCTCATCAGCGCTGCGTCAATGATACTTTCTTTGTCGATCGATCAACTCACCGGTCCAGAAATTGAAATTTACATCAGGTGATTCTCCTGTCCGCGAGGCGCTTGTGCTAGATTCAATCGAATCACAACAGGAGTCAGTAGGAGCCAGTTCATTGGCTTCTTGCCTTTTCCATATTTCCTTGTAGAGGTTGAGGTCGCCATGGGTGTCCAATATCAACAGATCTATAAGGAAGTTAGTGGATAATCACAGTGAAGGGGGTTTTAAAAGTAGCATCAATACCTTGAAACCCTGCTTCTTTCAGATATCCTTCATAATGGCAAACCTGGCTCGCACCAGCGATGCATCCGACATACAAGGAGAGGTCCTTCCTGATATCTATCGGAAGCTCCCGTTTTGCTAGTATGTCACTTATTGCAACCCTACCTCCCGGCTTCAGCAACCGGAACATCTCCTGAAAGACAAGGATCTTTTCGACCTCAGGCACCAGGTTCACCACGCAGTTACTGATGATGCAATCAGCAGTGGAAGAGGGTAGTGGTATAGAGGTAATGAAAGCTTCGATGAAGGATGCGTTGGAGACGCCGGCTTTTCTTGCGTTCCGACGTGCTAATTCTAGCATATCCTGCTACCATTAACAGCCAGGATACTCAGCTCAGTAGGAAGTATTCAGCGTACCTTGGTCATGTCAACACCAATGGCCTGTCCATCAGCTCCGACCTTCTTTGCGGCTAGTAAAACGTCGATGCCCCCGCCACTACCGAAATCAATCACAACCTCGCCCTGCAGATTGATATTAAACTCAGCACCAAGGAGTAAACCACTGACGTCCCCTACTTCTCTGATGTTTGCCATTGCCAATGGATTCCCACAGCTGACACCTAGATTTGCCGACTCTGGAATAGAACGCAAATCCTCCAAGTCATACCCAAAGGCCTTTGCGACTTTGCGTTCATAATCTCCTTGTTCGCGAGAGTCATCGATCTGGCTCGCAACTCCTGCATAGCAGTCTTGCACAGAGCGATATGTGTCTTTCGGATCCATTTTGTTGACGTTTATGGCTCGGCAAGGCAGATATGAAGTGGTCTTGCTAGTAAATAATGGTGAGTATTGCGGAGAAGAGGGAAATGTAACCTTAAATTGTTGCACAGCTGGGGTAAAAGAAGGTGGTGGAAAAAAAGGACATGGAGGAGATAGAGTTGCGGTCGACAGAATTATTTGGGAGTCATTAGGTTTAAATATACGCTAGGTACGCTGTCACAGAGGCTTCGTGGCGTTCTACTTCATCCTTGATGTGAGGGGTGGTTGATTGTTCGCTCTGATTGGGCATCGACATTTGCTGGTATGTCACCGTTAAGCTTATTTGTCATTTAATGACATTTTTATCTCAGTCATCCAGAACACCATATAATGATACATACTGTCATAATTTAGATTTAGATTTATATAAAAGCGAGATTGCCAGCAATATATAAGACCAGTAGATTAAGATCCATCTTCATTGCTTATTGATCATTGCTTCAAGCTGAAATACTGATAAGAATTGAGTTCCTGAAACAGGTTTAATTTACCAGTGGCATAGCTGTGCACGTATGGCTAAAATAAATCATTAAATGTATTATCAGTGTAAAAAATGCTTTGCAGGGGCTCTAGAGTCTTCCAATTCGGTCCATCAATTCCAAAGAAAATGCAGTGATCAACAAAAGAAAGAGTCTAAAAGGCTCCCAGGAGGCTGCGAATATGAACATGCCTATCCACTTTTGTTTCAATCCTTCCAACCAACTCGTTTGGCTATAAATCTGACAACATAGACAAGGCCAAGCAGTACCGGGACCTCAATCAAAGGCCCGACAGTAGAAGCCAGCGCCTGATTGCTGTCAGCACCAAAAGTTGCAACAGCAACAGCAATGGCAAGCTCAAAATTATTGCTGGCAGCAGTAAAGCTCTGAGTAGCAGCTAATTTATAACCAAATCCGAGCTTGTAAGTCACAAGCAGAGTGACGAAGAAGACAATGATGAAATAAACAACGAGAGGTGCGGCAACTCGGACCACGGAAACAATCTGATGAACCACTTGGCGGCCCTGAGAAGCGAATAGCACAAGGATCGTGAATAGAAGCCCAATAAGTGACCATGGGCCGGCCCATTTCAAGAACACCTGGTCGTACCAACGTGGACTGGCGATCTTTCGCAGGGTAATGCGAGTGATGATTGCAGCGCCTAATGGAATGCCGAGAAACACTGCCACGCTTTTCGCAGCGGTAGCATAAGAAAGTGTGACTTGGCTACCGGAGTTGCCAATGATCTTGATAAATAAAATGGCCAAGGGGGCGAAGAGCACCATCTGTAGCAGTGAGTTTATCGCAACGAGAATAGCACAGTATTCACTATCACCACCGGCCAGGCTGGTCCATATGAGTACCTATTGGCAATGAGAAGTTAGTGTTATTCGAACACAGCTCAGGAAAAGAGTGATTTACCATAGCGATGCATCTGGCTAGTCCGACTAGTATCAATCCTTCTCGCAGCTCTGGTTCATCTGGCAGGAAAGCCCAGGCCAGTCCCAGCTATATAATTGTCAATAAGTTCCGGCGTACCGAGTCAAAGAGACTTACCATCAAGAGGGGTGCAAGAATCCAATTCACAATGATGCTAAATGCAATTTGGACCCAGATACCACGTTGTCGTAGGATATGGTGCAAAGATTCGTATCGCACTTTGCACAGAATAGGGTACATCATAACCAGAAGACCAATCGCTTGCGTTGGTTAGCCGAGACCCAGGGATTTAAATGATTCATGGGTAAGTACCGATTGGAATAGAAACCCCAACAAACTTCCCCTTCTGCAGCGCCGGGCCTGTATTCTCCACGAAATTTCCCAGTATGATTCCGATGGCCATTGCAAGGAAGATCCATAAGGCTAGAAAACGATCTAACCAGCCAAGGCTTTTGAAGGCCGAATGTTTTTCAGTGACCACTTCGGAATCGTTCGTCCTTTGTTTTTCGACATCATTGGCTGTGGGACTTGACGATAGCTTGTCCGATGTTGGGTTGTGAAGTTGTGATTCCTCGGGGACAGTTGTTTGATGATTTGTGGCGGTCATGTTTGACATCAGTGTCGAGTATCGGAGAGAACTATGTATGAAGCCTGTTCATTGATAGATTCAATTGAATTGAAATCGAAAAGCAGACTTGGAGACTTGCAAGGAGTCTGCTGCATTATAGAGTGGGAAAGTGGCCAATCACGCCCATTAAGTGGGAAAACCCGCCCCCCAAAGCTGACCAATCAGCAACGAGCGGTGACATGCTCAACGCTGGTGTTCCACATATGGACTATACCAACAGATAGTCAATACTCGACCACTGGAACGTTGGTTTTACTCCGGTGTCATATGTTCGGTCTTTTTTCAATTCATCTATCAAATCCTCTTGTACATGCTAAACTCGCGACGAACGAACGAGACAAAAAATGATTCCAGCAGCACCTGCATGCCTTCCTTGGCACGCAGCCTACCCTGCCCCAAGGACTATTGCAAGCTCGGTATCTCGTCTCGATCTACTTGGATGGATGAAGGAAGGCAAGAAGGTCGGAAAAGACTATGTTTTAATTGATTTACGTCGCACGGACTTTGAGGTATAACCGGAATTTTTACAATGCTTATTTATCATTCTCACAAGTGTAATTGTGCATAGGGCGGTACCATTCGAGGTTCATTGAATCTTCCTGCACAGAGTCTGTATCCAACCATTCCGACTCTATATTCTGTTTTCTCGCAAGCCAAAGTCTCCAAAGTCATATGGTACTGTGGTTAGTGCGATTCGATTCCTCCACCAAAGGAAGTCGGCTAACAAAGGGAATGCAGGTTCTTCTCGAGGCCGTGGAACTCGCGCGGCTGGCTGGTTTGCGGGATATCTGGAAGAACAGAAAGATGGAGAAATGGAGAGTCTCGTCCTCGAGGGGGGCATTAAGGGTTGGGCTGCTGCCGGCGAAGATTATACTCGACTGATGGATGAATACGATGAATCAAAATGGACGGAGTAGGTGTTCATAACATCAGGTGGTCCAGGAATATCGAGATGGTTTCTTAAATTTCAAATGGGCAATTAATTTACAACGACGAAATTCACATAGGGCCACTTGTTACAACACAAGTCTGTAACGCCCATTATGATCATCCAGCATGAACAAGACTCCAGCACAAGAAGAAAGTTTATTTGCACAAATTGATGTCAGCAGAAGAAGTCAAGTATGATGTCACATACGGGCGAGAGATCTAGGGGATGTGAATTGGGGGATGGGTATCAAAAGTCGCAGATACTATGCACGACTCAGCAAGTCTCCAGGCGATCGCTGATCACCTGCTATGCGCGACCCTCTTTGAAACCAAGATTGCTGCACAGCAGTCATCGATCTGGAGACAGATTCCCTCTTTCTTGCTGAGGGGATCGGGATGTAGATGTTATCTTGCCAACTTTGCAAGAGCCAGGCGCCTGGTAGAGGGAGCGACTCGTCTATGCGAATCGCTTGAAGATGATCTCAGGGTCCTCATGCCATTCATCCGCACTCACCCACATCTGTACACGGGATTTGGTTAGCTTCTATCCCACATATCGGAACTATAATCCTCCATACCTTTCTAAATGTGCTAAGACCAGCCAGAATGCTACCACCAATCCATGTGGTGTACTTGCGCTCTGCGGGCGCTGAAATTCGGATCTTCATGTCTTCAACGGCGAGTCGCTTAATCTCACGCATAAGACGGTCCGGGAAGTTCTTGCACAGGGTTGATCCACCAGAAAGCACAATGTTGAGGTATAGTGACTTGCGCAAGTCCAAGTCTGTCCGGCTAATAGCATCCTGAACGATTTGGTGTACACCGGGGTATTCGAGGCCAATTAGTTCGGGGTCGAAGAGGATTTCAGGGGCACGGTAGCGTTCTTGACCAATCTATAGAAAGATGACATATCAGTACAAGTCCCATCGAGAAAACAATACGGGACATGTCTACTCACCTTGATCTTGTGTCCATCCGGCAGGACATAGTCAATTGCCTTAGCATCCGACTTGTGATAACTGTTCATCCACTCCTTTTCCTCGCGCTTCGGGTCCAGCGACACGTAGCAAACCTTCTCCTTAATCATCCGTACAACCTCTTTTTCAGCACTGGTGTGCAAGACATGACCGGATTTCCGAAGGAGTAATTGCAACTGCTCTGTGACATCGCGACCAGCGACATCGATTCTGCGGATACTATTGGGGATGGCGAAACCTTCGAACACGGGCACCGCATGGGAGACACCATCTCCGGAGTCCAGAACGACACCGGTTGTGCGCCCAGACGCGTAAAGAGAGAGTACGGCTTGAATGGACATGTACAAAGCTGGAACGTTGAATGCCTCAAACATCAGTTGGGCGGCGGTATCGCGGTTGGCGCGCGGGTTCAGCGGAGGTTCGGTGAGCAGCACGGGGTGCTCCTCGGGCAGGGTCTTGAGCTCGTTCTCATAGACATAATGCCAGATAGACTCCATATCTTCCCAATTTGTGACGATGCCGTGTTCGAGCGGATACCGGATCTTCAACAGACCGCGGAGATCCTGTGCGCGCTGACCGATGAACGAGTCGCCTTCGAGGCCGCCGGCCATGACCCGCGGGTGTTTGGGACGACCGACGAATGAGGGGAAGTAACATGATGGGATCTCCTCTCCTGCGAAACCAGCTCGAATGGTGCCACTGCCATTGTCAATGACAATTGGCACGTTGTGTAGGGTAGCCTCAGCCATTGCGGGGGGTTGGGTGGTAGACGGGGAATTCGGGGGTTGAGGCGCGAGAGTTATGAGACGGCCCCACGGCCTATGATCGGCAACTCAGAGGGATCAAGAGCAATGTCCAAGACAAGAGGACATGGATGATTGTAATAGTTGTCAACTGGGGTTCACCTCGTCGAGGGGGTTAGGATGTTTTCGCGTCGGGGAGTTGTCAACAAGAAGCTTGGGCCAATGATGGCGCTGCAGACACATCCACTCGGATCTTGAGAACCTACCATGATTTAGTCCAAACTAAAAAATAACACCATCAATCCATATATCCTATACTATTTCACTAATATGTTTCCAAGTCTAGAAAAGGCACTTGATGGGAAATATTACATATCTAATAATTTATGTCGCTACCTGAACACGGTTGGATCGATCATACCCAAGCATCCCGGATTGTTTCAATCCTATATTTAAGCTTACTTTAGTGACAACATGGGTGATTACATAGACCCAACCTCTTTATAACAGAGTGACTTTAGTCTTTTTGCATGACTGACAGAAAATAAATCAAACCACCAGTCGTTTGCCTGATCTTTTGGAGATTCATGTTCGGCACAGTACAACTTCAGACAAGACTTATGAGCAACGCCTGCAGACCAACAAACGCCTAGCTAAATACAAGAACTTTCAGGTGGGAATAATTCCTACCACGTAATGAAGCCCCTAAACTCCAAGCCCAATCCTAACTTAGGTCATAGGGAAATCTAGAGATATGCACACAGCCCCCATTGTATGCACAGAATGTGATGAATGCCTAATCCACATATGAGAGTTGGTCATGCAAGGCAGACAACACATCTTCCTTGCTCTCGCTCTTCATGGGTGAGAACCTCTTTATACGTTGTTCAGTGGCTTTGTCGACGGCCGACACAACATCCCTGCTGCTTGGTTAACAAAAATTGAATGATCCGAATACATCTGCAGAAGGTTCTCACTCTGCTCGGGCCATAACGCCATATCCAAGAGACTCCATTCGAATAGCCAAGTCTTCCTGATGGTTATCGGCCAGCTTAGGGTTTGGCACAATGATGAGCGGTAGACCGCAGCGCAGACCCTCAAGTATTGATCCGGTACCTAAGCTGCGTCAATTTATACGCCCAGAACGGTCCCCATGCAACCAGACAGATACAGTCAGAAGGTCATTCACTTACCAGCATGGGTAATCATCAGACCAAGCTCCTGGTGCTGGTGAGGCTTACCATCTGGCTTTTTCTCCATGGCCAGGCCCATATGGTGACCCAGATTCTTGTCGAAGTCAAACCCAATCACATCGATGCCATGGAACAATTTGTCGCCTGATTGATGACCAGCCAGGCACAGGTCAAATTGGTGGCGTCCGTGAGCTCCATACTGGATGAAGAGATGTGTGAAGTTCTTCTCAGCAAGCGTCTTAAAGAACTGCTCATTGGCGACTGCGGCGACGAGCTCAGGAAAAGCCGCCGTGGCCCCTACAGTCACGAGACAGACTTTTCTGACCATGACTGGAGGAGGAGAGGAAAGAACGGTAGGACAGAGAAATTTAATGAGAATGTGACTTTGGGACGAGGTTGGAATTAATGAAGCTGTCTGAATGTCAAAACATTGTTGCATCATCCACAACCTATCGGCTTATCGGCTTCCAAGCTTATCGGTATCGATAACGCCAGCACATCACGTGCTTGTAATTTCCCATCTCGAACTAGCATTTCTATCACGTGATTCGAACCCGGCAAGGTTTAGCGTGGAGCGGACTTGGAGATGGAAAACATCGACAAGCAGATAGCCGTCTAGCCTCCTGTCTACACTCGCCACAATGGCTTCAGCTGCACGGTCATTGGGACGGTCTTCTCGGCTCCTGTCCCAACGGGGCTCAGGATGGATCTCTACTCGCCAATTCTCAGTTTCCCCATACAGATTTGTCTCCGAAGACCCGGTTGTTCCTCCTCCGCCGAAAGACTTGCAACCCGCCGACTTGCCGCCAATGCCCGAGTACTCCCCTGACTCTCTGTCCAAGGAAGCCCGCTCTATGTATGATATGATGTCTCCGGAAGAGCGCGCGGCTTTCGACGCCGAGAACCGCCGCATTGTTGCCGACTTCAACGATGTTTCCAAGCGTACCGCGGTGTTTGCGGAGCTCGAGAAGATGTCAAACCAGATCGACAGGGAGGAGGACATGCGATTCGAGGATATTCGAACCAAGTCTCGTGGCTTCTGGGCCGAGGATGAAGACGACGAGTTGGCCCTTGTTGAAGACGGTGACGAGGAAATCAACGATGATGAAATTACTTCCATGGCCCACGCCTCTATGGAGGTGCACCGTGAGATGAGAGAGTACGCTCGCATTGCGGCCTGGGATATGCCAATGCTTAGCAGTATGATTGATCTTTTTATACTTCGTAGCCGTGCGAAGTTTGCTAATTGTTCCGGCAGAACTCGCAAGCCCCTTCACCTTGCCCCCCAAAACCACATTCTCCGCTTCCGTTACACTACCTACATGGGTGAACAGCACCCTGCCGAACCCAAGGTCGTCGTGGAGCTTGCCTCTAAGGACCTGACACCCAAGCACTTGACCGAAGCCCAGCGCCAAACCTTCCTCAAGCTGGTCGGCACCCGCTACAACCCTCAAACCGATATTGTGCGCATGTCATCCGAACAATTCGGCTCACGCGCGCAGAACAAGCGTTACCTTGCGGATCTCGTAAACTCCCTCATCAAAGAAGCCAAGACCGGTGACTCTTTTGCCGATATCCCACTTGACCTTCGTCACCACAAGCCCAAGATCCGCCCCCAGTTCCCTGACTCCTGGAAAATGACCGACGAGCGCCGAAGACAGCTCGCTGCTCGACGGGAGGAGCGCTACAATGCTGAGAAGCAGCGTGAGGCTATTGTGGATGGTAACCAGATCGTTGGACATGCTGTTCTTTCCCTTCCTGAATTCAACCCTGCGCTGAAGGCCAAGGCTACAGCAGAGCGGGAGCGTGTTGCTGTTCACGTTGGGAGTCGCGCAAAGAAGCCGGTCCGTCGGTGAGGTGTCCACAGGCACTGTACATTTCTTTGTGTGATCTCTTTCTCTGGTGTGTTGGTTGGATAAACCCATTCGCGAGGCGCGGGCGCATATTTCTCGAAGTCCTATCAGGCTTCATGTTTTCTAGATGTACTATAGCCATTGTATTCAAATTTATTGGTGTCTCGCTGCCACTTTCTTCCGTAGAGTTGTTGATCTCTAGTAACCGTAGCCCTAAGAACCACTCAACTCGGGCCGAGTGTAATGTCTCTACCAATCAAATAATTACAATCTACAATCTACAAGGGAGAGAGACTTTTTTGAATATTTTTTTAAAAGGAAACGATGTGACAGCAAAGACAGGAGGAAATTAGTCGAAAAAGCAGAGATGCCATGGGTAGGTGTCTCGACGCAATCTCGATCTCAACATCACGCAGTCCGTAGCACTAAACCCCAGTGAACTCAATCACTCTCCGCAAAAGTGGCCAGCCGCCGCAGGGAGCTCTCAGAACAAGTTCACGGCTCAAACAGGCAGAGGAGGCTGTAGTAGGCAGAGGAAGTGGAAGAAGGCAGAGAGGGAGTGGAAGCTGACACCAAATATGAAAATAAATCAACTGAACATAAGAAACACGAACATGAAACTCGGTCACAAAGCTTCGGGTCCCAGATGGGTCCCAAGCCACATTTGAATGCGGCCAACAATGTGCCGGTGAAAGATGTGGGAAAAAAATAGGGGAATGCAAAGGGAAAAAAAACAAGAAGAACAAAAGGAAATGAGAAAGCCCGCAAAGGGGAGACAGGGAAAATAGAGCACAAAAGAAAATGGAAAATCACCATGATCACAACAGTCGCTCGTAAATCGCTGTCAAATCGTTGATATCATTGAGAAAAGATGGCAGAATCACCATGAAAGTCGTTCATAAATCGCTTTTGAAATCATGAAATCATAGGCTGAAATATTGAGAAAGATCCTTGCTAGAACAATCCCCATGCGATACTGGTGAAAGCCAGCCAATACCCAAAAGGTTGTCAAGTTATTGCAGTAGGATGTCATGATGGTATATCATAAAGGAAAACATAAAGAAATACCACCATGAATCCGAGAAGAAGGATCGAAAGAGAAAAACATAAGACGGACCAAAGATTGCAAACACACGAGGGCTTGAATAGAAGCAGAAACATCCCGGCCATATCGTGGCATTGTATGTTCAATCGGCAAAAAGCCAGTTCGAACATAACATCTTCAGTCGGAATTACTTGTTGACATGGCCGTACATGGCATTTTGGCCAAATGTGTACACGGCCGGCAGAGCAGCCGGGGCCGGAGTGACATCCTTGGTGTCGATGTCAATGAGTGTACCCATCTTAGGGCACTGGATCTGTGGAGGCAGCTTAACATCCTCGCCAATGGGTCCAAAATTAAAGAGAACCCGGTGGGGATCAATTTCCTCAGACTCCGAGAGAAGCTTCTTCAAAAGAGCACCCATGGTGGAAAGGATCGGAACAGTTTGGCCATCAGATTTGAAGAGCTCGGAGTCGAAAAGGCCGGACTTGAACTGCTGAGGCTCAATGACATCGAGCCCAACATTCTCAGGCTCGACGATCTCCTCGATCGGAGTGAGAGCCTCGGGGCTTGCGCCAGACTTCTTCTTCACATCTCCGTCACAGCCGAAATCATACAAGCGACGGGAATTCTGACGACAGTAAAAGTCAGGAGCCCTAGGAGATTTGAAGTTCCTGGCCGAGCCGCTGGAGGTGTCCTCTTCCAGACAGTCAATCACGGGATTGGCCGGACGGCGACCCGAGAAAGAAGCCCCATGAAGCATGCCTTCGTTTTGCGCAAAGCGCGGGACATGATAGGCATGGAAGCCAACGGGCGCAGCCCCAAATTGGTTGGGAGGCGCAACTGAGGTAACAGGCACAACAGTCGGGGCACGAGACACAATATTCGCTGTAGTGGTCTGAAGGTCGAGGGGTGGGCCAGTCTTCATGGAACTGGTTTGGCTGGCAATGCTGATGCCACTGCCGGGACTGGTGCTGTCATCAGGAGTCATCTTGCGAGACACATTGTGCATCTGACCCATGCCGTTGGCAGGCATGTTGTGCATATGGCTCATATCGTTGGTATTGAGAATGTCATTGGTAGTGCTGTTCACGTTGCGGTTGCTGTTCTGGCTACGGCCATTACCGCGGGCCTTGCCATTGTGAGCACCACGAGAAGCCTTGAATCGGCCGCTATTGTTGACGCGGTGGTTGGCATTCTCAGCATTGTTGCCACGATCGTGAGAAGAAGCAGAAGGCTCATTGTATTCAATGGTCTTCTGTTGAGGCTGACCGGCAATGGCAAGCTGGACCTGCGGCCGATGATAGGTCGCATGGAGAAGACTGGGAACGTTGTACTTCTCACGATACCATCTCGGGATATCACGGAGGCCAAGCTCTTCAATGAGGCCAGGCTCGAGGGGCATTTCATGCTTGTACATGCAGCCTGTGATTGAGTATGTTAATTAATGTCTGTGTGTTTCCATGGAGGAGGGGTTGATACTAACCTTGTTGAAGGTAATCACATTCTCCGTGACGAATCCAGTACGAGCAGTACTTCTTACGGTTTGGGATGCGATCCTGCTCACGAGAGACGGGTGCACGCTGCTTTTCATGAGAGTTAGTATATAGCTCATTTTGACGAAAGAAAATGTACTTACACGATCATCTCCGGGAAGAGGAGTGCCCTTATTGGCACTGGCAGGAACAGCAGCAGCTGGGGTAGCCGAAGTAGTGGCCTGGGCGCAGGGAACATTGAGGAGACAGCGACTCATGATGTTCTGAATCAGATCACGGTAATGAGTGGGCAAAGAGTTGTCGCCAATCATTTTGATAAGAGCCGACTTCAGCTCGGTCAAATCATTTTTGCTGGGGGGAGCCAGAGTTGAAGCTCCTTCAAAAGCCCATGGTTCAGTACGAGCGCGGGCCATGCCACAGCTCGTCATTCCCTGGGTCTGAGCAGGAGTAAGGATACGAGGAACACCTCGAATAGAGATGTTGGCGGGGAACTCGTCGAGGGGAACGAGGGGAGTGAAGTTTCCTTCAGGACGAGCACAAATGAAGCCAGGACCACGAGGAGGACGATCCATCTTGGACGCGTCTTGGGCGTTCTAACCACAGTTCAAGTGTTCAAAGGTCCCAGGCAACGCAAAATGAAGCAAGAGTTGATATGATCACAGGAAACAAGAAGCTGTAAGGCTCATACAAGTAGATGTGTGAAACAATAAGAGGGAAACAGGAAAGCCGGTTCAGGAAGGAGAAAAGAAAGAGATGGGAAAGAGGTTGAAGAAAGAAGAAAGAGGGTGGGAGGAAGAACAAGAGGAAGGGTTTTAAATGCAGAGACCGTTCTCTTACTTTGAGGTTGTCGTGAATGAAGTAGGACTAACTTGCGTACCGTTACGACACGCAATAAAACTCTGCTTTTTTCATATATACACTTGCCCAAGGCATCCTTTTCCTAATTAGGTCATACCCAATAACAACCTACAAGAAAGAATATGGTGTATGCTAAGTATAAGACAACAGAGGTTGTTAGTCTAAATCCTTCCACATACATTAAAGAGTAGTCCTGCTAAGGAACGCGTCTTCAAGAACAGACTTGTCAACCACAACAATGGAGGAACCATACGAATGAAAACAATGTTTCTTTAACATTAAGCAACGATTTTGCAGTCATCAATTGTCTAAGATGGCTAGCTGCAGCTACCGTCTAGTCGAGATCTCAATCTTGCCTTCTCCAACACCTTCTACGGCAGAAGCCAGGGGCTCTGCCGATAATGAGCCTCAAGCCTGCCACAATACTGCCTTTGATACACACATTGTCTCCCCATCAGACAGGTAGGGCCTTGTTCTCATACTCTGCTTGGACGCAACAAGTTCCAATGTTTGGCTGGATGGTGCCAGTAGTAGGAACAATGGCCCCTCTCCCAAGCAGAACTTCTACCCTTCAACACTCGCCTTCTCAAGAACTGATGCTCAATAATATCAGCTACCTAGTGGCTCAATCAAGCTTTCCTTTGCCTTCGAACGAGCCTCAAGCTATCTGCCCTACCTGAATCTGCCGTTACAACATCGACCTGAGCTTGGGTTATGGAGAAGGCTATTTGGCCATGCTAGAGACACCGGAAAGCAGACAAATGCTCAGCGCTTGACGAATACTTATACATGATTACTTTTTTTTCTCATGCAAATAACATACTTGGTGGTTATTGATGGATAGTCGTGGACTCGGGGACAACTGAGGTTGGGCAGCGGGTCTCGTGACTTGCATGGGCCCTAACCTTTCAATGTTGGCAACAGTCGCCCTGGCGAAAACCAACATCCTGAAACCAGGATAGGGAGCTGATGGGCCTTGGAGAATGAGCTGTCAGCCAGATATCGTTGATTGACTGTTTGGTCTAATTCTACCCTGAAGTAGGCAGAGGGCGTGCTTGACGGGATTGGGATCCAACGGAAGGCACGAAGATCCATGGTTTATCTGCCAACTAATACACTTTCTACGTTTGGCATCGAACATTTGGAGGTTATCGAATGAGCTCGTTGCATGCTACACCAAGCATCCGTACGAGTGGCTGAAATGGACTATTTTGTCGCTGGGGGAATGTGAAGCCACTGAAGAAGTTTAGGGGATACGAAAAAGCCAACTCGGGTCTACGTTATGGATGGATGTCTCAATCTGGGCAAAGCCAGTTGTATCATGCTGAGATTGTTATCTTAAGAATAACAACCAAATGGGGTATCATTTTCAAATCAAGGAGCATCAAACTGGAAATCTCCATGCACCCCCCTTTTTTCGCCATATCCATAAGTTGTGCCGCATGACGCTTGAGAATTTTATGTTCACCATTCAATGCTCCGTTTGGGAAGACAAAAAATTAAAACAGAAATGGACTGTGCCGGGCGCCTTGCGCCGAGAAGAAAACCAAAAAAGCCAAGGGAAAGCAATGCCAAAGGCCACTGGGAGACAAAGGTAACTAAGGGCAGATCCTAGTGAGCCGAGTGGTGTCCAGGGTTGTTGAGATGGGGAGGAACGTAGGGATATGGAGAGGAGTAGCTTTCAAGCCCCTCGGGTCCAGTCAAGTCAACAACTGGTACGTTGTTGGATGTCTGAGGTTGTTGGGCCGACGTGCCCTGGCTCGAGGGCATGGACCGCGAGGTTCCAGGTAGGCTAGGCTGCTGCGCTGTAAATCTGCTCTGCGGCTGCGTCAAGGGTTGATGCGTGAAAGTACCGAAAACGGGCCAAGTCGGGCCAGTTCCAAAGCTTGCGGTATGGGTTGCGGGAATAGATACTTCAGCCTTGTGGAAAGGCTTTTTGTGTGGCTGATGCGCGAATGTACCACTGGAAGGCCGTGCCATGCTCTTTTCCGAGCCGGCGGTATTGGTTGTGTATCTGGGTGGACCAAACTGCGGGTTGGGAGTAGGTTGAGGGTGCCGTTCAGTAGCAGGTACTCGCGAAGCCGGAATCTGGCTTGACGGAATTCGATCGGCGGAGTCACTATGTAGAGAGGATTGTTTGCGCTCAATTGACAATAAGTGACCGAGGACTCCACGCAGATATTTCTTGGCTGCAGAAACAAGACTGGGAGCCTCTTTGCTTTGTGCCAATGCTTCCAGCATACGCCGAATTTGGATTATGGAATGAAAATGAGGGCAAGCTCGCCGTCCTCCAAGGTGTGCCAGGCCGCAGAGCGGACAGTGTTCGACGCCAGCCTCTTTCAAGGGACACTGGCCAAGCCCGTGACTTTTCTCGCATGCGATGCAAGGCGCAATAGTATCTGGATCCGAAGTACCGTCAAGACCCACCAAGGCTGGGGCGGCCACTGGAATTTGAACACGCTTAAATGGATGGCTCTTTTTCGGGCGGAGAGGCTCAATGTCAATATCCATATCATCTAAATCCCCAGCTGTATCGTTGGCAGAGTCGGATTCTTCAACGTCGCCCTTCTGTTCAAATTCGTCATCGCTCTCACTGCTCGCCTTGCTCTTGCGCTTCTTGACGGGAGACACGGTGGTCGAATTTGCACCATCAAGGTCGTTCACCTCTTCCTGTGCGGTTTGGTAATTGACTTGAGTTCGCTTTCGCTTCCCTCGACCAAACCCTTCGGCTTTGCGAAAAGCTTCTTCGCGAGCATGGTGCTCGCGCTCTTTCAAAATCTTGGCCCAAACGTCCTCATCCATAGGTGTATCTTTGCTCATGGTCACTTCTTCCAAAGTGCCACCGTCCTTTTGCCAAACACGAGCGAAATTGAATTGCGGATTGTTTGTTTGAGCATCTCCGTCCTTGGCACCCTTCGCATCTTTGTCCTTCTTCTTCGCCTCCTCGGCTTTTTCGGCTTGACTTCGGTCTAGGAGTTTATCGATACCGTCTTCGTCGTAAAGGACATCGGCTGAATGGTCGTCTTCGAACAAAGCCTGGGCGCCATGGCGCAAAATAGACTCCAAGTCTTCTTCATCTTCCTTGTCTTCCATGCGCTCAATGAGGACATGGTCAAGGGCCAATTTTTTCTTGCCCTTTTCCATGATCTTTTCCTCCACGGATGCTCGTGTTGTCAGGTGGTAGACAAGGACGACATTCTTCTGGCCGATCCGATGAGCTCGGGACAAAGCTTGCATGTCTTGCTTTGGATTGAAGTCTGGGTCCATGATTATGACGGTATCAGCGGTCGCAAGGTTGATTCCAACACCACCAGACCGAGTCGACAGTAGAAAAGCAAAGTAGGGAGAGTCGGGCGCATTAAACTGATCGATTTGCTTCTGCTTCTCCCGAGCCACCAATCTTCCATCCAGACGACAGTAACGCAATTCAAGCCCGGAGAGGAAATCTTCAACAAGATCCAAATTTTCAAGAAATTGGCTGAAAATCAACACACGGTGGCCGCGCTTTTGCAGCTTTGGCAACATGAGGTTTAGTAACTGAAATTTGCCCGAAGCCTCCACCAAGCGCTCATGAGCCTGCCTAGCATTGTCTGTGACTTCCTCAATTTCTCGGCTGTAAACGAATGGATGACACAGACATTTTCTGAGCTGCATGAGAATATTGTTCAAGTTGTACTTTTCCTGTTTCTTGAGCTGACTGACATGAGTTGTGCAAATGGCTTTTATCAGTTCAGGGTTTTTTCCCAATATTGACTTGTACAACTTCTTTTGCACAAAAGACATCGAGACAGGCACAATAATTTGCACCATCGGCGGTAGGAATGGCAGAACCTCGGCCTTGGTGCGACGAAGAAAGAACGGACTAATCATTTTATGAAGAGCTCGGATATTGTCTGAAGTGAGTGCGCCATACTCCTCTTCCAATTTGTCGGCCTTCGTCTTCGGATCAAGGAATTGGATGAGATTGAATAACTCCCGGATATTGTTCTGAAGAGGAGTGCCAGTGAGAAGAACTTTAAAGTCAAACTTCATGCGAGCAAGGCGCTCGTAGAGCTGGGATTTATCATTCTTTAGCCGTTGGCCCTCATCAACCACCAAACCTGCCCAATGAACTTTTGAGAGCACCTTCTTTGCTTCATCATCTATCATACTCTCGTACGAAGCAATGACCACATGGCAGCAGAGATGCTTGCCACCTTCTGGGAACATCTCATGTTCACGAGCCATTTGGCGCGCATATGCGGACCCGAAATACGTCACAACCTGGATGTCCGGTGCCCATGACTTGATCTCCCGTCGCCAGTTAGGAACCGTTGAATTCGGAGCAACTACCAAGAACGGCCAGCACGAATGCTTCTGAATGAGGGTCGCAAATAGACCAATGACTTGGACTGTCTTTCCGAGGCCCATATCGTCTGCTAGAATGGCATTCCTTTGCTGAAAATGCATGTAATAAAGCCAATTCACGCCCTCGAGCTGATACTCCATAAGCTCACCATTAGTGATCATTTCCGGTTGGGCTTGCAGTACCAAGTCGGTCTCGAAATCCAACTGACGGATGGCTGCGAGATGATGTTTGAGCTCTTTGGGATCCACAGGCTGGATCGTGTCTCGGCGCAACCAATCCTCGAAGGCAGTCTTGAAGTCTTCCCATCGCTCAGTCTCCTCTGGTTTAGGGGGGACCTCCCAAACTGCCTCTTCATAGTTCAATCCCTTGTACTTGACGTATGCCTCTTCAACCATCTCAGGATTCGTGGTATCATCTTCTGACACCCATGAAACATTGAACACGATGTCTACCCGAAGGTTCTCTTCAGGAATTGCCTCTTTCATCGTGAATATTGGTTTTCGAGGGGTATTGTAAAAAGCCCGCAGCATGGCAGGACTGCTGACACCCCATACCCAGTCACCAGGCATCCAAGTTGCGCGGAAATATGACTTTGATTTCCATTTGATCAGGTACTCTTTATCAATCTCTGGAATAAGTTCAGGTAGTAAATTTGACTTCCCCTCGGCAACTTTGGATTGAAGAGGACGCCAAGCCACGAGGACCTCTATTTCACCTGGTGTAGATGAGCAATAATGACATTGCCAGTGTTTGTATTCACTGAAAGGGTCCTTTTTGTCCGTTCTGCTTTTTCCGCCGGTTTGTGGAAGATGTTCCGCGTGGAATCCTCGGTGGCAAGTAGTGCATCGGAATAAAACATTGTTGACATTGTTAACCAGAGCCATATCAATTTCAGTGACCGGGTCCGTGCCTTTGTTCGCTATGCGTAATTGTTGTTCTTCTTTAGAGGTGAGACGTCCTCGAAGGGGTTGGGACATTGGGCCTTCCCTCCTACAAACAGCACAGTGGCCGAGGTGAGGACGAACATCATGTTTGTCGTGAGAACTGCCAAGACAGCGACGGCATTGAAGGATGAAGCTTCCTTCGTCAATCTTGGTGACGAGATGCTCTCGACTGCTACGGGGCCCAAGACAGGATTGATGGTATGATGAGCTGCAGCCTTGGCAAAACACCAGGATGCCCTTCTCTTCATCATCCTCAAACCAGTTGCAGGTAGAACAGCATCCGAAATGTCTATTTCTGAATTCGTCATCACGATCGAGTTCGATGAAGATCTCTCGGGCCCCAGTGTATTTTGGTCGGCGTGGACCCTCGGCTTCGGCTTCTGAAAGGTCATCCTCTAGCCGTTCCTCCATGTTTTTCCGAATAGGCTTTCTTTCCCGATTCGACCTGCGTGTTCCTTCATCAGGATCAGCGTATTTTTTGGAGGAAGATTTGGTCTTGGCTTTCTTCGCTCTTTGCCGTAGCCTGGTAGAGGCACGAGGAGCATTGAGCTCGTCGTCGGAGCTTTCTGGAGCATCCGAAAGTTCGTCTTGCTCACTTTCAGTCTCAATATGAAAATATTGAGTGTATTCAGCACGGCGACGATCTCGGCGTCTGCTGGGTCTGGGAAAATCTGGGTCGGATTCTTCCGATGCCGCGCCATCTCCAGAGAACATGGCGCGGAGGCGGCGCTGCCGGCCATTCATTTGAATAACTGCTAGATCATCACTGGAATCCGAATCCGGATTGAACTGGTCTAAAGCTTGAGAACTGTTTTCTAGCTGCATGAATCGATCGTAGGTCATTGTCTGTTGCTCCCCACTCTGTAGTCTGACAGTGTAGGAGGGCTTTTGGGGGTTTTTTGAATCCAATTTCAAAATCCGGCGCACGGCGAAATGACCTGGGAGGTACTCATAGTCGCTTTCATGACCAACATTCGGCACATCAATTCCAATAAAGGGGTTCATGGCTCTAGGCTGTTGTGGCTGGTGGGCTTCATTCTCCTCTGAGTCTTGGTCTTGGTCTTGGGTTTCGTTCGAGGCGGTGTTGTGAGCGGGGGAGCTTTGGAATTGGCTCAATAATTGAGCTGCCATCGCGTCGGCGTCTTCGAAATCGGTCTCAGAGTCCATCATATGAGACATTCCCCTGCGATATCACAGTTTCCCGAGATGAACGTATCAGTCAAGTGAGCATAGGCAAGTCAAGACTCGTAGGGACGATTCTGGGGCAGATTGAGCGTCTCCGGTGAGAGCTTTTCTTTTTACTTCAACCATCTGGTTGGGGGGAGCAAACGAGTGTCGAGGGAGATTAGGGATACAAATGAGGTGGGCTTTGTATCAAGCGGATTTAACAAAGGTAATATATGGTCTTAGCGCGTGAGTGACGCGATGCCGGGCGCCGGAGTAAGTATCCCCCAGAGCCTTATCTTATCGGTCGCGTACGGCCTGCCCCTCCCGAACTATGAGATTGTACTCACAATTTCCTACAGTCCTTACCTTTGAGCAAGCTATTATAACACAAAGATGTGATAATACTATGCTATATAATTTTTAGTACACAAATAAAAATAGAATCATGTTCTGCACTCCAAACACTGACCAGGCTTAACTCAATTCTATCCTTTAGGCCCAGAGCCAAGCAACATTGGAAGAGTATGAAGAAACAATAGGTAAGGAAACACAGAACGAGAGGAAGCGCTTTTAGTTCGCATTAGTAACTTTTTGGAGGAACTATAGACGTAATCGTGAGCCCAGAAATGGTAAACGCATGGATGTTGGTGAAACCTCATGGAAGGAGTGTCTAATCTGAAAAGTTTTTATGCATGTGTCGTGGTCATTATTCATGACAAGCATGGATTATGATGGTATCATATATACATCTGGCTGCATTACAGGTTTAAATAAGAATGTGTTTACTTTCTGCAGCTTTGTGTGCATATAAGCATGACTCAAACCTGCCCCTACTTTGTCCTGCTACTTTAGTGCCCGATCACCAAGGCACCAATAATTACTGCCTTGGCACACCTTATCTGTACTTCCACGGACGTCTAGTGTGGGCCGTCACTTTTGACAGCCTGGGAACTAGCGCGACAAATCCACTTGGATTATCCATGTATACATACCGGCAAAGCTTCTAATACTGACTTGTATGCCAAGTTTCACGGAAGGCACGGTATATCATTGATTTCACAAAAGGGGGTCAGCATCAACGCCAAGAACGTTCGCCATTGGCATCACAGTGACTCTAACCTTGGGAGTGGTGACTACTAAAGGTCTACCTATGATGTCTGCTCAACCAAGCCATATTTCAGGCCCATCAGAGCCATCGGTAACCCCGGGGCCGGTGCGACAACGCTCCAGACAGGCCTGTCTCCCCTGTCGTCGACGCAAGAGGAAATGCGATGGCAAAATGCCTTGCAATATCTGCAAAGGATATGATTACGAATGTGAATACGATACCATGGCATTATCAGCACCTTTAAAACGATCTGCGCCGAATGGGTCATTATCCCAGCCATTGTCTAAAATGACACGATTGACACACCAACCATCTACGTCCAAAAAAAGCACAGATTCATCGATTTTACCCGGGGTTATTGAACCGTCGAAACCTCGTTATGTGGGAAGGTATTCATGCGTTGCATTCCCACTCTATGTTGGCTTGGAAGTTCAGGCGACCAAACTTCCACGACTGCACTCATTCGCATACCATACGGGAGTCCGCAAGGAACCAGCCTGTGCAGTTTCCCACAAGGTCGCAGGGGAAATCCCTTGGAACATAGCAAGAAGTCTCATCGATATTTATACTGCCGTTATTCACCCTGTCTTTGGATTCCTAGATATGGGTCGAATCTATATGCTCTGTGAGAAACACTGGCACGGGCAGCCCCAAGACATGGCTTTCGAAGCTTTGATCTGTGGGATTCTTGGGTTAGCATCCTTGTTCAATGACTCCTTGGACCAGGAGACCGAACAATGGATAATCTCACATGCGAAAGAGATCCTTGAAGATGATGTGATCAGTCGCTTCCCTACTCTCGAAATTATTGCTGCATGGATACTTCGAACAATATACATTCGATGCACTGGGAGACCTCATGTGGCTTGGCTTTGTAGCTGTACCATTATGCATCTTGTTGAAGCGGCAGGTCTACATCATGCGCCCGAGTTCATAATGCAAGCCATTGGCAACATTGCCCCAAATCCGGAGACTTCAGATATCATCAACCGAACAGCGCAGGTCGCCAACTGTGTCCATGTCCTCATTGCATTCGAGTATGGCAGGTCCATCATGACATTCAATCGCAAAATACTTGAAACTTCCAATTCGACATCTAGAGGAGGGGATTTCACATCGCAATTATGCAGTCTCGTTGCAGCTATACCAACGAACCAAAACACCGATAATCTGGAGGTTCTCATACAAGAATTGCTCTCCGCTTTGGAAAAACTTGCGGAAACAACCGTTGACCATGATTTCCTCATACTACTGCGGGCAGACCTTGCCTTGGGTGTCTACCGTCGTCTTCGTGTCATGGATCCAAGCCTTCGGCAGGGACAGAACGACCGTGTGATCGCAACCGGAACAGCTGCCATATCTGCAGCACGGAGACTCGCCAATCAAAACCAGCCGTGGTGGAATGTTGTTGGTACCGTGTTCCAATTTGCGTGTTCTTTGCTTGTTATGGACACAGTCTCAAGCTGTGAAAGGCTCTCGGAGACGATGGACACCCTAGAACTTATTGTGGATCGATTCAGCACACATCTGGCCAAGGAGGCACTCTGCACAGCTCGGCAGCTTGCCAAGGCATCCTTGGACAAGAAGCGCAAAGGCATGGAAGCGCTTGAACGAATCGTTGGAACATCTACACCTGAAAGTACGGCCCCAGGAACGGAGGGGCAGCTTTTGCAGGATATTTCATCGCTCAGCCCATCGTTGGTAGCTCAGCTTCCTATTGATTTAGATTATTTGTGGGCCATGGATTTTCAAATTCCCCTTTAAACCGGTGGGAATGTGGCTCTATATTATTTAATTACGGCCCTCGTGAGCTAGAACGAAAAATTTACAAACTTTTCTTAGATGACCTCCTCCAAGTCACAATCATAAAACTGGTCGCGACCATGACACCTAGCCCAGCTAAACCAAGACCCATATATGAGGCTCCACGGTAACCTTTTAGGATATCTTGCCCATCATCATTGACGTAGCTCTCCACCACTCCAGCAAAGCCCAGTCCCAAGGAGATTGAGTAGTTCACGGCCGTGGTCACGAGCGAACCGGCAACACCTTGATCTTCCGCTGGCATGGCGTTGCTTAGGATCAAAATTCCGGACGGGAAGGACATATCCCTAATTTCAGATTAGCAGAAGTCAATTTGTTTTCAAGATTCAAGTGTTTCCTACATTCCCCAGGGTGTAATAATCGCGATCAAAAAGGCGTTGGCCCAGTAAACCTGGCCAATGGGCAACGAAACCAATAACGCCTGGCCTATCGCGAAAGCCATCATGGCGATGAACATGATCACGCAAGCTGGAAGGTATCCGAGAAGCACTCCAGTACACACAGCCGCAATGGCACCTGAAACAGCGACACCGGAAAATCTGGCTGTCGTAAGAAGCCCAGTGGCTGATTCGATGTTGGTCATAATAGCGTAGTAGTAGAATACTACAACGCCAAATGAAGACCAGCCAGCACAAATGCAGCCGAGGACCCAGCCAGTCTCGCCTTTGAAAACTGAACGTGGTAATAGTGGATACGCAGACTTGCTCTCCACATAAAGGAAAGCCCCGATGATCAAAATCCCCACAATCAGCAATGCATAATTGTAGGGAACTTGCCATCCTACAGTGGCGGCCTGATTCCATGCAAAATTGAAGAGAATCATACCCGAGACGCCGAGCATAGCCCCGAGTCCGTCCAATCGAGCAAATGCAGAGAGTTCAGGCCGTGGCTTTTCTTGTGGCATGTGAGGAATCACCAGGAATCCAAGGATAGCAAACATAACACACGCAATCGCGCAAATCCAATATGCCCAGGGCCACCATAGCTTCTCAGCAATCAATGATGAAAAAGTTGCACCAATTATGAATCCTCCTGGTGCCACAGCTCCAAACATACAAAATACCATGCCCTTTCGCTTGCCGGGTGGGTATGTTCTTCCCAAGATGGCGACAGCATTGGGAAGAAGAGCGGCCGCGCCAATGCCTTGACATGCTCTACAGCAATCGAGGTATACTGTAGTGGACCACACAGAGAAACCGGCCAGAAGAGACCAGAGTGCAAACCACATAAAACCAGTGATAAACATCAAGCGATGTCCATAAACGTCGCCCAGTCTTCCGGACACCAGGATGAATGTCCCGACTGTCAGACTGTATGCTGCCGAAGCCCATGTCAGTTGTTGTGGGGTGCTGTCAAAACTGTCGCTAATCTGTTTCAGGGGTGCGATTGACAACGACAGACCAGCTTGTGTCATGAGCTGGGCGGCACAGACAACAATGACAAAAGCCACTTCGTGTGGAAAAGATTTCGGTGGTGGATAGGGGGATGCATCTTGTTTTTCGTCGATATCCGTATTGAAAGAATCCGGTGCAATTGAACGTTGTTCAGGTTCCATATTGTGGTCCGTCGCGAACGTATTTTCTTGGGTGCAGAATTAGCTTCGGCAAATTTACCGACATGTCAGAACTTTATCGTACCTGCGTCTGGGCTTATATTATGCTCTTTTGAGTCCAGAGTCGCGTCTGCCATTGTGGCTGGGTCAATAGGGTCAATTTCAGAAAAGGAGAATCATTCCATAAAATCTGTGTGAAGTAAATTGCGACTTTACACACTAATCGGTCAGTCGACGAAAATCTTACATATATCCGTCGGATCGGCATCGCGTCACTGATTGATAAGTCGGATCCCGTATCTGCCACGTGGCCCGCACGGTCCGCACGTTCCGCACCAACACCGGTAGCCTTCCATCCCGATCACCTCACACTCAATGCCGAGAAGGGAAGGGAAGTACAGGTGGGTCACATGTATACGAAAAAGAAGTCTTTGTTTGAAAAAAATTGTTGACAGACATGTCCCGAGCTCACTATATAAAGCGGCTCGCGCGTCACATTGATTGTCGGCACCTCACCAGTTCAATTTGGTTCTATTCATGGTCTTCTGGAGTCATTGAAGGGCAAAGACAATCAAGTTCAAGAGAATGAATTCCATGATGATGAAAGCACTTCAATTAACTCGTGTCACCTCGAGTGTGCCCCCAACATTCGCAAAAGCAAACCTGCCCCTCCCGCGCCCGAAACCTGGTTATGCATTAGTCCAAATACACTATGCCTCAGTACAACCATCTGATCGAATGAATGCTCAGGGAGGGTTTCCATACACCACATTTCCCCGGATCCCAGGCCGCGACTACTCAGGCGTGGTAGTTGCTGTGGCAGATGACACCAATGACGCCAAATCCTGGATAGGCAAAAGTGTCTACGGAACAAGTGGCTCAACTCTTGGCTTTGGAGTCGATGGAACGCACGCCCAGTACTGCTTGGTACCCCAAGCTGCACTTGTTGAAAAACCTGCACCTCTATCCCACATCCAAGCTGCCACTGTTGGTGTCCCATTCACCACAGCGCTAATGTGTCTTCGCCGTGCACAGGTAACTGCAAATGACATCGTCTTTGTGCTAGGCTCAAAAGGAGCCGTTGGATCTGCAGCTGTACAAATGGCCAAGGCACTGGGAGCGAAGCAGGTATTGACAGCAGCGAGACGAGACGACTCAAAGCCCGATATTCTCTTGGCTACTCAGGACCTTGCCGCCTTGCTTAAAGACAGAATCTCAGCTCTGACCAACGGACATGGAGTGGACGTGGTTATCGACACTGTGGGAGATCCGGCGTTGATGTCGGCTACAATGAAGCAGTTGGCAAATAATGGGCGCTTTGCATGGATTGCAGCTCCGAGGGGAAATGTTGACAAGAGTATTTCCTTGGATATATTCCAAGCATATCGGAAGGGACTATCGCTTCTTGGATGCAATTCGGCCTCACCCACCGTTGAAGAAATGGCGGAGCAATTAAGATTTATGAGCGATTGGATCGATCGAGGGTTATTGAAAGCTCAAGACGAGAAGGACTTCAATGTGGTCACGTTGGATGATGCCATCGAGAAAGGCTATGGGGAGACTGGGAAGGTGATTATTGATATGTCATAATAGCATCAATACAGTATCAACGAACTGTTCCATTTGGGTGATTGCCTCTATTGATCCACAAGCATTTATTGGGGAGCGCAATAATTGAACACCACAAAATTAGTTGAACACCACTCTATTTTATATCCAGTATGGTGCAGTAATTGTAATTCAGGGAAACCGGTGTCTCGTGTATCAAAGTACATTGCATTACTTCGCTTAATACACGTCAGTATACGAGATGACGCTTCATTAGAGTCATAACCTATGTAATAAAAGATAACTTGATGGGTATCACTCTTCAAACCTTCACCTTCCAGCGTGGTCTGCAGAGTAACGTGAGCAAGTAGGTACTTGGGTATGTACTCGATAATACTACTCCGATTTTGAATACCGCGCTACTTTGAATGCGGTAAGTGAGGGTGTTCAAGTAATTTTGTGGTGTTCAATTAAGAAGCTCCTTTCTTGGTATCGCGGATACTCCCGCATGGAGACCGGGTCTCAGGCACAGCGATTAGGTAAAAGGTTATACTAAAATCTTGGCAGGGACGACGACCCTATCGACTGTTGCTATAACACCCATTGCCTTTGATAGTACGTAGGTTACCAAACCTTTAAGTGTCTCTAGTAATCTTGGGACATAAAAGCTTACGGGTAATTCAGGAAAGAGAATTGATTATATTCTGATACCGAAAAATTATTAATCGCTTCACGACCCTATAGTCCATTCAATGTTGCTAGGACCCACTGACCACCTTGGCAAGTACTATTGATGTCCAAAAATTTACGAGGAAGGAGGAGTGGCAAGGTTCTGGTTAAGTTCCTTACGCTGGACAGCGCCGAATCGAGTATTGCCAACATCGAAAACCTATCAGACTGTGGATTAGCACTGTTCCTTGCATCAGACGAAAATGATCACTTACGGCGTAAATTCCCTTCAAGAAAGTATCACCGAGAATATCCATATCCATCGAGCCACGGCTCTGGATACCACCATAGATCCATCCAGACTTCGCTTCCACGAAGCCCAAGTCCTCCTTCTGCACGGCAAATTGCTTGTCGCCAACAGCAAACGACACAACAGGCAAGTTATCAACAGTGGTATCGGAAGGATAAATATATCCCTGGCTTTCACTATCGTATTTAGCTCCCTTAATAGCATCATAGATGGCCTTGCAGGTAGCATCATCCACAAGAGCCAAAGTGGTACCAGTGTCAGCAATGGCAGTGTTTCCAGACCGAGTGATGGTTTTTCCATTCACGGTCGCAGAAGTGGAGTCGAACAGCCAGAATCCCTGGCTCTTATCAACAGGTGTGTAGGTGATGTCTGCACCGGCAGCCGTTACGGTAGCCTGGTCAATGTAACCGAATGTATAGAACGACTCGCCCTTGTCGGGCTCATCGGCATCACGCCACGATCCCAACTTAGCTGTGAACAGCTCAGCAGATGACGGGATGTCGGCCTGGGTGATCATGTTATCCACCGGGGTAGCTACAGACTTTGGCTGCACGGTATTAATGTTGGAAAATGCGAGACCCAGCAGACCATCACCAGCCCCGCTTGCGAATTGGGCCGACAGGGTATCTGCTAGCTCGATAGCCTGGTTTTTCACAACCACGCCACCGATGTTCACATCATCAGTACCGACGGTACCAGAGGCAGAGGATCCATCGCCGTAAGAGATCTTCCAGGTCGAGCCTTCCTGGGTCTTGAAAGTGCTCGATTTGCTGGAGTCAAAGACCGTATGGTCGGAGTATTGGGACAGGGTTGCCGACGGCAACTTAGTCGACCAGACCTAACCCAATCTAGTTAACAACCAATCATTTCCCACAACAACAAAGCTAAGGGAATCAGGGAATCAGGGAACGGGGTAATGTAACAATAATATAATTGACTTACCCATAGATCGGCAGATCCCGTATCAAAGTCCAAATTCAGGTTCTGGGCCGGACTACCAATACCCACTTGGGCAAGGTACATCGAATCATTCTGCACGTCCTCGGCGCCCACCTCGCCCACCTGGTCGGTATCGACGCTCTTCTTCTGCAGCACCTGGCGCATATGCACGCGCCCACCGACAGCCTTATCGGTGTACTGCCGGCCTGTCTGCTGCATGGCATTGCCGAGGAAGTATGGACCAGGTTGAGTCGGGTTGAAGCGATACTTGCGCATCAAATGCACGTACGACTTTGTACCCGACTTCTTGTAGTGAGGGTTGGCGATGATCTTGATCTTCGTTGCCGACATGGTGCGGGATTTGCGGGGAAGCTTGGACTTCAAGAATTTACAGATAGACATTGTTAGCTATGGGCCCTGTGGCATTGACTACAGACAGGGACATGATGGTTCTGGGCGGAACTGGATACCTTTTTATTATCTGTTCTTTGGGGAATGTGAGTGGAAATTGAAACTGAATGTGAATGTGATTCAGGTCAGTTGGTCTTCAGCTGCTTTAAATGTTTGCCATTTCGTCATTGCAGGTGACGGGATTTAGCGTGGGAAGGCAGCTCTTAGTCCAGTGGCGATCTATGTCGTATCAGAGATCGGCATGAATGATTCTATCAGCCGGGCGGGGCAGCGCCTCCGTAGGACCACAAGATAAACCCTTGGATTACTCTCTATCTTATTGGACATTTTGCGGAAATCATCTGCCAACGCCGAATTCAAACCCCCACCCCTTAAACCTCCCAAAACAACAGCAAATGGAACATAATTAGGAAAGGATTAACGGAACGTCTGGCTTATCTCTTTCGAGTCTTGGACTTGGGGGCATTCGAAACACTTGCCGCCCGTGAGGTGGAGGCAGAGGCACCCTTGCTAGCGACCTTAGCAGCAGGTTTAGCCTTGGCCTGAAACAGGTTAGCAGACATCGGGAAAGATCACCCAGCCAAGCTGTAACTTACGGTGGTGGCGCCATTCTTAGCCTTCTTCTTTGCAGGAGCTGCCGCGTCATCGTTCTCCTCGTCCTCGTCGCGGTCTCGGCCACGGCCCTTCCCCTCTCCTTTGCCCTCCCCATTGGCCTTGCCTTCGGGTTCAAACTCCTTGGCAATGGTATTGAGGAGCGTAGTGCAGCGACGACCAATCTCAACTGGAGTACGGCTGAGGAAGAACCAATCGAAGCGGAAAAGAGGCGATTCCCGAACCTCGTCGCGTATCTTATCGTAGAGACCATCGCCTTCCACGCCGTACTTGTCCAGCATCACGAGCAAGAAGCGATCCTCCTCCTCGGTATAGACTTTCTTGTTGGTTGTAGATACCGTGTAGTTAATCTTCAGCTGCTGCAGGGGCACCCGATACATTTCCATCTTTTTGCGTAGCATCTTGCGCTGGTGGTTCATCTTGCGGAGCTTCTCCTCACCCTGTTCAATCACCTTGAGATACTTAGGATAATCTTGAATCTCGGTGTATCGCCGCCAGAAGACTTCAGCATACTCTTCAACCTCATCGGGCTCCTTGCTGTCCACCTCGGTAGCGATACCCTTATAGTCAGTGCGGCCAAATTTGGCTGAACCGTTGACAAACTGTTGGAAATCACGGCGGTTCCAGGTAGAGAAGCCTTCCTCCGACATGCGATCCTTTTCCGCTCGTTCTTCCTCGGTGAGTGGCACAGAATTGTCGATCTCTTGTTGCTCAAGATCTCGCTCTGCCTCTCGGTCGCTGAGCTCTTCCTCTGGCCCTTCGGGCAAGGGAGCCTTGTAGCCAATCTCCTTATGGAAATAGGCAGTTTCTTTCTCCTGCAGTTCTTGCAACCCAGGAGGGAAGAACTGCCAGTCATGGACTGTGGTCTGCTTAGGAGCCCGTGGAACCTTGGGCTTAGTGTCGGCAGTCCGCCCACCGGTAGCTAGGGCTTGACGGTAGTATTTGTCGATGGAGTAGAACTGTTCTTTTCGCTCACGCTTGGCGGGGTTGATCCAGGTCATACCGATATCCTTCTTGCGCTCTGTGAAATCCTGACCATTCCATTCATACGCGCTCTCGGAACTAAATTTCTGCAAATCATCGATGCCAAGCTTCTCGTACTTTTTGTTCAGCTGAGCTGTTCGCTCCTCGCCCTTTCGGAGGATAGCTTCAAAGTCATCCTGGGTAATGTCGTTGGAGCTTCCGTCGCCCGCGCCTCTCGGGCCGAACACATTGGCAGCACCATGCTGAATCATACCAAGTAGATCGTCTTTCGACGCGGCATTCTTGGATTGTTGTTGAGCGCGCCCTTGCTGGATGACAAGTTGATCTAAACGCAGTTTCTGGGCTGCGCGTTCAAGGACCTTTTCCTCGATCGCATTCTCCGTAACAAATCTGAAAACCTTGACCTGCTTGGTCTGTCCAATTCGATGCGCACGGTCCATAGCCTGGAGATCGGCTTGGGGGTTCCAATCACTATCAAATAGTACCACAATGTCGGCAGTGGTGAGGTTAATGCCTAGACCACCGGCACGTGTAGTCAACAGGAAAATGAATTTGTCCGACCCAGGTTTGTTGTAGTCATCGATCGCAGCGATGCGATCCTCATGGGCCGTGGTGCCATCAATTCGACAATAGTTGTATTCACGGAACACGCAGTAATCTTCCAGAATATCCAGAACACGGCTCATCTGGGAGAAGATAAGGACACGGCTACCATCGGCCTGCATGCGATTCAAAAGCTTGTCCAAAATAGCCATTTTGCCAGAATTGAACACCAGGTGCTCGTCGGTGGTGTAGGGAGGCCCGGGCTCGGCGCCCTCAAAGAGGTAGGGGTGATTACAGCACTTCCGCAATTGCATGACAATATTCAAGAGACGAGTCTTAGACTCGCGCTTTCCGGCCGCACCGTTGACAGCATCGATATCTTTCTCCAAAATCTTCTGGTACCACTTGATCTGCATCTCGGACATGGGTACGTAAAGATTCATTTCCTGCTTGGGTAGCAGGCTCTTCTCAACATCGCTCTTCACACGGCGAAGTAGGAAAGGACGAAGGACGCGGTGGAGTTGCTGTACAACGGTATCCTGATCGGATTCCTGGTTGTTGAACCACTGGTCAAAAGCGTCGGAGTCACCAAAAACATCCGGCAGCAAGAAATTGAGCAGTGCCCACAGCTCGTGGAGGTTGTTTTGCAACGGAGTACCGGTGATCAACAGTCGGTTGCGGGAGTTGAACAGACGGATAATTTGCGACAGGGAAGACTCCTCGTTCTTGATGCGGTGGGCCTCGTCGATGATAATGTACTCCCAGGCAAACTTCTTGAGATGCGACTTCTCGCGGAGGATCATCTCGTAACTGGTGATACATACGTCAAAGTTCTCATTGACAAGGCGGTCATTGATTAGACGTTGTCGCTCTTCCTTGTCACCCTGGAGAACCACGACATCAATTTCGGGGGTCCACCTAGCAAACTCTCGTTTCCAATTATCGAGTGTCGATTTTGGAACGGCGACTAAATGCGGGCCAGAGATTCCAGCAACGTAGCGTAGATAGCCGAGGAAGGAGATAGTCTGCAAAGTCTTGCCCAGTCCCATCTCGTCGGCCAAGATACCAGAGATACCGTTTTCGTGAAGGGAAACCAGCCAGTTTAGACCGGCAATCTGGTAATCGCGGAGTTCTCCGTGGACAAAAGCTGGCGACTCTCGGAACACAGTGGTGGTCTCCCCGCCACTCTTTTCATCCTGCAACAACTCTGCATCTTCCTCCTGCTCTGTTCGGCGACGTCGGTCTCCGCCTGCACCTCCAGAGCGCGAAGATCCCTTGCGTGCTTTTTCCTCAGATTCCGCATTTTGGCGATCGATTTCAGCCATGATTTCCTTGATCCGTGGGTTAGGGTTGGTCTCGATAAAGTGGCGGAACAGGTCGGTGAGGCCCAGCAGGTATCGGAATCGACGAATAGAATCATCCTCCTGACCAAGAGAATGATGATTAGTTGTTCACATATAAGGTTTCTCGGGCATTGCCCAGTCTTACCTTGGTTTCGTCCAGACGGCTTTGCTTCTTGCCCAAGATACTCTTTCTCAGTTGTGTAGCTTCTGACCGACGTCGTCGTCCATCTCCTAGAGCGGCATCGCCTGCGACGCTGCTAGCTGTGGTGTTGGGGTTGGTCTCCGAGTCCTGGCGGGGAGATGTGTCAGTAACTTGTCGAGGTAGCGGGCATTAAACAGGACTATGATTTACCGTGTATTCAGGGGTAGCTTGATAGCTCTAGACATATGGCAGCAATTAGTATCATGATACTGCGCACCGGGCCTGCCTTTATTGCAGCCGCATCGCGATGCGACGATGACGGAGGGAATGGAAGTAGAGAGCAAGAACACTTACCGGCGCGTCCACGGGAATCGATGGGACAACATCATCATTAGCGTCAGTCATTGGTGTGTCCGCCTGGGGCGGAGAGTCAGTAGCGGCTGGTGCCATAGTTTATCTTCAGCGCGCGAGGCACAAAGAAACTCAAGGTAGGCACAAGCACGTCTCGGTCACGTTGACCGTGTGGCTTTAGGGTGGATATCACAAAAGAAGCTTCACAGCATAAACAACACCGAGGGATTGAAATTCGAGGTAGTTCTGAAAACCAAGGATGGCGCGGGTAAGTTGATTTAACAGCAGCACCAAGTTAATGATAATAACCTGAGAAAGAAGAAACGCCTCCAGTCGCGCTGAAGAAGAGCAAATGGGAAAGCGCGGCCCACTGCACGCGCTGATTGGTGGATTCCATTACGTAACCAAACCAGCGGCACTTCGGATCAAAGGTTCTCCCGCAGTGGGGTCACGTTACCGGGCCAGTGCAAAAGATCATCATCTGCAGTCAGGTACTCACTAGTTCCCCTCCTTGTATACTTGGAACTTGATAGAATTTAGAGCTAGGGAACACCCCAGAGGCTTCTAGGCTTCTAGCTTTCTCTTATTCTCTGTATTTTTGGGAGGCTTTCCATTCCATCTCCTTATCTTTGTTCTTGGTTCGACTGTTTCGAGGGCCCGGACGACTACAGCAATCCTTTGCCCAGATACGATACATCACACCACGCCCGTGAATACCACAGCTTCCTCGCCCCTTCAGACCAAGACTCTATACGTGACCACAACATATTTATTCAGCTATGGATTCCATGAGATCGTTAAATACGTCTCTGCCAAGCTCAACCCCGCGCCCACAGCCACCCGAGCAACTCCTGCAGTCATTCAAGGCCGCCGCCTTATCTGTGACCAACCTTTACAAGAATGCAGTTTTTGAACAGGCCCAAGCTAGGCAGGCTGGCTACCAGGATGCGTTGGAGGACTTGCTTCATTTCCTTGACCGGGAGAACCTAGGCCTTGGCGACGGAGAGGGGTGGAAAGTCCGGCAGTGGGCAACCGAGAAGCATGATGGAACTGGGTCACAAAGCAGCGACGAGGAGGAACGTGTCGACTCAGAGAAGCGTGATCGAAGTGCCACTCCGGCTACTGTCCGCAAAGAGTCTGAACCTTTAACCCGCCAACCCCCGACCTCTACGCCAACCTCTACGCCGACCCCTGCACCTCGCCCTGAAACCACCATCCCTACCACACAACCACAAGAGAACTTGATGGGAGCCCCGACAGTGTTTACCTTCACTGCCGGACCAACCTTCCCTCAGTGCCAGGATGATATGGATCTGCAATCCCCGGACAACTCTGCCCCATCCTCGCAAGACGGCGCCCCCGTCAGCGTTTCCGTGATGCCTCGAAACTCCCGTCAACAACATCGCCACAATAATCTCAACCGCCCGAACGCCCGGTTCGCCCCACGCGAGTCCCCAAACAGCCTTGGGTCAAACCTTGGGTCGAGTCTTGGATCGAAGCGAAAATTCACAGTACCAGATTTCTTCGACTTGTCTGGGCTATCAAATGGCCGGGATTTATTTGGAGGGGGCAAACGAGGTCGTTTCACATAGGAACCTTTCCTTGACCGTACGACCTTGACGAGATGACGAATTTCCTTTCTGATTGTCAGGCAGCACATGGGTGGACTTGGGGGGATTTTACTTTTTCGGGTGCATATTGAGGACGAGAACCCTTGCATAAGGTTTTGCTGCATATTCCCTTTGCCTGTTTCAGGCTTTCTTTCTCCTAATCGATCCCCTTTCGCTTTCCTATACTTTGTCATACAGCATATAGAGAGGATTTGTGTGTGGAGATACCCAGTGCAGCAGCTATCATTGAATTGTGATAGTATAACAAATCAATATCTTACAAATTTCATTACTTTCTAACCTTTAAACAACATCTCGTAGACCTTATTGTACAAATCCATTATAAACAATCCCGATATGACCTCCCTGGCGCCTAGTTCAATGCGCGCCAGATCCCCATACCGATTAAAGTCGCAGATATGGAAGCGATTCCGAGCTGTCGTGAGCCCATCTTGTATTTGCTAGGACCTTGCATGATCATCTTCTCTTGTTTCCGCAGATTGCTCATGCCAGTATAGTAGCTGTAGATGCCGAGACCAACGAATGCCGCAGAGCCTATTCCCGGAAGTCAGTAAGGTTTCTCGGTATTTGTAATATCGGCTTTGGAGGCCACGGCGAGCTCTAGGTCATGGATAACGAACCAGTTACTCTGCAGGACAAGCAGTCATCATATTTGTCCTCTGCCAACGCCTGTTTGGCATCCTTTTGCTGGATATCCCAGGAACGATTATCTGATTGAGAAGACATTGAAGATGTGGAGATAGGATCTCGAGAGATCCTGAAAGAGTCAAATAGAGTCTTAGTTCGAAGCACCTATGCGAGTACAAATTGCGGAGGCAATCGCGTGCATCCGAAAAGTAATCCAGGGCGGGATTCTGCGGCAGAACCCGCAGCTACAGTGAGCTATACAACTCCGAGAGTTCCTGTCTCAAGCAACAGCCATCATGAGCGGTGAGATTGATGCCGTCTACATATTTGACGAGCAAAAGTATGCGGTCAAACTCCGAAATTATAGAATTTCGCTAACCCCCTTCTCCAGCGCCCCTCTCGTCGAACATGTCTACCGAGCCCGCCCGCCTTCGGCCGCGGCCATCTTGCCCCTCTACCTCGCCCATGCTGCCCCGCGCCCTTCATTGCTGTACTTGCCCAGTACAAGTCCACCGGTGACTGTGTTCTCGATAACCCAGTCGAATTTGCTGTTTCTTGCGGTGAGCGAGGTGGATACGGAGCCGCTTCTGGTGCTTGAATTCCTGCATCGCGTGGTGGATGTACTTGAGGATTTTGTTGGCGCTCCTCTTCTCTCAACCAAAATTCAGGCGAGTTATGATGTGGTGGCTCAATTGCTGCATGAGATGTGTGACGGGGGAGTGGTATGTAATACCGAACCCAACTCGTTGCAGGAGGTTGTCGACGTTCCGGGATGGATGGGGAAACTTCTTGGTGGGATAAGCGTACCTGGGTAAGTCCTGCTACTGATTCGGTATTTTCACCTCAATTCTGATGCCCCGTGTTCATCCAGTTCTTCTACTCCCACTACGAGCAATCCTCTGAAGCAGTCACTGGCTGCGGCTAGTGCAGCTCAAGGCCCCGCAATTCCCTGGCGACGACCCGGAGTACGGCACACATCCAATGAACTATATGTTGATATTATTGAATCTCTCTCTGTGACTATGGCGCCTTCTGGAAGGCTACTATCTGCATTAGTATCTGGGACTATCGCATTCACCGCTAAAATATCGGGAGTTCCCGATCTCTTATTGTCATTATCAGCTCCTGGCGGCCAACAGTCACTCGCCCGCAAGATTGGTTTGCCCGTCTTCCATCCATGTGTTCGCCTGGCTCGCTGGCGCGAGAAGCCGGGAGAGCTCAGTTTTGTGCCTCCTGATGGTCGGTTCATCCTGGCTGGGTATGAAGTTGATCTACTTCCAATAGACCCGGATCTTGACCACCCACCCAGCCATATGGAGAAACTGTTCCTTCCTGCAATTGTTGATATTCGCAAATCGCTTGGTCCTTCTGGGGCAGATTTCGAGGTTCGACTCACCCTCAATACCACTTTCCCCGGTCAGCCCTCTCGTCCAGTCCCATCTCGAGCTGGATCAGGGACTTCTACACCATCCTTCCTTGGTGGTGGCAGTAACTCCAGTGGGCCGGTATTAGAGGAGGTGGTTGTCAGTGTCCCGATATCTAAATCTGTGCGTCACATCACGGACATGCAGGCCAGTCGTGGTGATGCCCAATACTCCCCTAATACTGGACTGCTTGAATGGCGAGTCCCCACTGGCCGCGACGCTGGGACTATTTCTGGTACCGCAACTCTCCGCTGCACTGTTGCAGGCTATCCGTCGGCGGATGAGGACATTGATAGTCTGGAAGAAGTCGATGAAGACGCCAACGCAAACCTTCTACAAGGTTACTACGAGGACCCTGCCTCGTACGATAACCCTTCTACCAACACCACCCGGAAAACACGGTCAGGCGACCCCGCAAAGAAGAAGAAAAAGAAGAAGAAGGAGAAGTCGAGCAAGAAGTCATCCCGTTCGGCTGCTGTTCTCACCGAGGACACAGGTGATACCGAAGCCGTCTCAGAAGAACCAGTCAAAGTTTCCGCTTCGCCTTCTCCCAATCCCTCCACTCATGCCCAAACGCCTCCTCCACAAGTTCAATCCCAGACTCAAAACAATTCACAACTCCCGGCATTCTTTGCCCCTTCATCTGCATCCCGTTCTGCACCCCGCAGAACCAAAGCCCAACTTAATGCGAATCTCATGCCGAACTCGGCATCCGTCTCCTTCTCAGTGCGCGGCTGGCTCCCCTCTGGCATTAAAGTGGAAAGTCTGAATATCGATCAGCGCCGCAGCCGTGGTGTTGGCGAGAGTGTCAAGCCGTATAAGGGTGTCAAGTACCTGTGTGTGAGTCGGCGCGGCGTGGAGCGTCGTTGTTAGGCAAGCATATTTTCTGGGGGTATTCAGTATCAATCAGGGCCGAAGCACGAAGCACGAAGCGTGCAGTATTGGTTTTGCTGGTGTTCTTCATATCAGGCATGATATCAATCTCGCAATACAAAGCTATACACGAATAATGATATCGATACGTTATGGGTCAAGTCTTTCCTCTTAGACTCATACCTGTGCTCGGATTAAGGCAGCAGGGCCTCCAAGGGCTCCTCTGTCTATGTAGCATGAATATGTCACAACATCCCTGTATATCCTGTGACTATCAAGCCGTAACCCACACAGAAAGTGGGCCGCGCTACATTCTTTGTCCAAGATTGTACACTTCGGTGTAGATCAACCCAAAAATGGTCTCCAAAAGCGATCATCAATTGGTTTGCCAATGTGCTAGCTATTTCCGTAATTACACTAATCCCAAAATCGCCAAAAATCATACACCCCCACGTACCTAGGTAAGAAGTACAAATCCACCTAACCATTTAAAGTTTTGATCGGCGCTCCACGATCTGAAGCGCAATGTAGGCAACTATAGACAAGTTAGAACTAGTTCATAGTGTATGACAAGTAACAAAAAAGGGATATCCCCATTAATATTAAGTCTTTAAATCGTGTATTGGGATGACAAGGGAAAATGTAAAGTGAGCGTGACAAGCGGATTTCAAATCCACTGAGAGTAACACATGAAGCAGAAGCTTCTAGCAAAGAAACACACGGGATGCAAAGGCAGGGTATCAACCCTTCCAGTATAAAGAAGGGGTTTGGGATATTTAGGCCCGGAGATTTGCCGAGACGAAAGATTCCGGACTTATTCGTCGTCTCCTTCGTCTGAGAAGATGAACAACCGAGAGAACATGACAGGGTGAACCAAAAAGAAATTCCAAAAGATGAAAATCCAAAAGTATTGACAAAGAATGGGGAGTAGAACGAATATATCAAAGACATAGGGAATAAAGTGAAGATATTTACTCACTGGCAGCAACGACAGTAGCACGGCCTGCACCAGCCTTGGCACTACCACCACCCAAAGTCAGGAAGTAGCGCAACCAGCCGAGAGTCAACTGCTGACCACTGCGGTCGAAGTCAGGCACCAATGCGCTGGCGGCCTTGAATGTCTGGATCTTGCCGGCGTAAGGCGGGTAACGGATAGCAAGAATGGACTCAAGCCAGCTGGGGGTAGTAGTGATGGTGCGACGGTGAACGAAGGTATCGAAGCTGGCACGACCACGGTATGCGCCGTGACCACTCTCGCCGACACCTCCGAACTGAAGGGTGGGGATGTGCAAGGCGGCATCGTTGACAGCGACACCACCAGAACGGGTAGAGGCGATGACTATATACTGTTAGACCGAGGAATATGTGGCTATGAATCTGACGTGTACTCACCCTTCTCGACATCGGCCTTAGAGCCGAAGGGGTAGACACCCAGAGGAGTGCTCGAAACACCGTTGGCCAGGCTGATAGCCTCATCCAAATTATCAACGGGAAGAATAGTAATGAAGGGACCGAAGCTCTCCTGGGAGCACATCGAATCATCAATCGAGTCCACCTGGACAACGGTCGGTTCAATGAAAAGCTCCTTCTCGTCCATAGTGCCACCCATCATAATCTTGCCCTTGGTGTTATCAAGCATGGACTTCAGGCGCTGGAAGGAGGCGTGGTTAATAATGTGACAGAAATCAGAGCTTCCCTTAGCACCATTAGGGTAGAACTCCTTGTATGCCTTCTTAAATTCCTCAACGACTTGCGACACGAGCGTCTTGTCCACAAGCAAGTAGTTCTGGGAAGTGCAGATCTGGCCAGCGTTCAGGAGCTTACCCCAGAGCATACGGCGGGCCACTAATCTCGGGTCGGCAGACTTAGTAACGAAAGCAGGGTTTATACCGCCCAGCTCGAGCACAACCGGGGTCAAGTTAGGCGCGGCGGCCTTGGCGACGATACGACCAACATTGGTACTACCAGTGAAGAAGATCTTATCCCATTTCTCTGCCAACAGTGCCTGTGTTTCGGAGACGCCACCCTGAACGACAGAGTAGCATGCGGGGTCGAGGCTGACCTCGAAGAGTTTCTGGAGCATGGCGGCGCTGTGGGACGCATTCTCGCTAGGCTTCAGGACCACGGTGTTACCGGCAGCAATAGCACCGATGACGGGACCGAGAGTCAACTGGAAGGGGAAGTTAAATGGTCTGCAGAGAGCAAAATTTATTAGCTTGCATTGCACGCGTGCATATTCGGAGTGGCGCTTCTAACCCGATCACCAAAACAACACCCAGGGGATCCTTCCGGATCTTGGGGCTCATGAATTTGTAAGTCAATTCAATATCCTCGGCCTTCTCATCCTTCATCCATTTGTGCAGGTTGCGGCAGGCGAAAATAATATCATTGAGCAACCATCCGGTCTCCGCAAGCTCGGTCTCGAAGCGCGGCTTGTTCAAGTCCAGCCGTAAAGCCTCAGCGATCTCTTCCTCGTTGTCCTTGATACTATAAAAGAAATGGTCAATATATTTCCACTGATCAGTCGCATAGAGCAGAACTCACGCCCAATAGAGCTTGCGCAGCTGCACAAGGCGGAATTCGACATCTCGGGTGCGGTGCTCAAGGAAGGCCTTGCGGGCAGTGGAGACCCGTGAGGGGATTTCCTCAACCGATGTGAACTGAAGCTCGGGAAGTGTTACACCCATGGTGAATAAGGTAGCAATATAGTGGTGGAAGACAAAAGAGAAGTCCTTACGTCAGAAGGATTTCTGGAAAGTTTTAAGGGTGTTCTCTCGTATTTAAGGGCGGTAAGCGGCCTACTCCGCATGCACATGCACTTCCGGCGGTTTTGCCCCGTCGATCCCGGGCCCCTTTTGCTGTTTTGGTGTTCTAGATTTGACGGCTTTTTTGTCGATTCTTTCAGATATTATTGACTGAGACGATGCTTCAATCAGATTGGCTATATAGACGATACAATCTAAGCTTGAACAAACCACCACCACTGACAGATTGCCCTCGTTATTGCTTTTTTTTGTGATTCAGAGCTTTGAAGAAGTTTAAAATTAATCACCCCCCGTCAATATCTCCACAATGCAGTCTAGCCGCGGCTTCACGCCACATGTGCCCCGCTCTAGTACGAGTCAACCCCTGGCCACCGGGATTCATCACTTTCGGGATTAGCTTGCGGCGTACTTCCGGTTTTTGAACACTTAGGGGCTACACATCTAGGGGCAACACGTATTCAAAATTCAATAGTCAGGATCCACTATACTCTCATTTAAGCTTCGGAAATTACTAATGCACTGATTTTGACATGCAGAAGACAGACGGCCGCGTACAAGGCGTGGCAACAGGAATCGAGTCCAGGATATAAAGAAAAAATCAAACATAAACGCCATATGTCCCAGGGCTCAGAAGATCCAACAACTATACAAGTCCAGCAAGTCTCTAGTTCTTGAACTGGTCCTCGGTAACACCTTTACCCATGGCCGCAGTGCTACTTACACCACCAGAAACCATCTTGAGCAAATTATCCACATAGTTGGCACCACTCCACTTCTGGTGGGTAACAACGTCCACGCCCTCCTCCATCTCAGGCTCCTGAACCAGCTCGCCATAAGCGCGCATTCCATTCTTCGCATACGCCTTGGCAAACTGGTGCGAGATGAGCGCAGTCGTGTGCAGACCAGCCAGGGTAATGAACTGCCAGGCGTAGCCGAGCTCACCGAGGCGCTTAATGTAGGTCTCCTGCTCGTCGCGGGGCATGGCCTTCTTCCAGTTGAACGAGGGCGAAAGGTTGTAAGCGAGCTTCTGCTCGGGCCAGACAGCGTGAACGCCGTCAGCGAACTCCTTAGCCTGCTTGTAGTCCGGCAGCTTGCTCTCCATCCAGATCAAGTCGGCGAAGGGCGCATAAGCGATGGCGCGGTTGACGGCACACTGGGTGCCACCCTGGTAGCGGTAGAATCCCTCACGGGTGCGTGGTGCCTCCCAGTTGAAGTAGATGTCGACGCCGGTGATGTCCTTGGCGATGGCGCGGGCTTCGGTGTTGCTCTTGCCCTTGGCAGCCTTGAGGTACTGCTCAATGAGGCCCTGCTTGTTACCAGCGGAGCTGGCCTTGATGGTGTCGACGACAGCGTCGTTGAAGAGCTTGAGACCAGCCTGTGCGGTCCATTGGTCCTCGATGGCCTGGAGAGCGGCTCCGTTCTTGCCGGCCTGCTCAGCAGCGACCATCAGGTCGTTCAAGGGCTGGATGTTGGGGTTTGTGGCGCCGACAATGAAGCCGTGGTCACGGTGGTCAATGGTGGAGGTGATGAGGGTGGCAGCCTCGGAGTCGGTACGGGCAATAGCCAAGAGATCGGAGCCCATGATATCGGCCTGGGCACGGATGGCGACGAGACGGTTGATGTGCTCGCTAATGGGAACCAGGACCTTACCGGCCATGTGGCCGCACTTCTTGGTGCCAGGAGCCTGGTCCTCAATGTGAATACCAGCGGCACCGCGCTCAACGAACAGCTTTGTCAACTTCATGACGGCAGTCAGACCGCCGTGACCGGTATCGGCATCGGCGATGATAGGACGGAGGTAGTCCACATTTGCAACAGTGGATCGCTGTTCCTTAGGAGTTGTGAGGCGCTCCTCACGCTGTTTCCGGTCGTGGAAGAGCTGTGCCAGGAACAATTGGTTGACTTTGCGGGGGACAGTGTCCTGTAAAGACATGCGCATAAGTAAATGTTGCTCTATAGATCGCGGCATGAATATGACTTACCATGGGGTAATCTGCAAGATCGGGAGAAGGCTCATCGGTCGACGAGGCTGTTGAAGAACTTTGCCAGCCAGAGACATAGATCGTATCGAGGAACTTGCACATCTGGGTGATCATAGTCGGCTCCAGACAGCCGTAGGTGAAGCTAGCCTGCTTGTTCTGTTCAACGACTCATATGTTAGCTAGTATACCAGAAATTTTGTATTAGCCGAATCATACCTTCCAGTTGTTTTCGAGTGTGCTCCAAAGCTTCTTGGCTTGCACATTGGATGGGTATTCAATCTTCAGGTTTCCGCGCTTTGCCACGATCTGCTCGGCAGTAAAGGGCCGCTTGGTGAAGCGCCACCGGTCATCCTTCCACCAGTTCTGGACAGCTTGAACCTCCGCCGCGTACTGTCTATCTTCGTCTTCGTGTAGACCCATGATGACTTTTATTTAATAATAGGGAGACAGGATGCGCAGAAACACAAATCTGTTAATATGCAACCGAGGTAGGTAAGGTAGCACAGCTAGTCCGGGAATGTAAGGACGAGAGTATGGGCAATGCAAATTGTCACAAAGAGGTAAAGGAAGAGAGGAGAGGAGAGTTGCAAAGCAAGAGAAGAGAACTTTGCTGATAATAGAAAAAATTTACAATCACAAGCCAGCAGGAAAACCAGGGTACTTATTCACTTTGCGAATGCGTCACAACCTTGTCGGTAAACGCTCGGCTGACCGGGACCAGCTCAACCCCAGGATGCCTAGGCTCAGTACGGTACTGTCCAAGAATCGCCATCAACCAATGTTCATAGGCGGTGCGCCGAAAGGCGGAGTGTGCGGGTACGGTTCGGGAGAGAGGATCCAGATGCTGGTGATCCTCGGTCTAATGGACGACTTGGCTCGGCGTTTTTATGGCGCTTGACACGGTAACATCGCTCTTCGCGCACATTTTCTCGCTCTATAGCTAGCAGTTATTTATCGGTATCTCATCTATGAGGTTCTACAGATTCAATGATCCTTTTTTGATCTTCTAAAACGAGGTCTGTGGCTCCGTGCAAGGACGCGAATAGATCGGAACGTCAATGAAGCAATGACGTCGACGAACATGTGCTTCGGGATGCATTACAATACGTGGTATTTTCACGTGCATTTAGCCATGACATTTGAATCTCGAAAGTAGACTTCACCTAACATTCTATAGTAATATAGATCGTACGATAGATCTGGATATATCTCCGTAAGCGGTTTCTGTCGTTTTCCCCTGATAATTTACTCCCATATTCGCTCAAATGGAAGCTATTCAAACATAAAAAAAAAATTTAAGAACGTATGAGTCATCAATACATTCCCGTCCTGCCCCGGTATTCAGCGTATCTCCACCCGCCATCTTGGCCTAGACAAATCATGAAGAACCCGAATCTTCAAGCAGCAGTCGTTTCCGGGTATACGATAATAGCCTGACAACTCAAAGCCATAATAAGTACATCAGGGAGGCCCAGCCAATACCTATATCCATTACTATCTACCTTCGGGCTCGTATACGTTCACCCCGGGGAAAACGAATATCCATCTAGGGCAAATATGTGTTCATGTATCCTGAATACGCAAACCCCTCAAGATCTAGCTCGAGTCCCTGAAACATGATTTAAAACACCACGAATTCATACCGGAGCAGCTGATAGTGATGGTCATTCTACCCTAGACCTTCCTCCAATAAAGATGATGCGCGGAGCGATTATAAAATGACTCAGTCTAACCGCTTTCATTGAACCTCGGCTCATCGACGCTGACTGTACCTCGCGTTGTATGTCCCACCACATAGATCCCCCTGTCTAGGGTCAGCAGGTAATCTACTAGGATCGACAAGGGTCCTGTATCGGAGAGAGCTAGATATGGAAATGTATCGAATGCGCGTTTTATTGGCGCTATCTTGCAAGCTTTCATACTTCTATCAGAGTATGAAACCTTCCTAAAGGTCAATTGCAGCACTTCAACCCCACAAATTATCTATCAAGAAAAACATACATTTAAAGCGCAACTGTTCTCTGCATTTACAACTAGTACAGTACGTACTATATTCATCGATCTCCACGAGAACAACCTCGGGAGATCCAGGGGGAATGCCCAGACTCCACCCGCAAATTGTCTCCGTAAGGAAGTAACTGCATCCTTCCAAGGTCAGCTGCATTCGGGCCCTCGATGGCGTCTCCAATACGGTTCGGAGTCCCTGGTGTTCCGGACGCTCGCCGGGGGGTTTCCGAGCGGAGCCCGAGTTATTTTCGCGAGTGCCGTGTCTGCGGGGGTATACTGATTCGTACAAATTGCGGGGGCTGATATACCAAGGCAGCTATGGTCAATAGATTTGATGGAACGAGAAAACAAATGATGTTTTTATTGCTTTTCGAAAAATCACGCTATTTGGAGCCAAGCTCCCTCTCCAGGAAGCCAATTAATCAACGCAGAATCAATCAATACATAAATCCGACGCCTGTACATATCTCATTCACTCTGCATGTCATAAGGGCCAGTTTGTTCTTCTTTCTTCGCTCCGATGAACACAAAACAGTTCTCAAGGCCCGACGTCCTTGTCCTCAGATTCACTTCTAATTGTACGCCATTGCTTTTTGATTTGTCTTACCAAACCTCCAATGAAGTGTCAAAGACATTCACAATCAAGACTCCAACTTCAATGCACAATTCGATTAGTACGCATTCTGTGCGTCAATCGCCTTCTTGTACGTATCGTAGGGTGTGATGGTTCCCAGCGAGCGACGCTGGTGCGCATTGAGGATCTCCAGCCCATACACGTAACTAGCATTGACCCAACCGAAACTAGATAATTAACGTCAGCATGAGTGTTTCTTAAGCCAACTGTCGGTTTGAAACTTACCCTTCACGTGGCGCACCCTTGAAATCAGTGCCTTGGTTGCCGTACTCGGCATCGACGCGGTGCGGATCAATGGGCCGTGTCACATCGTACTTTTCCACAACAACACCATTGAAATCGACGAATGCTTTGGTGATCATGTACAGCCACTTATAAGCCAATCTCTCTGCATCTTCCTGGTATCCGTAGCGCAGGAACGCAGTCCAGGCGAGCATCTGCTGTGGTGCCCAGCCGTATGGGTAATCCCACTGTCGGTTAGGTCGCTCCAAGCCGACGGGACCTCTGGATTTCTCTGTACCAGATACTAGGCCACCAAAAGCTTCAAGCCGTGGCAGAGCCTTGGCCACCATGTCGGCTGCCTGAGCTGGCGTCGCAAGACCAGCCCACATAGCCCAGAAGGTTGTTGCAGTTTCATAGTCCGTTTGTTCCTTCTTTACAGTATCGTAGTCAAAGAACATTCCCTTCTCTGCGTTCCAGCAGAACTGATCCATTCGCTGCTTGCGCTTGCGGGCGCGGCGATCCCAGGAAGCCGAGCTTTCGAACTCGATATCCTGGGTCTGAGGAGTTCTGAATTCCACCGGGATGTCCAGCTTATCCTTGAAGTGAATCCGGATCATCCTGGCAATATCCACCTCGTACTTGTAAAGTAAGGAGTTCAGGTCGACGGTAGCGAGATTCGCGCACACGCGCTCCAAACGGTAACTGGTATCGTGACCAGACTCACGCACCGCTCGGTCATGCAAGAAATACTCATCCAGCTCTGGCTCGTTCACCTCACGCTCGTTGTACGCTTTAACAAATTGCTCAAAGGTCATGCCATGCTTTTCCGCATATGGCATCAGGATGTGGGTGAAATGAGTAGGCTCCGTCTCCGGCGGCACGCCCCATCCCTGGGGTCGGTATCTCGACAGGCCAGAAACTGGGTCTAAGCGTGGCTCACATGCCCACACACTGTGGTATTCCTTGATCGCAGCGAGGACTGAATTCCGCAGGAACTCTCTTGCGTCTGGCTCTTGCTTGATCCGCTCATAGACACGGAGTGCCATGTCAGTCAGGAACGGAGGCTGCGAGCGAGTCAGGTAGTAGGATCGATTGGCATTGAGAATCTTTCCGTAATGCTTGATTTCGAAACAAAAGTTGACGACCATGCCCTTGGCAAGATCAACTCGGTCACTCACAAGGAGACCTAGAGACTCCATGTAGCTGTCCCATCCGTACAGTTCGTTGAATCGACCTCCAGGCACCACGAAAGGAACACCTTCCAGATCCTCTTTCCCAGTGGCTGCGTCGATCTTAGTTTGCATTGCAAGTGCCAGCAAGCCCGGCTTCTCACTGAGCTTCATAACATAATCCGGAGTGATGTCAGCGTCAAGCATCACCACGTCTAAACGTAGTTCTGGGTGTTCCTCAGCAATCTTGGAATAGTATTCGAATTGTGCCGGGGCACCTGGTGGGATGTAGATGCGAGGTCGTGGGTCGGATGTCCAATCCTTAGGATCTCTTCCGGCCACCTCGATATTCGAGCCATCAATACGTCTAGTCAACGCTACCCAGAACGAATTCTTGATCAGCCGCGAAAGCCGAGCCACTGGATTCTCGCTGAGGCGAACCTCGTCGAGCTCAATATGCTTCCGACCGTAGTCTTTCGCGATTGTAAGTTCCTGAAGAAGATTGGAGAGCATATAAGTGCCGCGAACATCAACACGATTGTATCCCGACGAAGCCGCCGTTCCGATCGAGAGTGTCTACCAATAATTAGCAGCTAGCAAGAGTAGGTACGAATCACCGGGCCTACCTTTGGGCCAAGATCCTCAATCGTGATCTGCATATTCTGATCGGTGTCTTCTTGCTTCAACAGGGCGTCGAGGGTTTCGTCCACGTTGATAAAGAACTTGCGGGGCTTGTGGCTTGACTCATCTGAGCGTCGGTGTTAATCGTTGTCTGTAAAATCTGTTGCTGGATAGCTTACCATGACTTCCTCGCCTCGAGGGCAAGGTCCCAAGGAACTCATGGATGTCCTCGCGGCTGTAATCTTTCAAGCTCTGTACGTAGAAATCGAGTCAGTCAGGTGCCCGGACCTCACCCCAACAAGGTGGCTGCTTACCGCCGAAAACGCGCGCCCGCGGCGAATTCTACCAAGTGATTCTTCATTTCCATAGTAGATATCCGGGTGAGAAAGGGGATCGATGGAGCCAGCCCGTTCGGGGCGTTCGGAGCGGCCGTTTGACGAGCTCATGGTCTGGTCGTCGCGCAGGAGGGGTAGAGGCGGAGAGACAATCTAGACTCGTGTGTGGTAACTCAAGACGGAAGTGTGTTTCCACACCGACTATTCACTTTTCCTCTCTTTTCCGGGGTCAGAATCCTGGCAAGAGAAAAACACAACAAAACAGACAGTCGTCTTGTGCAGAAACTGCCAATTACCCCGTTTTATGTAGAGAAGGCGATTGGAAGCAACTGTGGATTTGGAAGGATAACGAACGAGACAGGGGCAACCTGGTTCACGGAATGAGACAGTCTCGGTCTCAATTGGGTGTGGTGTATGGCACAGTTGTATGGGCCAAAAGTGTTGTTTAGAATCCGATATATGCTGTGTGAAGGTGGGATGGTCGGATGATCTACTAGAATGACGGCATTAGAAGCGATGATGTCGCCGCTCCACAGTGAGTTGCCTCCGATAAGCTAATGATAACAGCAAAACCGGATAGCCGTATTGGGTCATTGGGTGGATCTAGATGTTTCTAATTGATGCTTTGTTGTTCTTATTTATTCAATTGGATCCATATACTGAGAACAGTCATCAAAAGCAAAGATACCCAACAATTATGCTTCGGCCAGCCATTAACCGGGATGTCAGATGGAAACCCGCTATTAGGCCCAAGGCCCCCCGCATCGGTGCTCCCGGAATGTAAAAAAAAGGGAAATGAGCGTGTACAATGAATAATGGAAGCCTCTTATTGGGTTATTTACAGATACAGCCCAAAAATGTATTTGATCACCTGGCGCGTTTAGCGAGCACCTTAAATCTTGGCGGCGATAACGCTACCACCGTCTACAGGGATGGTTGCACCATTCACATACGCACCCGCCCGGCTACTCAAGAACAAGCAAGTGCCAGCCACATCTTGGGGAGTTCCGATCCGACCCAGTGGAATCCCAGACTTGATGGATTCACCGAAAGTCTTGAGGGTTTCAGCCATCATCTTACTCTCGAAGGGGCCACAGGCGATAGTGTTAGAGCTAAATGAAGATTCAAATAAGCATAGGGCCCGCAATACAGATTATCAGACGAGATACTTACGTGATATTTCGCTTGCCCAGGTGATTTGCCAGTACCCGGCTCAGGTGGTGCAGACCGGCCTTACTGGAACTGTAGGCAAAGGTCTCGAGCGAAGGGACACGGAGACCATCCACGCTGCCAATGTTGATAATGCGAGCCGGGTCATTCTCTGCGGATGCCTTCTCCAACAGTGGGGTCACGAGCTGTGTGAGATCGAAGACGCGGTGAAGGTTGAGGGTAAGGACACGGGTGAAGGCAGCGGTAGGATACTCGTCGTAGGGGGCGCCCCAGTTGGAGCCGGAGTTGTTGACCAGCACATGGAGTTCTGCGATCACTCGAGTTAGCAATTGGTTCTCGTATCGGATACGAATACAGTCACGCACTGCTTTCGCGCTTGCTCAGCTCCTCGGCAAGCTTCTTCACATCCTCATACTTGTAGAAATCGGCTGGGATGGCGTGCGCCTTGCCCTTGCCGAGAGCATTTAGCTCACTCACAGCCTGCTCACAGGCCTTTGCATCGCGCGAGGAAATATAGACGGTAGCACCGTTGGTAACATATCCCTCCGAGATCATGCGGCCGATGCCTTGGCTCCGCCAGTGACCAGCACTACTTTGCCCTAGAGAAGAGTTAACAGGATTTATGCTTATATTGGTCAGACCCACTGACCTTGACATTGAAAAGACTCTGTGAATCCATGATTGTGAATATGAACAGTTTCTTGGGGTCCGATTAGCGTAATCTCATCACTTTATGACTTCCCCAGCTACCCCGTTGCACTGCATACAGTAATACCCCCGGGCCGAGACCCCTGCGGGCGAGCCGAGGCACATCGGCGAAACATTTTCCCCGATATCCCGGTGATTATTCATGCCATTCCAAATCGGGACACAATTTAGGGCAGCAAAGTCAGGGTTTCGCGGGGCGACTCATCCTTCATTGTTGTCAAGAAACTGCATTTACTCCAGCGTTGATCGCGTCATTCGTTTTTGTTCTCTTATTAAATAGACCGGCTCTTCCTACCCACCATGGACGAGCTTCAGGCAAAGCACCGCAAAGAGCAAAAAGACCTGCAAGGGCGCATCACTCAGAAGAAAAAGTCCGCGACGAAGAAGACCCGCAAAGGCGTCAATGATGACTGTGAACGCATGCAGCGAGAGCTCACTGAGAAACAACAAGTGGAAGTTTCTCAACTAAATGGCACTTCATCTGAACCGGTGGAAGGCTTGGAGGATCTTAGTCTGGAGGACGAAACACCGGCCAACCCAGAATCCAACGAAGACCAGACTCCCAACAATGCAGAACCAGAGTCAGAATCAGCTCCTATCCCCGAACCCACAAATCACACCAAAAAGCCTAACCGACAAAAGGCCCGCCTGGCCCGTCGGGCAGCTGAGCAGGCTGCGGCAGCCGAAGCAGCCGCCGAGGAGGCCGCCAATCAAACTGACTACAGAGGCAATGAGAAAGAGGTGATGGATGCAGTGTTCAAGAAGCTTGGACTGAAGGAGATCGAAGTCAACCCCGACGGACACTGTCTCTATTCATCCGTTGCCAAACAGCTGGATGATGCCGGACTTGGCTTGCGGCCGGACCCAAGCCGAATTGTTCTCGAGCCAACGACACAGTCACGCATTGACACTGTTGCATCGCCACAGCATGACGGGTACCGAGCAGTCCGGGCTGTGACTGCCGATTTCATTACGCAAAACAAGGATGACTTCGAGGCGTTCATGGAGGAGCCATTGGATGTATACACGCGGAAGATTAAGCTCACTGCTGAGTGGGGTGGACAACTCGAACTGCAAGCCATTGCTCGGGCATATGGACTGGAAATTAATATTGTCCAAAGTGATGGACGAATGGAGAAGATTGAATCGGGCGATATGGATAGCTTTGATGAGGAGGAAAAGCTCAAACGCGTTATCTGGCTGGCGTACTACCGCCACTCTTACGGGCTGGGTGAGCACTATAATGCTCTTACGAAGAAGCAGGCTTAAAAGAATATGGGTTACACAACTACTTTGGGTGTGCAACACCCGGAAATAAAATACTCAATACCCCCAGACCGGTTCAATACTTCCAGACTGATCGATCGATCACGGAGATCTGTATTCCGTTCTTCTCTTTTTTTTTTCTTAATCTCTCTTCGCGGCACATATCAAAGGAAAAATTTAGTCACGTCGGCGCCAGATAGAAACTCTATCATGGATCACTCCATTTTCGCCCTGTCCCTTTTCGTGGGTCCGCTCGGGCTGCCAGTAGGCCACCCGCTCAAGACCAGATTTGCTCGGCGCCCGCAGCGGATCCTGCTTGACCAAGCCCTTGGCATCGTAGGGAATATCTTCACCAGGGTGGCTCAAGTGTTCCATGTACGCCTCCGAGGACACTGGGAAAGGAGGTCCAGCAGCAAGAGGATTCCTGTGGCGAGGGAACTCGAGACAGATCAAGTTACCCTTTGGAGACGGAGCCAGAAGCTGAGTGTGGCGGAGCGCCCACTTGGGACGAAGTGTCGGACTCAAAGCACAGAAGAACTGGATACAGTCAGAATTTGAATAATCAACAACGGGTAGAGGTAAGCAGCATCGCGGAATCAGGGAAACAGATCCATAGATAGCTGCATCTGATAATAAAAAGCAAAAATAAAAATTAACTTACTGTGTAATCATAGATAATGTCAAATCCATTAAGTGGCACACCAATGGATTGTAACCACGCATCATCGAAAAAGTCACCCTGCACAAATGTGACTTTTCCTCGACCAATCGTCTGGTCACGAACCCGGTACCAGCTGTTGTTCTCAGCCTCCTCCTTCTTGCACGCCTCAATCGCACCTGTACTATACTCCAGACCATAGGCATCAAACCCAAAGCTGGCCAGAAGGAGCACGTCAACACCTCGGCCACAGCCAGGCACTAGGGCCTTGCGTCTGTACGACTGGCCTTGTGCATCCTCAGCCATAGGTCCGCCAATGGTGGCCCGCTGTTTGACCAGTGTGTCCTCCAGCGCTGGGTTCGGGAACCCCGCATCCCAGGGCAGCTTGACATCATTCTTTTCCCACAGTGAAGCCCAGCCATCGACATATTTTTCGTCCTTGTAGTTGGCTAGGTGAGCCTGGACATCCTCAGGCTTGAAAGCGGTAGGGGTAGTCATTGTTGGAGATGTTTTGAAGTGGTGCGGGGTTATGACGGGGTAAAGGGAGATATGATCAGATATATACCAACAGGACCAAGACTTCCGAGGTTGCCACGTTAACTGATATTGGGCAGTTGTTCACTTGGTGATTTTGATACAAGAACACTGAAGAGATTGAGTGGATGTCAAGTTCACCGTCATTTCCATGCCATTCTACAGCTTGATTTGCAGTGGGCTTAGTAATCACCTCCTTGCAGATGCGCGACCGTGCCAATCTGCAATGTAAGTTTTGCGTTAGTTTGACATGGGCTTATGGGCATTCCTACTAATTAACAACCAGGGATTGGGACCGGAAAACCAAATATTGATATAGATTGCTGCGGAGGATATACTATTGCCACGCGATATGCCGGGTCCGGGGCGCCAAGACGTGACACACTGTCAACAATGAAGTGGGTTTCCCCAATCACGCAATCCCTGGACTATAAAAGCCAAGGCGAGTTTATCGAGACGTTCAGAACTTTCTACTATCAGGTTTATATCTGTCTAAACTTGGAGTAAATAGCCTCTTTCCCCTCATGGCATTTATCCGCGTTTTCGCTTTGCCGGGAAACCGGCTCTACCGTACTTGACGGTGACTGGCTGCATCGCACGCCCGCTACGGAAATCCGGGTCCTATGCCAGATCCCCTCATGCGACCTCCTCATGAACAACTGACCGGAAATTAATCCGCTTGCACTTGTTAAAAGCAGGATGTTAGAATCCGGTCGCAAGCGGTCGTCAACGAACGATTTTCCCAATGCTGCTTATTGCTGTAGAGGCTACTTTGTGACAGTGGACCCTATGAAGATCTTGATTCCCTCGACCCCTAAGGATTTACATTTACTATTTTCCCCAAAGGATTTCCTTCTACGTTCCCACACTCAGATATCAATCAAGTAGTAGTCGTTGACGATCACTTTCAGACTGAGACCACTCCGAGCACAGCCCAGATCCGTTCCTGCTTTCCAGTCCTATAGTTGCCCAAAGGATCCACGCCTGCCTATTTTGGGGATTTGGTTGGTTCATCGGCTCTTGAGATTCTCGGTTTCCCGGTCCCTTGACGATCCCATTAGATTCTATTTTCTTGGCATCCATTGTACTGCTCGTTATCACTATTTGTTTGGGTATTATTCCTGCCGCATCGGACCCAGTTCATTCGCCAGCCTTGGCCAGATAAAGCACTGCAACCTTGGACCACTGATGATCTCAGGCTGCGGCGTTTCATACAGTCAAATTCTTATCGATCTTCAGGGGATTGTTACAATTGTTTCATGCACACCACGAGGCTATCAGCCTTGACGATCCCACACTCACTTGGGTAAACATTTAAAGGAACCCGTCGGGGCTCCTTTGATCTGCAACAAATCAATCGATATCTCACTCACAAAAATGGGAGACAAGGCAAAAACTTTGACCATCAAACCGGGATTACCAGTCAGCAGCGCTGAAAGCAACGAACGAATGCTCGCTGATAATCATGAAATCGAATCAGCAATTCGCGACTCGGACTCTCTGGCCCACACTCGATCTCATCTTTCTGATATCGCTGACGAGTACCTCGAGAAGAGTGATGATACCGAAGCACCGCGACCTTTGGCGCGCCAATTGACGGAACTTGGACCGGTAATAGTGGTACCACGACTGAAACGAAGAGGACTGTTTGGCCAACTTACTCTCATCGCGGAGGTCGAAGACCCGAGGACGTATTCTCGAAATATGAAATGGTTCATAACTTTTATTGTTGCAACAGCAGGAATACTAGCACCACTGGGAAGCTCAATTTTCTTTCGTAAGCCCGTGAATTGATCACTTTCTTCTTTGATACTGACCAGATGTCTTCCCTAGCTTCGCTCTCCCAAGTATCCAAAGATCTGAATACAACACCAACCTTGACCAACCTTTCCATTTCTTTATACATGCTGGCCATGTCAATTTGTCCTCTGTGGTGGTCATCGTTCAGTGAACGGCTCGGACGGCGAACAATCTACCTGACTTCATTGTTTCTTTTCGTGGTTTTCAATATTCTTTCTGCCATCTCTGACACAATCGCCATGCTAATTGTCATGCGAATGTTGATGGGCGGCGCCTCCGCTTCAGTCCAAGCCGTCGGTGCGGGGACCATTGCAGACATGTGGGAGGTTCATGAACGAGGCCATGCGATGAGTATCTTCTACTTGGGACCTTTGTGTGGACCTTTGCTGGCACCCATCATTGGCGGTCTTCTGGCTCAACGTTGGGGCTGGCGTAGTACATTATGGTTCTCTGCTGTCCTTGGTGGCCTCATACTTATCTTCATCCTCTTTGCGCTGCCAGAAACATTGATGGTGCAAACGCCCATGTTGCCCTCTGTCGCTGAAGATGAAGCTACCCCCATCAGCCGCCCACTAAGTCGCGTATCGACTCAGCAGGTGGCCAAGTCCACTGCTCAATGGCTGAAGTTTTTGAAGACGAATTTTATCGATCCTCTAAAAATCGTCTTTTACCTACGATATATTCCTGTGCTCTTGAGTGTATACTACGGCAGCATTGCCTTCGGATCTCTATATGTTTTGAGCGTCAGCATTGAAGACACATTTGGTAAACCGCCATACAACTTCGAGACTGTTATCATCGGCTGCCTTTATATACCGAACTCCCTAGGCTACTTCATTGCCAGTATTTTTGGCGGAAGATGGATGGATAGAATCATGCATCGAGAAGCGAAAAAGGCAAACCGATACGACGAAAAGGGAAGATTGGTGTTTCACCCAGAGGATCGCATGCGCGAGAACGCTTGGCTCGGCGCTTTTCTATACCCTGCGGCTTTGATCTGGTATGGTTGGACTGTAGAAAAAGGAGTTTTCTGGCCGGCACCGGTATGTTGATCATTTCCATTCACCCCCTCTTTGTTTGAAGATCCTAATTACCAATTCAAGATGATTGCCAACTTCTTCTTCGGAATCGGCTCTATGCTAATCTTTAGCATGGTAACTACCATGCTCACCGAGTTCATGCCCAAGAAATCCTCCATTGGTGTAGCGTTGAACAACTTCGTGCGGAATATTTTTTCGTGCGTGGGCTCCTTTATCACAGCCCCTCTCATTGGCGTCATGGGAAACGGCTGGCTATTTACCATCCTAGGAGGTATTGGTTTTGTTAGCGCCTTTGTTATTCTTTTCATGAAGATATATGGTCCTCGTTGGAGATTGAAGATGGACGAGCGCATGAAGTGACCTTACGCCCACTAGCATGTGGGATTTTCCAACAGGCGTCCTGGATACATATTTGCTTGCTTACTCTCTTTGAAAAGGTGTTTATCTGACATTCATGGATTAGTATATTATGGCAGCGTTGCTTTTTGGCTCTGAGCATGTCGTTCTTTTTGCTATTGCCCTCTTTCGCGGAATGATACCTTATATTCTACTTGATTCGTGAATGATACCCACTTTACAGTTAAACTCTCTGAGACTGCGAAAAAAAAAAGCCCAGGGCTTAAGCCCCTGGATAGCATGTGTAATTACCTATTCTTGCTACCATATTAACACCGTATAGACATGATTAGTTTGAAATTACCTTGACCATTACCACCATGAAGAGAGCCCTGGAGCGCCTACACTGATACTTCTGCCCCTCCCAATAATGCCTCCTTCGTCCTCCTTCATACTCCTTCATGCTTCCCTCAATTTGAATGAATCATCGTTCATTCGAACGTTTCAGAATTGGGCATTGGAACGTTCTTGAGAATGTGTGGGGATATGGTTGAGAATGTAGATTGCAAGGGGGTCAAGGTAGCCCTATTAAGACCCAGCAGAGTTTAGAAGGTAGCAATAGGATTAATCAAATATGATCTGCAAATTTCTGGGGAAAGATGACATCATCTGGTCAGCCTTGTGCATACTCTGTAGTCATTAGGTCTCTCTATGTTGTATTTAATGCGAAGGGATCCATGAGCATGAGTCTCACTCGCCTCCTTCAATCAAAGATAACATCAATTGCAAAAGTTTTGAAACCAATCCCTTCTAACCATCATATTAAACACGTGAATAAGCCAAGAACATTATGTGGACTCGCACGCTCATTCTTCCCCTGCTCTTCACCCTCTTCGGAGCTACAGTATGTTTTTTACCATAGAAAGATATCAAAAAGTTTCTAACAATATCAAAGGTGAGCATACCTACGCAGCCCATGCGAGCGAACGACCAGTCCCTTGATGACAGCACTGAATTAAAGAACGAAGTCATGAAAAAATACTCCGAAGCCCGAGCAGATTGCCTAAACGAGGAAAACATAGGAGAAGTCGCGGCCAAGAAATTCGAGGCAACGCAGAAGGTGACACCTGAGTTACACTGCTATGCTGGCTGTGTGGGCTATAAGATGGGCATAATAAAGAAAGAGGGAGGCTTCAATGAAGAGGCATGGATGGGGTTTGTATCTAAGATTGGCGACGATGAGAAGAGGCAGAAACTGTTGCATGTGGGAACTATGACGACTAATGCGCTTGATGGACTGGACCGGTGTGAGTCCGGGAATGAGCTTTCAGAGATTTCGCATGTGCTTAAGGAGTTGCAGGACTATGAATGAGATGGATGTGTCTAGGTTGTTGTGATGAATTGTACGATATCGAGGTCTGCGGCTCTGCGACTATGAGCAGACCTATGTGTTTCTATACCATGTTTTTACTTTCCAGTATTCCAAGATTCGAGATGAGTTTGATTGAGAGAATACCAGACGCGGCGTTCTTTGACGGCATTAGATTCTAGGGATATTAGCCCCTAGATACGCGCTGACTATGGAAATAACTTAGCCACCAATGGACTCGCATGACGCCCCATTAACTATGAAAGATTTACTAAAGACATATGAGGCCAGGAACTACTGAATAAGATCCAGCAGGCAACACTACCAATAGCTTTATGATACTCCGTCGTCGATAACCAAGGCTTTATGATCTCGCCTCATAATACTGAGAATTGTGATATTGTACCGACAAGCTTTGATCCGCAGCATTATCGGGAAACAATAAGCCAGCCAGGAGCTTAGATAGTGACCCTGTCTATACTATGTCTACGCATTGCAATGTCGCCCACTGTTTCACTTAGACAGGTCTAAACCTCGCAACCCTTTCGTTTTTTCCCCGGATACTCGAGGGGCTATCGGGTGTAACAATTTGAAATACAGCTGCATCGTCACTCTCGATCTACAGTGGAATTGTAAGTTACACCTATGTTTGCGCACCAGTATGGCCGAATCAAATCAAGGCAGCCAATAAGGCCAAAACCAGGCCAGTACCAACACACAAACCCCTCAACCTGCAGATCAGGAGTCGAGCGGGGAAGTTTGGTAGCTGCAGCGGGAATTCGGGGCCATGCATGACTTCGAACCGAATGATTCGTCATCTGCAGTAGTTGCACGCGCTAGCATAGCTATTGGTTGAGCAGTACAGACTACTGTACAATTAAATTGGGGTGAGCTTTTGTGAGACGGAAACCTCGGGCGTTAAGACTAAATAGCCGGAAGAATGAAAAGCGACAAGTCTGGTTGGATCTGCAATGCAATTGCTGAAGTAGAAGACTGTAATGGAACATTCTCGATAATTTGATTGGGATTGTCATCGTTGGCGTGCTTACATCTGGACCCTTTTATAAATAAAGACATGGCTTGGTCCGAACTCGCTGTAGCGCTTGTACCAGAAAACAAATTTGGGCTTTAATCTGACCGTAAAGATACTCGAAGGAGCTGACATGTACTTTGATCCTGTTGCAATTTGGATGAATTGATTTAGATCAATAGTGTTGGGTTGCGATCCACCTTTAACAACTGTACAAGATCGCCATTGACTTGTTACATAGTTTTGATATGGTCAGGCACTAGGTATTGTAACCTGCAGTCTGAAGACATGAGCTGAGATCCATCTTATTTTGAATAGACTTGTTGTTTTAGATGGGTCTAAAATGAACGCCTGCACTTCAAAGCGAAGCATAGAATGATACGAGTCATGGCGAAAATATGGCCAGTCAGTGTAGCATGGATGCTCGGACCGATGCAGCTAGTCAGTTGACCCAATTTTGGAAGGAGGTTTCAAATATTGGTTGTACGGGCGTTGAACACTATCGGGCCGCGCCCTGGCCAGAACACGGTTTAGGTGGCGATGCATCCCGCTTAATTCGGGTTGACTAAACGAGATAAGGCACTTATTGGTCTTTTACTGAGCCCGAAGTCAGGGAGAAAGGGAAAAGAGAAGCTACGTATTGATCAGATAATGCGATAAACGAATCGAAAACGTGAGCGGTCACACGGCATGCGTCACCTGATCCCGATCACGTCCTTGTTCCACGACTTCGCTCTTGCTTCTCCTGCACGGTTGATGCATGGTGTGGGATGATCCAATCTCCATTCCAACTGTGTGCACCCTTGCTGAATCCAGCATTCCATGAAGCAACTCACAGGTCACAACTCCAAGGGCGAGTTTCTTTCGGGAGAGATGATCGACCTAGTGAAGTGTCGGTGTCGGAGAGTGGAGCCTTGATGACTACGACTCGACTCCATTCGCTTCAATCCCGCCTTTTTGAGTGAGTCAATGGGCCAAGTAATTGCCCAAGGAGTGCCAGTGTCTCCAGTGCCGGGTCCTCTCGGTCGTGATCCTCGTCTCTTTCGTCTCCCCACTGCCAGGCCTGCATCTTATTTGCCGCCGTTACCGGGGAGGTTGGGCAGAAATGGGTCTTCGACTGCATCACTTTTTCGCTGTTAACTAGGGCCTTAGGGTCGTTTCCCCCTGGGTACACTGCAGGTGCAGGTGCTTTTTTTTTTTTCTCGGTGTGGCTTCTTAGAAGACCACTCGATTTATTTGTGACCCACACTCAATTCGGGTCCATTTTTTTCCCAACCCCACGCCCGTGTTTGTACCCAGTACAGATGGCAATAAAAAAACCAACACAAAGTTAGGAAATAGCAATGGAAAATCCGACTGGTGCCACTTATCTCCACTTCAACAAAACTGTGTTCTCCATGCTTGCAGCATTGTCTTGCCTAATTGGGCCATTGTGCTTCCCTCCCACTCCCGATTTCACCGATTGCTGCAGCTCCTGCAAGTGGAGACTGCTGCTCTCACCCGCCCTAATCAAGGCCCTTCACTAATTCCGCCCTGGTCACCACATTATGGAGACCGGATGCGACGTGGCCCAATTGCATTCTGGTCATCGGGCAGTTCGTCAATGACGTTCAAGGGCCCAATGACTGCGACTGCAGCTAGTCGTTGTTGCCATCCACCACGGGGGCCGGGCGAACCCTTATACGCTGCCTCACCATAGTCGTCCAATTGTAATTGTTTTTGTCGCCAGAGGAACAAGCATAGGCTTCTTACCTGTTCGGTCTTCTAATACAGGAGTACCTGGCCCAAGTGTTTCGGCTTTTTTAACTTCATCTTCTTACTCATTTTCTTACTCCTCCAAAGTACCCTTGCATCGAGCCCGATTGTATCGTGACAATCTATAATTGTCCGGTTATTTTCCTCACGCCACTAGTCCGCCCTGTTTTATGATACGTCATTAATCCGAGGATATGGTCAAGAAAAAGAACAAGAAGAATAATAAGAACAACGCTCGCCCTCCCGCTGGCACTGCAGCACCAGACCCCGACACCAACGACAACAAAGATTCCATTGAGGCTACTGGCGAGCCCCCGGCCCTAACTCCGGAAGATGCCTTCGGGTTACAAGTATGCAGACCTCACTGAATTCCAGTACCAATCGGTACAGCTTCAATATCAAACATACGATTATGAAAAATCCCAATTCGCAAGTTATCACATCAATGAATCGACCGATCGTCTGACGGGGGCAAATGACCAGGACAACAAAGTAGACCCCAACACCACCGAACCAAAGGAAGACGCCCCTGCCGAACCTGCAGTAGAGGAATCTAGCGCACCGACCGAAGACTCAGACTCTCCAGAATCTGCTGGTAAGTATGATCGCGGTATACTGATAGTAGATTATATAATCTCTCCATCAGAAGAGTTACTCACTTGAGGGACAGGATCAACAGAAGCAACAACACCCGCCGAACCAGCTGACAACCCCGATGGCGCAGCCGACGCAGACGTCAAGGAAGAAGGCACAGATGCGCCTGTTGGCGATGAGCCTCCGCCGAACGCAGAAGGGGAGGGCGTTTCAGATGAAGCCCCTCAAGAGCCTCCTGCGGAGAGTTCAGAACCCGAACCGAAGGATGAAGAGGCTGCCGCAGCAGCAGATGATAGCGCCGCAAAGCCCGATGACGGTGGAAACAATGGTAAGTTCCAAGTATGATAGAACACACTATTAAGACTGCTTTACTAACCTGTTTGACAGACGATGCTTTTCCAGACTGTGACCCTGAAGAGGGAGAGAACGGGGTAGAGGCCGAGAAAGAGGCCGAGAAGGAGGCCGCAAGACTAGCAGCTGAAGAAGCTGACGCCGCCAAAGCCGAAGAAGCTCAAGGTGATGATAATGGAGCCAACGCCGATGCTCCAGCCGATGCTCCAGCAGAAGGCAATGAAGAAGCTCCCAAAGAAGCTCCGTCGACTACCGAAGAGCCTGCTACCGACAAAACTGAAGATGCAGCCCCGCCTGAGGAAGCACCTGCAGCAAGCGAACCTGAACCGCCAGCACCCGTGGAGCCAGAGCCAGAGCCAGAACCGGTCGTCGACGAGTCGAAGTTGACAGCAAAGCAGAGGAAGGCCCTCAAAAAGAAGAAGAAGAACGCCAAAGCTGAGCCTACACCTGCACCCCCACCTGCACCTGAACCCGTAGTGGAACCCGAAGAGCCGGCTCCTACCCCGGCAGAGGCCCCGGCAGAGGCCCCGGTAGAGGAAACCCCGGCAGAAGAAGCTCCGGCAGAGGAAGCTCCGGCAGAGGAAGCTCCGGCAGAGGAAGCTCCGGCAGAGGAAGCTCCGGTAGAAGAAGCTCTGGTAGAAGAAGCTTCGCCAGAAGACACTCCGGCAGAAGAAGCTCCGACAGAGGAAGCTCCGGCAGAAGAGACCCCGGCAGAGGAAGCCCCGGCAGCAAGTGAGCCTGAACTGCCAGCACCAGTGGAGCCAGAGCCAGAGCCGGAACCGGTCGTCGACGAGTCGAAGTTGACAGCAAAGCAGCGGAAGGCCCTCAAAAAGAAGAAGAAGAACGCCAAAGCTGAGCCTGCACCTGCCCCTACACCTCCATCTGAGCCCGTAGTGGAACCCGAACAGCCGGCTCCCACTCCAGCAGAGGCCCAGACAGAGGAGGCACCGGCAGCAGAGATCACCCCACCTGATGAGCCCGCCGAGGCAGCTCCCGAAGCAGCTCCCGAGCCGGAAGCAACAAGCGAGCCTGAAGCTAAGCCTGAAGACGCTCCTGCTGAGCCAGCAGAGCCCGCCCCTGAGCCGGAGGCTACGACACCGGAGGAGCCCGAAAGCACCCCTGCTGTTGAGGAACCTGTGGTAGAATCTGCTGAGCCAGAAGTCCTACCGGCTGAGGAGCCTGCTGCCGACCCCGCTGCACCTGAAGCTGAACCAGAGTCTACCCCAGAGGTAGCCAGCGAGGAAGAGAAAGCTCCCTCTACCGATGAAACTCCTGTGGAAGCTGTCGCAGAGTCATCTGCCCCAGAAACCACCGAAGAGCCGGTAGCGGACCCAGGCCCAGTTGAAGAGCCAGCTCCTGCTCCTGTCGAGGAAGTGGTTGAGGATCATATTGTTGAGCAGACGCCTGAGGAACCTACAGCGGATCCAGCTCCTACTCCAGAAGCTGAGCCTATCGCGGAAACTCCGGCTGAGGAAAGCCCTTCAGAGACTGCAAAGGAAGAGCCTGTTTTAGAGGAGCCCGTCGCTGACGCCCCTGTTGAAGAGTCTCCTGCTGTTGAAGAGCCTACTGAGGCTGAGGTGCCAGCTGAGAAACCTGCTGAAGCTCCTAAAGAAGAACCCGCAGCGGAGGCTGCACCAGGAGAGCCTGTTGTTGAGGAACCTGTTGCTGAGGAGCCTGTTGCTGAGGAGCCTGCCATCATTGAAGAAGCACCTGCTCCACCAGCTGAGGAGCCGGCGCCTGAGGAACCTGCTCCGGTTGCTCAAGAGCCGGCCGCGGAAGAACCTGCGGAGAGTGAACCTCTAAAGGAAGAAGCGGCTGAGCCAGCGCTTGCAGAAGAGCCAGTACTTGAGGCAGCCCCCGAGGAAGCTCCTCCTCTTGAAGAGCCTCCTGTTGAAGAGCCTCCAGCACCTGTTGAGGAGGTGCCCGTGGAAACTGCCCCGGAAGAGTTAGCACCTCCAGCCGAAGAGCCCGCTGTGGAAGAACCCGCTGTGGAAGAACCTGCTGTGGAAGAACCTGCTGTGGAAGAACCCGCTGTGGAAGAACCTGCTGTGGAAGAACCCGCTGTGGAAGAACCTGCTGTGGAAGAACCTGCTGTGGAAGAGCCGGCACCTGAAGCACCCCCTCCTGCTGAAGAGCCCCCAGTCGAGGCCGCTCATGAAGAGCCAGCTGCCCCAGAGCCTGAAGCTGCCGAGGAACCCCCTGTAGAACCAGCCCCTGAAGCAGAATCAGCCAGGGAACTTCCCGTGGAAGAACCTCCAGTTGAGGCAGCTCCTCCAACTGAAGAACCAGCCCCTGAAGCACCCCCTCCTGCAGAAGAGCCCCCGGTCGAGGCAGCTCCTCCGGCTGAAGAGCCTGCCCCCGAGCCAGTTGCTCCAGTGGAAGAGCCTCCTGCCGCCGATCCAGTGCCTGTTGATGAACCACCTGCCGAAGCAGCACCAGATGACGCACCAGCGGAAGTTGCCCCAGAGGAGCCTGCGCCTGAAGAGACCCCAGCTCCTGCAGAGCCACTGGTCCCCGAGAGAGCACCACCAGCAGACTTTGCTCCAGAAGAGCCAATCGAAGCATCCCGCGAGATTGAAGAAATTGTGGAAGCACCGGGAAGCAGAGATGGTACCCGCCGCCGAAAGAAGCGTCCAACAGGAGAGCGCGAGCGACGCTACTCCAAGACATCATCTGATGGAAACAAGGGTCAGTCTCTTCAACGACAGAAGAGCGAGCGTAGTGTTTTCACCAATCGATGGGCTAAAGCTTTGGAAGAAGCCAAGCGACAACACGAGGAGAAGAAACGTGCCGAAGCACGCGCAAAGCTAGCTAAGGCAGCCGTGGAAGAGGACAAGGAAAAGAGTGGCATCACTTCCGAGAAGTCCAGGCGATCTGAGCGTTCTTCCTCGAAAGGCCCGAAGGAGCAGGATCTGCCGATCGTCGAGACTAAGCTGAAGCGTACTCTATCCTCCAAGGAACCAAGCCGATCTATCAAGCCGCCTCCATCTTCCAAGGCACCTTCATCCTCGAAGCAGACCTCATCTTCTCCGCCTAAGCCTCAGCCCCGCCACTTCCTTCAATACATGAGCAAAGGCCAGTCGGACACCACCAGACCTCTTGTGCGCGTCAACACGTCCAAGTCCGTGACTCCACCTTCTGACCGGCCACGTCGGGCCTCGACAGCCCAAAGCCATGGAAGTAATGGCAGTCACGAGCGTTCACCGAACGAGGAGCGGAGATCCAGCGGTCGTTCTAGTGGCTCAACTTCCCGCCGTGAAGAGGAAGCTCAAGCTCCTCGACCCGAGAAAGAGAAGGAGAGAGAAAGGGAGAAGGAGAAGGAGAGAAAGCCTCGTCGGCGCACTCGCGAAGAACCTGAACCCAGTAGGCCCCGCGAAAAGGAGCGGGAAAGAGAGAAAGAGAAAGAGAAAGAGAAAGAGAAAGAGAGAGAGAAGCCCGAAAGAGAACGTCGCTACCGTGAGGCTCGCGAGGGTGAAGATGGTCGACGTCGTCGAGCGCACCGTCGGGAACCATCGCCGCCGAAGGAGTCGAGGCTGAAGGGGCTTCTCAGGACTATTACTGCTCATTAGCTTTGATATTGTATTTCAAACTTGTCCTTTTGATATATATGTGATGACGATGGTTAGGGTTTTTGCCCTGTGTATGATTTCACGGTTGCTGCATGGAGGAGCGATGCATTGGCATTCTAGGAGTACTTGTCTTTCTGTTTTACAAGACTGATCTGCATCTGTGAAATTTCAAATGATTGCGCACGTGAGATAATGATTCCATACAAGATCTTACATTGAGTTCTGGTTGAGTGACTCTTAAAACGTTGTAATGTAAGTTAGAATCCCTTGGTAAGGTCGATTGGAAGCTTGAAAGCTTGCCAAGTTTGGCCATATCATTTTGTTCAAGCCCTTCTGCACAGCATGCATAAGGTATATACCATCATTATAGTCATAGAGCATGCAAATCGCCGTGGATGCAATGCAAGGCAAAGTAAATTCATCCAATCCCCATCAATATCCAATCATTCATTCCCAAGTTCATTCTGCGTCGGAATCACCCTCGAACACCACCCACACCAAGCCCGACACGACCCACTCTCCTCCTTAACAAGATACTTCCCCGTCTCCCTCTCATCCTCATGCTCAACAACACAAGCACCAACCATAACCCTCTTTTTAGCCTTATGCTTAACAATACCCCCCAACCCAATAACCTCCTGTCGGAAGTACCCCGGTTCCTCGTCGTCATGACTATCTGAAGAAACCAGCTCTTGGTGATAATGTGACGACGCAGATGGGTGACTCGTTGGACTATGATAGCCTGTGCTACTTGTGTCACTCGAACTTTCATCCGCTTCACAGTCGACTTCGAGCTCGATCTCCTGTCCAGCGAGACAGGTTTCGCCGCGCCCGCATTTCACGCCTTGGGATCCCTCGCCGATACCTGTGCCTAGCCCTCCACCGAGGTAGGTGCTGTATCTTGTGCGCCAGGCCCATACGCGGCGATAGGTTGTGTCGTTGCTGCGGAGGGTCTGGCCGCATTGAACACAAAGCCAGACTGCGTCGTTGCAGTGGCAGATGCTTTGGGAAAATGTCTCTTGTTTGATCGTTTTTCCGATATCGCTATCAAGGTCCAGTGATGACTCGTCTGGCATCCCTTGTAGATGGTGAGAGAGCGGAGCCGTATTACAGGTTCGACAAAGTCGACGAATACGACCCTTCATCGCTTGTTGTGACGGCGGTTTGATAGTGCAATTCTACATTCAGCCAGTACTTGTTAGCCATACCGATCCATCGTTATGGGTTATCTGGAAGGCATCACATACCCTGCAGACAATCTTACTGCAACGCCGACATTCACCAACCATGTCGCGTGCACACTTGCCCACTTTCCCGCGCGTCATCCGACCTGACTCCGAGCTACCCTGGCTCAGTAATTGCAGGACCGATTTGACGCTGCTGGGAATGGCTGTACCCGTGTCTAGCATCTCCGCGACCGTCTCGATATACTCGTTCTCGCAGCGAAGGGTTTCCCGCACCAGCTGGTGCCGGAAGGGCGCCAAGTTAACATGGAACTGGCGACATGTACGCGATAAATCGTAGAGGGTATTTAAATCGATAGCGCGAGCGATTTCCTTGACAATACTACACAATTAGCATTGATGCACACATTTCGGGAAGCGATTGAGTTATCGCTAGATCTCCACATACGGGTAACAGCTCAGCGCAGCTGAGAAGGCATTCCGGTTAGGATTCACCGGATCCTCGGCAGTATTCGAGCTTGTGTGGACATCTGCGTCGCGGTCGCGATCACGATCTTCGTCCGAGGAGGTGGGGGAAGGAAGGAAATCAGCCGAAGCTGCTGCGGTCGCGATGGGCGCGACAGTCAGCTTGGACGGGTATGGCTTGCCCGCAGAACCGGAATACTCGGTGAAGGCATCTTGGTCCAAGTCGACAAACACCACCATACTGCTGGTGCCATCAGAGGAGGATGAATCAGCACATCAGATAAGATGAAAGATCTCGAGTGGGTTTGGGGGCTTTTATAGTGGGTTTGTCAAGCTTGGTTCTGATGGACCCAGCGGCTGTGCTGTTCCGAGTGGGATGACTGTGGGACTGAGGGAATTGATGCTCCGTCTTCGGGGCGATGACTGAAGAGTTTTAGGATGTGACTAAGGGAAAAGAAGAGTCCCGGGAGTCGAGGAGGAGAGCAGGTGAGGTTATTCGGATGATGACATGCTTCCCCTCATTCTTGTACCTGGCCCCATTCCTTGTTTTGATAAGCGCACCCGTTGATAACCAGATATGCAACTCAACGCAGCGTCAATCATCGACATTGGAATCAATACCTCTTTTATTTTTGACATTGCAATGGATCTTCATACGAGTCAAGCAATAGATAGTCTAATTTTTGGCCCCTCGCGGGGTAATAAACGGTCCGGGGTAAGTGGAAGTGGGCCACTTGTTAGTGCCATGAGCCGAATCAACAGATATAAGCTCTTTGCTTGCCAGCGTAGATCTCCTCGTTTTCAGGCTCCCAATCTCTCGAGATCTATGGATAAATTTTCCCACCGCAATCAACCCTTGTTTGACACACTTACGTACTTCTCTGGGGAATTACTATGAATTAGCCAACCATTCTCATTCGTCATTTTCTATTCTTGCAAACAGAGCTTGAGCTACACCTAGCTTAAATGATAAGCTATGAGCGACGCTGTGCTCCTTGACTACTCGGTGGCAGAACACGCAGCTCATGGAACTGATGGAATGCGCGATTCAAATGAAGACTTTTGGAAAAACTTCATATCAATTACAGATTGCTAGTAGTTGAAAAGAAGTTGCATTTCAATGCAAACCATTACAAAGATCGACTGTGCATGTACTGGGTTCATCCTTTGTGATCCTCGAGTGAATTCGATGGATGATTAGGTAAGCACTGCAATCTCACGAAATAAATAAAAGCCTTGATAATGAGGCACTTAATACTAGAACCCAGGTAAATTTTAGAATTAGCAAGATTTTCTGTAACACGATCTAAAGACACTTACACAGATGGTTCAGCCGTTGGTCCATGTGGACCTGCTGTGTAAGGTGAGACAAACCGGTATCAGGGGTCTCCGAGGATAACCCCGAAGGAGCCCTAGGCAACTAGCTGCATAACTGTGACGTGCTCACTGGAAGGGATAAAGACCCGTTAGCGATTAGCTGAGGCTGACTATGATAATCCTTGCATAGACCTCCTTAATTTGAATTCACCCTCTTAATCACAATCAAACGGAAACCCCGAAAAACCGAAAAACACCTAGGCTGCCACACGCACCGGAGAGGCAGACGATTAGCAATTTAGCCAAGACACCCAGACCGATTTCGAATGCAGATCTCGTTGAGCTGTACGCCCCGTTTCCCCCCCACGTTCGTCATTAGCGTCTGGATTTGATCATTTTGTCTTTTCTTTTTTTGTTTAATAAAGTAAACCAAGTTGCTCCATACAAAGTCTGTGATAGACGGCTCCACCAATAACAACCCCACGTCGCTAACACATTACCAAAGTGGGAATTGTCTCCGATTCCGCAAATCAAAAGCTTGCATGCACAGTGAAATTTCGTTACTCGTTACTGGAATGAGTATCCAGCCCGAAGAGCCTCGTGACACACGCCCCCTGATCGACACGGCGCCTCATGTTAAATGAGCCTGATCCAGCACGCGGACCGACCCTTGTCGCTTGACCAATCACATTTTTCCACTTCCGAGACTGGCCTCTGCTTAACTTGATTTATTGCGACGAAGAGTTCAGGATCCAGGATTTGATTTTAAATTCAATGCGAACCGATCTTACTACTTTGTGTGGTACACGTGCCGGAGTACCGGTCCTGCCGACCATCAAAAGTATAAGTTATTAGCAATCCATTACCTACTCCCTTCTTTCCTCCCCACAGTAACCAACAAGTGTAGGATCGTAGAAACCCCCCGATCTGGCGGGAGACAGTGACTCACGTACATCCCTGCTAGTACAAAACCCATCCCGCAATTTTGTGACATGACGTTATGTTAGCAGGGGTAGTTCGTACTGGTTACCGAACGGGGTATTCAGATTGCATCAGGGTATCAAGAAATTCCGTTAGACGCTTTTGATTTGCCACGGGATAATTATCACCTCCAGGCATTAACGGTCCCACCAGGCCACAAGACAAAGGGACGTCGGGTGCTCCGTGTGGATCGACAACTCTCATCCATGGTTCAAGGTCGACCGATACTGTATCCCCACAGGTCTCCAAATTAACAAAAGTACTGGCTAGTCTAGGGTGTGGTGGGCGGTGATTGGTGAGATCATAAAACTGTATGCGGGTGGGCGCCTTACCGCAGTTATCTTATCTTTCAGCTGTACAGGGGAGGACTTGACTGGACTGGACTGGGGTATTATGTGCATGCAGTAGTTAAAAGATGTTCGAAAAGGGAAAGAGGTAAAGGTGAAGTAATTGGTGCAAATGATTGAAAGTCAAAATAATTAAATCCGTGATATTGGAGAAGTCGGGTACGGAGACGGGGAAACATGATCGACCGATTTCCTCCCTTTAGTAGAATAGTTTTAGTGCTGGTTAGTCCGGGCGCACGAACTCCTGAATCCCGGTAGAGTACAGACATGGGAACGAGTGACCCAGAGCCCGAATTACCTTTTTACATTTCTTTGTTAGAACTTGGAATGAACTGAACTCAGCAACTTTAGTTTCCTGGTTGGACTGCGCGTGTGCGCGGGGGAACCATTTGCGCGCGCCATTTTCCTTTTTACAGCCGACTTGCAGTAGGCGACATAGGCGAGATCAATGTGGATAACAAAACGTTGGGTCTGTTGGACCGAGATCCTCCGCGATTTGGAATCTCTAGGTTTAGCCGACCACGGGTCACGACGATCAAGCGAACCGTGGTCAGAGGAGCGTGGAGCTTTAGACGTATCATGTGGGGCCTACCGTAGAGCTACGAGGTGCAATGATTTTTTGTAGTGCAAATCAGTTTGTATGCGTGTGTCATTTATGTACAAGCGAGAGTCGTAGCTCAGAGATCCAGTTCGGGGTATACAGCCAACGGAAGGAGACGCGTAGGAAATCATCAAGGTCATCCAACAAAAGAAAAGAACAAAGAAAAACCATGAAAAAGCAACCAAAATCTATAGCTCAAATAACCTTCCCTTCTAAGGTGCAGTCAAACAAAGAAAAGAAGACAGAAAAAAATCTTAAATCAGGGAGCTTTCGTTGGAGCTTTGGACTGAAGTGGAGCTTGCTCCACTGGAAGTCTCGCTCCGCGCTCCGCGGTCGCGCCTTTTGTGCTCCAGACCGGGATTGTCCGCCCCACGAATGGAGCTGGTATTCGACGGAGAGCGCCATGGCGCCCGCGGGACCCAGTCGAGGTGGAGAGGGTTGAGAGAGGGGACTGGATTGCGCGCTTTTTATTTTATTTCTTTGTTTTGCGCATCCAATCCCGAGTTTGAGGTGTTTAGGTGCGGGTATCTCCGTCCACGCCCAATGAGGGGAGTGAGGGCCAGCCCTCAGGTAGCTTGAGTGTCGTCATAAAGTCATGCATTCGGGTAAAGGTGGAATGCTCAATTGCAAGACCTGTTGAAGGGTAGCTTTACATGGCCCATTGCTTCCAGCCGAGAGGCTGGAAGTGCGCCAGGGACTGAACCTGGTCATCGTAGGGTAGGCAGTCTGGGCTGGACCATGAAGGAGAGGGGTAGGAAGGAGATGGGTAGGAGGGAGAAGGGTAGTGGCACTGAACGGGCGGCTGAATCAGGTTCTCCTCAAGGGAGATGGGCACCATGTGTGGAGTGGGGACCATGTCTGAGCCGTCCCAGCGCAGAGGAGAGTGCATTTGCATGGGAGAAGCAGTCAAGTCGGTCTTCATCATGCTCTTAGGGTAGGCATCAATCAATGAAACGGAGCCAGAGGAGATGGAGCTGCTGTGGGTGGGGAGAGAGAAGTTGGTGTCTGAGAGAGGAGAGGGGCAGGTCTCAGCGGGCGAAGAGTAGAATGGGCTGTCATCGGCGGGCTCTGGGAGCTGGTTGTGAAAAAGGTTGGTAGAGGGGCGAGGGTGCTGTAGAGGCAAATCCATGCCACTCCACACCAGAGAACAGTCGTTTGCGAGATCTGGGTGCACTCCCGGAGCCACCAAAGAGCCGATAGACATAGTGTTAGGCTGGGAAGTGGCAGCCATGAGAGAACCGTTGTCCATAGAAATGCAGCGGGGGATTGAGGCCGAGTCACTGGCCATGGGAGTCTGAGTTCGGGAAGCCCATTGGGACTGTTCGGGCTGCGACTCAAGTTCACTGTTTATCTGTTAGCCCGGAGCTCGGGAATTGTGTTGCGCAAAATCGCGGAAAACTCACTGTCGCTCCATGTGGCGCGCAAGCAGATCGGGACGGTGGAATGCCTTCTTGCAGCCCAAGTGTGTGCATCGGTAGGAAGCTTCGGGGTTGTGGTTCAATTCATGGCGTCTGCGGTGCTCGGCGCGAGTGAAGACCTATGGAAAATCCAGTCAGTTTTATGCGCATTGAAGCTGGGAGGAAAAGCGCATACCTTGTTGCAACCGGGGAACTCGCAGGCATGCACCCGCTTGCCCTTCTTAGCTTTGCTGATGCGGTGGGTGGTGGGTGTGTAGGTGATAGGCATGGAGATGTCGGTCTGTGGGCTGCCGCGCATAGTGTTCTTGCGGCCAACCATGCTGGGTGAGGGTTCTGGGGATGGTGAAGCGGAAGTAGCGGGAGAGTTGAGAACAGAGACAATGTTGGAAGACAATGTAGTGGAAGTCTTGCGTTCAGTAGAGGAACCTCTGGCCATGTCGTGGAGGGAAGTAGAATGGGAAGAATGGAGGAGGCGTGGAAGCTATATAGATGAATGGAAGTGATGTAATTGTAAAAGGTTCTAGAGTTGGAATGTTCAGGTCTGAGACGATGAAGAAGAGCGGAGGAACGAGGCCTGATATAGACGAGCAGGGCTGTTCCTGTGTACAGCGATCTACCGGCGGATTATTAGGCTTTCCTAAATTAATCAGTAGAATTAAATCAAAAAAATAATTAAATCAAAAAGAAAATGGAAATTGATTTATTCGAAAATGATTTAATGATTTAAAAAAATAATAATAAAAAAGAAAAAAGAAAATACCCATAATTACTATTCTGGGGCCATAACCTTAGATCAAAGGGAACCAAGCACGGGCGTGGATCGCGGGAGGATCAAGCAATCCTAAAATTACACCACGTTGTCAGGGGGTGCGGCTGAGGGAATTTGCATTTAATACAAGCGCTGATCCATCCACTGACTAAAATAGGCTTAGAGGAAGGAATGGCTAATGCGGTTGGCGCCAAAACGGCGTTCTGGCCATAAGTTGTTGGTTCGAGATAGCGTTGTGAGTGGAGGAAAGTCCAACAAGTACTTGCTCGTTCGCTACCGACATGTCGGGTAACTAGAGTAAATTTGTTTTTATTCGATATTACATGCGGACTAAAATGGATAATGTCCAGGTGTTATTCCATTCTCTCCCTTTTCTCGTAGTAGATTTTTGTCTTTCTTTTTCCTCTATGCATCTTTTCTATAGTATAGTTATGTATTCCAGTTTGAACATTGGCATTCCAGTCCAAGCTCATTCAACGGGTTGGTTCCACTTGGTGGAGACATCCATTTTGGGAATCTCGAAGGATCGCACCCGTTGCCTATTCGGGTAGGGTTAAGCTCGCTTTCCATTGGTTGGGCGCACGGACTCTGTGCAACAGGGTGCCTTGTCCCCAAGAGAGCCTCACTGCGTTCTTTCAAGAATTGTCTCCCTCTCCCTCTGTGTGACTGTTTTCTTTCAACTTTGAAAGAATAAACACTATAATAGTCACAACCATAATAACAATTCCAATCTTGACAATAAAACTCCCCTTCGGATTATCCGAAGTGGAGTCTGACAAGAGCCAAAAGTTGCCAGTCAGCCTAGTGGGTCCGCAGTGGTCCGCCTTAAGGAAGGGTGAGCCCTGCCACGCTAGGCTTAGCCTTGGTACAGTTCACTTGCGGTAGCTTGTTTCAGCATGCTGATCCTTTACTCCATGAGGTGAATGAACACCACTCAGGCAAGCTTCCAAGCCCCCCACCATCTTCGGCCCCGAGCCCCCCCAATCCACGATCGGCCCTCGATTAAAACGTCACTGGGGTTCAACAAGAACCTTGATCAACATGTCCTAGTGCACCCGATTTTTAAAATTGGTATCTATATTTGGATCCCTAATGCATCGTTTTCATGACTTCAATAAATGATACGGACAATTAATTGTACCGTTGCATTTGTATTTGGATACGAGACACATCAATCCAGCCTTATGTCTGCGCCCTGCTGTATAATCCCTATAGTCCACATTCCTATAGACCAAATGCCAATCTAGTTCTTGATTAGGTGCTTTACGGCGCCCAGTTGCATATGCCTGCATACCACCCCTTTGGTCATAGCCCATCGCTCATGCCGCGTGGCAGAAAGCCCGGGGAAAAGCTTCCCTGGCAACTGTGTGCATGTACCGAGTGACCTCGTGGCACGATACAAGGGGGTGAAACCGTGGCGAACATGCAGGTGATTTAATTTAGGAACATTCTTGAAACACATGTGAGTGATCACTGCAGACATTCTGGAATGAATCCTTCGTTCTGCACAGGCTGACCTGCCACGCGAGAAAATGCTCGAGCTGGGCCCCTCCATGCAGGGGCCATTTCTGTTTCATGTCTATTTTTTACGGGGTTTCTATTTTGCTTCAACTCTGCATGGATCTGACTGTGATGGACAAATCACGTTGATAGGATGTCAGCGTGAAGTATATTTGCGGGTAACCAAATCGCACGCTCCACTAGTTGAATAGTCCCTAAATAGTAATCAGGATGTATTCACTTGCAGGGTTTAGTGAGCTAACTGATATGATATCAGCTATGACCAAGTTCAAATTACTCCGTACAATAAGTGAGTATCAGGAAGCTAGTACGTTAGAGCATCTGGAGTTTCCAAGTATAGATTGGAGGTGTTTGATCGTCTCTGTTCCTTATGCGACCCGTTCTCCATCTCGCGTGGCAGATACTGTCCGGATAAATCACATCTCCACATTCAATCGCAGTCTATACCTATCTAGGAAGATAATCGACATAACCCACTTTGGTTGGTCATTTTACTCCAATAACACTTGACCCGCACCAATTCCTCCTTCACTGATTCATGTCATCTGCCCCTCACGTGGCTGACCAAGGTGAGATTTCTTTCAGTCTCTTCATGGATCATGACGATATACCCGTGCAGGGCGTGTTACAGATGGGTGGAAACACATCGCCCCCAGAATTTTACATCTCTATCTCTACCTCCTGGATGTGCATACTCCGTACTCCGTGCGTTCTAATCTAGTCCTAGTAGAGTAATGGAGTTGCACGGCGATCGTCGATCGCGGTGACAGCAAATGGAATCCGAGCTCGCACCAACTCATATGCAGGCTGGACCTTGGATAAAAACCCACGTGTTTGTTTTTGTTTTTTCATGTTCGCAGTATCTACCCTTATTAGATGAGTGGAGCCTTGACCACTTCATGACCAAGAGAATAAAACTAAAAATCAAGGGCCCTTCGCCAAGGGTGCTACTCCATTCCCCATGTCTCACAAATCTGGTCTGAAGAAACGGGGCCGTATGAGGATCAGCGCCATCGTCATAGCCCATATGATAGCTTTGCAGGAATTAGTGTTGTTGGTTAAGTGCACGAGTCAGCGTCGAGCTTTGAGTGTTGGTTCTTTTTTTAGCGGGTGGTCGATCCCCGCTATCGCAGACACGGCTGGGATGCTACTGGGGGGACGCTATGGCGTCGTTTGGTGCAGGTCTGCCGCACCCCTTGTCCCGTTCCAGTTCATGACCTTCTCATTTAGTTTAGAAGAGTTGGTTATTTTTGTCAGCATCATGCTCCCGGTCGGGTTTTCCTCCGCCCCCTAACTTTGTTGCTTTGAAATAGAAATAGAATTTAGATTTGGAATCGCATTCCCAAGGAAAGTTCCAGGAATCCGGGTCCGTTGGAGAGAACAAAGAACATAGATCAATCACTATGTATTGGAATAATGGCATAATGAGATGATCACGGAACCTTGCCGGAGAGCATCGGACTGGTCCGGCAAACAGTAGAAAGTGCGAACGTCGGAACTATTCCGTCTAGCAAATTACCGGAAACAACAGTTCTCCACTACGAGGCTCTTGAAAGCAAAATCCTGCTTGTTCCCACCCCCGGCCGATCGGTGGACTGACCCTTGAGGTGGGGAAGGTAAAATGAACAAAGTAAATATAGAAACATAAGTCTATTACTCGTACACCACTTTAGATGGTGTATTCTTACTTGAGCTCAGACTTTGCTTATATGAAAATAGGGCTTGGTCCACAATCTCACCTAAGATGGATCCATGGATCCTTCCCGTGAGCCAAAGTGGCCTGATCCATTCTGAATATCGTCAACAATTCCTCAAGGTACCTGACTCGTGTAGATTATCCCCAATCAATTTCTTATTATCTTTTTCTGGTACACGTTTCCCCTGTGACACGGCAAACCTCCTTCTGGTCCTTGCGCAGTCCTTGAGCGGTGGATTCGGGCCCCGCGATCCTGACGGTCGGGTCAACCTGTTTATGCTTCACCTCACCCAAAAAAAGAAACGTTCATTATCCATTATGGGAAGATCTACTCTATTCCCAACTTCAAATTTCCTGGTTCCCGCTTTCCTCCGTTTTCACGTTCTCGTTGTTCTCGGGGGATAGTCGGCGTTGGAGTCGGTGCCCGCCGTCCCAACGTCTCGGGTGGAACTATTGGAATCCCGAACATCTGCGATGTCAGCACGTCACATGGCTAACGCTGTATGCCTCATGAAAACAGGGAAAACTACCATCCCAACCAACCTTCAATCCTTCTGTACGAACTCTATTATAATCGCCATATTGATTTCTTCGGCCTTCAGCGAAGTTGGCATTGAAACCCGGCCTTCAAATTTTCAAGTTGTATCCACTCCAGCCATCTCATTCCCCTAAGTCGCGCTAAAACCCCCGTTATCAGGCCAATATATCCTAAGGCCTTACATTATCCCCTCTGAGTTTAGTGGCAATCACCAAGGCCCCACTAAGTTTTGATTGCACGATTATGAAGTTATCCCCCCTCCCCCCACTCAGTCCAGTCCAACCACCTGCCCTCCACCGCAAAATCACTCTCGCCCCCACTCATCCACTGTTATCATTAACGCCAGAAACAAAGGCCCTATTTTCTATAGCCGCACCAAAGAAGGACGAAAAATTCTCCGAACAACGGACGGCTCCACTACCCGTCTGGACTACGGGATCTAAGCTGCTGCTAAGAAATTTTCAAATCCCGCGAACTTGCGCGTACTGTTTACCTATCTTAGTAGGAGAACAGTAAGAAAGAGATGGTGTAATGATGAGCCAATGATCACTCAGTGATCGTCGCGGTGTCAGTATTTCCCTTCTTTTCTGTATCGGGGTTTGAGGGATGTGAGTGGCCAGTCAAAGGTGTGCCCGATATGAATGCTGATTTAAGAGTGAGGAGACGTGTATTATGACGTCGGCTTATACCCAGATACTGTTAGCTGGACAGGAGGTAGACATGCATGAATATACACTCATCAAATAAGACGAAGGAAGCGGCGAAAGATACATGGTTTGGTTCGGAATAGGACAAATTAATTTGTTTCGTCCCAGTTCATCTAGTTCATGTAGAAGAATCCTCATGATCAATCACAAATACCTGTAACGCTAAAGCCAGCCGGGCGCCGCACTTACCTAGTAGTTGCCAGTTTCCCGGGACGAACTAAGATAATGGAACAGGGCAACACCAGAACACGTGCCTTCGATTCGCCTCTTTAGTGATACCATTTCCTGGAGAATCAATGCAAAACTTCGCACGCCACAGACATGCAGAGATCAAATGGTGGTGGCGATCGCCCATCCTAGGACCAAGGCAGAGGCAAGATTTCTTTCTGCAAAGGAAGCTTGAAAGTTGAAGATTGAAGCCACAAAGCCACTGAAGTCAATGTCGCTCCTTCGAAGATCATTGTCACACAGGTATCGGGATTTAGATCGATGGATTCTATTGGCTGCCCTCCTATTATTTGTGGATACGGCAGAGTCTGTGCTTCATCTCGATGTGGACTGAATGGTATTTTGGACTGGTGCAGGTGGGTTAGTGGGTATCTACAGTGGACAGATGTATATTGGCATAGGTCTAAGTGGCAAGCAGGTACCCAAGAGTAATATGTGGAGTGAATTATGTACAGTGGCGACAACAAGCTCTTCCTCAGTGCAGTGTGGCACACCTCGCAACTTGTGCATCATGCATAAGTACTTGTTTCAGCTCTTAGGTACATACCCAGTGTATGCAAGAGGTGCAGGGTACAGGACGTTTCAGAGATCTATGTCGCGCCGATCGTGCCATGTGGTTGTGCTGACCATCAAAGGGCGAAAACACATGGCATGGCAGTGGATCTCACCTACATCCTATTCTGGTACGGAGTAATTCTGCGATATACCCATTGCCGTATTTGAATGATGGAATCCACTCCGAGGCGGACCCGAGAGGTGTAGGGACACTAAATCCTCACCACCGATGTGCCAATCAGAAAGATGGATCAAGTAGATACAGACCACGTGGAGATGTGCATTTACTTCTTCGAGGATAATAGAAAACAGGAAGAGGGGAAATGATCTCCTGGGTCCCAAAACGAGATTATCGGACTTGAGCGGTTCCCGTCGAAGGATTCGGGGATAGACACGCAGACATGATGAAGAAGACGGCTAAACCCGTGAAGTCATATGGATCGGGTAGCTTGAGTCATGCGAGTAAAAGGGGAAGATGGGGTCAAAGCTAGGTGCGGATGAGGATCTAGGCCAAGACCAATAGTGTAGCGTTGCACTGTGCCTGGGCAATGGTCATTTCCGGTAATTAAGTGAGGGATTAGCCGATGGCCGATTGGTGAAGGAAAAGGTGCGGGAGGATTGAGCTTGCTTGATCCTCATTCATTTCCCATGTGGTAGCAACGGGGAGGCAGGAATGGGAACCCTGTCGACCATGTGTCGAAGGATCAGGATTAATTAAAGAGGGGACAGAAAATAATAAAAAATAGTACATTAGCGTTGAACATAACAGGATAATCCATGCGATGCTAATTAACTATAATAACACCCTAATCCGTCCAAGCGTCAAAGGATTGCAATTTCATTAAAATCTGACTGTGGAGACAACGCTACTGCAAAGCAATGCAATCCTTCGACTAACCTCATCCGGGAACTCGATTCTTTTCGTTTCAGCTGCTTACACGTGGGCTTGATGCGGGTTGATGCTGATCAGAAAGTATTTTTATCTCATGCACTAATGACATACTTTCTCCACCATCCCACCTCCTCACCAGTGATAACAGACTGATGCACAACCATGCAAAGAACAAACTCCGAAACGAACGCCCCTACATCAGCCACAGGTTGATCGCGTGTTTCAGGATCCCTGTTATGCGGGCACACTGGAGGCTGGTTGCTATTCTTGGGCGGAGTTGAGATCGAACAAACATTAAGCCTTGTGTTTCAAGTGATTAACCTTTTGCCACTGCCACATGGTGTCAAGGCTGTAGATCTTGACTATCTTGATCTATGTATATACGGAGTATATTGTATTCCTTCAGGATGGAATGGTTGCAGCTGTCAACACTGCATTTAGGAGTTTTCAGACCTGCAATCTTTTTCGTTGGTGCTGGTTAAGGATCGACAAGTCTGCCCCATGTAAAGCTTCATGCATCCCATGGTTCCGTAGCTACTCCGAACTCCATTTATCATTTAAATTAACTGTTCATTTGTACTGGACATCACTATCAAACCCCAGTTCATGGTTATCAATCACACATCAATCACGCCCCACATCTCCATAAACATCCACATGGAGTGCAGATCCCCAGGCAGCAAACTCTACATAATTAAATCTCCCAGCTACCCCCATTGACCTAATTCGGCTCACACATCGGGGTCCAGCGGGTCCAAGGTAATGTGACTAGTCGCAAGGTCCCCGATTAGCAAGTGACGTACTGTAGCGGTCGGCCAAACCAAACCAACACTCAACAGTCTTAACAACCTTTGCCACATCAACACTGCACTGAGACTTCCAAAGAAGGAAGAATCGAGCGCTCGACCAACGCACCAAATTAACCCGAATCATGCAAGTCCTCGGCCCAAGCTAATTCGAACAGAGCGCATAATTATCCAAGGCAATCCAATCATTAAACCAACACAACCAACAACAGACCCCCCGCGAATCAAATCACCCACCACACCGCCTCAACTGCGCAAAAGCACCTTGGCTGCTGCATCCCTGTCACATCTAACCTATAGGAAAAAACAACGAACCATTAACACGCCCAAAACGCACAATGACATCATTCCCCGGGAGGGCGCGTGCGAGGCGTTCTCCACAGCCGCTGTTGGATAAATGGACACCGCTCATTCGCTGCAATTCAAATTCAGTGAGAGTTCTCTGTGGGTATTGATGCAGTAGGCTTTCATCCCCGCGACAGGCGGGCGCGAGAATGGAGTTGACAACGCATAGGCACATTATTGTTGGATCCACAGGAGGCTGTTATCTCGCCGTTGGTGTCGTGAGTTTCAATCCCTGCACTGCACCTGCACCACCTGGGGACCTTATTCGGGGTTTTCTCCTGTTGGGTTGAGGCTGGGCTGAGGATTGGTCTAGACTAACGAGACGGGAAGGTCAGTGAGAGTGTACAGGGATGTTATTTTGGTGCTTTGCTGGTTTTCCAAGTTAACTTCCGAAGTTGGGCTGCTAGTTGGTTTCATTCGTGGGGTATACTCCTGCGTCGTTATGGGGCTCCTAACCGGGGACTTTCAGGGTTCCAGGATTTTGAGGCACCTGTCATCGAATCCTTTGATTTACAAAGAAAGTACATAATTAATCACTAGAATGAAAATCTCCGAGCAATCTTTCATGCCTGAGGTATCTCCTATAGTCAGGATCAAGGATCAATGTTCTCATGGGTACCTGCAATTCAACCCAACAGTGTAGAAAGCAGATACACAGCAGATCTATTCCTTCTGGGGTAATGAACCTGTTAGCTGTCATTTAAATTCGGATGAGTCGATTTCGCACTCCACCCAACCCCCTTGTCCCGTGTGCTAGATCTAGACACATACCAAATTGGGGTTTGGGGTGGATAAAAGTCCAATTCGGACTCCCGCGATCATCGCTTTCGAGTGTGAATGCTAGTGGACGGTCAGATTTCGTCGATTAGCCGCCGTTGGATATGGTGGCGATCATCACGAACTTGTTGGTCGTGTTGCGTTGCGTTGGGTGGGGGTGTCTGGGGGCTTCGGTTAGCTATCTAGCACACTAGTAAACAAAGAAACCGAACCTGGACAAGTGATCTGTAGTGCTCGATTAGGCCGCTCGCGCAATCGTCGCAATTGTCTCATTTGTTCGATAATGACCTCAGAGGCGCTCTCTTACCCCCTCGCCCATGGAGTCGGGATTCGGAGATGAGTGCGCTTGTGGTTGCTGGTGCTGTTATCTGATGTCATGGTGTTGCGGTGGGTTTTTGCTGTTCTTGGAAATCGAAGGATTTGATGATTGGAGTTGGGTGTTGAGTTGAATTGAATGATGGTGGCTGAAGCCACTTTATGCAGGGCTGAGTTGTTGGAGCGCTGGGCTTGCTGTAGTTTGGCGGTTGGGTGCGTGGCGTCAGTCTTGGTTTGTCTCTCATGAGTTTTTATCCGTAGATGACATGTAGATTTATGAGCAAGCCTATATATGATCCATGGATTTGATTGATATGGGAAAAGAGGTAATAGGAGTTTTGTTTGGAAATGATGGTGTTGGGTGGCAAGTTGGCGGACCTGACACTAGAATATATTTCCGCAACAAGAGACAGCATCAACAAAGGGGGAGCCCTGGAACGAGTCAACGACCAGAACCTTGGAAGACTAAAATAAGCCACGAATATGGAGATTATTAAGCGTCCACGGTTAATGAACAGTCGTCAAAGTTCTATTCTATAATCCTAGCAAATTACCAGATCCCAAGGTCTATAACCGCAAGTATAACATCAATCAACACAAACATCCATAGATAGAACACGAATCAATCCTGAAACTCCCTCCACTTAACCATCCTACTCCTCAAATCCAAGACCTCCCCATCAACGGTAAATCTCCCATCCCCCCGATGATGAAACATCTTCATCCTCTCCCCCAACCCCATCCTCAGCCTCATCCCCAAACCCCTCACGCACCCAAGCCCTAACAGCCCTCAAAACCCAAAGATTATACTTATCAACCATCCCCCGATCATGCACCACACACTCAATATTGGCAATAATACCCTCACCACCCACAAGCGGCGCCTCAACTTTCGCAGCAGGGATAGCCTCAAACCCGAATTTCGTCCACTTGTCCACCTCGTCGCCTGAGCAATTCCCGATATCCACTACCGATTCTGCAATGGAGACGTCGGGTATTGCGAGGACGCAGGATCCTGTTGAGGAAAGCAGATTGAAGCTTGCATCCCAAGGTCCGAGGCAGATGTTTATTAAGGCTGGTGTGTCGTGCTGCAGCATCATGTGGAAGCCTAGTGTCATGAGGTTGTGGGTTTTCTGTGTCAGGGAACCAGTTGAGACGAGGAGGATTGGGCCTGGCTCGACTAGGCGGTAGATTTTTGAGGCGGGGTAAAGTTTAAATGGGACTGATTTTGTCGTTGTTGTGGTCGTGGTTGGTACTTTGGGTGATGATGTTGAGGGCTCAGAGGTTGAGAGTGATGCTTTGCGTTTGCGGGGCATGATGACGGTATTTGGATATTGTTAGACGGTGAAGGTGGTTAGAGGAATATTGCCAGGGCGCGATATATGTAAGGAACTGAGAGAGGCGGTAGAGTGGGTATGATGCTGAGAGCCAAGCGTGGAGCCGTGGAGCCGTGGAGTTGTAGATGTTGAAATAGAGAGGAATGGTTCCTTGGAACAGCAGTCCCGGACGTCAGATCCCCGCATTCCAGGGAGCGGAAACATGGAACCCAGTAGCTGAGGCTCTTCTGGAAACAACTTAGTGCTGGGAAATCTCCCGAGAGGATGCCACTATATTGGCCTCGTGTGATTGCCTTATGACGGAATAAAGTGGATGACCGGATAATTACTTCAACCGCGTAGTCACTTTGCAAATTCATACTCGCATTAGATACAGACTAGATCTTCACTACTTACAGTCACCCGATCGTCCAGGACAAGAAATATTTGTTCATGCTTAAGATGTTGGGACTAAATCAACCCCAACCAAAGGGCGGCTTGAGGAAAGAAGCTGTTCAGAAGAAATCGTGTTGGCAAAAAAAAAAAAAGGAAAAAAGGAACGGTCTGTTCATCCAAACTCAAGCATCGATAGAGCCGAAATCAAACGCCTTTTTGGTCAGAATCCAATCTGAATTGCTGCGCCTACTGAGACGCATTAATTTAGACAACTGACACGGACAGGTACATCCTAAATGTTCTCGCGTAGTACACCCGGCGCAATCTCCAAGTAGAGGTGGTATGTGTTGGTTCACGGCTCGAAGCACGATCGCGTTTGGAGAATGCCGCCAGAAGAAGGAATTAAAAACAAAAACAAAATATGGACACCGAATCGGGTCGAGCCATATGCCTTTCGGATATCGTAACTCCGCTAAATAACCCGAGGAAAATATGACGACGGAAGAAAAGAGGCTCTCATAAACCAGGGCGGGATCGAAGGAAGGTGACGGTTATGTGAGGTGACAAGGATAAATGAAATGGTACATTGCGAGGTCATGCAGCTTAGCGATCGGGATTGGTCACTTGGAGGATTCGACGAGAGAAATCTTGATCATCGTCAATACTGCCATTGCTTTGCCGGCGCTGTGCCATGTACTGGCCGTCGAACCGCGAATCCGACATGGACGGCAGTCCCGAGTCACGACCACCACGGTATCCCTGAGCCTTTTGCTTCCGGGATCGGAAAAAGAAGAAGGCAGCTCCAGCCAGAGCAGCTACACCAACCACACCAACAACGACGCCGGCAGCAATGGCCGCGGTATTGTGAGTTTTGCTCTGCTTCTGCTCGTCTTGTTCCTTCGCAGCCTGTGCTGACGCGGCGGCGTCGGCGGCATCGTTATTGCTGGTGTCCGTCACGTAAACGGTCTGTCCGGCGGAGTTGGTTGTTGCACTCCCACCTGCGCTGGTGGTCTCAGAGGCGGTCGAGTTGCTGCTGCTGCTGCTGTCGCTGTCGCTGCTGCTGCTGCTGCTAGTCGTCGAAGCTGAATAACTCCCCACGCTGCTCTCTAAGCCTGTCGTGTACACCGAATAGTAGTCATCCGCACCACCTATGGACTGTCAGTATTCTCATCAAATGAAGGTACGGGACAAAACAACAAAACATACAATCATCCTGCGGCCAACCCGGACATGGTGTATCACAGTTGCTCGAATCGACCTTGTCCGACGACGGAGGCAATTCGTCACCACACAGACAGTATGAGCCACCGGTTAAAGCAAAAGCAGCTGCGCCATAATTATTCTTGCATCTATCCAAGCACCATCCCGAACTCTGGAATTCAGCAGAGGTTTTGTTGGTCATTCCTAGGGAGCTGCTATAGCAGCCCACAAGGGATTCGGCTCGTGCTACGAGCCTTTCGGAAGGCGCAGCGACCGAGCCGGTTGCGAGAAGAAGAGTCGAAACCGTCAAAACGTTCCACATAGTGAATTTTATGGCGGATAGCAATGGAGGAGAATATCGAGCCGTGTGAAGGAAATAAAATACCACCGCAGACACAGTCGTTGCGATGGAAGAATTGAAGAACGAGGTAACGACCGGCGTTGCCCTTCAGAACTTCTAGAATCGAAGTATGCTAATAAGTGTCGTCCTTGGAGAAAATGCTCTCCGTCCCGACGGGTGTTGTTTGGTCGCGTTGTCGTGGGACCCCTAGGACCCGCTGTGTAGAAGTCGAAATGAATCGAGAGAGGCGCAATCAACGGTCGGAAAAGGGACGAAGTGAGAAGAACTGAGTCGGTGAGCGAGAGGAATCGGGTATCAAATGCCCGGTAGTACAAAGAATCGCGAAGAGAAGTGAGATGAATGTTGCCCCTTCTTAGTTCGGCTTTGTTGAGGGAGAAGCGACCGAAGGTCGGACCAGTCGAGTTTATAACTGGAGGGTCACGGTTCAGGGTCGAGAGGAAGGTCGAAGGGCGTTAAACGAGCGGTCCCTTTTGTTTTTAATGAGAGTGAATAGAGAAAGGAAAGGACGAGAGAGAATCTTCAGGGAGAAAGAAGAAACGGGGGTCCTTGCTCAGGGTCAAGGGGTCTGTTCCCCAGGTACCAACACGGTACGGGTTTCTTACGTGCTGTAGTACAGGTTGGGCAGTTTGTTTGTCTCTCAGTCTCCTTTTTGGGGTCTTGGTATGGTACGTATTGTATGTATTGAATGTTCCCTGCCGTCATAATATTGACTTTGAACCAATCATAGCTCGTAAACTGGCTGAGTCATCAGGCACCACTGATGACCCTTGGAACTTGCAGACGATCGCTTCCCACTTTCCTCAAATGCGGGCCGGTCAGTGGAGCCACTGGGCGCTTTAAACTCTTTTCGGGTTTGTCCCTGAGCGCTGGTGCGACTCTATTCGTGTAAAACTGTCAGATCTGCGAGTCCCTACAGAATTTCGCCACAATGAATCAAGGGCACCCATCACACCTCATAATGGAACTGACTTTGTCATACATGATCGAACTTCTGCAAATTAGTCCTGACCAGGCAAATATTTGAACGCCAGAGCAAATCAGTCCTGTGTACCATTTAAGAATCGGCTTACACGTTGTATTTCACAGTTGAAACGTGTGTATTACATCGCAGAAACGCGCCCATTCGCCGTTTTTCTCCCAGGGAAATGAAACCCATTAGCGCAATTTCCCAGCCGTGTCCGGGGTGTGAGGGGACTTTTCAGCGCTAAGACCGGAGTGGCTTGGCTTTTTATTCTGACAAGCTAGGAACTATATTTCAATTCAAGAGGGCTATGTTGCTTTGATATAACAACAGGCCTGGAATTGAAGAGAGAAAAGACATTTGTAGAAGGAAAAAAACATCACAAAAACAACACCCCCTTTTTGCGGACCACGGTTTTTGCGCGGCCACTCCCGAGTGGATCGTGCCCAATGAATGAGCTGTCCGTTTCGTTATTTACGGCTCAATACGCTATAAATTACAAGATGAATTTTCAAGCACATGTTCTCGGCTATATACCAATCGCGGCTACATAGCCCTGGACCCTGTGAGATTGAGTTCTATACAGATTATACGATACATTATTCGCCGGGATATCCAAGGTTGGCTCGCCGAGGTAATGATGCAGGGACCAAGCATTGCAGATATTTACTGCTGATCATCTAAGACGGGGTCCTGGCCATATGGGTTTGATTAACTGCGTGCATGAGGTACGGTACATCTACATTTTTGGAACGTATGCATATGGCCGGTTGTAACTACTCTGAAAAGAATCACACGAGCACCTGAGCGATGGGACTATATCTACGCCCCACGAACGCCACTTTCATAGACCACCCAAGTGTCACGAGAACAAACTAAAAAAGGCACTGAGGTCATCTGGTCTTCAGGAATGGTGGCTATGTAAACAACCCATCTTTGATGCTGCTAGAGATGCCATCTGATTAATCAGTGGCCCTTACCGTACAGTTCAATGGACTTGGCCCACCACACTCATTTCTCGACGAGAACCACTTCATTTAATCGCGCACATACATAGTCACAAGATCATCACAGAGCCGGGCGCTACCGACCAATTTGTACATATGGTCGATGCAATCAGTACATCATACACATGAAAGCCTCGGAATGTAACACTGTTCACTGATGTATAATGTACCATTCCAATCTTGGTTATTAAAAAATCTTTGCATACAGAACCAAACCCAAAACCCTGAAATGTAAAACCTCAAGTACGCCCAGGTGCCTAGACCTGTCTCCCAGCGGACCCTGACTCACCACCAATGTATTTCGAGCCTGTGGCGCTCACTAGTTCGGTTCGAATCTGCGAAAAAAGAAATTTTATGCCCCCCTTGCGCCATAATTGAGAACACCACAAAACAAAAACAAAAACATTGTCACAAGAAATTTCTGATGTCATCTTCCTGACCATTACTTATTCGATTCACATGGGGGTCAAAGGTTCTTCGGCTGTTCTGGCCTGCAAACCCTTAAAGTGGATCGTTAAGTTGGCCAAGGATTATGGGGCCTTCGAACAGGGTCTAGAACAGTGCTATTATTGTTTGCGTGGGGTGTATTCCCATGACAGAAAACCCTTCGATAATAAGATGGTATCGTGAGGCAGTTCTAGAAGTATTGAAGCCGGATGACTCGGATTAAGGATTTGGGGTTTGGGGATTTGATTATACTGATTCCGTTCAGTTCCCGCTCAACTCCCTGAAAGGCCAGTATTGGAACGGGGTCACGTTGAATTGCGATGAGGCTTACACAGAGTGCCTGGAGGTGGCAGCTCATGGGATATTTGCGCTTACTGAAATATACGATTTGGAACTTGCGATTGGATCGGGTTTTGAGGAGTTGGAAGTGGGGCATTCAGTGTACGTGAGGGTTTCTTCTTCGCGACATTAGTCTCGGTATACATGTAGAGCATACTACTAAGCCAATAGAAGTGGTGATTTCCCCGATTGATAATTATGTAGGAATGAACTTAAACATCGATGCTCCAATCATAGTAAGAGTCAAAATACGAAGAAGTAGTCGTGGTAGTCGGCAAGCCGGTGAGCGGCCATCAATAAAATATCACTTCTAGTCTTCTATTCTATTGTCATCTGCCAGTCAAACATGGAAGTCTCAAAAATGCGCAAGAAAGAAAAGAGGGCCAGACATCCTGATTCCCAACGTTGCAGCCTTTAGAATCTTCTAGCTTGCGAATAGACTATTCGTTGTACCAGCCTCATAACCGAGGCTTCTCTATAATTCCAGGATCTGTCTCCTATTTGCAAGAGAACCATGACTAAAAGAAGGGTTATATAGAGTCCCTACTATCCAGGCAAATCAGCCTTTTCGCCCTGGGCGGTGTTATTCGCTCCTACTTTCTCAAAAATCCTGACGATGATGAGATTCGATTATCAATATCAGTTCCCCACAACGTCGAACAGGCACAGACTGACCAGCTCAGAGGCTCTTTGAGCGTGAAGTCAGAAATTGGGTTAGTGTTCCATCCGTGCATGTACTCAGACGATTACAACTCGGAGAAATTCATTCATGAATCGCTCCATCCATCCCGATCCGTATACTCCAAATGTTACATTGATCTACATCTCCTGGTGCAGTGCCTCCAGCAGTCTTCATCACTACGTTTTACCAAGACCGAACTGCTCTTCCTCGACTTATCATCCTAGATCAAGCTTCGAGGGCTCTTACTATTCAGGTCCAATGGAGCAGGTGGGTCAGAGCTTATATTTCAGCTGCATAAGACCATATCGACTGGTATTCGTACACTACATTTCATCTTGAATCACTTGTGAGTTTCTTCTCACCATTAAATCGTTCTCAATTAAGCGGAGTGGAATCATTCAGCTTGCTTATAGACAAAAGAATCTCTCGTTCTTTATTTTCATGGTCACTTGTCGCAATGCTGAGACAAGCCCAGGCTTCCAAAAATGAAAAACTAGATCATCTGACCAAATGCAACCATATCTATGGCTTGGGAATGTGGATGGTCTTGCTGACCATCGTGCAACCATGCAAGACAAACAGCAGAGCAGCGGGGTGGAACTCCAGGGCTGTGCCTTCGGCAATAAGTCCAAAGGGAATGTTCTCGTGGGTCCAGCTTTGAGACACACAGTAGGCCATAAGACCGGCGATATACAGAGTAGTGGGAATGGGAGTACCTTCGAAGTACTTGGACTTGCCGCTCTTGTCCTTGGGCAGTACAGCCACAGTGACGTTGAACCGGGCTAGACGAGTGAGACCACACAGGACGAAGAAGACCAAGATTAGGTGGTCAACGTTTGTGCGAATGCCAAGCGCGAAGGCTGCGGCTGCGGGAGCGAGACCGAAGGAGATCTGTAACACAACCCAAATAGTCAGTGCATGAATTATGGGAATGGTTAGGACGACCGGATAATTTCTCCTACCAGATCTGCGAGCGAGTCCAGTTCCTGGCCCATCAGGGACGACTTCTTGCGCCAGCGGGCAATCTTTCCGTCCATAAAGTCGAAGAACAGACCGAATGGCATTAAGGCGAGGGCAGCCCACATAGCACCGTAGTCCGAGGGCTCTCCGAGGCAGTAGCGCATGGACGAGAAAACGGACATGACTGTTCTGATGGTTAGCATCAAATCAAATCTTCTGACGACCGGAACTTGCCTCCGCAGAAACCTGTAGATAAATAGTCAGAACCTGGTTTGCTTTCAATCGCACCGAAACGAGGAGAAACCACTTACCATTCAACTCAGTAACCAGATCGGCAAGGTGGAGAGCTCTAGTAACGATGTTAGAGGGGGTCTTTGGAAAGCAGGAAGCAGCAGATAGACTTTGACTACTCACTTCACCATGCTGAAATGACCGTGTTCTTCAGATAGAAGCATTTTCTGCTTTTCCTGGCCTGTAACATGTGAGCGACATTTCACGAGGGGTGCACTGTCGATCGCAAACTGACCTCCATCATTTGAAGGCGGGACGCTGCTGGGCTCACTCGACGCCATGGCCGATGTTCTGCGAGACATACTCAAAGAAAGACCGAGGAAAAATAGGAAAATTCAGGTAGGAGGGTATTTCTGGTTCCAGGAATCTCAAAAGGTTGAGGAAGTTAAAATGACCGCCAATCCTGCTTCGAGTGTTGACGGACGCACAGTCGCAGAGCGGTCAACGTCATTTCCCGAAAGGCACAAGCCACGAGGCGGTGCACTGCGCCACTTGGCAAGCCACATGCATTTGTCGCGGTCAATTTAGTGGTGAAGATTACTGGCATACGACAAATGGTAATAATTGGGATGAGCAGTAAATAAAACAGATTTTATGACTGGATATATTCTACAGTCTCTGCAGTCAGAGAAGCAGTAATTGTGTCAGGATGCACAAGAAAAAAGAAATATTCCTGCAAAAAAGCTCCCGAATCCCCCAAACGCCGTAAGAAGACACAATATTTGGTCAGCAATATCTTAGTAGCGGCCACCGCCACCACGAGAGAAACCACCACCACCACGGGGAGCACCACGGCCACCGCCGCGAGAGAAGCCACCGGAGCCACCACGGCCACCGAAGCCGCTACCACCACGACCACCGCCGCGGCCACCGAAGCTGCCACCACGAGAGAAACCTCCAGGGGCACCACCACGGCCACGACCGCCAAAGCCACCACGACCGCGGGGAGCACCACCACGGGCACCACCGCGGGCACCACCAGCGCGCTTGGGCTTGGCACCTGCAGGAGCCTTGGGCTTGGGAAGGAACCTGGAGTTTAAAGTCAGCACCACATATTGAATATGGATCATCGAAAGAGAACAACATACTTCTCAAGAGGCAGCAACTTGTCGCCACCAATGAAGACCTTGTCACCAGGCTTGAATGAGGTAGCGACAATACCGTCCTGGGGCTTGACGGTGAAGTACACCTGGTTGATGGGGCCCAGAACCTCGTCTACCTTACCAATAGGAGTCTATTTGACAAACTGTTAGCTTATAGCTCCAATGACTTGTTGAATTGGCGGTGGGATCGACAGCATACCTTGTTCTCCAGGTAGATCGGGGCGTTGAAGTAGGGAACCTTGGGGTTGATAGACTCGCAAACCATCTCACCCTCACAGGCGTGCATGACGGTACCCATCTCTATTAATAAATATCAGCATTGCGCCCGCAAAATATCCGCCGACTCGATAGGAATTGTATTTACCCAGGACCTGGGCTGGGGGGCCGAATGATGGCTGGAAACCTCCGCGACCTGTTACCCGGAAAAAAAATTTCGTTAGCTTTAATTCGGATTCTCAATCAATGTCGCGGGGGCTTTTCTTACCACCACGGGAACCGAAACCACCCCGGTTCGCACCGGTGCCGGAGAAGCCACGGCCACGGAAAGACATAATTGCGCTGGATGGAAAGTTTGGAGGTTGGACTTGGGCGAAGAAGTTTTCGGGTGGTGGAAACTTCATGCGGTAAAGCGTCGCTAGCCAGGGCAGTTTACAGTCACATGACTCACCGCCCTCCCCTCCCGTCACAGAAAGAGTATTGACTCATATTTTTCCAATTGCGATAGCAAATACTCACTTCTAGATCCCTTTTTTTTCTCGGTCAATCTTCCTGCTACTGCCCCGAGAGATCCAAAAATGGTTTCTGAGGCCCCCCAGGATTTGCCCGTGCGCCCTGCCGCCGAGGCTCAGGGCAAATCGGCCGCCGCTGCCCCGCCAAACGATGCCAAAGCGAAAAAGGCCCCCGCCCCCGATGTCCTGCCCGAGTGGATGATTGAACGTAACAAGCTCTTCGAAGAGCTATGGCAGCAACACCTCGAGGAGACCAAGACTCGTGATCACCCCGAGATCAATGTCACCCTCGATATCGGCGATGGCAACCCCTCCCCGTCCCAGCCAAGGCCTACGAGACCACCCCTGGATCCTTCCTGCGCGACGTACCAAAGGATGTGAGCGCCAATATTGTGATTGCGAAGGTCAATGGCGAGCTATGGGACCTCAACCGCCCCCTTGAGGGTGATTGCAGCGTTCTGCTAGTCCCTTTTAGCAACCCTGAGGCTCGGGAGGTGTTCTGGCACTCAAGCGCCCACTGTCTTGGTGAAGCTTGTGAGTGTGAATATGGATGTTTCCTGTCCCATGGACCACCAACTCCGCAGGGCTTTTTCTATGATGTAAATGGCCCTATATTCCATTATTGATGGTTGGATTGCTGATTTGGAGGTTTTAGATGGCCATACCTGAAGGCCGTGTCGTCCGAGAATCTGACTGGCCGGCGCTTGATAAGCGCACCCAGGGCGTTTTCAAAGAGAAGCAAAGCTTTGACCGATTGGAGGTCTCCAAGGAAAATCTTCGGAAGATGTTCTCCTACAGCAAGTATAAGCTGCACTACATTGATAAACTAGTGACTGGTGAGAAAAGCACAGTCTACCGTTGCGGTACTCTCGTCGATCTGTGCCGCGGTCCTCACATTCAGAACACCGGCAAGATCAAGACCTTCAAGATCATGCAGAACTCGTCTGCCTACTTCCTGGGTGACCAGTCCAACGACTCCCTCCAACGTATCCGTGGTGTCGCATTCCCGGATAAGAAGTTAATGGCCGAACACCTGAAGTTCCTCGAGGAGGCAGAGAAGCGAAACCACTTGAGAATCGGCAAAGAGCAAGAACTTTTCTTCTTCGATGAACACTCTCCGGGGTGCCCTTTCCTTCTGCCCGCTGGTGTGAGAATTTTTAATCAGATCCAGAAATTACTTCGGACCGAATACCGCAAGCGTGGATACCAAGAGGTCCAGACTCCAAACATGTACGATGTGGGCCTCTGGAAGACCTCTGGCCACTGGGCTCATTACAAGGATGACATGTTCAAATTGGACGTTGAGAAGCGCGAGTGGGCTGTATGTGATTTATCCCCGAATCCCTTTTCTCACTGGATCTAATTTGTATCGGCAGCTTAAACCCATGAATTGTTGGTCACTCTTCTCCGGCTGCATGTATTATATGACTGACGGATTGGTTATATAGGTCCTGCGCACTTCCTCCTGTTCAACCATACGACGAGAAGTCATCGCAGCCTTCCACTAAGAATTGCGGATTTTGGTCGCGACCCCATGAATCACAAGTTGAGAGGATCATGCTAACTATCTTCTAGGTGTCCTGCACCGTAACGAGGCATCTGGGGCCCTGAGTGGTCTGACCCGTGTGCGCAAGTTCCAGCAGGATGACACCCACATTTTCTGTACCCAGGACCAGATCATGTCTGAGATTGAGGGTCTGTTCGACTTCTTGCAGTCTATCTACGGTCTCTTTGGCTTCTCCTTCGAGTTGAAATTGTCGACACGCCCAGAAAAGTACCTGGGCTCGCTCGACACCTGGGACTATGCTGAAGATCAGCTCAAGAAGGCCTTGACCAAGTTCAAGGGTGACGACTGGACCATTGATGAGGGCGACGGTGCCTTCTACGGGCCGAAGATTGATATCACTATTGCCGACGCCATTGGCCGTAAGCAGCAATGTGCGACAATTCAGCTCGATTATCAAGCTCCAATCAACTTCAACATGCAGTACATTACCAATGAGAAGGGTGAGAAGCAGATGACTGAAGAGCCGAAGGAGGGTGAGGAGGCACAGGGTAAAACCAACACCAATGAGCTACCCACTGGCCGTGCCCGGCCCGTTGTCATCCACCGCGCCATTGTTGGCAGCTTTGAGCGGTTCCTGGGTATCATTACCGAGCACTTCGCCGGCAGATGGCCCTTCTGGCTCAGCCCTCGCCAGATTATGATTGTGCCCGTTATGCCCGCTCTGAACGAGTATGCCGAGGAGCTGCAGGAGATTCTGCGTGGGGACAAGCTGAATGTCGACATTGACATCAGTGGCAACACATTGCCCAAGAAAATCCGGACCGCTCAGTTGGCTATGTACAACTTCATCTTTGTCGTGGGTGCGCAGGAGAAGGAAGGACGCACTGTGAACGTTCGCAACCGTGATGACCCTGCCAGTCAGAAACAGGGAGTCATGATCCCCTTGGATGAGGTGCGGACTAAGCTCCGAGCATTGCGCAAGGAGCGTCGGTTGGAGAACGCTCTGTAAGGTGGGAGAATGAGAAGAGGTCTTAGAGATGTGTTACCGACTTATGAAAAGCGAAATGAAGTACATGCGGATATTCTACTGAATTCCAATACATCCCATATATAAGTAATATAGTAGAGTAATTTAGAGACTGGATTGAGCTATGCAGTGCGGTACTTTCAAGGCGGAAACATCTTGGATAGATCGACATCTTCCAAGGTTCCTGACCTTAAAAGCGGGAGTGCTTGCTTATCCAAGTTTAGCCTACTTAGTGTGAGCGGGTTTTCTGGCCGACGTTGGATTTCGCGAAGCTTGGCTCAAGGAAGAGGCAGTGACCGTTGAAAAAGTACCTTACTCCAAGCAAAAGGCCACGAACTTCAAACAGTGATGAATAGATTGTCTTGCGTCGTAACTATGTGTTCCTACGGTCCATGGCGATAGAGAACATTCCGAAGTTGGGCGAACCTATAAAAATTTGTATTGAACAGTCATGAGATCATTTTGCTTGTCAAACATGTATTTGGTGCGAAGATAGCAGGCAAGAGTCAATAAAAAGCTAGTTAATCACGTTGTGCTCAAGCCGAGTATAGAAGTCTTACATATAGTGTTATTTGATTCTGAAAGCATAGGGTAACATGGTGCCTCCAAGCTGAAAGCATACGGAGCGTAGTCTAGGGACTTCATAAACGCACTTGAGAGATGTGTTACCGAGCTACAAAGATTGAAATGAAGCCTTTATGATGTAACTATGTATAAATACTTTATACGTATTAAGGTATCTCACGTCTTTGTATCAAGGGTCTAGATCAAACCTTGGAACCGATCGCCTGTAGGGCTGGACGAAGAAAAAGGCGTCCATTCAAAAGGGTTGAACAAAGAATGTGTTACTTTCAAAAATAAATTCGATGCACAGATGTAGTAAAGCTGAAAATTAATTCTATATATAATCAGACGTAAAAGATCTTTGTTCCCTTGAGCTTAATATACTTGCGTGGCCTCATCCAACCGACGCTCCGATCACCCGCGGGGACTGCGGGGCTCTTGTTTCTCATCACACCTCGAGTCGCGGCCCTCCCCTTTTTCAATTGTGCCAGACTTCTTTTCTTCTTTCGTTATCGACTTTTCTGGGTCCACTTCATTTCTCTCTTCTATTCTTCCTCCCTTCACCCCTGGTGAAGAATTCCCCGCCATGGCTGATTTGCAGGGTCGCAAGGTCTTCAAGGTCTTTAACCAAGACTTCATCGTGAATGAGCAGTACAATGTCACCAAAGAGCTGGGCCAGGGCGCATACGGTATCGTCTGGTAAGTTCACTCGAAAAATCTGAACCTTTCCAGAAGCTCGCGTGGGGCTTTTATCTACCGTGATGGGGTGGTGGGCTGAGAACTGACGTCGTCAACAGTGCTGCGACCAACGTTCAGACCGGCGAAGGTGTCGCCGTGAAGAAGGTCACCAATGTATTCAGCAAGAAGATTCTCGCTAAGCGAGCCCTGAGAGAGATCAAGCTACTCCAGCATTTCCGGGGCCACCGCAATGTATGTCCCTGCCCCGCTACAGATAATATGATCGTGAGGCTGACTTGCGACCCCTCCTTAGATTACATGCCTTTACGATATGGACATCCCCCGACCGGACAACTTCAACGAAACATATCTATACGAGGGTTCGTGGCTCCCTTTTCTATACATGTCATATATGCGATAAAAGTGGGCTCTGACAATATTTTAGAGTTGATGGAGTGCGACCTGGCAGCCATCATTCGTTCTGGACAGCCCTTGACCGATGCGCACTTCCAATCATTCATCTACCAGATCCTCTGTGGTCTCAAGTACATCCACTCTGCCAACGTGCTGCACCGTGATCTGAAACCCGGCAACCTGCTCGTCAATGCCGACTGCGAGCTGAAGATTTGCGACTTCGGTCTGGCTCGTGGTTTCTCCATTGATCCCGAGGAGAACGCCGGTTACATGACCGAGTACGTTGCGACAAGATGGTACCGTGCTCCGGAGATTATGTTGAGCTTCCAGAGCTACACCAAAGCCAGTATGTCACGAACAAAAAGTCATCTTATCTCAAAAGCAAAATCCTAACAACTACAGTCGACGTCTGGTCAGTGGGATGTATTCTCGCCGAACTGCTGGGCGGCCGTCCCTTCTTCAAGGGTCGTGACTACGTCGACCAGCTGAACCAGATCCTGCACTATCTGGGTACTCCAAATGAAGAGACCCTCGCGCGCATCGGTTCCCCCCGCGCCCAGGAATATGTCCGCAACCTGCCCTTCATGCCCAAAATTCCCTTCCAGCGCCTGTTCCCCAACGCCAACCCCGATGCCCTGGACCTGCTGGACCGTATGCTAGCCTTTGATCCCTCCTCCCGTATCTCTGTCGAGGAAGCCCTCGAGCATCCTTACCTGCACATCTGGCACGACGCCTCCGACGAGCCCACATGCCCCACCACCTTCGACTTCCACTTCGAGGTTGTCGAGGAGGTCCATGATATGCGTAAGATGATCCTCGATGAGGTCATCCGCTTCCGTAATACCGTCCGCCAGCAGTCCCAGGCTCACGCCGCTCAACAACAGCAGATGGCCCAGCAGACTAACGTTCCCATCCCGGAACACCAGCAGGGTGCCTGGAAGACCGAGGACCCCAGACCTCAGGAGGCTGCCGCCGGCGGTGGTCACCTGAACGACCTGGAGTCTTCGCTGCAGCGCGGTATGGACGTGCACCACTGATATTTCCCCCTCCCTTCCCTTCCTTTCATCCCACCCTCCTTCCTTGGCCTGGTCATTGTGTTTTCTTCGTACTCAGCTCGATCCGGCTCACACTCTGCCAACTGCACTCGATCCCCCTGCATGTCGATATTATGAATTAGCAAAGAGATACCTCCGAGGGAATGGCCGGACGATTGCATGATTTGTTTTTGTTTTGCTTGATTCAGATTCAGATTCCTCGTGCTTTGCGTTTCGTGAATTTCGCTTGTCCTTCCTCGCTTTGCGTTCATTGTTGTATCTGGTCTGCTGGTGTGTTCATGGGTCCTCGCGCTATCCTTGGGGCTTGAGTCTTTGGTTTCATGATTTGAATTTAAGCTCCCCTTTCCCTCCCTACCCTGTTTTTTTGTTGGATCAGATAGATAGATGGTTTGTCCGTGGTCCAAACATACCAAAATGGAGATTCGACTGCAACGTTAAGATGAATTTTGGTTGTTGGTAGTGGATCTTTTTATGTAGCACCAGTGTAGTGAGAAATATCTGTATACAGAGACTGTCTCACGGTATATCTGCTGCCATATCAACACGTGGATGGAGGAAGGGAACAAGTAAAGACGCTTCCATATGCTAGAATGGTATGACACGCTAAAACAAACCACAACCCCCAAAGCTAAAAAGCTAAAAGTATAAAAAGCCAAAAATGAGAGCAAGAAATCCAAATTCATGCAACCAACCATCCAAAGAGAGACATCAATGATAATATCCCCTCCACCAAACAGCCATACAAGCGGAAACAACCAAATCCAACATCTTAATTCCCTCATCCTCAATGATCAATTTCCCCAACTTAGCACTCTTGCCCCTCATCCCACCCCCAGCAAGCTCCCTCGCAAGCGAAAAGTCCAATCGATCCTCATCCGAATCCCCACTACTAGTACTAATACTCCTATGATGAAAAGGCTGATGCCCAAACCGAGTACTCTGCTGATGCGCAAAGCGGCCCGCGCGGAGCGATGTTCGGCGGAGCAGAGCAGCAGGGTTGAACGGTGGACGTTGGGGATCAGCTGTGTTCGGAGAAACAGTTGAAGGGGCATTGGGACCGGAGTGAGCACGAGGTCGGGCGTAGGTGTTTGGATTTAGGAATTGAGATAGAGAGGCTCTTTTTGAGGATTGGTTGTCTGGACTTGAAGGGTCGTACGTGGAGGTTGGAGATGGGTATTGATTTGTGGGTGTTCGTGGTGCGGCGTGGTAGTGAAGATTTGCAGCTTGGAAGGGCGTGTTGAAGCGAAGTTCGGCGACTGTTACGGCTGGATTGGGGTCGTCGCCTGGCTGGGGTACACCGACTGGACCTTGGATCATGTGTTTGCATTTTAGACTGCGGCCGTTGACGCTGCTGGCGAATGTGCAGGTGCCGTTCCAGGGCGAGTTGAAGACGTAGTAACCGCTCTTTAATTCTGAGTTTACGGAGTCTTCGAATGGTTTGGAGACGCAGAGTTGACGGTGGAATTTGCGTGGTCCGAATGATGGCTGCTGCTGCTGTTGCTCGGTGGGTTTATCGACGTTTGATGATGGTGGGATAGGTATAGAAGATCCGGAGTTTCGCATCATTCCCGGGGGGAGGTTTGCGGCTAAACTGGCAAGCGACAGTGGCTCATTTGTGCCAGCAAATCTGTTATACCCCGGTGTAGCAATCTCGATCTCAATTGCATTGTGATCCATATGCGGAGTTGAGATCGTCGCGACGTTCCACTGCGTACCAGACGTGGGATCACGCCGGATGAGCGTAAGACGGAAACCAGTGTCATTGCCGCTGTTAATTGGGGGTGGTCGATCTGCCCTTCTCTGTCTAGAAGGCGACTGACCGGGACTTCTTGATGGCGATGCTGTCCGAGGCTGTGTCGGGCGAGGCGGTAACGGCGGCCTATTCGCATCAAGACTATGACGGCCAGCCGCAAAAGCCTCATATCTTTCTCTCCATGAATCACGTCCATGTCCAGACTCCTGTCCCGCAAATGCGCTCCACCTGTTTGACACTTTTGATTGCGCTTCATCGCCTAAATGACCACTGAACGGCTCTTCACTGGGCGGCACAGGAGGTAAAGGTCGACGCAAGACGGGGCTTGGGGCTGTAGGCTCCACGGGTGTCTTGACAAGATCATGGCTTATGACCGGTGGCGCATTGGCAACAGGAGTCCCCATAAAAGATATATTCTCCGCCGAGAACTGCGGCAGAGGGGGCAGTCGTGGCGGCAGCGCAGGAGCATTATTACCCGGCGGGGCAGCGATATTCTCTTGTGTCAAAGCTGGCGCATTGTCCAGAATAGCCTCTGCACCGCCTACAGGCTTTCTCTTGGGGTGGTTCAGGCGAGCAAATTCCCGCTGGAAAGGGTCATCAATACCGGCCGCCTCAAGCTCTTCCCTCCGGCGTTGTGTTTCCTTCTCGCGCTCCAGCTCAACCTCCTGCAGCAGCGCGTCATCCTCGGGTGTCGCGACGTGTAAATAGAACAGCGATGCATTGACCGCCTCAGCAGAGACACTGGATTTCGTCGGCGGTTTAACAGGTGAGAGGAATATGTCTGTTCGTGCGTCATGCCGCACCGGTTAATATCCAGCTTATCTTTCGAGGCTCCGATAAGGTCTTGCATTCGCAGTGCGGGGAGGGCCTTAAAGAGTTTTGTAATCTCTGCAAGATGACATACCTTGACTCCCAGGAACCCGTACGATATATAGTACTAGCGGGTCAAGCTTCTCGTGTGTGGGATTGCGCGGATAGGCGGGGGGATTGGATGCGATGGCGGTGATCGACGACAGTGAGCGAGCCTCAACAGGGCCTTGCGTCGCGGTAACGGTAGACATGGCGGCACGGCTGCGATGCGCCGGCCGTGAAAAGCGAGTTATCAATGCGATGTAGGAGCACAGTTGTTAGGAGAGATTAGAAGAAACCGGGATGCGCTGCGAGTAAACAGGTAGAAAGCGGGTCCGGTTCGGTAGTGGGCGGGCCCTGGGGCAATCGCTGGGGCCTGACGACTTTTATGATTTAGTACAGGGTGTCTCTATCGCCGACGTAACACTCTGGCCTGAAAGCAAGGTCAAAAAAGAAGCAAGGGCTACGTGCAACGAACTGCTGAGCCTGAACGTGGCGCAGTACGCGGCCTGCGTAGGCAACGGTGATTGATTACGTTGAGATCTGCGTACAGTGTCTAGCTAGGAAATATAATAAAATCGCTAGTCTGCTTATCACAGACTTACAGTATTTGACTTTGACTTTTGAGTTTTTCGTTCTTCAAGGCTCTAGGTACCCAGGTACCTAGGAACCTAACCATCTATCTGATACTGGGCGCCCATTTACTACCAGATAACTATAGTCTTGTCTTGGGTACTACTTGGGTAGATATTGCCCTGGTAGATAATATTCACATAATTCATATCTTACTGGACATATAGCAGACATTCATCCTTTTCGTAGTTAGGCACTGTATGGATTTATTGGGCAACACCCTTTATGAGAACTGATATGAATCCAACGAGCAAAAGAAAATTGATTGGTTGACGTATTCAACAGGTGGTATCTCCCGCGTGGCTACACGGCTATAAATGAAAAGTAAAGCGCACGATGCATAGTAGAATAATGTAATAAAAGGAGGGAGTCCTCCGCAAAATGGGGTGTTCATACAAATGAAAGTGAAGAACTCCAAGTCCTGTTAGCGCCGCAAATGACAAATCCTATCCCAGTTTCCAGACAATTCCATGAACATTAGACGACGGTTTCAGACCGCTCTCCCTCAGCAATGATAGGTACACCCAGACCACGATCCGGACTTTGTAACACAAGCTGCTCATGGCGACGAGCCCGCAAGAAATCGCTCACAGCGCGGATAAGAATAAACCAACCGACAATCATGAGAATATATGAAATCCATTCGCTGGTACTGATGCCGGCCATGGATCCACTATCACCTCCGGCAGTGTCTCCTACCGAGTTGGGATCAAAATTATGGCTGTTGGGGTCGGGTGGCGGGACGTATGAATCACCACCACTTCCGTCAGAAGTCGAAGAGTCGCTGCCTCCCTTCATATAGAAACCGTATTGAACCAGGGTGAGACCGAGACCGGCTCGGCTGCCATTCTTTGCGGCGTGGGTTGTGTGGAGAAGATAAGTCAGAAGGAATCCGACCAGCTGGAATGACATCGAAATCATCGCATTCCAGATGAAAGAGAATATTGATCCAACAGGGAGTCCATCAACGTAGACTTCATCGGAAGAGATACCGGGGGCCACAATCGTGGTCTCCCAGTAGGGCGGGGTTGCATCGGCGGCGGCTTCCTCATAAGACTATAAACATTCACATAATTAGCAACCAATCTTGAACAATCCATGAGCAATAGTATGAGATATTAATGAGTCACTCACAGGAGGCAAGTCCTCATTCTTTTCTCCCCGTTCCGGCTTGGCTGCTAGATTGGCGAAGACACCATCGTTTGATTGCGCGACCGACCGACTGTTGCCCGACGGGGTAGTAAAACTCGGTAATATCGTTGGCCGTCGAGTCATCGCCGCCACCGCTGACCGGTCTTGGCTCTCGGTTCTGGATTCCGACGAGGAGGAGGTGGCGGTCTGACCGTTATCCGCGGGACTATAGGGATCCGGGTTGGCACGCATCAGCCGTTGTCGATCATCAGGCTCTTCCTCGTCGTCGGAATCATCTTCGCTCCCAAAAGCATCGGCTAGGGCGTTATCATCTTCATCCTGTCGAATAGGGTCGCCATGCAGTAGTCGTCTCGATGATGGCGAAGAGGACCGGGAACGGAAGGAGGGAGGCGGAGAGTTTGGTGAGAGGTTTGATCGTGTAGGGTGAAGCGGATAGGATTGGGTGTTATCTTCTTCATCTTGGGCATTCACCTGTATAATGTTAGATCAGATCAGGATCGTTATCTGGGGGGTCTCGAGGATCTGGACTGAGTGGGATCAGCGGGGAGGATGACGAACCCGGGTATAGCGCTGCGAGCTCATGGCGAGCTGAGCGGGAGAGGAAGAAAGGAAAACAGTATTAAACAAAATCAAAGGAAAGAAAGCAATTTAGGGAAGGAAATGAATAAGGGTGAGAATGGAACCTTGGAAGTGTCGACAGGAAGCGCCGGGTTCCGTAATCGTTCGAAGGCAACAGGGAGTGGATGCTGCCTGAGGCAGTGCAGATTACAAATGAAAATGGATTCGCCTTTGATGATTTGATGATTCGATGATTTTATACATTTATTATTTTCCCGCTTACCACTTCCAACATGGCTACTCCTCCAGTACGTTAACTGTCTTCAAATCTTGCAATTCAATTGCGCAATAATTTCATGATCGAAATCCATGTCACTAACACACCCCAGCGCACCATCCAAACACGCCTCACCCACCTCCTCAAACACTGGCCCGTAGACAAGGTCCGCCCGGCCTCCGTCTCCGTGCAAGCCTACCTGCAAGCTGCCCTAGGCCAAAAGCCTGAGGTCGGACCGAAGAAGTCCAAGGCCGACCCCGATGCCGTGCCCTTCAGACAGCCCGTGATCTCCGAGTCCTCCGCAAACGCGTTGCAAGCACTCCTTGAAGACCGTTTCTCCCGTCGCTATCCCATGTCGAATAAGATCCGTTACCCGGCCAGTGACCCAGAACACTATGACAATGTTGTGCGCGAGTTCGAGGAGGCGCCGGATCGGGACTTCTTTGGTCGCATAAAGGCTCGCTTGGGTGGATTATTCCGGTTTTCGTGATAAACACGGAGATCGAGTCTAAGATTTCTTACACCATGTTTCTGGTGTTCTGTGTATAAATGGGGGTTTCGTTTCCTGTACTTTGGATATCCGTGCTTTGATATCTATATTGGCACTTGGGGTTTATGGGATTGCATTGCATGTACTTGTATTTGTACCGCTATTCTGCGGGATCGGACTGTATCACTACTCTACTTACGAGAAAGATAAGATATTTAACCCGTGAGACGGGCTAATAAATGTTAAAAGGGATGATCTTATGCAAAACCAATGTAGATGAAACTCCATTGAAGCACCAAAAACTGCCTATATACAAATGTGGTATGTAACGCTCCGACGGTATAAACTTTAGATAAAAGACGAGAAAATGCGGTTTTCACAGCATAGGCTTCAGGTCATCAGAGACCTTGAAAGGAGCCTCTGTCTTAGCGGTGACTTCCTCGACAGTAACGCCGTCGGCGATCTCAACTAGAGTTAACCCATCGGTGAAGTCAACGTCAAAGACGCAAAGGTCGGTGATGATGCGGCTGACACAAGCAGGTCCAGTCAGTGGGAATTCGCACTGCTTGACAATCTTAGGGTTGCCCTTCTTATCGGTGTGCTCCATAGTCACAACGACCTTAGTAGCAGCTGGGTTCGACACGAGATCCATCGCACCACCAAAGCCCTTGATCTTGCCAGGCAGCATCCAATTAGCAAGGTCACCCTTTGCGCTAACCTGCATTGCACCTAGGATTGTAAGGTCGATGCGACCAGAGCGAATCATGCCGAAGGACTCATCACTGCCGAAGCATGAGGCACCGGGGTTGAGTGTGACGGTCTCTTTGCCGGCGTTGATCAGATCGGGATCCTCCTCGCCCTTCTTGGGGTACGGCCCCAGTCCGAGGATACCGTTCTCAGACTGCAGAGTCACCTCAACGGAAGGGTCGACAAAGTTCGGCGCAAGCATGGGCATGCCAATACCCAAGTTCGCATACATGCCATTCTTAAACTCCTTGGCTGCACGACGGACAATGCGCTCGCGCTTATTGGCAGTGTCACCCTTGCCCAGCGCTGAGGTATCGGCGCCCTCCTCCTGAGCGAAGGTATACTTCTCAATCTTCTTCTCTGTTGTGCTCTGGATGACTCGCTTCACATAAATACCAGGTAGGTGAATAGCAGCGGGATCAATATCACCGGGTTCGACAATGTGCTCCGCCTCCACGATGGTCATTTTCGCATTGCGACCCATTGCGCCATTGAAGTTGGCTGCGGCGAATCGAAACTGGCAGTTACCAAGCTTATCCGCTTTCCATGCCTTGATCAAGGCGTAATCACCCTTGATAGCCTCCTCCATGACATAGCTCTTTCCATCAAATACTTTCACGTCACGCGGCTGGCTGTATAGCGCGACGGTGCCGTCGGCATTGTGCTTCAGCGGCAGATCACCAGTCTGCACAACGGTTCCGAATGCTGCAGGCGTGTAGAAAGCAGGAACACCGGCACCACCGGAGCGACACCGCTCTGCAAGGGTGCCCTGCGGAGTAAGCTCAAGCTCAATTTCGCCAGTCAAGTACATGCGCTCGAAAGTCTTGTTCTCGCCAACATAACTAGCGATCATCTTCTTGATCTGCTTAGACTGCAAGAGGAGACCAAGACCTGAGCCATCAACACCAGCGTTGTTACTCGCGACTGTGAGACCGGTAATTGAGGGATTGGCGCGCACGGCGTTGATGAGTGAGTCCGGTACACCACATAACCCGAATCCACCGGCGAGGACGGTGGAATCCGACTTCATGTCCTTAACGGCTTCTTCGGCTGAGGCGACAACCTTGTTGATTGCGGCGCGGTGAATAGTGCTGGAGAAGGAGCGCGCGAGGAAGCGCTGGTGCTGTTGTGGCGAATGGGGTCAGCTATGAGTTTGAATGCCAGTTCGTTCCGCGGGGGATGAAGCTTACCTTGGCTGGATTAGCAGAGAACTGCCGCGCAAGGCGCAAACAAGTAGCCACTTGAGAAGGCATGGCTGCGGGAGTGTGTAATAATGCAGTAAAACCTAGTCGGAGAGGTTGGGGAGAGAAGAAGATAAAGAAAGAGAGGAAGATTCAAACCGATGCATTCCGGAGCAAGGACCGCGGGTGACATCTTATAGTTCCGGGGGCGGCAAGAATCCGCACGGATCCACTCTGGACTTCCCCGCAGAATGGTTTAGCCAGGCTTGACACATATTACTCTATAAGATGAAGCGCAATAGAGCTATCTTTTATAAACTTAACAGGCAGTTCCAAAACAGATAATTGCACCTATCTATCAGGTTTTGTCGTCTATTTTGTTTCGTATTTGGAGAAACATGCCCAATGTCCCAGCCGAAACAACCGATCCGCAGCCGATCCCGCGGGCCGCCTTTGCTGAGTCATATCCGGGGGTCCATGGATGCGAACCCCAGGATTCCAAGAGAACCAATTGCAAAGACTAGAGAAGACAAGAAGAAAAGAAGGAGAAAATTGAAGATACGAGCAAAAACTGCAATTCAAACAGCCCGTTGACCACTGTGCCATCATGGGCACTCCGATTACTCTACCAGCAATCATATCAAGGCTTTAACAAGAACCTGAGCATCTACAAATCACTTTCTCATGAAATTTCATCATGATTCAATGTAGAATGTAAGTATGTACTTGAATGAGAGACACCATTGCGCGTAGCAGGGATCTATGAACTAAAATATGAAATACATTGGAAAGCACCGCATGTAGTAATCCAGGGCTCTAGGTTCTTCGTCCATGGTATCTCCATTTATGTACACAAACATGATAACCTCGCTGATGCAGGAGACATAAAGAGATATGGGAACTCATGATAAAAGAGCGGCAAACAATGGAGTAAAACATCATAGTCATCATCATGGTCAAAACATGCCGGTCGCTGGGTGCCATACATCAAACATGGACCTATCAAGGGTCCTTCATGTTGGCATCCTGAGACTCCTCAGTCGCGGGAGGAGCCGAGGGAGCCTGCTGTTCAGTCACAGAGTCCCGGTGTGCTTGTTCTATGGGATTCGGGGTGAGAATGCCTTCCATGGCGGAGGAGTCATTGGCTGAAGTCTCTACCTGTGGATCCTCCACAATATCGCGGTAGACAGGGTCGACCAGGAGATCCTTCTTGGATCCGTGGATGTAGACAAGGAAATAGGGGGTGGGCGGGTTGGGATCATCCTTATTCCCGAAAATTTCGTCCACATTCTGGACTTCGGTCACGTACTCGTCGTTGTATTTGCGCCAGATGTTCTTCTGGAAGTCTTTGATGTAGATCCAGTAATGGCCGAATGAGACGGATCCGCGGTGGACAAATACCGCATACAGGTGGTATGGGACGTTCTGGGAGTTGGCGAACTTGCCGGCAATCAGCTCTTTTGTGGCTGAGATCTGCTGTTCGAGGGCTGCTTGATGTTAGTGTCAGGTTCAGTTGCAATGTAATAGACATCTATTCTCACCTTGGTACTCTGTCTCCACATCCTCAGAGATCTGCTGGAGCTCCTCAGCGAGCTGTGCGTCGATCTCCAGATCATCGAGATCAGACTTAGATTTAGCCGATGACTCTATAGCCTCCAGCATTGTGGAGTCCTCTTGCTTCGTGCTTTCATCGTCCAGATTCGAGTCATCGAGCACAGCCTTGGCATCGCGGAAGATAGCTGCCATGTCAAGCCCATCATTTTCCTACGAAATTATTAGCTTCATGGTCTCAATGGATCCTCCATATTGTTCAAATGGAAGAGCATGATCATACCTGTTTGCGCAGCAGCTCTGCTTGACGTGCTTCAATGCCGGAAAGGCTTTTCTTCCACTCCCAGCACTGACGTCTCGCCTCCAGCAGGTCTGGCCTTGAAGTGTGTTCCATATAACGATCCATGTAAATCGTTTCGAAAAGCTGCAAGTGGTTGGTCGACTTATAAGAAGTCTTCTTCACCGGATCGAATTGTACACGCTGCACCTGAATTTGAAGGACGGGGGGAATGCGGGTGATGGATCCGTATTGCTCAGCCTCGGCGTTCTCAACGCTGATCTTCTGGACATCGAAGGCCCCGTCAATGGCGTCATAGATGTCCCGAGATCCAAGAGCCACGTCGACTTTGATATCACACCAGCGTTCATCCTTCGATCGCGTACCCCCAGAGGTGGTAATGTAGGAACGAGTCTGACCATAGAACATACTGGGAAGTGTTAGTATCACAGAGCGGGAAACGAAACAGTCAGGACTCTCACTCTTTGACATGGTCAACTTGCTCACCATCTGACGCAAGCTCCCGAGGCTTGATGGCGCACTGGCTCTGGAAGAGTACGTTGTTGATGACCTCTGTGACATCCTGCTGTGCACCAATCTCCACTTCGTCAATCAGCTGCTTCTTGGGGTCAATCTCCGGAGCGGGCCGTGGAGGAACAGGTGGCGGACGGGCAGGAGGTTCAGTCTGAGTCGGAGAAATGTTCACATAGCCTTCACTAATTGGTTCAGCATCCATGGGCGGCGAAAACACACCCTTGCCATTATTTTCAGATACCAAGGTTGCCTCACTCCCTGCGTCACTGATCGCAACATTATCTGTGGCCACAGAGGTGGTTTGCTGCTCGCTTTGGTCCTCAGAAATGGGTTGAGGGGGCCCAAGCGGGCCCAAGACAGGGGCTCCGTTGATATCGCCAAGACCGTTAGTCCTGGAAGCGCTTATTGTGGACCGCCGACGAATCGCCGCTTCGTTTCCTGGGCTGATGAGGGTCAACCGAGCAAGCTCCTGGCTGGGAGTGACGTATGATTTAGGTGAAGATATCATATCACGAAAAAGGACCCTGAGTTCCGTGAGGACTAAAAGCAATCAGTAAAATGGAAAGTCGCATTGAGAGAAAGTGGCTTACATCGAAGTGAGCGCTCAATTTCCTTGCCAGACACTCTGCGAGACCCCACTTTCTTTCCTGTCATGCTTGCTTCATTGGCCGTGTCCATCTGATATTTCTCAATATTCAAGACCAGGTCTCTGTACGGCTTGATAGAAAAGTAGAACTGAAGCAGACTGTTTAGGTAGCAGGTGTTGCCGATGTTCTGTAGTCCGACAGGCCATTCGGACAGGTTCTGTTCCGTCTCAGTAGTGATGCCTGCCATGCTCTTTAGCAAGGTGCTGTCCATTTCCTTGGCAATGAGGCGGAGGGCACGTCCATAGACTTCAGCTTGACCAGGGTTCTCATCTATACAGATTGTGTAAGCAGCCATGACGGCATCTTCGTCTGCAGTTCGGTCGGGGATCTGAAGCATGCGATACGCGTCCCCGCTATCCATATCTCCGGCGACTGTCTCTCCTGTTTTGATGAAATGACTCAGACCGTCGGACTTGCGAGACTCTGCGATGAGTTGTACTGCTTTATCTGCCAGATCTTTGCAGGGGGGGTTGTCATTGACCTTCGTCATTATGTGAGCAATGTGTAAAAAGTTTCGAAACTTAATTTGGGCCTACCTTTGCAGTGTACATTGTGATGATAAAATCATCTGGAGTCTTATCATCGACCCCAAGGAAGACATGGGCCTGTTCGACCGTGGAAACGCCTTCTTCGTCGTTAGCAAATTACTTGCTGTGAAAATCAATATCCACTCACGATCTTCTGACGCTGCTTTGATGCGCTCACTTCCACGATCCTGGGCAATTATCCACATCTGGCGCCGTACCTCTGTTTCTTGATTCGTTGAACCAAGGAACGCGTAGAATTTACCTATGATAGCTTCCTCGGTGAGATTGGGATCCTCATGCCCAAAGTACCTATACGCTTCAGCTACGTCGTCATCGGTGTATCTTCCTTCCGAGTAGGCGAATTGAACTGCTTGGTCGATAATTTCCCAATCCTCACCACCCCGAAGAGTTCCAATTGCTTTGAGGCAATTTAAGTAACGCGGGGCTCGTGATGGGTCTGCCTGCACTTGGTGCTGATATGCATCTACGATCATCGAAGCAGACATGTCCTCCACAGCGCCAAGGTCTTCGTAGAAGCTGTAAGACAGAACATTGGTTAGAGAATGCCTTGAATCCAAAGGGTAGGGGGAACTAACGGAGCAGGTGCCATTTCGAACTCGTGTGCACGCTTGGATTTCGGGTCTATTGATAGAGTCAGCCACAAGAGTTTTAAAGTAGTCAGAGTGATACAGACAGTCGGATGCCTCCAAAGCATTAAGAATATCATCTTTCGCAGATGGAGGAAGGGGAGTAGGTTGAATTACACGCCGTTCTGATGCAGGCCTTTGATTGATTAAGCAGACCAATTCAAGAATGGCATCGTCGAGGAAAATGCAAAAGGCATCTTGATATGGCAACGCAGCCTTTAGGTCTACTGGAGGAGGGATCCAGGCAGCATCATTCTGAACTTTTCGTTAGTGTCTCTTTGTTCTCCTTGTTTAGGAGCAAGAATGGATGATGACTTACCTCGTTACGAGAAAATCCCAAAAATTCTAGCAGCTCCCTGCAAGGCTCTCCCTTGATGCCGAACGAAACCATGAATCGCTTGTTCACTTGGGTGATAGGTTTGCTGCGATCACCATGGCGAAGTGCATTGGTGAGGTACAGACGTAAATTATCTAGAACAGTGATGGGCAAAGGTGCGGCTACACCTTCGAGACGTTCTGGTTGAGATGCAAATGCCTCGTCAGCTCGCTTTTTAATTATGTCCGGGTTTGTCAACAATTGGGTGAATTCCTCATTGAGCAGGGGCGACATAATTCGCAGCGATACCACGGCTGAGCATGAATAGTGTAGACATTGGTAATGGAATGTTTCAGCGGTCTGTCCTGTCCCCATCACTTCCTCAGTGGTCCAGGGGCCTCTTTGCCGTCCTGATTTGTATACGAAATGATGGACATGTCCCGCTGGGCCATTGCCTGACGCACCCATGCCATTTGTGTAATTAACAACCACCTGTAGATGACGGCGGCATTTGGAGCATATCGCAGATACTTTAGACATTCCCAGTCTGCGGGGCTGATCGGCCTGAGCAAGGTGGGTTTGATCGCTCTTTGTCACATAGTTATGCCGACACGCATCTGGCGATATATACTCTAGGGGTCCACGGTAGTTCGCAGGGTATACTGGAGGGACCTGTGCAAGCAGGTTGCGACCGTTGCCAGGAGGGTAGACGGCATCGTACAACTGAATATCCTCAGCCAAACGTGGGGCAGTTTTACCTGTAGGAGGAATGAAATTAGTAACCTATTGCTAGATGGATGAAGGTCACAATCAAATCGTCTTCCAGAGTACCAACCTGCTGTTTGTAGATACGCCATTATGCAGGTTGTTTGACAGGCGACAGGCAATTACGGATGAGATAGACCCGTTATGAGCCTCGTAACCGAATATATAGGAGATCCCAAGGGCAATAAACCCATGGGATCTGGTCAAGAGACGGTACAGGCGTCAACGGCAATCTGTAGTGTGACGAGTTTCTAGGTACAGCGGGGAGCCCACCGCACTGGGCTTCAGCGGGCGGGAAGCTTGGTGGGAGCTTCAACAGAAGTTAAATGGAAAGACAGTGTTGTGTAGAAAAACCTCCTGTAAGTGTAGGGCAGAAAATAAATGCGACGAAACACCAAGATAAAGGTGATCTTGTTATGTCATGCCTGACATGAATGAGCTCTATCGGCCCCAGACAATGAGCGGTCGTATATTCGGTCATGGATGGCAGAACTGTGTCATGGTTGGCAGAATGAGTTATCAAAGGAGAAGGCGGTACAAACTAGCAAAACGCATCCAAAATCCCATCGTCAACTTCCCGTCTAACCCGCAGCTCCATCCCTCTCAGCACACCATGGCGAACCACGAGGAGGAACACCACTACCACCCTGTGGATGCTATTGCAGCAGCCACAAAGGCCACTGCCCTGACTGGTGCTGTTGGTCTTTTTGGATCCGCCGTGCAGAACACTCTGGCCCGCCGCAATGTTGGCACCATGGGCATCTTCATGCGCACTGGAGGTACCATCGGTATCTTCGGTATGTCTTCTCTGTCTATAGTGTAATGCCAATTGAATGCTAATATATTGATTCATTCAGCCGCAATGGGTGGAACCTACGAATTTGTGAAGACCGCCTCGGCCAACCTGCGTGAAGTGGATGATACCTGGAACACCGCCTTTGGTGGCTTCTTCTCTGGTTCTATTCTGGGTCTGCGAGGTCAGTGATGATCGGACTTTACCAATTGCTCGGATATGGGAGGAATATACTGACGACTGTACAGCCCGCGCCTTCCCCGCTGTCCTCGGCTACGGTGTCGCCCTCTCCACCGTTCTCGTCGCTTTCGAGTACACCAATGGTCTGTACGGATACAAGAAGGATCACTCAGAGGATGAGTTTGAGCGCCGACAGAAGTTGCGGAAGAACTATCAGACACCGGCTGAACAGACCTTTGCCGAGCTTGGTGAGGGACGTGGTATGTTGAGACCTTGGACCCTCCTAAATGGAACGGTATATTCGGCATTGTGATACTAACCAGCTCACTTAGGCATCTACGGCCCCAACTACGAGGAGCGCCGCGCTGAGCGCATCAAGGAGGCATACGGCATTGACGTTCCCACAGGGAAGGTACCTGCATCATAAAATCGTCTCCTTGCGTTTCTCTCATGCCATTATCTGTTCTCCGGTCGCGTTGTGTAAATTATCCCCCTTTATCATAGTTGCCTCTCTAGCATGCCGGGCAAGTCAATCCAATTCAATTTTCTTTGTGTTTATATGGAGTTTGAGTGACGTAGAAGAGGAGCAAATGCCTTAAATCAGACATGATATAGCAGGTATGCAGTTCTTACAGTACACTAGGTGTTCCAAAACTCAACATTCAGATCGGCATGCAATTCTCAATGATCATCTCTAGCTAGCAGCCACTCAATGGGTCAAATGAGAGATGTGGAATGTCTTGGTGAACGTGGAGGTTAATGTACAGCGGGGGAGGGGATGTTCAAGACGGGCCAATGATGACGCGGGTATATCAAACTCCGATATCCCCAACTTCCAGCTCCCTCCACGAACTTGCATTGGGTATAGTGGTATAGTAACCACCGCATGACAAACACTCTTGAATCATATAGCCTCGGGAATGGGGATCCGAATCATCGATCCCGGTTTGGATCTCGTGGCAGAATCCACTGAATGCAGAGGGATCGGAGACACCGATCATCATAACCATGGACGATCATACATCTATGGAGCACATGCACCGCACATGATACTTCGGCCCTACGGAGTTCGTCTCCACCAGGAGAAACCTTCTAAAGTCTCTTGTGCATGACCATGGAACAACATCAGGACCATATGTGATATCATCCCGAATACCCCGAAACGGTTAGCTACGACGAAACAGCGACGTCGTAGTTTGAGGATCATGATGATCGATCATCGGAAGCACGCGGGGAATCTTCGCCATGCCTACTGAGGGGAGAACTGATTTTTTTTTTATCTACAGAGCTTCGATATTTCCTCGACGTCATGCAGTGTTCATAGTGTTCATTACATGGCCGATCGGGGGGGAAGCAAGCGCCCCTTTTGAGCTCTCAGCCACAGATCGTGCGAATCATCTTACACTAGACCCATCAGCCACAACAGGCAGCGAGATTGATCGGGCATCCAGCGAACTATACTTGGAAGTATAGGATTCAAAAAAAGCGAAAAAAGTACCCCTTTTTTTTTTGAGGGAACCCCTTATTGCTATATTCACTTATGCATTAAATGCCAAAATCTCAGGAACCATCCGGTCAAGACTTCCGAAAGTCCTCGACGTCAACTAAAGAATTAGCTTTCATGATATGAGAGCCGGGAATCCCGGAGTGAACTGGTTTTTTGGCTCGTCATATCCCCCGATCGCACCCCTCTTAATCTCGTAGACGTCATTTAAAGCCCCAGATTCATATTTACTTCACCCCTCCCCTTTTCCTTTAAATCATAATGATCATATCCCCGCTTGGAACTCATTGAGATTTCATCCAAGATTTAAATTTTACAGGGGACCTTGAACAAACCCCACAAACTCCAGGTGAAATCTAGATGCAAGACTAGCACTTTTACTAGTACTAAGCCCCGTTCGCCTGGTAACCAAATTCACGCCATCTTCCCTGAACTGCTGTTTTTCCTCTACTTCTACTTTCTTTCTGTGCTTGATTTTGGTCCCTTTGATCTATTGTCCTATTATTCCGATCCTTGTCTCTCACCCTTACATCCCCGGATTTCCCTTCCCTTTCCCACGTTCCCGTCATGGCCATGGCCGCGCGGCCACAGACGCCCGTGCAGGATGCATACTCGATCCCGAACGCTCATGACCCCGGTGTTATGAATCGCGGATACGGCACTTTACGTTCTTCCTCTCGACCCAGTTCCTACGCTGGCACCGGTTCCGCCTTCCACTACAACCACGGCACCCCCGAGCAGTCGTCGCAGATCCCCTATAACCCCCGATTTAAAGAAGAACTCGACACGGCTAGCCATCGTAGCTCCATCGCGCTGGATCGTCCACCATCCATCGTGCACCGGTCGGCCTCGACGGCGTCCCAGGCTCGTTCAACCACCCCTTCACGCCAGGGGACGAGTACCTTGCGCAAAAAAGCTTCCCTGAGTAAGAAGGGTAGCTTGCGACGCAATGGCAGTCGGCGATCACTGGGTGCGGGCAGTGTCAAGAGTCTGAGCCTTGGCGACCGGGAAAAGTATCCCGATGGGACGGAAGATGTGAATAGTGTTTTTATGGTTCCTATCCCAACGAGCGGAAACCCGACCGAGGTGCTATCATCACGTTTTCAAGGTATGTGGGGAAAGAGGCGCAATCTATCTCGTCCAATATGTATGACTATGGGACCGAACTGACGTGAGACGACCTTTCCTAGCTTGGCGCAAGATCTTGAAGGACTTAATTGTTTTTTTCAAGGAAGTACAGAAATCCTACGAGACTCGATCCAAGCTCTTCCTATCCGCCTCAAATGTCATTAACAACCAAACAACGCCAGCTGCATTCTTGCAGTCGGGCGGTCTCGCCGATGCGACAGAGATGCTACGCGATTTCCACCGTCAAGGGCATACTGAAGCCAACAAAGCCGTCGAGGTGGAGGTCGAAGTGATTAGCCAATTGACCGGCCTCCGCAGCGATCTACAGAAGAAGACAAAGGAAATCAAAAGCTTGTCTGGCGATTTCAAAAACACTGTTGAGAAGGAGATTGATGGCACGCGCAAGGCTGTTCGCCACCTTCACGAATCTCTGGGTCTGGTGGATACCGACCCGTCCGCCACCTCAGGCAAAGGTGACCCATTCTTGATGCGCCTGAATGTGGAGCGCCAAGTCGAAAAGCAAATCGAGGAGGAGAACTATCTGCACAGGGCATACTTGAACTTGGAGAACTCGGGCCGCGAGCTCGAGTCGATCGTGGTCAGCGAGATTCAAAAGGCCTACAATGCCTATGCTAGCATCCTCAAGCGGGAGGCGGATGAGGCTTATGACACTGCTGAAAAGCTCCGTGTGGGTCCGATCTCTATGCCCCAGGATCATGAGTGGAATGCGTTTGTCGCCAATACCGATGAACTAGTCGATCCTCGGATCCCTCCGCGGAACGTGGAAAGCATCACTTACTCTGGTAAGGATCACCCTGCGGCGGCCGAGGTCCGCGCTGGGATGCTGGAACGCAAGAGCAAGTACCTGAAGAGCTATACCCCGGGCTGGTATGTTTTGTCCCCGACTCACCTTCACGAGTTCAAGTCGGCGGACCGGGTGGAGTGGCAAACTCCAGTCATGTCCCTGTACCTGCCTGAGCAAAAGCTGGGCTCGCATTCGAATCAGGATTCAAGCTCCCACAAGTTCATGCTCAAAGGCCGCCAGACCGGTGCCATGCACCGAGGCCACTCCTGGGTCTTCCGTGCCGAATCTCACGAAACCATGATGTCGTGGTATGAGGACATCGAGAGCCTGATCAACAAGACCGGAGAGGCTCGAGACGCTTTTGTCCGACATGCCTCTGTTCGACGCCACGTCCGTAGCGTGAGTGGCATGTCGAACCACGATGTACTGGAAGATGATGAGGCCGACCAGACCCCTTACTCTGCCGAGTCGGTGATTCTGGCCCAGGGACCTGTGGAACGACCTATGTCTGCCACTCGCCAGGCTGGTGGTGCGTTCCCCAGCGATGTCCAAATCGATCGCCATCTGCAGGAACCGGAACCCCTCTCTCCCTCTAGCGGGGCCAGCTCAGGTGGCAGAGATGTGATTGCCGCCGCCGCGGGATACCCGGACAACAATGCCAAGGCCAGCAATTCGCAATTCTATGAGCAGAATGGTGCTGCCGATAGCCGGTCCCAGCGTGTTGCAAGCCAGAGCCCTGCCGATCAGTCTCGGAACCGAATGAGCCGACACGATAGCTACTACGGCCAATGGATGGGACCCGCTGTCGTTGTTGCCAAACAGAGGGAGCAGCAGCCCGAGACCACACTTGATGATCGGGAGGTTCGATCAGACGGGGACCATGCTTCGATAGCTGCGATGTCTGGTGTGATTGGTGCCGCAGACCGCCGTGAAAACTCAGCTCCTCCTAATGTCACTCGTCGTGAGAGCGTCTCCACCGCACCAACCAACACCAACCAGACCGATTATACCAACAACACCATGGCCACTTCCGTTGATGAGGCTCCGGAATCCGGTGATGTTGGCATCGTCGGCACTGTACCCTATGGTGATGGGTTCACTGACAAAGGCAAAGGCAACATGACTGGATCTGACCTGTACCGGCCCAAGCAGGACAGGATGGACAGTGTGTTAGCCATTGACATGAAAATCCCCGGCCGCTACCCCCCAACCAATGTGGCTGCATGAATGACTTGACATATATTTCATCTTTACCGCATTTACCACCTTCACTGCTTTTCTTTGTTTGACGTTGTTGATCATCTTGTCTTTTTCCCCCATTTGTCCTAATGGTCCTTGGCTTCCATGGATATATTTCTCGGATCTGTCTGTTGTACATGTACAAACAATCCTGAAATCCCCGACACTTTTGAGCTTGCTTTTAGGTGTTTTGGTCAATTCGCTCCGGTGGCCCGCTCATTGGCCTGTAGGCGTTCATTCCGGGTGAGGCGCATGTGGATTACCCTTTCCTTCTTTTTTGGCAGTCTCCCTCTTTCTCTGATATCCTGGGTGTTGGGCACCCGCGCTTTCGTTTGAGGACATTGGAGTAGAGTTGTAAATGAAAATTTTTTATTTTGGAACTACATATGGAGCTACATGACTCGAAATCTATATCTCGGAACTTAATCTTTGGGTGCGGAGTCCCATGTGTCAGGGGAAAGGGCGTGGCAATTGGAGTAATGGAATTACATCAATACGTCAGTCACAATCACAAGTCCTTGTCACGCATGGTGACACCACGTAGGCCAGACTGTGATAGGAAGGTCGGGTTTGCAACGGTGGGAACCTTTTATCACTGCATGAATTAGACGGGTATTTTATGTAAAGCAACTGCAAGATTTCACGAAGTTGTAAGCTTCACAAGTGAATTCAAGAAATCCTAAATGACCATCTAGATCAATAGATCCAGGATATAGTAGAAGTCAAGACGATGATGGAGGGCGGTGGGGCTCGGTGTTTACAAGTATCAGGGAAACAACCTCAAGTCTTTCCCTTCTCTTCCAACTTCTCATCTTCTTCTCCCCGACAACCTTTTCTCTTCTTGTACCACTCGAACTCGACCACCACTCTTCTCAATCATGGGTATGTGCTCCGTGTCTATAATATTTCCACTTTGCCCCCGCTTGATTTCCTCATTTCTACGTGTTTCCCCTCCCCTGTGTATCTTGTAATACTCGATACCTCTTTCCCCCATTACTCCTCATATCCCCTTGGTACATTCTCACCCTCGGTCATTCCCCCCTCATCCAATCATCGTGCTGCTCACCCCCCAAAGTTGAACCTTGACGCCTGATTCTTCTTCTCTTTCGTTCTCCCCCGCTTTCCTTTCCTTCTCTTTTCCCTCTTCCATATTTCCCCCTTATCGTTATTCTTGTTAGCTAACTTAGCCAGCCGACGTCTATCGACCATCCCAAGTAAGTGTTTGACGTATTTCTTTTGCAATTTTTTTCTTGCATCTCATACTGTATAATACTTTTCTATCTTTCCTATGCATTCAAGTATGGAATGCGATTCCTTGCGCTCATGAAGCTATCGCGACGGGATGGTCAGTGCGGGGGCGGAAGCTTCTATGGAACGGGATCTATCATCCACGAGCTTGGATGTAAGGAGAGGGGAAAACCCAAAAAAAGCCCGCGCACAACGCATTGAAGGCTCTCGCGCAATTGTCACAAAATGCGCTGTGTGCGCAAACCTGGGGATGCTGTGTCCAAGCCTCTCCCGCGTCCCCCGGGGTCCTCGATTCGCGTTGTCTCAGCCTCCTAGTCACCTGACCCACCTCCCCCGAAACTCCTGTTACTCCACCTTTGCAATCGGACTCCCGCATCTCTTATTTTTCCCTCCTTCAACTTTCGCTTTTCCTTTCCCCCATCTTATCTATCGTTCTCTGCGGATTTCCGCAAGTCTCTCTTTGAGATGTCCGAATATCCCGATTACCCCGATTCTGACCGAATGCAGCAGCGTGAGAGATCTCGTTCGCCCCGTCGTCGTTCTTCTCGCAGTCCCCGACGTAGCCGTCGCTCGTACACTCCTCGCAGTCGCTCTCGCAGCCGTGACGATTACCGTCGCAGTGATCGCCGTTCGCGATCTCCCTTGAGTGCTTCTGGTGCAGCTGGATCGGGATCCCCTTACGGTGGACGCAGTGGTTACGCGCCGGGCAGGTCATTCGACGATCGTTCCGTCAACAAAGAAAATATGATGCAATCCGTACGCGACTCTTCCCAGCAAGACCGCCGGGTCTATGTTGGTAACTTGGCATACGACGTCAAGTGGCATCACCTTAAAGATTTTATGAGACAGGGTGAGCAAGGTTCCAATGCGGGGGTGTGATGAGAGTACAAAGATGGAAGACTGACCGATGGTTTGGTGGTGGCCGTATAGCTGGAGAGGTTCTCTTTGCCGATGTGTTACTTCTTCCGAATGGAATGTCGAAGGTGGGCGCCAATACGTAGAGTGGCTGGATCCCTTTCTACTCCCTGATTTTTCGTGGTTTCTGGTTTCCTTGCATGGACTGTTGGGTTGACGGGCTGGGCCTGGCCGTCCGGATATTGTAGGGATGCGGGTAAGCTTCAATGCCTTGAAAATCTGTTGAGGGACAATGAGCTAACGCGCATTAGGATTGTGGAATACGCTACGAGGGAGCAAGCACAAAATGCAGTCAACTCGCTCAGCAATCAAAGCTTGATGGGTCGTCTTGTTTATGTCCGCGAGGTATGCCGCTCACCAAGGTTGAAAATGAGGGGTTCCATACTGAAACAATCAATAGGACCGTGAAGCCGAGCCCCGTTTCGTCGGTGGCCCCCCGCGCGGCGATTTCGGCGGTGGTGGCCGCGGTGGCTTCGGTGGTGGATTTGGTGGCGGCCATGGCGGTCCTCCTGGTGGAGGTGCCCCCGGCCGTCAGCTCTATGTGTCGAACGTTTGTTATCCTCCGCCCCAGAGATACTAATGTTGGTTAGCCAGGCTGTTAACGCATCATTGTAGCTTCCTTTCAACGTGGGATGGCAAGACTTGAAGGATCTTTTCCGCCAAGCGGGTAAGTTTGCACTGACAGGATGCCCTTTTCGGCATCTTTCTTTTCCTTATTTTGTGAACGCTTGGTGAAATTGACTTGAACTCCCTCGATTCTAGCTCAGCAGGGTGCTGTTATCCGCGCCGATGTGCACACCGATCCCACCGGCCGCCCTAAGGGCTCCGGTATTGTTGCTTTCGAGTCTCCCGACGATGCCCGTAATGCCATCGCCCAGTTCAACGGATATGAGTGGCAGGGCCGCCCCTTGGAGGTCCGTGAGGATAGATTCGCTGGTGGTGGCCCCGGCTTTGGTGGCCGTGGAGGCTTCGGCGGTGGCCGTGGTGGCTTCGGTGGTCCCGGTGGCTTCGGTGGCCGTGGAGGCTTTGGCGGTGGTCGCGGAGGCTTCGGCGGTGGCTTCGGCGGCCGTGGCGGTTTCGGTGGTCCAGGTGGTCCAGGTGGTCCTCCTGGCGGTGCTCCTGGCTTCGGTGGTGGTTTCGACCAGGCTGTTGCCTCAGTGCCCCCGAACCCCTTCACCGACTTTGCTACCTCTGCCGGTGAGAAGAGCGCGATTATCTACGTGCGCAACGTAAGTACAATGTTTAGGCCAAGTCTCTGGTCCCAGGGCTGACAGGATCGTAGCTTCCGTGGTCCACTTGCAACGACGACTTGATCGACTTGTTCTCGACCATCGGCAAGGTTGAGCGGGCCGAGATCCAGTATGAGCCTAACGGTCGCTCCCGTGGCACTGGTGTCGTTGAGTTTGATACTGCCGACACTGCCGACACTGCCATTTGTATGTCAATACCCTATCTACTCGTGCGGGTTATATACTAATATCTTTACAGCTAAGTTCACTGGTTACCAGTATGGTGGTCGTCCCTTGGGCATCACTTTTGTTAAGTACTTGAATGCTGGACCTGGACCTGAAATGATGGAGGAGGCTGAGCCCACATCTGGCATCACTCAAGATCAGATCATGTAATGTATACATTGTGTGATTTGATCTGTATTCTTTTAGGGGAGATTTTTCTGGGGGTTTCTTTTGTTTATCTGTTTCTATCTCGCTTCTACGATGATTCCCTATTCCCTTGTTGTTGAATGAGTTTCGATCTGCGTTAGCCTGGAAAACGTCTGTGCTCGTGCACGTGCAGATCCGATCCACCGAATAAGCAACTTTACTTGAACTCCTTCCGCGTAGTCTAAACTTAACCTTCTCCAACTCCGGTCGCAAGCTAACATGGCCTCAATCGCCCGAATCTGCCCACGAAGGGCCCTGACTTCCTCACTCAAACAAACCCAATCTCTCCGTCCCCTCACAACCGCCTCTATCCGCACAAGCCGGCCAACAACCACACCACTAAGCCACCACTCACAACCTCTCTCCAAATACCAATCCTACCAAGCAAGAAGACCCTACCACTCAACTCTCCACCCAGCCCTCCCAGTCCACGAATACACAAACAGCCAAATCGCCATCCTCGAAGCAAGCCTCGCCCACACCCCAGTCCACGGCTTCACCAACACATCCATTCTCCTCGGTGCCCGCGACGCGGGCTTTCTGGACGTGAGCATCCAGCTCCTACCAAACGGAGAATACGACCTCATCCTCTTCTGGCTAGCCAGTCGCCGCGGTCTTCTCCGCGCAGCAGTCGAAAGTGGAGAAATCCAGTTCCCCGCGGGGCAGGATGTCCAATCTAAGATTAAGACTCTTATCATGAAGAGAATGAAGATGAACGAGGAGATCAGGGGACAATGGTCGGATGTAAGAACAGCCTCACCTAGAATTCCGCAAGATCTAATTTACTTGCCATTGAATGCGATACTAACAAAAACCAGGCCCTTGCTCAAATGTCCCTCCTCGGCAATATCCCTCTCGCCCTCACAGAACTACATGCTCTTTCAAACGATATCCTCACTTTGGCTGGAGATACCTCCGTTGATGCGAGCTGGTATACGCGCCGCGCCGCCGTTGCAGCTATCTATGCTAGTGCGGAGGTTGTGATGACGCGCGATCCGACACCCGATATGAGTGAGACGGAGAGCTTTGTTGAGCGGAGGTTTGAGGATAAGGATATTTTGGCCAAGAAGGTTGAGGTTGTTGGGCAGTGTGTTTCATTCCTTGGGAATACTGTTGTTGGTGTGGCTAGGAGTTATGGGTTGAAGATTTAGGCAGTTTTATTGTCTTGTCCGGTTGATTGGAGCGGTTGGTCCATGATCAATTGATTTGTTGGATCTAGATCCGTATAGCGGTGCCTTCTATCCTTTGTGGATTGTACTTTTATCTCATATTGTCGGCTTTCCATTTGTATTCTACGGAATAGTTCATCTTGATACATCTTCTTGTGGTCCATGAAATGCACCGTCATCTAGAAAGAAGGCAAAGTAGTATATATTACACATTCAGAAGGTAATTTTCAGAGCCCTTTATACCCAGGGGATTGAAGGCGAATTCTCAAGACAGCAGGCTTAGCTTCTGGCTTCTACATCGCTCTGTGCGGAACTTTACTTCCAAGGTTTCATAGTTCCGTTTCCTATTAAAATTGGGACCTCTCTTTCACGAATCAAATATAATCGCTCAATGGTGTCATGTCATTATCATTTCAAACGCAAGTATGCGTGGCTATAAACCAAATGCAACCAGTCCCATCCAGACTCACACAACTTCGATACCTATAGGTACAATAGGCAAATTTGTGTGAGTTGGGTTTAGCTACCCAGATAGTAGTAGCACTAGAAATATAGCAACCCGGTCTAATGCAACGAAACATTCTGTACCGCTTCTTCTACACTCACGGGCGCAACAGACCCATTACTCTCGGTCCCTTGTTCATCGCCGACTTGGGGGTCAAATTCAGCGGTGGGAGAAGTGGGAGAAAGGAGTATTGTGGGCGATGTCGGTGATGTGGGGGAGAAGGGATCACGGTCACCATTACCATCGGACAATACAGGGTGGCTATGGTCCTGTAGCCGTGGTTCTAGCTCTGTCTCTGTCTTCAACGTCGGGGGTAGAGTAGTCTCTGTGATGATGCAGGCTTCATCGTCATCCTTGGGTAGACTACCAGTGCTAGTCCCGCTCTCGACGGAGTCAGTGGGCATATGCGTTTTGCCACGACCCCAGCGGCGAGCTTTTGGCGGGAGGGGCTTTGCGCCGTGCTTGCCAACTGCTAAGGGTGCGGGAGATGGTGCTGGTACCACTGTCCCTGGGGGTGGAGAAGGGCGGTGTTGACTAGTAGATGGTGTGCTGTTTGCGGAGCGACGGGGTGGGGGCACAGCCGGGGGTGGGTTTGATGCGGAGCGGCGTGTGTGAGGATGTCCTGGAGGGACGAGATGGGACGTTGTGGTGGAGTTTCGGCGATCAATGTGATGGCCAGTGTGGGAGGGTGTAGTTGGAGCAGTGTAAGCTGTAGGGCTGACCTCCACGCCTTCCGGGATTGTGGAATTGCTGTTGCTGTTACGCTCACTGCTTGTGTCGACTGAGTGCTGCTGGTCTTCTTCGTCCGCACCTAGGCGACGGCCACGCCAGCGGCGGGATTTGGGTGGTTCGGGCTTGATCTTTGGTGGTCGAGTTGCAGGTCCGTCTTTGCGGCTGGGTGTCATGATACCTGGTTTCTCGTGCAGGGCTGCTACAGCTTGTACGCTCAGAGACGAAGAGCTGGCTGGCTCGAGGTTCATTCCCAACCGTGCGATTGCGCTAAGCTTTCGACGAGATTCCGGCGCTTCGGATGAGCCACGAGAGTCCATTCTTGTTGGCGATACTGCCCCTGGGGAATCGGGGATGGTGCTGGCACGGGACAGTGAACGGGTCATGTCAAGCGGATCTCCGATATCAATTGGCGAATCCTGCGGAACATTGTCCTCCAGTACTGTATCGATACTAGCCGTCACTGCTAGTTGAGTGGGGGTTTCTTGCGCAGCATTCACGTCGGGTTCGACATTGCGCAGCCAATCCACCGTCGCACATCGAGCGACAAGTCGTCGCGTAGTCTCGTCAACTTCCTCAAAATGAAGAATCTTTGCCTGCTCGGTATCATTTCCATAAGATACTTGGCCCCGAACTAGGAGGCTGAGCACCTTCCTGAGCTCGTCACGCTTGTAGTGTGGTGGCAGTCTTAGCTGAGTATGAGCTAGAAGTGGATATAACACACGCAAATAGGTATGTCGAAGTGCTGCTGCTTCCTCAGGAAGATCGAGCAGATTCCGGATCAAAATATCTACCAGAACATGGAGATCGTTGGTGAAAAAGTACTCATAAGTGTTGGGGGTGGTAAAAATCAGATAAAGCAGCTTCAGTGTGAGCAATTGCAGTGACGTTTCGGCTATTACATGATTAGTTGTCTGAAAACATCCGCCAAGCAGAGATACATACCTTCGCGGTTGATGAGCAGAATAATGTTTTCCCCAAATGTCTTGTACAAACCGCCATACATAGACAGAACCTTGATGACCTTGTTGGTCAACTTGCTCGACGAAGACGGCCCATCCACCGGATCATGAGCGGAGATCATAAATTGTTCATTAAGGACAAGCTGTTTGATCAATTAGCTTGTAGTTCCAGCATAATGTCATATCAACTTACCAAGACCCGAATAACTGGATAATGATATGGATCCGTGACATCATATGATAAGTCTTCGATAATGTCGAAAAGACACCGAATGAAGTCGTCATCCACGAGCACTGTACAGAAGGGAAAGGACCCATTATCAGCCTATTGGCATCGATAGGTAGTCCGCCCAAGGAACATACCCAAGTCTTCAATCCTAACGCGCTGGACTCTTGACATCTCATATAACAGATCCATCAAAAGCCGGTGCAGACCCGCCTCGCTGTCCATATCCTCCCTCTTTCGCGCCTGGATAAGCTCCAATAGTCTGGCGAAAACACCCTCCTCATTCATCATCTGCAACGACACTTCATTCTGTCGACCATCGAAGAGCAGGAACGACGTAATTAGGTGAAGGGTATCCGGGTCGTCTTCCTATGACAAGAGAAGTATAAGTGCACTGCTGCAACAATCCAAGTATTTGGGACAGAAAAGGTAGATTCGTAGTGGGTGATGTACCTGCAAGAGACCGTAGATGATCTGTCGACGAACATAATCAACATTTTCGCCAAAGATGCTTGACGCAAAGAGTTTATACGAGCATTGCGAGATATCCCATTCCGACAATAGAAATTCATCTATAACCCATAGAAAATAACATTAGTCCAAAGTCGAATGCATTGACACACAGATCTGCCGACAGTGACGCAACACAGCTCGGGGCGATAGAGAGGAGGGAAAGAGAAAGGCACCTTTGTACTGAGTCGTAAAGCCCAAATAAGCTCTCAAAACATCATCGATAAGGTCTTCCGAGTCGGCAGGCTTAGAGACGATCGCATCGAGTTCTGCTGATCGTTAATTGGGGGAACGGCATGGTCACATGAGAATTGGATAATCATCAATAAGTCCGATTGGGGAGGGGAAAGGCAAACACCAGAACACGATCGCTCTTTGCTTTTTCCCGGGGTAGTATAAACTTACCATTCCAGAACTGATCGGGCTCCGAGACCTCTTGCTCCATTTCCCGAGCTCGATCTGCGTATTGGGGGCGTTAAGGGAGCACTCATCGCGGGCCCCTTTGGGAGGTTGGAGATGCGGGATTGGAGGCGGGGCGACAACGGAGTACGTACCTTGGCTTTCCCGTTTGGGTGTTTGTTCCGCGCCGCTTTTTGCTATATTGCTATTACATAAGCGGCCTGATGCGCTTTAACCTGATATTCCATCAGGTAGGGCTGAACTACATCATACAGTGATTTTTCAGGATCTGTACTATAATGTCAGGTACGCAATTAGGTTATACTGTGGTTTGAGCTGTTTGTAGGGCTGGAGGCTGTCACTGCCCTTCCCCTATCTTATTTGGAACGTTGTAACTTGAAAACAATATATGCAATTTTCGCTGGTATCACTATGCAAGGAAAAGAAATTAAACAAACATTACATTCCAACAGGGCGCTGGAAGGGGTGCGCTTCGGTGTTTCTATTGATGACTGTTAGTACTGTTCAAGACTCAATCAGTGTTAACATTGAAGGACTCACAAAACAAATTTATCCAAATCCACCACACTTGGATCACTGAAGAGCAGATAGAAATACTTCAGGGTCTCTGCCAACCAGAATGACTCCATGGCATCCTTCTGGACTGGTTTCGAAGACATTACATCCGTAATAGCAGCGTTTGCCAATTCCGTTCGAGTGTACTTCGAGACTGCCTCGAACATTTTCCAGCCCTTCTGGCGCCAGACATCATCACCTGTGAGTCGATACATGATGAAAATAGATTCGATAGCCTCAGGTCGGAGATAGTAATCCGGTGAGGCAATGCTGACCATACCCGCCGGGAGATGGTAGTCGCTGTCTGTTTTAGATGAAGAGGAGCCTGACTGGGGGGCACGAGGGGCGTCTCGGTTCTCGAGATCACTGACAGCTCCGGAAGTGGGAGCTGGCGTGGGGATAGCGGATGTGGCAAATCCATCCCGCTTATAAACCTCCGGATCTCTGTCATGCGGGTTCAATGAGCCCGGCATGGGCAGAGGAACGGCCACGCCGCTGTCACTGGCTCCAGATTCAGACTTAGGGTCAGACGACATTTTAACGCGTTGTCCGTATGTGCTTTCTCCACTGCGGAACTGGGCCTCGGCGGCAGAATCGCGAACGGGTCCGTAGCGCTTGACTTCGTCGTCGTAGCGCGCCTGGTCCCACTCGCATGCTCGATCCTTGCCACAAGGTAGCATACGGAATCGCTCGGGCATGATTCCGGTGGTCGTGGACTCGTATGCCCATACACAGCCGTCGGTTAGTTTAGCTGCAAGGTCCATGTCTCCGTCGATGCCAAATGCCTTGGCTCCAACAGCGACCATGCCCCCGACGAAGCAGGTCAGATGATGGCTCTCATACATCAGCATAGACTGAATATCCGCATTACTCTTGCCGAGGTCCAGGCCGGAGGTTGACCCCATGAAACGAATGTCACGTTCACCCTTGACCATGGGAGCGAAAAGTAGGTTTTTGCGGGCTGCATCAATGGCCTTGGTGTACATTTTTTTGTACTGGTCGTTCGCACCGCCGAGCAGGAGGTACTCCTTGGGCAAGTACTCGTATGTCGAGTCAGCCATTCCTCCCATCGTATATTTGTTATCACGGTACGCGTTGGGCATCAGCAAGCCCCCGTCGCACTTGGGTTGAACCGCCTCGGCCTCCTCTAGAGTACCAGAGCTCTTGTGGTAGTTGGCTGGCTCTGACTCTGCAAAGTCGTCCATCAAGGCGTCACGCGAGATCAAGTTGAGGTAACTGTCCAGATCAGTTGGCGCGGCATAATGCTTATGGGCGACAGTCGTCGTGGTGCTGTTCTGTGTCTCTGTTGGTGTTTCCACCAGAGGCTCTTGGGCTCGAGGCTCCTCTTTGTTGGGAGAATGGCCACGGTTATTCTGTTGGTAAGGCTTATATTTCGCACAGCCCTGCGCATTGACTTTCATGGGCCACAGTCCTGGGATAGAGGTTTGGTCTTGCAGCCCCTCCAGCTCGTTCGTGATCCGTGCAATAGCATCATAGTACTTGTCTTCTTGGGTCAATTGGGCCAATCGTGTAAATTCCAAAGACATAGATCCAATTTCGGCCAGTCCGGCCTTAGATGACGCTCTATGGGGTCGAACAACATGGTCCCTGCAAACATGTTAGTTCCAGCATTTTAGCCAAACGTGAACAAGATACAACACTCACGGTGTCCAACGGTAGTAGAGCACGGGCATGCGGTTAGGTGTATCAAAAGCGCCAATCAAGATCTCAGCAAGCTCCTCCGCCTTCTCCAAGAGCACATCGTATCGCTGTGCCGAGATATCATAGGCACCAAGCAAGCCACCCAGATATCGAATAACAGTCTCAAACATTGGAATATCCTCTCTGGCGGAGGTCGCGAAATCAATTCTCTTAATCGCATCGACCGCTTCCATGAATTCATCCTTCATCTCCATGATCCAAAGGGCATCAAGCGAATCCACCAATGTCGCTCCCCATCCGTTGAAGGGATCCTCGAATGCCGCGGAAAGAGGCTTGACCTCATCATGGCCCATAGCGATCTTCTTATACCCGTCCCACGCGTGCTTGAACTCCGCCTTAATCGTACTGAGCTGCTGCATTCGTTCCTGCTTGTCGGTAGTCTGCTCATCCTTGAACTTGGCTTGCAGCTTGGGCATGGACTTCGCGTATGTCTTCGGTAGTTTTATAAGTTCGGCCGATGAAACGGGGAATCTTTCTGGGAATTTTCTCCATCGCGTGGTTGGTGCCCCGGATTCTGCGTGTTTAGTGGCCACCCTGCCCGAGCCGCCGAAATCAATCTCTTCCAGAAGAGCAGAGCTCGAATCCGAGCTCGTAGGTGGGCGCATAAGACCACTAGAGGCATCACTGAGAGTGGAGTCGGTATTCTTCAGGCCCTCTGCCGTCCCCTTCTCTGGGACCTTCTCCTGTGCATTGTTATACGAGCCCGCCCCAGAAGACGGAGACGAAGTCTTGGTGTCCTCCTTTAACGGAGCTTTTGAGATAGTCGGTGGACTGACATTCTCAGAGGCATGAGATCCAAAGGAGTTATAGTTAGGCTCCGCAGGCGCGAATCGGCCGCTGCCTTTGTCCAACACTGGGGCACCAGGGATGGGCTTCGCGTCCGGCGCGGATTGGGAATTCGGATAAGCTGCAGTATCCGGGTAGTGTATTTCAGGAGTCTCGATGATGGTATCGGTCCAATCGCGCGACCGGGCGAAATGAAGGGTTGCGAGGATAAATGCTGCCGCGAATACGAGGAGCACCCGGTAGCGTCGAGCGCGAAACATGACGGGCCCGTGTTTCGGGATGGGTAAAATGAATGTCGGGAAAGAAGAGGAAAAGGAAAGGAAGGACAAGAGTAAGATCGGATAGAATTCAAAGAAAAGATTAAATTCAAGACCCTCAGCCCTGCATCACGAGACTAAAACAATGAGCGATCCACATGTGATGAGTGACGCGCGATAGAAGGAAGAATGTTATTGGATCAATTGTATGGAACCAGATCTCTAGTTCCTGCTCCATACTTACTCTAGTGTCTACATTAAACCTATTTAGGTATAATTGCCCGACTGGGAGATGAAAGGTCTTCTATTTATAAACATGATCCTTTTTGCAATCGTTTCATTTTCCTTACACAAGAAGAAGGGGAAAATGCGTAAATTTCCAAAGTAAAGGGGGGAAAGAATAAGTGCTGACGGGGTTCAGCTCTCCAAGGTTCTCGACCGTAGCCAAGCCTGCCGAGCTTCCAACCGCGGTCTTCGGGGACCACAACTGGATGAGGGGGTGTAAGCCACCGAGGGTCAAACGCAGGGGGATCCAATCATAGAAAAGGTAACCTCGGATCATGAATGATACATGTCCATTCGGGTCTAGACTGACTGCGGCCTTGGCTTGTTTCGCTCGAGCGGATCAGTAAGGGTCCAGAGGATCGACCTATCAACGTGTCGGGGGTTTGTACCCAATTTCGCTTCAGTACCCGAGGTTGTCATGCTCCTGATACGAAGAACGCCAAGGAATGCCAAGATGGAGGACTGGAAAGCCTTGTGGAAGTACCGTACTAACCGGAATGAATTCCTGAAGTGTTACTTGCAGACGGGATAAGGTCCGCCGCTTTTATAAGGCAAGTAGATGCATGTAGACTTGATGTGATTGCCTAACGCCATTCATTCTCTGATTCTGATGTTGTGATGTTTCTGCGCTCTGCGGGCCGTATCTAATCAAAAGCTGCTCGATCAAGCATGAAAGTGCAATTGTCAATGTCTGGATCATGCGGCTCAAATAAAAAGCTTCATTGGAAGAAGCTCTCTAAATGTAATTTTAACCAATAACAAAGGCTCTTCCCATTCTATAAGTAGAACATCGCCCCTGCATTATGGCAAGCTGTTGGTCCTGATGAAGAGTGTTATACTTCCTGAATAGGTTCCTAGAAACATCCGCAAGCCGATCACAGCTGTAATCGGCCGCCTCGCCCTGGCGCTCGTAGGCCAGTCGATACTTGGGAAGATAATAGTACCAGCGAGGGTCATAATCATTGCGCTAAAGTCGACCTTTTCCGAGGTAGTAGCTCGTATGCAAATTCTCTAGCACAAGTCCCGCATAGTGATTAGTAGTAGACGGTATGCCCGTGATAGGGTCTAGCATGAAGGCTGAGAGATGCCCACGGGGTAGAAATCCCATGTTCGAAGCTTAATAGGTGACCGGGTGTCTTCTCGAGGTAGATATAGAGGAGGATATATAGCTTAGTGATGCGGGAGTGGTTTTCGGGCTCACTAGGTAGGGTTTTTTGACGAGGCAGAAAAAGCGCTTAGTTGCGCGAGGGCTGTTGAAAATGAGCAGTCTCGAAAAGGGCGCGCTTCAATAGTAGAACTCTCAATTCACCCTGTAGGCTTATATATAAGGACACGACAAGGGCCTCGCTGTACATCACGAAAGCTTTGATCTGCCAATGCCCGTTTATCTATTAAAGCCCGTCGTTGGGCCCTATTCTCCTCTGGGGTCGGAGACAAGAGTTCGGAATTCATTAATAAGATGCTATATTCAGGTGAGTCTACGAGGGTTCGTGCGTTCAAAAACTGGCGCCACCCTTTAACACTTCTAGTGGGTCTTTCAAATCACTATCGGGTGTAGGCGAATAGTGACCGGGATGCCGCCAAGCCATAGCTGGGCAGGCAAAAGGATGTTTTGCATCATATTATCTAGGGAGGTGAAAAGTACTGCTCATGGGTGTAGAAGCAAAGCATGCATGACGGATAAGAACCCTGCCACGCCCCATTATGGGGCAAGTTCCTAACAATTTAGTGAATTAGCTACTGATTGGGAAACTCAACTATGAAATATCTGTCGGAGTTTAATTCAGTTAGGTTCTAGTTTTGAAAGACTTACCTGGCCGTGAGCAAAAGGCGACAACGAATGAGCACTAGATGGAAAGGGAAGATAAGAATTTGCCAGACATTGGTATATGTGGTCTGATGATACACCTTGCACCTGTCTAGCCCTTTACGACACGGATAGGTCTAAATGGGAATAAAATAATCAATTCTACATCGCTAAAACAAGTCAGAAACGGAAAATCAAGGCATTATATGTAAGGTTGGATCTCCTGAGTTTATTTCCCAAAGTGCGTAAATGATACCTTGGTCTATATTCCAACCGTAGTCCGTCGACCGTCTGTATTGGCTTTCTGGAATTGTTGTATGAGGCCCAGAACACCGGCCCCTCCAGCAATGTCATCCAGATTCTCACCTTCATTGCCTTCGGCAGCTTCCTCTTCATTAGCTAGTGGATTCATTCGCCAGGAATCTCCCAACTCCCCATCGCTCGTGCCAACGCCGCCACTTGATGCACCAGTGGGGCGTGGAGCACGGGTTGAAGAGTCACGAGTCTCCGATGGCGACTCGTCGTCTTCAGCGGTATCAGACATAGGGTGCTGCGACCGAGCAAGGCGGGAACGGGGGTAGGGGGCAGTCCGTCCGGGGCGGAAGCTCGATGTGGATGGCTGATTATGTGGGTCCAAAAGCATAGACGCGGTTGGTGAGCGAGTATGGTCGGCTGCCATGGGTCTAAATCTTGATGCTACAAGGGACGGACCAAATTGCCCAGCCGGTCCCGATCGTGGCTGGGGATCAAATCGATCATGGAGACCGCCCATCTCGTGAGGCCCAAGCGTGGGCAGATTTGGGGGTGGATGGAATGGCCGTCGTCCAGCAGGCTGGTTGTTGGCGCCATAGTTATCCAAAAATCCGTAGTATGAAGCAAGCATCTTTCCGTCCTTTGTCGAGAAGTAATCCGCCCGCAGGTCTTGTTTGCCGGGTGTGTCTCTCCGGCCAGCGGACATGACATTTGTGCCTTTCTTGAAATCAAAGACCGCAAAGGAGCAAAGATAGCCCATCCCATCAACATGAACGGTAAACTCGCGAAAGAAGTCTATCAACCGGTCACTACATTTGGGTAGGCTGAACCACAGCACAAAGGGCGTGAAGATCATACTGAGAATCTCCTCGAGGAAGATGACGATCTTCATTTGATAACAGACAGCGAATTCTTTGCGCACATCGTCGCTGTGCAGACGTCCCTTCCAGGTGCTCGGAAAGTAGTGAGTGAAATCGATCAGCTCGAGAAGTGCGTATTCGGGATCAAAGACGTCGGTTTCTTCGGGAGCCAACCCACGTGCAAATGCCCAGACCGTACCAAAGATACCCAGATAAAAGAGAACGGTGCGGTCAGGAGTGATCTCAAATCCAAGAAATAACTCGGGGTCCACCAGTGACGCAAGGGCAAGTACAGAAGCCAATGCACCAGAGATGAATGCCACAAAGCGGGCTACCTGAACTGTCTTGTCCTTGGGGAACTGGTCGATGTAGCGACTGGCAAATGGATAGGACATATTGATCCGACGCTCAAACAGATGCCAGAGCTCATTGAACTCGCGAAACTTCCACTCCGCCAGTGGGGTATATTGACGTGATCCGATCTGGCCCGGGTTCTTCTTGAACTCATTGAAATAGCGGAAAAAGTAATGCATAAGGAAGTAGACCACGATGAATGGCGCGACAAAAATATTCATGATGCCAGCAAATATAAAGCGTCGTCGCAGCCCATCACTAAGCGCTCTTCGATGGGTATCTTTCAGAAATAAGGTACGCAGCTGACCTTGTTCATTGAAAACGTAATCCATGATGCATAAGTTGAGATTCCATTCTAATGTGCGGGAGAAAAGCTGACGATTTCTCAGAAATGGGATGGGCAACGTCAGATCCAATATGTCTTTGTTGACCAAGGCGATCATGTAATTTTCCTTGCGCATCAGACGGTTCGCAATATCATGAGCATCCATTCGCTGTTTGGACTGACTGCCCATGAATCGTCGGTGTTTGGCAGATACTGCCGCTGCCGTGGCTGGATTAGAATCTCGCAAGGTCATCAACCGGCTGACAACTTCCTGCCACGCGATGGTTTGTACTTCTCCGTCCGAGACTCCAAGCAAGTAGTAATAGAAATCGTGCATGTGCTGTAGCCTTCGGATGTCCAGCAAATATTGGAAGAGCTTCCCAATCCAGAAGAAAGTGCATAACCATAGCAAGAAAAGTGTCGAGCCAGACATCTGCGATGTGCATTTGGGGACTAAAATCTCGTCCAGTGATTTGCTGCCCCGAACCTTGTGGTAATTGACGCAGTTGGTGAGAAATGTGGAGAATCCCACTACAAAGGCAAAGGTCAACAGATTCAAGGCGCGACTCAGAAGAACGGACCAAAATCCATTGCCCAAGAAATAGATGTACACATCTTTCAAGAAGTTATCCAAGTCCTCCACATTCGCCCAGCGCCACATGGCTTTCTTTTTAGGGTCAACGTTAGCTAGGCTCAGATGTTGTCCATACAACCACCGCGTCCAAGGATGACGGTTATCAGTATCTGAGGGTTGACGATTATGGGATGTTTCCCAGCGTCGAGAGGGCCCAGAATGTGGAGATGGCTGAGGACTGGGGGTTCTGGAGCGACTGGGCATCATTTGAGGCGGGGGAGGGAGCCGTGACTTCAGGTCCTCATCGTCATGTCCCTCCACCAAAAGTGACTGTGGCACATCATCATCTCGATCATCAAATTCATATCCCTGTGGCGACGCCTGCGTCATCCATCGGGGTCTGGAAGGTTTTCGACGACGGGACACTGACGGAGAGCCGCGAGGATTCGCCTTTGGTGATGGCCGACTCAGCAGGGCTGCAGTTGGGCTAGACAGCTGGCTATCCCTTGCATCTGCCAACGCATCCTCCAGCTCTCCATCACTGAAATGTTCCTGGTTCGCCATCGGACCCATGCCTGCGCGTTCTTCAACATCAGAGGAATCGGATTCGGCATCGTGTTCTCGAATGGCTTCATAGACGGATGGCGAGTCTGTTGGTGGGAGGAACCGCGAGAGTATATTTGAGGACATCATCTTTCAAACTGACTCAAATTGGTACTCTTGAGTCTTTGGGATGAATCGCCATGGATTGGCGGAGCTCGGGGGAGGTATTCCGATAAGGTCAACACGAAGCTGTGCTGCTGTGGGGACGCGGTCACTATCCACAACAGCTCTCAGTCTCGTATACAACGATGCATGGACTGCAAGAAAATATAATCTACCTTTCTCCCTTTCTAAGAGAGTAGTGGTTCTTTTTCAAAGGGAGACTATGACCTAGGGCATCTGATCATGTCCGCGTGGACCTCTAGGAAGCTATCAGGTGGTCGTGAATGGCTATGACATAATATTACAGCCTTAGGCCACAATCTTATCATGTCAGGCTAGTTACGACACGAGTCATGTGGGCGGCTTAGTCAGTGCGGGGTCCCGGGAAGGAAGAACAGTCTGGTACACTAACTTAGTATGCATAATGCGCTGCGACTGCGCTTTTTGTCTTTCTAGAACCGCCAATCTGGCGGTGACTAAAATGAGAAATTGTTTCTCGAAGAACATAAGGCTCCACTTCGGGGGATTTCCAGACTTCAGGAGACGGATATAAGAAGCGGGAATCGACTTGATGACACGGCCCCAGTCCGCAATCCACTTTGAAGTTAGTACCCGCGCTTTTTTTCCCCCTCCGAGAAAGATGTCGGGATTTCTTATCAATTCGCTTCAATCGAAATTGCTGAAGTTTCTTCTATATAAGCTCGAAATTTCCTTGGAAGTATAATTTTTGGCAGATTAAATCCCCTGGAGCTGCACCTAGTTAGTTATGTAGCTAGTGCGCTTATGCATGGAACCAGGGCGCATCAACAGGAGATTTTTCACGGTGGCATTGGATCCAGAAAGAGGGTCCGATCGACAACAGCCGGGATCATTGTTGAGCCTGTGGCCACTCTGGATTCATGATGATTCGCCCCTGTCCACCAGCACTAAAGTACGTGCCCCAAAATGGGTGCCACGCAATTACTGCTCGAGTAAAATAATCTGGGAAACAACACACTATCCTGGATACGGAGAGGCCTAGTTTGGACCCGACGCTAAAGCTTGGGAACTTAGGACTAAGGGAAACTAAGGGGAATCGCCTTCTCTACTGCCGTGTAGCCTCTTAGCGCCTCTCTGCTCTCCCGATTGGCGTAATCTTGGTATTCCCGGTTAAAGGCTTGAAGAAGCGGGATCTGGTCTGCGTTTTGTACCTGGAGGAACGACAGCGCGGATTTCCGAGGTACGATGATCTGCTAAGGCTCAACTTGAGGTTCAAGAGGAAAATCTTATCCCAAAATAATAATAAAGTCGAAACCGTTGGAGTCATCAATTCGATATTTGTAGGGAAGTTGGCGGTGGATTTCTTCTCCCCTTTATACACCTCAGCTCCGTTATCCACTTCTCTCCCCTCTTCCCTTTCCCTTCGCCCCTCTCCCTTCCCTTCACCAAGAAAAAATTCACAATTCATCTTCGGTCCGGAGTATCTATATATCCCACATCCCTGCCTTTCCCTGGCTCCGCCCGGAACGTCTACTTTTCTGCTGGGGGATCTGCAAAACACGGACGCACACACACAAACCCACTCCAAACGAAAGCGCCCCCTCCCTCCACCTCCCCAGCATCCCGCCCCGGTATATTCTCAAGACCTCCCAATTTCGAAGGGGACTGATGAAGGTATGTCTATAATGCTTGTCCTTAAGCACGATCGCTTCCCTTTTCCCTTCCAGCCCCCTCGATAATTATGATATCACGCTCGCCCCGGATCTCTCTTTCGGGCTTGCTTTGAAACCGACACGCCGCTACACCTCCCCCCGCGACCGCGGCACTCGTCGCAATCAAACTGTCCAACAATTGGTCGCTCACCGTACCTTTGCTAGATTCTGCATCTCTCAGACAAACGACGGTGACCCGCGATTCCCCTTAGTCCCTGTCTCGACCCGCCGTCTCGACCGAATGTACGACTCCGGCCACCTTCCTTCCCTTGGACTCCATGTGTTCTCATAACGTCCTGCACAATATACGACTTTCATTTATATTCGTGCGGCTGGGCAGGTTTACGGAATCTCTATAATATTGGTGTTGAGGTAGCCCAAGCGCTCCCCTCCGGTGTGGACCTTCTCCCCATCACGCTCCCGTCCGCTCGCGCGAGAGTGACGACCGGGCAGCATGGATCCAGAAAACCCCAATGCAAATAGTACCAAACGAAATTCGATACACCAAGCATTATATAGCCGCCCCGTGGAGCGGCGATCGAGCAAGAAGTCATCATCTAGGGACCGCCACGGCATGGTCTATCCAGACAGCTTTCGAGACACTGGCATTCGTACCGTGACCCCGGAGTCACACTCCCCATTATCCGAAAGCGAACATTTTACACAAAGCGCGCCTTCGCCCCGAACTACCATGCGATCGCGAACCGTCGAACGAACCGAGCCGGAAGCGCCGACGGAGGGACGGACCGTGCGGACGCGATCACGAACCACAACGATGGAGGAGCAACGGAGCGACATAGCATCCAATACTGTGAAGTCTCGCGCACGGATTGGGTCGGTCAATGCCGCCAGCTCATCCCAGCCTAAGACGGCCGAAGGTAAAACCTCCGAGGATTCCTCATCTTCCATTGGATTCCCATCGATACAATCTCCCAACTATATTGGTCAAGCAGTTACGCGCCAGCGAAAATCCCCTGGGAGTAGCCGATCCCCGACAGTCGCACACAATCAATTCGCCTCACCCCTTTCAAACACCGATGCTGCCAAGATACTCCAATTGATGAAGACCACCTGCGGAAGGATGCATGGAATCCTGTCTTTCCGAACATCTTCTAACTCCTCCTGGGGGTCTAGCCCCTGGACATCCGGATACTGTGCAATTAATGTCGCTACTGGAAGCCTCATATACCAAGCAAAGGGAGAACCTGCCCTGGCAAAGACCCTCATCCCTGATCTCCGCGGCTGCCGGGTACGGACATTGTTTGACTCAGAGCTTCAAACAACCTACCTGAGCGTTCATACCTTCACCTCCGGGCTGGGGATCCAGCTACGACCTCATGTCAACGAAACGTTCGACTCGTGGCTCGCAGCTCTATTGTGTTGGCAACCCATACGTCCCAAGGGCGTTCAAAATAAAATGACCAAACCTCAATCCGTCATGATTGGAGATCGACGGATTCCTGAACGTCGAAGAAACTCAGAAACCGCATCCCAAAAAGACGCCGCCATCATCAAAGTTGGTAAGATGCTTCTTTGGGATAAACCATCTGCGGCTGGAGTGCGACCGGCATCAGCGGCACGCCGCGTTTCCACATACAGACAGTCAAGAGCCCTTTCTTCTTCCTGGCAGCGAGTGAGCTGTAGACTACTAGAAAACGGCTTTTTCAAGCTTTATACTGAGTCTGATGTTGCTCTTGTGGCATGCATTCAACTTTCCCAATTATCGCGCTGTGCCATTCAACAGTTGGATTCCTCGGTGCTGGACGACGAGTTCTGCATCGCTATTTACCCACAATACACAGCACACCCCGTTCCTGACGCAGCTATGCGTCCCATCTATCTCGCTCTGGAAACCCGCGTCCTTTTCGAGGTTTGGTTCGTTCTACTGCGTGCATTTACCATCCCAGAGCTCTATGGTCCTCAACTGCAAGCTGCAGAGGAAGATCCGAACAGAACCCCAGAAGCCGACAGTTCCCCCACTAAGGGCATGTTCCGAATCGAGAGAATATTGCACTTGCGAGTTACGGAGGCGAAGCTATTTCGTACCAAGGAGGAGGAAACACCGAGGAGTCGAAAACAATCCAGATCGCATGGTTACTCCGCTCCGGCCTCGCCCAAGGTCAGCGACTTTTATACCGAAGTTCTTCTGGATGGAGAAATTCGCGCGAAGACTGCTGTCAAATACCGGACCACAAACCCATTCTGGCGAGAGGATTTCACTTTCAATGATTTACCTCCAGTCCTGTCGCAGGCTTCTATATTGGTCAAAACCCTCAACGCACAGAGGGATTGGACCCTCATTGCGCAAGGGACATACTCGTCCACCCAAGAAGTCAACGCAGTCAACATGCTTGATGAAATTGAGATTTCTACTAATGATGCGGTGTTTGGACGGGTGGATTTGCGGTTGGACGAATTGGACTCAGGTGTGGACTCTGAAAAGTGGTGGCCCATTTTGGACGACCATGACCAAGCAGTTGGTGAAATGTTCATGAGAGCTCGGATGGAGGAAACGGTAGTCCTGATGTCCGAGGAATACCGCCCGATGATGGAGCTCCTCCACAAATTCACCAATGGCCTCACAATTAACATGGGTCAGGTGATGTCGTCCGAATTGACACAGCTGGCTGAGATGCTTCTGAATATCTATCAGGTCTCTGGGTCTACGGTAGACTGGATCTCAGCGCTCGTGGAGGATGAGATCGATGGTCTCCACAAAGAATCTACCACTAGTCATCTGCGGTACACGACAAGGATTCATTCAAATGACACCCGGGAATCTTCTGGTCATGACCGTAACGTCCTAGTTAGAGATATGGGGAGAACAGCCACTGTGGAAGCCAATCTTCTATTCCGTGGCAATTCACTCTTGACCAAAGCACTTGATCAGCACATGCGTCGATTGGGTAAAGAGTATTTGGAAGAGACGATTGGAGAACGCTTGCGTGAAATCGACGAGAGTGATCCCGAGTGTGAAGTGGACCCAGCCCGAGTTCCGCGTGCCGAAGACCTTGATCGCAACTGGCGGAACCTGATCAATCTCACCACCATGGTTTGGAAATCCATTGCAATCTCATGGTCCCGGTGTCCTGCTGAGCTCAGGCGTATCTTTCGACATGTCAGAGCATGCGCTGAGGACCGCTATGGCGACTTCTTGCGTTCTGTGACTTACAGTAGTGTCTCTGGCTTCCTCTTCCTACGATTCTTTTGCCCGGCCATCCTCAACCCCAAGCTCTTCGGGCTTTTGAAAGGTAAGAGCCCCTTTATGCTATATCCTGTCTCATCCACTCACCATACTCGCAGATCATCCCCGTCCTCGAGCCCAGCGCACTTTGACCCTCATCGCCAAGGCCCTTCAGGGCCTAGCCAACATGACAACATTCGGCAACAAAGAACCATGGATGGAGCCCATGAATAAATTTCTGGTCGGCAACCGTGCAGAATTCAAGCAATTCGTCGATCTTATCTGCGATATCCCGTCCAATGCGACGGCTCCTGTTCCTACCCCCTCTTATACCACCCCGTTGCAAATTCTTGGACGGCTGCCACTTACCTCGCGTGAGGGCTTCCCTAGTCTTCCATTCTTGGTCGACCAATCCCGGTGTTTCGCAAACTTGATTCATATTTGGCTGGAAGTTGTCCCGGAGCGACTCTCTGAATTGGAAGAGATTGATCCATTCCTTTCCAAGTTTCACGAATTGGCACTTCACCTGCAAGAGCGCACCGAGGATTGCTTGGATGAAGCTGAGCAAGCTGAACGCCCAAATGATACTCTTCAGATCAAGTGGGAGGAGTTGGTGGATTCCATGGAGCGGGCCGTGACCTTTTATGATGAGAGTCCAAGCAAACCATCTACTCCAGCTCCAGAGTCTGCTACTGCTCCTGCTGCCCCAGGGTCTGCTGCCTCGGCAACTCCAGGTCATCGAGGCTCCATTGGCTTCTTTGCACCTCGGCCTCCCCTACCCCGTCGATCAACCGATTGTGGACCAGAGGAGGATGACACCCCACCCAGCTCTTCCTCTGCCACTTGGGATCAGTCCCGCATGCCCTTCACGATACCCCGGTGGTCTGATGCTCGTGATAGCACTGGCAGCTCCAAGAATTCCTCCACGTACTCCCTCGACCATTCTGAGACTTCCAAGGCTCGCAGGTCCAGTGTTACCAAGGAGAGCTCCAGCAAATACCGCTTCTTCGATTTTGTTCCCGCTCCCTCCCGCCGCAAGGCCAAGGAACGTGATCAATCCGGTCACCACTCACACGAAGATCTCCGGAACGAAATCTGATCGACGAAATTCCCATATGCCCTTGCATTGATTGATCTCTTGGTTCTTTACTCTTTATGTGCTCATGAAGTCCACGCTCCTCTTCTTGTGTTCTCGTCTTTTCCCCATTCCTTTCCTTCTCCATGTCACCCCAGCATGTGTCACGGTGTTGATACCCTTTCCCCTCTCTTGGTTTTGGTTTTTTTATTGTGTTTCAGGCTAAACTCTCCTATATGCCCGGTACACCCCGACCCAGCTCTTGCACGACAAGAAATAAAAACCAAAACAAAAAAGAGACTATCTTAACAGGATCGGGCGATGGTACCCTTGGTTTACACAAAAGCACACCTTTGCTGGGTCGGGGTCCGAAGTTATGGGATGGCATGTTTCTTTATACTGTTTCTGCATGGGCAGACTCATGGGAGAGGCTATTCAATGTGTAAATACTCCTGATATCTTCCCGAATAGACGGATTGGGTTTTTCACCTATGCTATTGTAACCGTCATAATTCGTAGAATTATGCACATATACCAGCAGACCCACCGATCTAGTACCGCTTGGCTCCAATCAAGGACAGAAAGAATAACAGCATAATCTGGATGTTATATAAGCTTGCAAATCAATTGTATTGAAATGGTCACGATTTCTCATTCGCATCGTTGAAAGTTGTGGGAATACCAACATGCTATACACCTCATCTCTACTAAATAGTCCTGTATAACATGCTACTTCCACATTGTGCTTTCACACATCTTTCTGATACTCGTGGTCTAGTCTTGCTCTATCCTTGGAATCATAAGTAGATCATAGCAATAACATAGGCATTGCCTGCCTACCTGCTCACCAATGGAGCCGGGCGTGTGTACCTTGGGTAACAGCAGGGGTTGTTTTAAATAAATTCCACCATTTGTATAGATAAGTTGGACTTTCTATCGGGCCTGGTCCATTGGAACTCGGCTAATCTGCAGCCCGTCATCATGTAGATATGAACCAGCTGGCATTCATTTGAAACGAGAGAAAAGCCTATCAAAACATATTCTCATCATTCCAAGAAAGGCAATAGTATTTGGGACTACATAATACACAGCTTTTTCACCGCTTATTACCAAGACCAAATTCCGTTAATTACTATTTAAGTCACCTTTACCCGGGTGACGGGGCCCTTATAGGACTTGTGGCCGCGAACCATATAATAGCCCATTGAACCGACGATAACAGCGCCATAGATGGCCACAGCCCAGTTCATATCAGTCGGGGCTGCCGAATTGGTCAGAGGGAAGAAACAGAAGACCCAAATGATCAACAAGACTATGATAGAGATCGTGTCGCAGATGGGTGTGAACTTCCCCATGCTCCAGCGTGCTGGAGGCAGAGGCTGGCCGCGCCAGCGTCGGAGACGAACACAGGAGATAGATATGATGTAGGATGAGAGGAGAGCCGCGGTTCCGAGAGACATGATAGCGTTGAAAGCCACTGAGGATCCGATGTTGATGAGGGAGAGGAGGGACACGATAACCAGACTCACGCACAGGGCGTTGAGAGGCACGGTGAAAGTTGGGTTGACCTAGAATTCAAACCCTCGTTAGAGATGATCAGGGAGCTGGTTGGCTTTTAGAGAGCAATACTTACAGTAGCGAAGAAGTCGGAGAAGGGGAGTCCCTTGTCACGAGCGAAAGAGTAGATCTGGCGGGACGTTGTTGCGACGTTACTGATTGCAGCGCAGAACTGCATGACCATGATCACGATTGTCATTCCGGTGGCTGCGGGGACTGATCCTGTAGAATTGAGGAAGACCTGGATGAACGGGAAGCCTGTTGTGGATGCGAGGACTTTGTCGATGTCGCCGACGCAAAATGCAAGTGTAACAATCATGACGAAGCCAGTGGACCCGTTGAGGACCAGCGTCCAGACCATGCCCAACGGGAGAACACGAGATGCGTCTCTGATCTCCTCGGCTGTTTATTATATTAGTATTGGGATTGGTGGAAGACTAGAAAGATACATACACATATGAACTGCGGAGTCGGGGCCTGTGACACTGTTAGCATGCTGCGGTGAAAAGAACAATATTGGACATACCAATCAAAGCATAAATGGGACCGATTAGTCCAACCAGGCAGGCAAGTCCATTGTTTCCCCATCCACCTCGATCCTCTATGGAACCAAAGACCTCAGAGGGAGGGACGGTGGGAGAAAGCACCCAGAGAGGAATCAAGATACCAAAGAAGCCAAACACATGTACGATCAGGATGATACCCTCGATCATGGGCAGCTTCTGGGCCAGGAATGTATTGAACAAGATAGCCACCATAGCCACGGCAATGACGATCAGCGTAACATGGTATGGTTGATAAGTATACGAATCAGGATAGTTGATGGCAACAATACCAACCATCATGTTAGCGACAGTATAACAGCATCCTGCGATACCGGTGTGCCATCCCAGTACACAAATCCAACCAGTCATGTAACTTAGTACAGCCTGGGAGCTTGGGGGTGCAAACTCCGATACCCAGTGATATTGACCACCAGAGGTAGGAGCCCTAAAGGAATCAAGTTAGCATAGATGGCCAAGCCTTGCCAAGACTTCTACCTACATGGATGCCATTTCAGCCATGGACAGGATCACGAAGCTGAAACCTGCTAGGGCTCCCAGGTAGGTATAGATCATACCTCCCTTGCCGCCATCAATCAAGCCATAGGATGAACCACTACCAGAATGTTAGTGATACAAGATAGGATCACCGTCGTACAGACTCACAAAAGAACGGCTTCCCATGTGCACATGAGTACCGCCGTAAAGCCCAAAACGGAAAGGAAGCGGAAGTTTCTCTGCGTTATTTTTAGTTTCAATTTTGCTTTTTCATTGAAGAATCATGCATACGTTTAATTCTTGATCGCGACCAACACGCCACATGTCCTGCTTGTCCTGCGTCGTACCCAGTTTTGGGTCGGCGACATCTTCACCTGCAGGCGAGCCCTTGACGTTTGCCGTAATTCCTTCCTCGAAGCCCATGATGGAATATTTTATTAGGGCGAGAAATAAGGGGTGACATCCACAAGGAAAGAGAGGGAGAAGGGAAAAAAAGATCAAGGGTATGAACTCAGTTATAGCAAAACAAGTTAAAAAAATGTAACCACACGCGCAGACTCGGACTTCCCAGGGTTAGCAAAGCTCAGTGGAGTCAAGAAACGGTAGCATATGCAGGCTTCGGAGAAATAAAAAAATCAGGGAAAATACAAATATGTTTCAAGAACCCTAAGAACAGTCTAACAAGCACATTTACAGGGATCATAGTTGGTTAGAGGCAGACGCGCTAGTTTAGCATGTGAGTGAGATTAAAGGCGCCGCGAGCTGGCCCAGTTCCCTTCCTTTAGCGTTCCTCAAGGCTGAAATTTTTAGACAATCAAACGAAATTATTGGTCCGATACTATCGTGCCGTTGATTTGTTCCACCCCCATCCTTTATGAGCCTGGATCAGAATCCTTCCACCCGTGCAGCTGTGTTGTGCCGATCACTGCCTGTTACTGGGATAGCGGTAATATCGTGATTCGTACCCAACAGGGGGGCAAGTCCAATGCCAACCATCGCTTACAAGAATCCTAGACATTTTGGTTTTATTCGGATCCCTGGAGGGGCTATGGGTGGAGACTAATTATCCCGGGGCGGAATCGGGTTCGGATTGTCATACTTTTACTTTAATGTGCGTGGGACCAAGGCAGAACCCCTGTACAGTTTCATAGATCCTTCGAGTACTACAGTGTAATTCATAATGTAGATTGTAATATTATAATGCTATCGTGAAATCTCTGCTTCCAATTGTTGTCGCCATTTTTTGTTTCGCACCATGGCGTCCGATTCCCCTTATAGGATCTCCGCGACGGATCGAGGTGGTCTGATCGTTATTGTCGAGACGCTGTTCATGTCATGGATGGTTATTGTGGGTTTAATCCGGTTGTATATGCGAATTGCGATCAATGGACCCGTGCAGATTGATGATTTGGCGTTGTTTGTCGGAAGTGTAAGTCTTCTCTATACAATCTATACAACGGGGCCTTCCACTGAAGAGCCATTTGCCCCATTTTATAGGCGTGCGATAGCTAAATATGCTTCTGTATATAGGGACTAGGTGCCGCCCATGTAGGAACAACGATGGACGCCGTCAATCACGGCTTAGGCCGACCTCAACATGAAAGTTCGGCATCGAGCTTGAAACGAGCTGGAGAGGTAACTCAGAGCCTACAATAACTTTCTAGAGAAGGACATCAGCTCATGAGTATGTCAGAGCCTTTACGCAGCGAATCTCTTGTTTCTAGCTGCACACGGAGCCTCCAAAATCTCCATTTGCCTGCTATTGAAACGACTGGGCCGACAAGACAAATACCTCCTCAGCTCGAAAATTCTTCTGGCGGTGGTGGTAGCATGGACAATTGCTTCATTGCTAGCTATTGCTCTCAGTTGCCACCCAGAATACCTATTGAATCAACCAGCTATGGCGCAGAAATGCGGTAACCTTGTATGTCATCATCGGCTCTCTTGTAACATCCAGCTAACCATAGAAAATAGAACCTAGCCTGGAAGACTATCACAGCCTTCGATGTGATTACGGAAGTGCTCTCGTTTGGGCTGAGTATATTCCTGGTCTGGGGTATTCAGATGCGGTGGAAGGAAAAGGCTACCGTGATCTTTGCTTTTGGAACGAGGGCGCCGTATGTGTTTGATATCCCTCGCAATTACTGCAAAGCTGACTATTCCTCCTCTGACTAGAACTATTATCTTGATCGTCCTTCGTCAAGCCTATCTTAACGACGCACTCTACCACCCCAATCCATCTCTTCTTCTATCCAAGCCAACAATCGCTACTGCCGTCCTCATTCACTGCAGCCTCATGGTCTCCACCGTACCATGTCTAAAGCCATTCGTGATTGCTTTCAATACAGGCTGGGGACAAGGTGTCACGAACAGCTATGGCGAGAACTCATATTTCACTCCGACTGGAAAGAGCGGATCTACCAATCACTCCAGAGTCTATACGACGAATCCAGGAGATAGAGACGAGGACGATGCCATTGAGGGCGGGCGGGATTCCCAGGAAAGTCAGCACTCGCGACAATTGATCATTCACCAAACGCAGGAGTGGACATTGCAAGAGGAGTATGAAATGCAGGAGGTTAGAGACAGGATTTGAGTCCTTGAATACGTAATGATTTAACGGGTGCTTTTGTAGAAAGTAGGAATGGAACTAAACTCATACATAGATACCATTGAGATATAGACAAATGCATGTACTCATACACCTACTTCTTTACAGAGTAAACTACTTAGTCACAGGCTCTCGAATCATCGAAACTGCCCCCTCAGAAGTAACCACCTTATCCTGGCGATCTTTGAACCCGAACCTCCGATACATCGGAGCAGCATCAATATGCGCATCCAGATACACAGGGACACCTTCCTGATCCGCACGCTCACAGCCCCACTGAATTAACATCGCAGCTGCGCCCCGTCCCCTATACGCCGGATCCACAACCAGCATGTCCAAATCTAAAGCACCAGCAACCAGTGTAAGCATCGGCGCAATAAAAGCATAAATCGCAATTTCCACTTACAGTAAAATCTCCGCTCTCCAAAAAACGTTTTCTTCTCCTCGTCCAAAACAGTAAAAACCAAATCACAAGTTTCCCGATCGGACTCCGCATGCCACTCGGGAAAACGCGCGCCACTATGCTGTGGGTCCAGGTCCCATTTAGCGTATGCAACCACGGCACCAGGCACGGGCACGGGATCGACAACTTTGAGGTATTTTCGATGCGGGTTGTGGAGCAGATCGTGCCCGTTGGCTTCGTTCCACCACGCTCGGATACCTGGTGTGTTTGGGAACATGAGGAGGTTGATGGGTATACTAAAGGATTTGTACCAAAGTTCTGAGAGGGATGGAATATCGTTTTCTGTGACTGGTTGCAGGGTGAGGGACATTTTGGCTCGGTGTGAATTGCCAAGGCTGGCTTGGTGTGTAGTGTACTCCGTACTTTTGCGTAGTCAGTCCTCTTAGGGACGTGAACTGGTCACCTGAATCGTTTGACTGCTTGTAAATCCCGCCAGAGAATAAGACACTCCTCTTATTAATGGCAAAAACCCGCTTGGGTCTGATACCGATAGTACCCTTTGATGACGTAATTGATGGAAAAGGCCAAGGACTTGATATCCTTTTGGAGTATGTTAGCAAATTGTTTGTGCACTTTATTAAGACTTCCGTCCTAACCCGTGCTAGTGGCCCACCCGGCGTCGGAAAGACATTTACAATTAAAGCAACCTCGGAATATTTTAAGCTACCTCTCTACTTGGTACGAGCCAATTATGGCGCTGATTGTGGCCTCGCTAACTTCCTTAGATATCCGCAGGCGAGCTCGTTGTCGACTACGGAGATTCCAATGCGCTTGAGTAATAGCTTGAAACTATATTCAAGATTACTAAACGATTCAAAGCCGTGCTCCTCTTAGATGAGGCAGATGCGTTCATGGAGCAGCGTACATCTTACCACGATGCTTATAATCGCCTGGTAGCTGTTTTTCTCCGAAAGCTGGAATATTACCAAGGAATCCTTTTCTTAACTTCAAATCGGGGTATTCAGTTTGATGATGCAATCCTTAGTCGGATCCATTTAATCATCAAGTATAAAGGCTTGAGTAGGGGATTTCGTAGGGGTCTCTAGTCCACTTTTTGACTAGGGCACGTACAGTTTAAGGATCTGCCGTGATCGAGGAGCACGACCTCCGACGATTAGGGTCCTTGGATCTTAACAGACGAGAGGTGGGTTCCAGAGAGCTGCTGTGCACTTCTCGCTTGCTGACTGATCTTAACTAGATCAAAAATATCATAGAAATTGCACATGCTCTTACCGAGGCGAACGCTAGCTACGTGAGCTATAAATACCTGGAGTTAGCCGCGGAATTGAATCAGAAATTTTCGAAGGAGTTCGGCAGCCAGGGAATGTATATTTAAAGCATACCTAGTAAACTTATGTGGATAGTTTCATTTTAACCGATGTTAAGCGATGTGGCACTTATTGCAATATTTTCCTTAGTACACGACGGTCCGTAATACGAGCCCTGACGCTTTATAGTTAAATCCACGTTTTTAAATGATCTATTGCAGCACACAAAAGTCTAGTCTATCGTGACAGTCAATGTAAATAGGATAGTATATCTTCTCGAGGTCGTGTAGGTGATATAGAGAAATGGGCATCAATAAAGATGAAAGGTAAAAATTCCGACGGATCTATGTGGAGGCGGGCTAGAATGCTTCATGCAGTTATTATGGGACTGGCTGTAATATTAGACTGCCTAGTCGCGGGCTAGGGCCGCTGAGAGGTAGAAATAGAGAGATTGTTGGAAATAAATATTATGATTAGGCTCGACGGGACTTCCAGGAGGATGAGAGGATGAGGTCAGCAGGTCAAGACACACTTGGTAGAGGTATTCTTCCAGGAATGATAAGAGTGGAATGGGTTCTTGAACTATCTTTCAACTCATATCTTTATGGTTCTATTGCCCCACGCCGTCTTAATGATAGGTTTAAAAGGGATGCAAAGATCTATAATTATGTAACTGGTATAATTAAATTTGGTATCCAACCCTAAGCTATTAATCGCGTACTAGATCCCCCTCCAACCAAGGCTTAGTATTAAAAGGAAAGATGAGAACTCCGCGATTTAACTCCGACCCCTATAATATGGAGTAAATTTGTCTGATGCTGTCAGCCGAAGAACAAAGAAGCATAAAATGTAGCCACACATACATTATAATTGAAAATCAAATTTTTTCTAGGACTATCCCATTCATGCTCCGAATCGTTGGTTCCAATTTGAGGTGCTCTATACTATTTACTTCACTCTTGGCCGTCCCTAACTCGAATCGCTGTAATGCTGCCTATCCTATCGTTGATAACGTGAATGCCCCTGAGTGATTAGACCCTTTAAATAGTAGTAAAATAGCCTGAGTGATTAGAACCTACTGTCTTTCCATCATACGCAGAAAAAAGAAAGATAAGACTCGAATTTCTCTTGTTATTACAACAGATGCAGATGGTTCAGACTGAATGCCTTTATGGTTGATTAGAACAGCAAAAACTCCTTGTGCACTCCGGGGAATTGATTTTTTAGCTCTTGGCTATGTCTGGCGCTGGAATAAGAAGGCATGGATGCGTTAAGATATTATGGAAGAATGGCTACGTGCTTTTTACGCACGTATTCCTTTATATAAGAAAGCATTACTACTTCTTAATAATACTTCTCCGTATATTACTGGTCTAAAGGATATCCCACCACCTAGACATATTAAGGTTGTCTTTTTCCCAGCAAACGCAACATCAGTTTATCAACCTTTAGATCAAGGAATTATCCAAAATTTCAAGTATTATTATCGGAAAAAATGGATACGTTGGATGATTGCTATCCTTGATCGAGGTCTTGATCCTAAAGTTCGGATGAATCTCTCTTATACACTCTTTTAGATAATTCAGGTTTGGAAAACCTTAATATCGGATCAAACAATTAATAATTGCTCTATAAAAAGCACTTTAATTCAGCCCAAGACTAAGATTGAGTGGTGAGATTCAAACTCTATATAATGAAGTTATTGAGAAGCTTGGTAATGATGATATTATACTATTTGATCAATTTTTGGACCCTATAGAGGAAGATATTGCATCTGAAGATGAAACTGATGGGCAAGATATATATATTGATACTGTATAGATAGCTCAGAAATACAAGATATTGACGAAAATGGGCCCCCACCTGAGCTTCCGTCTAATTCTGATGTATTGGGTTATCTCCAGGATATATTGCTATGGGTTGGGAGTAAGGAAAAGAGCACACTGGATCATATTCGTTAGGTTGAGAGCTTGATCAGCGAGTTTAGCAGGATTCAGGTCGATGAGAAACGTCAGGTGACCTTGGAAGATATGGGATGGATACCTAAATAGTTAATAGGGCTTGGGGCTAGCTATCTTATTTATTATGTCATCATCTTACCTAACTAGTTAATGTACAATCCGCTTATTGTACATATTTTTCCTTGGATAGTAGGGTGTACCAGAAGCGGGCTTTGACTGTACTAGTGATCGAGTAATATAACCTTAGTGTGTACCCTTTCAGTCTAGCGGCATTGTTGCTCCGCAATTCTTACTCTTGAAATTATCATGAAACTTCCAACAATCTGGCCAACTCTCTTGTTTCTTCATCAGCTATGCCCGATTCCAATTTATTCAGCAACACTGGCCTCCCGGAAAGATTTGTCTTGACGAAACTTCAAGTCCCCGGAGAGCTTGATGATGCGCAATTGACAGAATATTTTCAACCATTGCTTCACACCCCTGGCCACAATCGCTCTATGTGGGGAATAATTCAAGATAAACCCAAAACTGCTCTACTAGCGACTTGTAAGTACCGCTCGGGAATTCTAACGATAAAGATACTAACGTGCTCATGAGTTCTCAGTGTGGGAGACAACCGATGCAATAAAATATTTTCAAGACTCTCCCTCAGCCCAGCTTCTCTGGGAAACTTTGGCAGCAAAGAACATTATAATCTTTAGCTCCCACGAAACCCCTTATGTTGGGAATTGGTTTGAGGTCTTGAATTCTTCATTCATTCAATTATTCTGGGTCTACTTCCAGGCTCCTGTAACCGACGCTCAGAGGACTGAAATTTCAAAGCTAAGAGGCCTTCGTCCGCCAGCCTTAGGCTTTAGCGTACCGAGACATCATAGGCCTCAAACAGAAATTCCGATCAAGGCATGGGCGACCCAGCCAGAAAGCAATGCGACTCAGTTAATGCTGTGGCCACACTTTTGGCGGAACTCGGAAAAATCTGAGTGGAGGCACGGATTGACAGAGGTGTTATTTGGCAGTACAATTATAGGCAAGCGGTCCATAATTGACGATTTCAATGCTAAGCTACAAGAGGCGGGCTCAGTGAAATGGACAGAAGACTTTTGCTCTTTCCGGAGGATACGTACTTTTGCCTTGCCTTGTTTCAACCCTGAGACAAGTGAATGGTCTTTGTAATCTGGACTAGCCTAATGGAAATGCCCATTGCCTTTATGGTAGCTATTCTTCTTATATGAATGTATAAAAGTCCTCCTCTTATTTAAATTCATGCAGTAGCAAGTTATCTGCTTAGTGATTCAGACGCATACTAGATGTTCCATTGATGGCCATCACTGTCAAGCGGCAAATTGATAAATAGGAATCAAGCTCGAGAACTGCTTTAAAGGATTATCTTATGACATTCAGCTTGGTGCAACATGTATTGCGGAAGAGTAAACAGAAAATCTACACAGCCAGGTATATCACACTGACGACCTTTCGGAAAAATACGAGGAAGCTTATGGGTTTTAAAGTGCTTTTGTAGCACGTCCTTGCGAGCGTACGCAAATTGCCTCGCTGATTGATGTATAGATGTACATCCCAAGCACACAGGACACTCAAGACCAGTTGAGCTTTTCGTCATGAATGGCGGTCGGTCGGGCTTTTTGGTAGTAGTCCCAAACTTGACTCGTTTCCTCAGTGGTTTGGGTATGTTGCGCTGGTGAAGCTCGAGTCGCAATTCTAGCGACCGAATGCGGTCTTCGACCAGTTCTGCATCGTCGACAGTATTCACATCCCTGTTTTTGAATTCAAGGTCCGCGAGGACCTTTCGTTTCGGCTGTATGTGTGATGTGTCTGGCTCGAATTCTCACGGGAATGCCTTGGTAGTTTTGCTCGATAATACGATTCCCAACGTTTTCAAAAAAAAAAAAAACCGCGGTACATCTGTTCTTTAGCATCTGTGTGAAGTTTTTTCAACTTGGCTCTAACTTGATTTTGAAGTCTGCGATATCGATCATAACGAGCAGGATCAGCCTTCCGGGCTTTTGTCAGCTGATGATATTCCGCGATAAGCTCATGGCGAAGGATTTTGCACTGGCTCTTCAGCTTATTGAGCTCCGGGTCCATTTCAATGTATTCCCTCTCTTTGTCTGATGCTTGGCTTCACTTTTTTGGGTATTTTGCGGGCGGAGCGGTCCACTGTTGTCAGAAAGTAGAAAGGCGACCTAAACGCTATGAATTCATTTAGGGATAATATCCGAATGAGGGCTTAGACCTCCTTTATATCTTTTACCTAGAGTGTACACGCCGGGCATGGCGATGTGTGATGGATGATTACTCCTGTAAAGCGCTAATCTAACTTGGTTAGCGCTGTATTCAATCCTCCAACGCGAGCGCTAGGTGAAAAAGACCAAGATTTTCCCTCAAAAGACCACGCACATTCGTGGTCTTTTCGCCGTCACCCCGACTTACTCCGTAGTGTCTTATAACCTTTCTGAGGCGTGGAGGATTCTGTGATTACCCAAAGGAATTGGACTCGGAATTAGATTGTTTTGGTTGTGTGTGCAAATTATATGGCGTGTTTCTGATCCAGAGATGCGGGTACACTTAGAGTTCAAGAGATGAGACCTGAGTTGGGGCCAATCAGTGGTAGGTTTTGGGGTGGATCGATGATCCTGCTGCACTACTACCTATCAGGCTATACCGAAGGGGGCTAGGTTTGGCCCCCATTTTACCACACATGTTTTGATTTCATAAGAGGATTCTTCTTCATTTGAATTTTTCATTTGTTCATTGTGTGGCGGAATTCCTAATAAACTAAGAAGCTAAAGCTAACCAAAGTTGCCCTAGGGGCTTTTCAGGTCCTTTACTTTACATGGACCAAAATGGAATGGAAGCACAAAAAGGAGAAATCAGAACAAAAAGATAAAAGAAGAAGAAGAAGAAGAAGAAGAAGAAGAAGAATAAGAAGAAGAAGAAGAAGAAGAAGAAGAAGAAAAAGAAGCCGAAGGAAAAGAAGAGAAGAAAGAAAAATGAACAGAACAGAAACAAACAAGCCAAATGCAATGCAGAATGCAAACTATTCATCATGAATCCCCCAAAACCTCTCTGCATTAAACGTGTACCGGTTATCATCTTTCCACAAATCATCAAAAGCCGTAAAGAGAATCAAATCATCGTCACGGTGACCAAAACTCTTCCTCAGACTTTCAATCGCAATACGCTGATTCTCCGGCGATGGAGTAGCATCACCATTAGCTTGGCCAGCATGCGGCCATCCTGACTCCGTAATGATAGTATGCTTCCCCCCAGCCGCAGCCGAAACAGCATGCATCTGCCCAAGAACATAAGGGCCAGCATTATGCGGCTGCTGCGTAGCATCAAAAAAGGCATGACAATTCGCAGCACAATAATCCGATGCGATGCATAATTCCGGGTGCTTCAAAAGCACGGAGAAAGTGTCCACCGTTACGACGGGACCTTTGTATCCCTGTCCACGGAGGTAAGTGCGGGCTTGCGTGATAGCGCCGGAGACTTCGGCCGGGGTGCTTCGGCCGCCGTTTACTAGCTCGTTGCCCACGGCGATAGTGTGGAAGACGGACCAGTCTTGGGTGCCGTCTTCGGTGGTTGCGGCTTCTTTGAATGCGTTGAGGCTTGCGGGGAAGTCGGTCAAGTCGTAGATTCCGCCGAATACTTGCATATTGTGAAGGCGGGCTGCTCGGGCTACGAGGGTGGCTTGTTCACAGTCTGTTCCGTAGATGCGGATGAACTTATATTGCGATAGGAGGTCGAGGTCCTCGTTGACCCGGTCTTGGGTTTTGCAGCTTCTGTCGGCGTCATAGGGGGAGTATGAGATGCCGAATTGGCGGATTGGGTCTGTGTTGGTTTTGGGGTGCTGGGCTGATTCGGGATGTTGTGGTGGTTCTGGGTGAGGTTGTTCGGGGTGCGGAGGTTGCTCATGGTGAGGCGGTTCAGGATGAGCTGGCTCTGGATGCGCAGGGGCTTCGATGTGAGGCGATTCAGGATGAGCTGGCTCGGGATGCGCGGGGGCTTCGATATGAGGTGGTTCAGGGTGCTGTGGTTCATGCACATGGGGCGCGCCATTGGAAGGCGGCTTCTTTTGTTTCCTCTCGCTCGAGGTAGCGTCATTCGTGGTCATATCATCTTGCGGTTTTGTCTGTGTCAATGGTGTCGGAGGCACATCAGGGCTTGAGGTTGATGTTTGCAATCGAGTTGGCAGAGTCTTAGAAGGCTTGAATACACGTTAGCGAGTCTTGATGCTGGCCCTGGAATATCAAAGTCTACTAACATTTGCCTGCGAAGTAGGGGTAGTAGCAAGAACAAGCCTTGTCTTCGTATGAACAGGCTCTCCATTTTCATTAACCACAACGACTACCTCAGAAACAGTGCGAGCCTGAGATTCATCGTGTAGGTCTCCAAGGCATTGGTTTGAATCTACTCAGACATTAGTACACTGCTAACATCCATATCAAGTTCTACATGGAGCAGGGTATCTCACCTTGAGACACTGCATGCACCCCAGATGAAGTAAGAAGCAAGGCCAATAGCGCCCGAGTAAAGTACTTCATTGTAAAAACAAATCCCTGGGTCGGAAGTTCCGAGCCCTTAGATGGAACCTAGGGTTAGTAGATCACCGACATAACATTGAGAGTGACCTCGAAGTCCTCTCCACGCGAACAAGGAACAAGGGAAGAAGGTATTTGTGCAGATCAACTGGGTTATATTCTGGGGATAAAACCCCGAAATCCTCTAGGCGAAAAAACTAGCATACGTAAACAACACAGGTATGCCGAGCATAGTTATCCAATGTGGGGTGACATGGGGAATGAGATCTGGGCCAAGTTCTACGACTTATTGCAGCCCTGCGCACAATGGGCGCAGGGTTGAGGGAAGACAGGTCCAACTAGGGTGTGTTTCCAGATCATATTGGAGATACGACCTTGTTTTTCGAACGGGCCAGATCTGATGGGAGGGCGAAGAATGCCCCTGGCCACATCCCAGGTCAATGGAATGCTGGACTCATTCCGCTTGGTTCCCCGGAGACTAAGGGTTTGGCCCCGGTTCCAATCAGCTTGTAGACAAGATACATTTACTGTATTGTTTGAGGGATATCTTATCTCTCCAGGCGACAGTCTCCAAGCCAGGGAGCGACCGATGAGTTTTCCCCATGGACTAAATATCAGACTACAATATCAAGGGCTTGGATTTTTAGGCTATGGGCACGAAACGAGACAATGAGTTCTACGACAACTCAAAGAGACAATTTCTACAATTAGACAATAGTAAAGTCGGCGGGAAGGCCGAAGCCATGTTTGTGTAAATTTCAGCACAGCATTAGGCTGCAGCCATGAGAAAAATAGTATTAAACAACCTAAAGCCATGCACCGGTAAAGTATGATACTACCCCCGCTGAAAAGAAGAAAAGCGAGGGATGGGGGGCAGTGCTGTACAAGGTAGCGATAGCAAGATGCATATGAACAAGCAACTTAACAATACAAACGAGAAAAGGAGGCATTAGGGCGTAGGATGTATAGGATAAAACCAGAGGATGCCAGAAGTCATTGGGGGCATGAGCGGTCATTGATGGCGGCGACAGCCATCTTTTCAAGAGAAGTGCAAAAAAAGAAATCTACTTCTTCTTGCTCATCACCTTTGTGATGGCGTGCCGGACGATGGTACCAGCCTTCTCAATCTCCTTCTTGGTGAGGCCGGTTGTGACGCAAACCTTGAGCGCAGCGGGAACAATTTGCTTGGGCTCAAAGTTATCCTCGAGAGTCTTGAGACGGGTAATCAGGACACCGTTGGCGAGGCACTGTGAAAGAGGTTAGCATATTGTTCTACTGCTGGAAGACAGCGGCCTATTGTACATACCTCATCAACGACATCTTGGAGCAGGAACTGCTGGTCGTTGTAAGAAAGCTTCTTGGAAGCAACAACCTCAGGCTTGATGACCAAAATGAGGACGGGGTTCTCAATGGAGCTAGAGCAGTAGACCCAGTCACTACGGGGGTCAAGTTGAGCCCGCATTGCTTTGGTCAGCTCCCGAAGCTGCGATACTGTCTCGGGGCTGTTCTGGAGCAGGTTGATAGTCTCACTGGCAGTGGTAGAGAGAAGGGCCGGGAGCGCTGCAGAGAAAGTGTACGCCGAAGCGGAAATACGCTGGTGGTGGACGATCTCCTCTGATCCAGCACAGAAGCCTCCACCTCCCACGAGACAACCCGCAAGCGATCCCACGATCATGTCAACCTCTGCAGCGTCAACGTTCTGGTGCTCAGTAACACCGCGACCAGTACGACCGAGGACTCCGAAAGACCATGTCTCATCCAAAATAAGACGGAACTTGTACTTGAGCCTTAACTCAATCTGCAGGTAGTGTTAGCGGGATGGCTTCGCTACTTCCCCAAATGCACCATCACTTACAATCTTGGGAAGGTTCACGATGTCACCATAAGACTCGAACATGCCCTCGGTGATAATGAACCGCCGAGTCAGCGGTTTCCGGGCCTGCTCCTTCGTCACCTTGGCGAGAACTCGCTCCAGGTCCTCCATATCATTGTGTTCGTACCAGCGGACAATGCTCCGCGAGATCTGAATGCCCTTCCGGATAGCAAAGCTGACACCCTTGTCCGCCACGATAATGTCACCACGCTTCGAAAACGCAGGAATAACACTGGAGATAGTCGAAAACGCCTGGGAGTACATGATGCAGGCCGCAGTGCCCAGGAACGATGCAATATCGGCCTCAGTCTTCAGGTGCACATCTTGGGTGCCGTAGAATCCTCGAGGGCCACAGGGGCCAACACCATAGTTCCGAAGAGTCAGAATCGCCTTCTCCTTAAGGGTCTCGTTGGTATTAAAGTTGTAAAAGTTGTATGAGCTGAGATTGGTAACGGTGCGACCATTGGCAAGCTTGGACTTGGGACCGACAGGACTGCAAACCCCCGAAGCGGGTATCCGTCAGCAGAAGTTCAACACCCACAGGGTCTCATCTGGGACGAAGGATAAGTAAGACTTACCCCACAATGACAGTGCGCCTGGCAACCTCCATCTCCTCCAAAGGTGTTGGCTCTCCAACCAGTGGCTCAGGAGTCCACTCGTCCACCAGGTCGTCGATCTCATCCTCCGAGAGTGACACCACACCGGGCTTGGTCGAGTACTTTGGGGCCAACAGATAGCGCACAGCGAATAGAAAGAGAAACAACTCTACCGCCGATCTAATTGGATCGTCTTGATAGCTTGATTTGACGTAGCGCAGGAAAATAGCTGAGCCTGGTAATTGATGGAAAAGGGTCGTGAGTTCGTGTAGGTACTCTGACAGGAGACGTTGCGTCTCTGCGAGATCCATGTTGGGTAACTCGTGGCGCTAGTCTCACTGAGGACACCAGCCAGATCGGTTCAAGAAAGAAGGAATTGAGTAAGGAGCGGCAAAAGATGATGGATTCAGGGACATTCAGAATACAAGATGCGCCCGGGGGACGCGGTCCGGCTGGATCGGGGTCATCACGTGACAGTTTCGGCCCACAAGGAGCCTGGAGCGGGATTACCCAGTCTACAGAAAGGACCCGCGAGTTTATATTATTCTTTACAAAGATGATGATGATTTCTATGAAATGAAGCCAATGCAGATTGTATTCCGTTATGTTTATGGTGGAGAAAAAGAAAAGGAAAGAAAAACAAGCAATGAGAACGGCGAAGAATGAAGGTAAACCCCCCAGGGCCATGACGGAATCACTCAAAATACAAGAGTCATTCCACAAAAGCCATTAAGATCAACAAGGACGCCGGTGGTTTAAAAGAATGCAGCGAATCGCAGGGGAAAGATGGGAAAAAGACAAAACTTTGTACAAGCCATTTTCATACAAGATGGGGCCAATCCCCCTCAAATCATCCTCCGGACGTAGGTAGCAGAATCACCGGTAGTAGCGGGTTGAGCGTCGGTGGAAACAGGCTTGTAACCATCCGGCAAGTTGCTACCGGTATAGTAGGAGACGGTATCGTTAAGTCCCTTGTCCATGGGCTGCAGAAGGTACAACATCTGGCTGTTGGCACCGTTGACACCAATTGCGCTCCAGAGCGAAGTAAGCATGGGCTTGGAGATGCTAGTCATGTTGTGAAGGATAATTGGTGCCACGAGGAGGACAATGAAGAGAACAAGCATGGCGAAGTAGAGAATGGCGAAACGAACAACACGTCTCTTACGAAGCTTGGACTGCTTCAAGGAATAGATAGGAGGGCGGATTTGACGACTGTGGATGTTAGTGGATGCATGTTAATCGAGAATATTGGTGAACATACCTGGGACGGAGCCAGAATAGGGTGACGGAGTGGAACTTGTCCGCGTATGGGACGGCAAGAATAGGCAGCATGAAGAACAGGATGATGTGGCCAAGAACAAAATCGGCGGCGAAGTAGCCGAGCTCAGTAATCTTACACAGGAACTCACGTCCGGGTTGAGACATGGAGTGCCATCCCATGTTGTACCATTTGCCAGTCCACCAAGCGATGTTGGACTGATCGTGCTTGAACTCACGAGTGAGACAGAGAGAAATGATCAGCTTGTAGATGAAACGCTGGATAGCCATCATGGCAACGAGACCGGACGCGGTTCTGGCCCAATTGAAGGATTCCAAAACGAACAAGACCTCGAAGAAGACAATGAGCACGATGACGGCAATGGCATGGGCAATAGCCGCCAAAACAGAACCGAACTTCTTGCAGCACATGCTGAACAGGGGACCCATACAACAAGCCATGCCGAAGAACATGCCAGCAACACCAGCGTTGATGCCAACAGGCGCCAAGGCACACAGGACAATACGGAGGATGGCGTTAGGGGCATAAAGATCGTTGTTGCTGTACATGGTCCGGGAGTTGATGAACAGGTAGGGGATAAGGGTTACAGCGACGACTACCAGTGGGGCGATAATCTCACTGAAGAAAATGTTCGTGAAACGAGCCCGGGGAATGTCGCCGGAGTTCTTCTCAGAGGGAACACCGAGAACCTTGCGCTTGTAACCGGTAAGCCTGGTGCGAGACAGACGGCAGAAACCAATCCAAGACGAAGCGTGCGATCGGGAGTTTCCTCGCGAGAGCCAGCGCAGGTAATCGCGGTAATCGATGAAGAAGTCGTTCCATGCAAATTGGTGAGGGTTGAAGAGGAAGGGCGAGATGATCAGAGCCAGCAGGGAAACCCAGAACCAAAGCAGAGCCGGTGTCCAGACAGTTGATGTGGAGAAAAGCAACATCATGAGTAGACGAGCTCCCGCATAAATGGAAGGACCAGCGAATCGCGAGTACAGCACACCGAAAGGAATACGAGCCGTAGCGAAACCACGACCTGTACCAATGTACCGGGCACCACCGAAAGACAAGTTCTGGTGCACAGCCTGGGCGTAAATCTGACACACGAACACCTCGAACATGAATGAGAAGGAGCCAAAGTGCTTCGCCAGACGAGTGGCCATGCGCCAAACACCACGCTCAGTCAGTTCTTGCACGGCAAGGGGAACCAAGGAGATGAAGAACACAATGAAAATGGAGATCACACAACGGTTGACCCAGTTGACGATCGGGTGAAGATCGGCACAGTAGGTAGGCAACAGAGGGTCAGTGACGGGCAGATCAGAATTGTAACGGCAAATGATGGTCTCGTGCTTCAAGGCACCCAAGTTGATCAAAACAATCATGAACATTTGCACGGACAGCATGATGAACATGTTGTTAATGTGGAAACCAGGGTGAGCATAGTAGAATGAAAGGAAGCGATCGAGAGGCAGTTGGGTTCCAAGGTAGTAGTACTCTCGTGACAACATTTGTTCACCCATACCAGTACCAATTTTCGTAGTGAAGTTCAGCACGGAACCGAAACCCAAATCACGACCCTTACCACACTGGTAGTACTCGCAGTGCTTAATACGGCCACCACGCAAGAGAGCGGTCATACCGGCGTAAATATCCTCGTTCAAGTGCAGACCCTTTTGAGCCTTCGAGACACCACCGCGAGTTGTCATGAAAGTAGCGTTGAGGAAATCGGGGTGACCATAATGGAGCTTACCACCGATCTGAGCCAGAGTACGAGCGAACAGGGTACCGAACGTTTGTTCCTTGGAGGCAGCAATATCACCCAGAATACCAATGTTCTCGGAGAAAATGTATTCACGAGCTCCCAGAATGGCGACAGGGGTTGTTTCAGGTGAGGGAATGCCAGGGGTGTAGGGCGAGACGTTATCCGTGGTCAGCTCCTCGAACTCGGCCAAAACGCTGCGAATCTTCAAGCACTCTTCCAGGTAGTTATCCTGGTTAGCGTCAATCAGTTGGATGTATTCACCGCGGTAGAAGATAATGGCGTGGTTTTGGTTGTCGGATTTTCCGTCACCAAGAATCGGGTTACCAGAGAGCTGAATTCTGAACTTGGGCTTGCGCATGCCGTTCTCGAGGATTTCACAGTGACCATCAATCAAGGCGGAGTACAGGCGGGGCTCCTCATCCTCGGTGGCTGGGGGCTCCTCATCGAGGTAGGCAATCTGGAGGTCGGGGTAGGCACGCAGAAGGAATTCGGTGTTCTCACGCTCATCCTTGGTCATCTTGGCGTAACGCTGCATAGAAACACAGATACGGAACTTGCGACGAGCCATACGCTCCAGCTCACGCTCCAGCTTCTCTGAGTTACCACCGAACATCTGAACGACTTCCGGGTTCTCGACACGGTAGAGCAGCTTGATAGCACGACTGTAGTTCATGAAACCAGAGATAGTTCTGTAAAGAGTCTGGGAACGGAGAGAAGCCCAAATACGAGTTCGGAGAGTGTACTCGGGAGCAGCAGATTTGAAACCAATGCAGTAGAAAGGCAGGTCATCGATCTTGCTCTTCTGGGCATCCTTCTCACCCTTCTCGTTGACATCACCATTGAACTGAGAGGTCTCGTCGGCCAAAATTTTAGTGTCTTTGACAAAGCAGTCCCACTCATGAGGGTGCAGTTGCTTGAGATATTCCAGGAGAGTGACACGGGAGTAAGGCTCATCCTCACGAATGATTTCTCTGAGGGACAGAAGAATCTTCTCACTGTAGTGAGGGATGAGGACACTGAAGGTGGGCATGTTGTCGACGGGCAATGGCTCGGGCATCGGAGTAGACAAGGATTGGGCGAAGAAGGAGATACGGCGCTCAGCCTCACTGCCAGCAGGGAAGAACTCTGTCTTGAAGGACTGATCTTCCTGGGACACGAAGAAGGTAGGGGCACGAAGAGTGCGCTTGCCTTCTTGCTCTGAGGGAACCTGGTGGTAAAGTAACTTCTGGACGTGGTCGATGGCCAAGAGATGTTCACGGTACATGGAAATAATAATAGCGTTCCATACTTGCGAGATCAGGACCTTGGGCTTGTACTTGATCTCCATATCCGTGGTGGCAAGCACCTTGGAGTAGATACGCTTGGGCAAACGGGAGAAGATGTTTCGCCAAGGCGACCAGATAGACACACCAAGGTAGAACGATCGGGCCACTGAGAAGATAGTGTTACAAATAATGTACCACAAGTAACTATCCAGGAAGAAAAGTGTCAGATCCATGAAGAACATTAGACCGAGCAAGATCTGGGGCTGCTTGTGACACAGAACGTTGCCGACCCAGTAGACACCAGTGCACTCCCAAATTGGCATGGGAGACAAGATGCGAATCGGGTCCTTCAGCGAAAGGGTCAAGAAGAAGTAAGACTCAGCCAGTTTTGCACCGAAGACGCAAACCCAGAGACCGTAGGACATCCACATATCGTTTCCATACAGACGAGGGAAACTGGCGGTGAATGTCTGACTAGCCACATACTTGCGACCGCCCTTGTTCATATAACTTCCGAACAGACCACCCAGGGGCTGAATGGCGAAGAAGGAAGCAGTGAAAAGCGCCATAACGAAGTGAACAATTCCAAGAGCAAGACCGACGGCGTGTGCGGCAGTGCCGAACTTGTCGAGGAAACCAAAGATGATGACACCGGGCACTAAATTGGCAATGAACACGCAAAGGAGCAACCAGAAACGCTTGCTGAGATGCTGTGCTCCCGCCCATCGACGTGGAACATAGACCCACTCGCAAATGGTAGCAAAGATCTGAATGAAGGCTGCAAGTGCACCACCGAAGCCGACCGCCCCGAGGTACTTGGCTGCGGTAGGCTTGTTGTTCGCTTGCTGAGTGTAGTTATCGGTATAGAGAGTAGGAGCGTTGTAGGCAGTGAAGAACCAGAAAGCGCACAAGTGGATAACCCAAATACGGTTGAAGTTGGTAACCATGTGGAACCAGGATCGGGTTTCCTTATAGGTCTTGAAGAAAGCCTTGGTCCACACAACGTCCTTCAGCTTGGGCCATCGCTCAGCAGGAGGGCAGTCGACCAAGCGGGTCTTGTCCTCAAAAGCAATGCGCTCAATACCCTCGGGGTACCAGAACAGTTGATTCATGTCATCGTAACCAATGATCTCGTTGTGATCACGCTCACGACGCACGTACTTGCCATCCAGAATTTCGTATCCCTGGTCACGGCAGTACTGGTAGAGGGGTGTGATGATCTCGTTCAGGTAGGTGAACTCCTCAACGGGTTCAACACGGTTTTGGCACTCGGGAGATGTGTAGTAGTCATCGGCACACTTGAAGATGAAACAAATGCACTCGGGCAAGAATCGAACCTGGTTGGCTTCACCCCAGATGAGCAGGTACAAAGCGATTTGACGGGCACGGTCATGCTGGGACATCCGATTCATGCGAGACTTCCAGCGGTATTCAGCTGCTTCCAGACTGTTGTCGCCTTCCAGCGCTTCCAGAGTCTCCTCTTCGTTTTCCGGGTTTTGTTTCGCGGCCTTTTGGGCGGCCTTGCGAGCCTTGCGGGTCTTACGATCCGCCTTGCCGAGCTTCATGTTGGCGAAACCAACTGAATCATCAAGGTCCAAGTGAGCCGCAAAGTACCAACGGCGGTAGTTGGCATTGTGTCCACCGATATAGTCGGCGTGCAATGACAGCAGAGCCTGGTTCGGGGTCATACGGGAGGCACGCGAGTCGAGGAGCGTCATCAAGTGGTCGTACATGTTACGCATGCTGTCTCTCTGGAAACCAAATTTGTTCACCAAATCCAAGAAAATGTCCTCCAATTCCTCCTTGGACAGAGGAATCTGAGCATCGGAAGTCCAGGCCGGATATGGCTCCCGCGAACGCTGGCCAGCCGGCAACGCGTTTCCGTATTCCATGCCATAGACAGGTGTGGATGCACCGGATGATCGGTTTCCGCCATAGGAAACCTGCGAAGACGGGGGCCGGTAGCCACCATATCCACTCTGACCACCGTATTGACTTCCGCCGTAGCTGTTGTAACGCTCGTCACCACGACCATAGTAGTCCATGTCCGCTGCACGGGCAGTCTCCGACCTCATGGTGAAGTCGCTGAAGGTCTCGGAATCTTCCTCGGAGTCACCGCGACGGCCGCGAGCGTGGCCCTGGTCATAATATTGTTGATCGCCGTAATATTCGTCGTGCTGGCCGCCTTCGTAATAAGACCCGTGGGCAGCACCTGCGGCCTCATGACCACCGTCGGCATATCCTGCTGGGTGCTCACCGTCGTAGTATTCACTGTGTTATTGTCAGTATTTCCAATTTTCATATTCCCATGTCTGGAACTGCCTACCCTCCTGCTGCGGCTCTATCGTAGTAGCCATCACCATATGTCTGGTTGTCGTAGTAGCCCTGGGCCTGCTCATGCCCATGCTCATCCTGATAATAGGCGTCACCATGACCTGCCTGGGCGTAACCATCATCATAATGGCCGCCTGCTTCGTAGCCCGCCATGATGGAAGGAGTCGCAATCGAACGCTTTTTTGATAGCACTATACACAATGGATCAGCCCCAGGTCCTTGCTAATCCTTCGCCGCGACACGGAGGTTCGCGATCCACCCAAATAATCTCACCTCAACGATGACCCATGCACAGTATTACTATTGATGATAAACGGTTCTTCGAAATTATTGCCGCATCGACACGAAACGAATGGCGTAAACGTAAAGGCGTTGAAATGAATGCCGAGTCGGGATCGAAGTGAACCGAATGTCAAATTCGAGGTTGATGCTAACGAATGGAATTGGAACGGAAAGCCAAAATGGAGAAAAATGAAAACAATGGGAAGGAGCAAAACTTCCAACAAAAATTTCCAAAACTCTACTCCAATCCTTCCTTCTGAACGAGTGTCACAAGGGAAGGTGAAAGTTGATGAGAACGAAAGGAAGGGGGGTTAGGGAAGGAAAAGATCCGGTTGCTGTTATTTTGGGATTTTGGGGGGGCTTGAGTTGGAAGTTTAATTTACGGTCACCGTACAGCACAGGTACACGTATGCCTGCTCGGAAAGTACCTGGTACCTGCATTCACTATGGCGTTTCCTTGAAATAGGGGTGTACCCACTACTCCACCCTATCATTTCTCAGGGGGTTTTACGAGGCTGGGCTCACGATACCGTTGTTGTCCAACCTCATTTACCATACAAGATGTACACAAAAGTACTTGGAACATCTAATCCCATGCAGAGCCAATCAGAGTATCCCAACCTCTCTGTCTGTATCCAATCACACTGTCTAGAAAGCACCGGATTCCAAGGGAATTGCGACGGCCCCTGAGACTTTCTCCACCTGTACCTTTACAGTATGTAAAATGGTAACAAATAATGTGGTCGTGGTGGGTACTTTTCATCGGAAATACCATTAGAGCTGCTACACGTCCACAATAGGTCCTGATTTGCCTGTGCCTTGTTATTGTTACCACCCGGCATGCAGGGATAGCGTTGCACGAGGTTTTTGTTTTTCATTCCTCCCGTTTCCATGTCCCACTGGTATCATTCTAACTATAATGATCTGCTCTGTAGGAGGAAAAAAAAAAAAAAGATCAAGATCAGTGTTATCGGGGTGACAAAGACTCGGGCCCATCCACTGGTCCAAGTTCCATGGCTTCCAAGCGACGGAACCCACAGACACGTACTATTCTTGTCACAAATGACTTTTTTTTTTCTTGCTTTGCTTTCCCCATGTAAACCTGGATTTATCCGTCTAAAGAAAACTCCATTGATCGTCGTAGTCGTTTACTGGACCAAACGATCATCTCCAGGGACTGGGTATTTTTACGCTAGAAACTCAATTTGCTTCCATTCGCCACTCCGATACACACACGCGTCCCAAAATGTACAAAATTGCATGGTTTGACTTTTCCACCGTTGCGCTATCCCACACACAGTACAGTGCGGTCCTATAATAAGCCCTTATACGTACACGAAACCCCACTAATGTCGGTAGTTCCAAAAACCTGTTTGATCATAACCTCTCTTCGAGCTATCATGCATTGTCTTTTTTTAGACAACTGATAGCATCTATACTAGTGGCGTGTTGACGTGTTAGGGGTGAGCGGTGTTGGATAGGTATATACTGAATAGTGGGATATGCATAAATAAACAGGAGCATTCCGCTGCACCTCTAATTGCCGACCGAAACATTTGGAAGTATATATTATCCATGGATTGGCTCGATTAATTTCTGGGTCCATCTTTTGCTCTGCAATCAATCTGATTTCACATAAATTCAATGCACCCTGTATTTATGCTGAATTCCAGGTATGAAACACCATACACACTAATGGTAACGCCCGTATTGAAGCGTCGCAGTCGAGCTCCACCCTTAGTTCCAGGCTTCTGCATCCTGTTCCACTCCAGGGCTGTTCAAGTGGGTCGCGCAATGCTTTTATTCTCTGATTTGGAGCCTCGGGGCCACGTCGGTCTAGCCGGACGGTCTGCGTACGCAATACTCTGCGAATACATTGCACCTCTTGGACGAGTATCCTGGATCGTCCCGATCATCTTGTCCGTCCCGGATAACCCATATCACCGAGAGATCTGTAGCCCATGCACTTTGTACACTAACCCTCATTACCCGCAGAAATACAGAATCTTGCGACCGGAGCGTCACTGTCCGCCACATGTGCACTCGGAGGAGGATCGCGCAGGAACGATACATCCACTGCAAGAAGACGGGGCCCATCCACTTTCATCTCCAGTCTGACTGTTGGCAATTCCTTCCCCCTGAACTGCTCCGTACTTCCGGGGATTGCTCGAATAATGTTCATGGAGTGCTCCGTCCCCGTCTCCCCGTTTCCCCCATTCTATCTATTCATTTGGGGGGGTTCACGGTGCCAAAAATAACCTGTCCAGCAAAAGGGTCTAGTCAACGATCGCTCATCAGTGGACTCATCTAGCGTTGCAGGTTTATTGTAATGACCCGCCTCCTTTTCCAAGACTGGCCACTCCCGATCCCCCTTGACCACTTTTGGCGTAGTTGTGGCTGATTTCCAGCTCTCGAACTGCCCTGTTTTTTAAAATTGTTCATCCGTCCGTCGGGGTGGCTTGTCCGGCTGTCAGAGGCCGCTGCCGTAAATGGCGCTAATCTGTCCTCTTTTTGGGAGGGGTTCACAGTAGTTGTTCATCGGGTCTATTTTACTGCCAACTCTGTTTAGGTATCCGAGCCCCTGAATGTAGAACATGGCTTATCCCTAAGATTTGAATTCCGTTTTGCCACTTGACATCTGATAAACACTGACGATTCTTTCCAACTCCCGTACAGTACTGGGCATCGTATTATTGGATTGGTAATCAGGGGGGCTGTGTGCCCCATACGCCCCTCACCTGGAGTTTGACATGATCAAAAGCCAATCGCTTTCAAGTCGATCGCCTCTTCCGACTACACACTGTACAGGGTACACATGATTATACATGTACCACATTACGAATATGATGTCGTGAGAGCTATTTGTTCGCCTCGAGCTCACATTTTCCCAGTGCTGGCCCTGATCGACTAGTAACCACAGCTCCTACAACGTACATCGTAATCTGCAGCGCTCGGAATTTAAATTCCTTCGATGTCCCCAAAAGTACACCACACAGCCATCACACGGTGTCTCTTGTCATATTTCAAGTTTGTCCACCATTAAGTCAATCAGTCGCCAATAGCATTGTACATCAAATGAATCATCTGCAATCTCTGCATCCTTACCTGTACCATGCATAACGGACAGCATGTGTATCGATCGCCACAGACACGACTGGTCCCCAGCCTCCGACGATGAGACCTAGAATGTAAGGGAGGGAGATCTGCGTGGATGCATGGCAAAGGAATGGATGGCCGGATCGCGGAGCCTTGTCGTTCCAGGGCCCAGGGCCCTTCCCGGAGCGCCTATTCTGATAGGATCGGCAGGGTATCCATTCCACGGGGACCTGCATGACTGTTTGGCCCGGCATACTGCTTTTGGTAAACAGCTTGTCTGCGGCGATATGCAGTGTCAGCCTCGCGTTTGGGTCCAGCCTTTTAGAGTTTTATGCTGGTTTGATGAGACGTGTCTGGGGGTTATCGATCTCCCCGGTCTCAGTTGCTTTTCTTTCGTGCTTTGACCAGATTCTGGGCGTTGCTTGTTTTGCGGTGCAAAGTTAGCGCTGTGCTTGTTGACGTATGAGGTGGTCTGTGCCCTCGGTTTGCACGTCTATAGTTGTGGTGCTGTATCTGTCTTGTGGGCATACTGTATTCATTCGCATTTGCCTGCTTGGTACTCCGACGCAAGATCATCAATGGGTCAGTCGTGCACTCGTTCTGGGAGTAGCCTCCGCTGCTGTGAATGTCAATTGCGATGTATCATTCTACGATTTATACTGGTTCTCACGTCGTAGCGAGTAGGTAAGATCTGGGGAACATATTGGGACTTGAAATGCGAGGTCTGGTGAGGCGCGCTTGGCACGGTACATATGGTACTGTGGTCACACGGTGTTCCAATATAGGTATAGGTGTAGTGCTATATACCTGATGGTTCGAGGTTGACGGTGAGTATTCCAGAGGTCTGGCACGAGAATTTGGTATTATTTGGAGGTTTTCGGGGTAATGAATAATTCCAGTAAGCTTCATATATAAGCCGGGCGCGTGGTGGCCATGAATGTCCCCGGACGTATTTTTTTATGGTTCGCGTTGAAGTTTAACTTTACGCCCAGGTTGACCTCGAAGATATATGTATCACCACACCTCGGACCAACAATCCAACCCCGAAAAAGAGTATTGAACCAAACCAAGATATCCCAATATAGACATATATTACTGCTACTCGTCAAATATCCATCAAATGTCTGACCTCCAGGACAACAGTTGATACGCATGTAAGTGCTCAGGTGCCAACGTGGGCAAGGTTGCACGTTGCAGCTCTGAAACTTGGTTGGCGAGCGGCTATGACCACACCACGGCGACATCTTTCCCAACAATCCGGAATGCAGATGAGGGACGAAGCTCTAGGCTTGAAAAAGACCATAAGACAGTCAATTTACACAGTCGATAATTCGCTATAAAAACCCTGTCTCTAATTTCCCAAACGCACACCGTGATAACCACAAAACTCGATCATTGGCCCGCTAAATTAGGTGCCCCCACATAGTCACTTCGCACAGACATTGGGCTATAGATCCATAAATCCAAATCCTTACATCAAGAACAGCCCGGGTGGTCTAGTGGTATGATTCGCGCTTAGGGCAGCAACTCCTAAGCACTCCTGCGCGAGGTCCCGTGTTCGATCCACGGCTCGGGCCTGTTATCTTTTTGTCAATATTTCTTTTTTTCATTACTTGCTTAGTCTACTGACGTCCTCCTTCGCTCCATTGATTGGCGTGTTGTTTTTTCAATTCATGTTTTATGCTTTCCTTTTTTTAGATACAATGGTCTGCCAAATAAACACATACGGAGCTCGAAAAAATGCTATGCCCCGGTCCTTATGCAGTTCGGATCTATGATCAGGCTGATCTGGATGGTGTTGGAATCTATGCAGCGCTTTTTCAAAGTCATGATCCTCTAATATCCCTTCCGCCCATGGTGTCACTATAATTTTGGTTATTTCATACGAAAATAATTTTTGCATTGCCACACCAATCATGCGGGCATTTGCCAGCCAGAATATATATAGATCCCACGACACCTCATTTCATGTGCCACAAATCCTCGCACCTGCAATTCCAGCGGCCTTAGCCATATTACCCTGAAAAGGGAAAAGAAGATACCCCCGAGGTCTCCTCAAATTTATCGAAAAGCATACAAGCATTGTATATTTATCACGCTTGATGTGACACCAAATGAAGAGAGCATCAGTGCCGCATGATTGATCCGTAACACTGGCCAGACTCATCTCAGCGCAGGAATTTGAGAGTGTGCTCGTCCCAGCATTGCCCATGATAGTAAACTCCTGTCTTATTTCGGAGTACAGTAGAGAAACTCCTATAACATCTGCGTACGAGACATTTCGATAACGCCGTAACAGTTGGCGGTACGACTTCGTTGACATGTTTCACAGCATGAGTCAGGATTACATGAAAGATGTCTCGAGTTCAGAGATACATATCTAAGAGCTTACCAAAAAAGGCTACTCAAGCAGTACAAATTATAAAAGGAGCTTTTTAATTGAACACTACAAAATTAGTTGAACACCCTCACCAACCGCATTCAAAGTAGCGCAGTATTCAAGACTCAGAGAGGAATATTATTCAGTACATACCCAAGCACCTACTTACTTACATTACTCTGTAGACTACGCTGGACCGTGAAGGTGATTAAGATGTGATACCTATTAAGCTACCTTCAATCACTCATATTATGACTCTAATAAAGCTTCATCTCGTATATTGACGTGTATCATCGACATGAGGTTTGCCTTATTCCGGAGTGTCCTTGGTATAAGTCTTTCTTCAGGTAAAGTTGGGAATTCTGCTGTGTACACAAGAAGAGGAAAGTACTAGCTAAGCAAGAAATACTTGCAAAATTATAGAATGGTCTCCAAATTCAAGGCCCGTTAATTTCAATACAAAAAAAATCACGGACTGAACAACGTATTTTCTTTGCCACCTACGAATCTATCACTCAGAACTTGAAGGCTCACTCCCTCAAGACACAGTCACCCATAGCTAGAGTATAGCAACTGGCCTGTATGTTGAGAAATTGTAATATATCGGACCAGGCAACTTGGAATTTCAACTGTGAATCTGCGTCAATTGGGTGGAAAATGGGTGTTGACAACACCAAGGCAGCTCTACACTAGTGGAGTACGGTGGATTCTGTAAAGCAAAGAACGGAAAGTTCTAAAAATGCTTGGTACCTTTTGAGTCGCGCGGTTCCACGGCCCACTCGAGCTGAATCCACTTTGATCCTTTCAAACTCATGGCCACGCGTCTTCTGTTTCTGGTGCCTCGGAGCCGAGACCGAATTATCGGCCTTTTTGCGGGGCCAAATTACCGCTATGATTCACGGTAGTTACTGACATACGAGGTACAACATACCGAAATGAGTCATTCACTCAACATGCTAGATTATGATATGATCCCTATTGAGAACTCGTATACTGAGCCAATTTCATCCGGGAAACCTAACAACATAGCGAAAGACAGCCATGCAGGGAAATCGAAGCCCATTGACGCTGCAACAGCTCGAGTCAGCAAGGGAGTCTCTGAGAAAGCTCGCTCGAGAGGAAAATGAGGACTCTCTAGAAACCGTACGCCTCAGACCCGCAGCGCTGATCCAGGCTTTTATTGATGACAATGGCACTCCGGATACTACTTTGAGTTCTTTTATCTTCTACCTTCTGGACAACTTAAACCTGCTGCCTGAAGATGACCTCGACGTGAACCTCGCCCTATCTGACCTGGAATCCTTTGCTTCCTGGTCCAAGGAAAAGACCAAAAGTCTCGGCACAACTTTGCAAAAATTTGCTCAGACCTTGACTGATGGAACCGAACCTCTTCTTTATGCGTCCGAGCATGGCCTGGAGGCAGTGGTCAAGCTGATACTCTCCACAGAAGGAGTAAAAACATCGGGAGACTACGACTCGGAAGAGCCACAGCCACTGTCATTAGCGGCAAGAAATGGACACGAGACGGTTGTCAACCTGTTACTCAAAATAGAGGATATTGATGTCAACCGCCGCGAAGAAAGCTGGGGAGGCCAGACGGCACTATCATCAGCCGCGGAAAACGGACGCGAAACGGTCGTCAAATTGTTACTCGCTGTGCCAGGTATCGATCCAAATATTGAAGACTGGGATTACAAAACACCGATGTTGCTAGCAGCACGTGCTGGAAATGACGCTATAGTTGACCTTTTGCTTCTGGAAGGCGTCGATCCAAATTTCAAGAACTATTGGGGAGAGACGCCTCTGCTGGTAGCAGCAGAACTCGGACATGAAGCAGTCATAAGGCGACTTCTGTCTGCAGATAATATCAATCCACATGTTGAGAACTCTCGTGGAGAAAATGCTTTGTCGGCGGCTGCAGAGCTCGGTCATACGGAAATAGTAAAGATTTTACTTACCACAATTGATGCTGGCTCCGAGGACTCTAACGGAAATACCTCACTCTGGTGGGCAGCCCGCAATGGCCATTGTGACGTTGTGAAGCTATTACTCACCGCGGAAAATGTCGATCCCGATTCCAAGAGTGCTGACGGTTACACACCCCTGTCATGGGCTGCCCGAAATGGTCACCATGATATTGTTAACATTCTGCTCAAAATTGATAGCGTCAATCCCGACCATCGAAATTCAGATAGACGTACACCCATCTCACTGGCAGCAGAGAAGGGACACGAGGCAGTGGTAAACATACTCCTCACAGCAAAGGGTGTTGATCCCCACTTTCCTGATCTCAATGGACGCACCCCAATGTGGTGGGCGGCATCGAATGGAAATGAGGCTGTGATCAAGACACTGCTTGCGACAGGAACTGGAAGCCCGGAAAGCCTGAACTCTACGGATTCCCAAAGAGAGACGGCATTGAATTGCGCAGCACGGAATGGGCACAAAGAATCGGTGCAGCTGCTCCTGGACATAGATGGCATTGACCCTGACTCTAAAGATTCCCAGGGACGAACACCACTATGGTGGGAGGTGTATCATGGACATGAAGAAACGGTCAACAAACTTCTTGATATGAAGTCTGTTAATCCCAACCCTTCGAGTTCAGATGGGCAGACACCTCTACTACTTGCTGCGAAAGCCGGACACCAGACAATTGTTAAGTTGTTACTGGCAAAGAAAGGTGTGAATCTGGAACATCATAATTCAAACGGCGAGACGGCGCTGTGGTGGGCCGCTCGGGAAGGACACGAGGTAATAGCCAAGCTTCTAATCGCCGAGGGCGTTAATCCAGAACCTCGGGGCTCCAACGGAGAGACTCCACTATGGTGGGCGGCAAAAACCGGTCACGAGGAACTAGTAATGGTTCTCCTTGACGCAGGAGCCCACCCTGATCCACAGAGCTCCGACGGGGAGACGCCATTGTGGTTGGCAGCACAAAATGGGCACGAGAACGTAGTCAAGCTACTACTTGCGACAAACAGAGTAAATCCCAATTCCAAGGACTCTAGGGGTGAGACGCCACTCTGGTGGGAGGCACGAAGTGGACATGAGATGGTTGTCAAGCTCCTGCTTGCTATGGGGGTTCAGCCGGACGTGGAAAACTGTGAGGGTCAGACACCTTTGTCTTGTGCAGCAGAATTCGGACGTTTGGAAGTTGTCAAGCTGCTACTAGAACATGGCGCCAACCCCTATTCTCAGAATTCTAGTGGCGAGACATCACATTGCTTGGCAGCTCAAAACGGACATGAGGCCGTGGTCAAACTGCTCAGTGAGGCCGAGCGTTAATATAATTAACCAGACATCCTGCACGTGTATATGGGGCTGTGTCTGTTGAATCCGAGATAGTGCAAAGTCTAATTAATGGAACAAATATGTAGAACTCCCACATTAGTATTATTTTCCTCATTCCGTTCATATATTAGCTGCGCGTTGGTCTCTATCTTCTCTATTGTACTTGAACCCGAGACACGGCCTGGATGTTGCCTCAAATATGAAATTATCAATACTTGACAAAGACCCCAAAATAATAGAAGCGACGTGTAATTATGTCTTTTAAGGTAATTAGAATGCAGAGGTGTCGATCCAAGAAAGAGTTGCAGGAACGGTCACGGTGCCATTGATAGGCTTGCCCTCAGCTGCGTCGTTGTCAGTACGAATACTCCCAAATGGATAGGATGGGAAAAATTTACCTCCGCTAGTAGTCAAGTAGAGGATGTGCTCATCACCAGCCAAACGACCAAACTTGCCAGCCGAAACACCGGCCAGAATAGTCGAGATATTGCTGCCGGCGATGACAGCGGCCTCGGATTGCTCAGGGTACAAGACACTGAGCTCATCCATTTGGTTCTGAGCGATAAAGGCAACGCCATCACTCTTGAAGATGAAGTCATCAGCCTTGGGCACGTTGCTGGTAACGACCTCAGCCTTGCCGATGGGAGCACCCTTGGCCGTGATGCGGATACGGTTCAGAGTGCCGACAGCGGTGTTGGACCAGTAAAGGTAATCATCGAGCAGCTTGATACCGTTGACACCAATGTTGGTTGGGGGGTTGGGAATTGAGTCAAACTTCATACTCTCCTCATTGACGGCAACGGAGTAGGCACCAGTGCTTGTGTTAACACGGTACACCCAGCCGTTGTAGGCATCGGCAACGAGAATCAAGTCGTCAGACAGGGTCGTGAGACCATTCAGGAAGTCCGAGGTCGTCACATCGACCAACTTGGAGACAGTAGCGTTGGAAACAACCTTGCCCGTGTGCTCAGAGACGGAGAAAGTGGACATATCAATTTTCCAAATACTGTTCACACCCGAAGTGAGTACGAAATCATCGTCAACAAAGCCCGAGGTCACTACATAGAATAGATCGGAGGTTGTCTCGGAGATACCGAGACAGCCCATGTAAGTCGACGAATTCCAAGAAGCAATTGTGATTGGCTCTTTGATACCCTTGGGGTCGAGCTGCAGCACCTCAGGCGTGTCCAGACGAGAGACAAGGATCTGACCATTCGCGCGGACAGCGAGGTTCTCGGCCCACGTGCCATTGCCGAAGCTGTAGAGAACGTTCACATCAACAGCAGAGCTAGCGGCCTTGCTACGAGCAACGGGCACATTGTCATGAGGAAGGGCGAAGGCCGTGCTTAGAAGGGAGCAGGCCGCAAGGGCCAGGGAAAGAACAGGAGCCATTGTAATTAGTGATTGTGATGAGGGCTGTTTCACCAAGGGGAATCAGTGGAACCAAATATATACGCCGGCATTGCTTGTGGACGAACTAGTACAGAGTCGCTAGCGAGCTAGTCGTTCCCCCTCGGAGAAACTAAATTAGTTTGGGGAAATGGGCTGATAGCGGGCTGCCAACGGCCATTTTGAGGAGATTGGAGCAGCGCATAAAATAGAGAGATTACAGTAGAGAGGCGTCGATAGTACGAAAATAACCATTAACTAGCCGGGATCATTTCCTTCCAGGGGTAAGCTTAAGATATTCACTCTAATTGACTGTTGCCCCTGCAGCAAATTGAGGAATGCGCATCTCGCTGTACCCGTTAGTGTACTTCTCCGTAGCCGATGTATGCCAGGACCCACACGCACGGCTTGGATTTCTCAATTAACCAGTTAAACCCGACATCTCGGTCTTGCCACGCTGGCCATGAACAGAATTGTTGCCCGTTATACAGCTCATTGAGGGGAATATTTGGGTCCGCGTCATAGTGGTGTCTGGCACGTCTTGGATTACGCAAAAGTAAAGGGGAAATGTCTCTGGGCCAAATCAAATCATGATTTGGGAAGGACTAAACGGGCTTTCCGCAACCTCCCCCGACATGGGGCTAAATCTAGAAGCGTGTCCCGCAAAGTGGAGCCCAAGCGAGCAATAGATGCACCAATAACCATGAATGGAGATATTAACATCTATATCTAGTCCTATTTGAGCATGCATTCCACGTAGGATTCGTCCGCAAGACGGTCCAATCGGCTTTTTTCATTTTCTGTGGAAGTTGAACTCTTCCAAGGAAGGGAAGCAATATGAAGGTGGCGCTCATTTAGTTACTGCAGGTACGCCTTGGATTAATATACTGGAAGTCAGCCTCATAATAACAAGAATCTTTTGGACTCTTTTGGCGTTATGTCTGTCCTTCCTCACTAAAAAACCTAGGCCTCTGTCGCTTCTCATGCCATGTCCGACAAAAGCGATATCGGTATGAAACCAAGAATGATTATTGCAGCACCAGACTGACCTCCCTTAGGGGCCCCGGCCCTCGGTGTATGCTGGGCACTCGCTGCCATTGCCTTGATCGTGACAATTGCCAGAATTTATACCCAGGCGCGAATCACGCGTAAACTGGGGCTTAGTGATGCGATGTTAGCCTTCTCCACTGTGAGTGTCTTTCTCCACTTCAGGGTATCCATTTACTCACCGATCAGTGCATTGTTTTGACCTTCGCATCCCTAATCACCGTGCAATACCACTACGGCTGGGGTCAACATCAGCAGATGCTTACCACACACCAGCGCATCGAAGCCCTTAAATACAATTCGATAGGCCAGACTTTTGGAGTCTTGGGCTCCACTTTTGGCCGTCTATCAACCATTGCGACTATGTTTACACTCTTTGGAATCAACCGTAAATTGCGGCGGGGACTCTGGACACTCTTTGCGGCACAATTACTTACCAACGGTGCCGTTGTGGTATGTTTATATGCCCAATGTACCAATGTTGTCTTGCTTTGGGATTCGAGTGTATCTGGTACATGTTGGAATGCGGATGTGCAGACTGTAAGTGAAGCAAATCAATGGCCAAGCACAATTGTGTCCATTACTGACAATCGTAGTATCTTGGATATGCGCACTCGGCTTTCAATGGCTGTACTGACCTCTTCTTGACGTTCTTCCCGGCGTACATGATTCGCAATTTGCAGATGAACCGATGGACAAAGCTCGGCGTGGGCATCCTCTTGGGGCTCAGTATTCTGTATGTCTCCATCTTCCAAGGCTGCCATGGATTTTAACTAACCTATCAGTGCTGTCATTGCCGTTGTCATGAAGATTGTTAATCTCGAAGCCCTGGCGAATAGGGGCGATTATACCTGTCAGTAATATCCCCGAATTCGTTCGGCAGGGAATGAAACTAATATCTACAGACCACACGGTTGCTTTATTCACTTGGATCTTGTAAAAGAATCCCCTTTCTTCCTTTCCCTCAATTAAGACGCCCTACTAATACACCCCAGAGCCGAAGCCGTCCTTCTCAACATTGCCGCGTCGGCCCCTGTCCTCCGCCCACTATACAAAAGGCTTATCAAGAATGAATCTCGCAATTACTCGTATGAGATGAACAGCCATGACGTTGTAAGGAGCCACGTCTTACGCAGCCAAGGTGGCATCAAGTCCAATGATTCTGCAAGTGATAAGGCCGCCATTCTGGTCAAAGACCAGTCGCCGCAGAACAGCTACTATCAAATCACCGTGAATCAGTCATACTCGGTGACTATGGCTGAATCAAGAGCTTCAGGCTGAAAACTTTGGGGCTAAAAAAAAGAGAAAGAAGGGATGGTATAAGCATTCAACGAAATTATAACTTAGTATAATGATATGAAAATTAATCTGCGACGTTTTACTCCACACACAAGTGCCGGGCAATCCCCCCACCTCTGTGAAACATTGGACGGTGGGGATGAAAGATCCTTCTAGACTGAGTTCTGTACACGATAAATCGCTGGAACGGAGGCGATAACCTTGAAACCTTAATTTGTGTGCCAAACTTTCCGTCGATCGTCGCGCCGACCGATCTCCGACCGATCTCCGTACAACTTGTTCGCTCAACGCAAACTCGAATCTGATCGACGAAGCCAATTCCGACCAGACCTTGAAATGAGAAGCCACAACTTTTATTGTCGACAAGGAGATGGAATTGTGGGGCTGGGTGTTGCGGGGTAGAGCCAGCATCGAAATGTTGTTGCGTGTAGGTGAAGCAAGATACCATGAAATGGACAAGCGGAAAATGGCCTGTACGATAACCCGAGCTACTAGCATTGGTCTGTTTGAATGACGATCGGGTTTACATAAACACATATATCCTTTAGATAGCCTATCAAAGCATTGGCAGGATTCGCCTATAATGGAAATGGTTGTCCACCAATTACAGTGTGTACCACATCTTCCATCAGACAGCCAACAAAAATATTTTTGTTCCAAAAGTCTCCCGGTAAGCCCCCCGAAAGGGTTGCCATACCCTACATCGTCTAGCAGCAATTGAATGGTTTGAGTCTGTGCCTCGAGCTGCTTAAACCTGGAAATATGATTTGGTGAAAGGATACAATGCTCCATAAGGGGGTCACAGCCCGGAATTGTCCTTCAAATGTTGTACCACCTTGATTTAAGGAGATATTGGCTCCGACTGAATGCTAGAGGTCTGACTTTCTAATTTGATAAGCGCCCGACTGAATGCTAGAGGTCTGACTTTCTAATTTGATAAGCGCCCGACTGTGCATGGAAACTTATGTGAGCAAGCTCAGTCATGGGATGAGACATCAAAGAAAGGAAAACAAGAAAAGCAAGCCAGGTCATGCAGGTCAATGCCCATGTAAGCATAGGTTCCAGGGTGAACGATAAGGGGAAGCGCCAGGTCCGTTTTGGGAAAGTGCATCTGACGTGTAGAAAAGTGGCGAACGAAAAGCGGGAATATCTCGGCACGGGCAAAGTTCGGTGAGGGAATTACAACACTATGAACCAAAGGAAAAAAGAAACGACCCTTGCGTCTCTATCTATATAAGTATCTGCCTGTTCTTGATAGAAAATGTGAATTTCAAGACTCGTGCTGTGCACATCCATTCCTACCTCTCGCTTCACAATGAGTACCTCAAGCTCTATCAAGTCCTTAAGCTCCAACGTCGAGGACATTAATCCCACCTCCTCAAAACAACACAATGATACCACGATGTCGCGCATCAAACAAAGTCTCAAACGTACCCGGGAGAAATGGGGGCCCCTGATGGCCGCCAAGGAGTACTGGGACGATGAGTACAACTTTCCTCCTGGGAGGTATGCGGGCCAAGATGACCGTCCGATTATTTCCGATAAATGGTGAGTCTCGATAAAGATACGGATCTATATAAAGAAACAAAGTCTCTGACTTCAATTATTCTGCAGATCAGATCCTGGAACCATCGATACACTCTAATCGGTCTTTACTCGGGACTGGCTGGTCCTTGCTTCCAAGATGGGCCTCACGAACTTAATCGGCTCGGAAGAATGGGAAGGATATTATAGGCTGGAATAATTAATGATAATGAATAGACCGAATAATATTATAAAAATTTTAAACGTTAGACATGTTACAGACTCGAATATACCAATCATAAAATGTAACAGTATTGTCGAGTACGGAGTGAGATGAACATGAATACTCGTGTTAGTAAACTCACTAATTATTATGCTAAAATCCAACTTCTGCTTTAGTCATAATTCTAGGGGCCCGATCTCCCTTTCTGGAAGTTGGCTCATCTTGGATGAGTTATGGTGACCAGGGTCCGATGACATCATCGTTTCTGTTTGGAGAAAAGTCGCGGGAACTTCCAGATCCCGTTCTCTGACATCCTCAACCTTTTTACCCAAAATCTTGCAAGTGTGAGCTGCTCGCTCATCCGTCTCGCAATGTCCAACCACATCAAAGATGCCGCAATCGCCGAGGCCAAAAGTGTTCGGGCAGCCTCCGAAGGCGTCCTCAAATCCGGCGCATATCTGTATCCGTTCAAGGCAAGCTATAAGTCAATGCCAAAAGACTGTTGAGGGGTTACTAACTCAACATACCAGGGTATAATCTTCTTTGCAACTCACAAAGATCTCTGGGGCCCATTTACCGCACGGGCTGGACGAACCATCAGCCTGGGCTTGGGTGTAACATCATTCATGTTCTTTTTCACATACGTTCCCCAGATGGCCCTTATGGCTTTCACTAGTGGTCCGATTGCTGCTATATCCGCAGCCGTTCTTGTTCTCAGTGAAAGTGCGACTCTGACAAATATTTTCTCTCGATCTTTTCTGTGTGAGGATGCTCTGATCGATACGTTTGATGGTGTCCTTATTGCCCGTCAGCAGGAGTCTCTCGTTGCGCAGGGACGTCAGGTTAAACCTCAATCTGCAGGAAGAGATGCGGTTGCAAGACTGGGGAAGCTTTTCTCGAAACCCTTTGCGAGATTTAAGCCACAGGTCCTGCTGCGCTCTTTGCTCTACTTACCCCTGAATATGATTCCTGTTGTCGGAACCGTGCTGTACATAGCCGTCCAGGGCAAGAGGGTTGGCCCGGGGCTACATGCACGGTATTTCCAGCTTAAAGGGTGGGACTCGGTGCAACGGGATGAGTGGGTGGCCAAGAATCGAGGCGCATATACTGGGTAAGTGAGCCTTTTGATATTTGTCTTCCAATGCTGACCAATATGCAGACTTGGCATTGCTGCTTTTGCTCTGGAGATGATACCATTTGCTTCCATCATTTTTTCATTTACCAATACTGTTGGTGCTTCCTTGTGGGCCGCAGATCTCGAGAAGGCATTAGAATAGGTGTACGACAGAATGGTCGGAAGGAATCAACGCTTGATGGAAGGAAACGCTGTCCTATTGTTGATATAGGTTTGCCGTGAATGTGTGATGATTTGGGGCGCGAATATTATATTATTATAATGGTCCATAACTTAATCCAGAAAAAGATCTACCCCATTAAAGGCTACAGACTTCCAACAAAAAAAAAAGTGATGCCCATATTGCAGCAGCGTTGAATCATGACATCTATTCTATACTCATTTAGCGATCTATCGCTGCGAAATGCCGAAAATAATCTATACATCTAGGCCGAGCAGGTGAAAGGCTTGCCGACCGAGCCTGATTGGAATTCATGAACCTTTTGGGATATAGTCAGTAAATTATCAGCGGGAATGGAAGAATTTAAGCTCACCAAATCAGCGATACTCGCGTATGTACCGCAGACGAAGATAGTCATGCCAACCACAAACACCACACCATTGCAGATTGCAGCCTTCAAGTTATGTTTTTCGTACCATGCGCCTTCCCTCAGGAGCATATACCACATAACCGGTGGGAAATAGAAGGCTAGACCAGAAACAAACAGAGACGACATGATAGATAACAATGCTGAGAATATAGGGATAGCCTCAGCAATGATCCATGCTATCACTGTTATAACGAAGACGAGGCCAAGCCATGTGACCCAACCCTCTGGCGTATTGATGAAGCGGGCAATGGACTTCCGATACATCTTTCCATGGATGTATCGGCTGGCCACAGTGAGGTTGATAGATCCCGAAATAAAGATGACTGGAAGGGCCAGGCCAAAAACAATCCTTGAAAGGAGAGGCCCTGCTGATAGCAAAGCTGGCGATTGCACACTCTGTCCCACAAAGGCATAAATGATCGACCCCGTGAAAGTGTAAATGAAAATCTGAACTCCACCCAGCCACCACATAGCTTTGGTGTAGTCTGCGGGGGTATGCATGTCATCCATGAAAGAGGGCAGACAACCAGCAAAGGAATACGCGAACACAATATTGTTCGTAGCCACAATCGCCGAACTGAATGAGAGATCCGGCTTAGGCCACGCAGACCAATCCGAAGAGCCATTGCTCTGAATCCCAGTAGCAATCATAGTGACACCGATAGCCAAAACGATTGAAGCGAAATCAATGTATCCCAAAATGGCAATCTCCGCAAAAGAAGGCGGAATAGCCAGAATCATCAAGATAACAGCAGAAAGAATGCTAAAAATGACCGAGCACGAGTCACTCTGCGTGATTGTTTTGAATGCAATGGCACCGGTCAAGGCATGCGACCCAATAACGAACACTAGCAGAGCAACAAAGCTGCCAATAAAGATCCTCGATCCCCACCGACCCATAATAAGGGAACCGACATCTGCGTAGTGCGCGACCTCGGGGTACATGAGTTTAACCTGGCCAATAACGTAGCCTGCATACATCGCCAGCAAGCCAATACCCACAGTCAGAATAACACCCGTGACCATACCCAGCGCCGCAAAGGCAGATGGTAACCCGAGACTGCCTAACGCGATCGCCTCAACGATCGCGATAATGGTAAGACGCTTCCATCCTAGGCTTCGAAATTTCGCGTTACCCGCTGAACAGTCACCCGCTAAAAGAGGCTGCGTCTCCGGATCATAGGCATCGGCATCCTTCGAGATAACGCTGTTGGACCGACTCATAATGCCGGCTGATCCTAGCGGTGATCACGTTATCGGTGTTTATGTACAACCCCGCCCGCGGAAATGGCGCGATCTGGCCGATTAAAGAGCGGCAGCAGGCAGAGATCAGAGCAGGACCCGAGTTAGCAGGTGGTAATGGGTCGGGTATTGTAGTGAATGAGGATCAGAGATTATCTGATCAAAAGATGATTCAGAGTGGGCCGAAAACCGGAGGTCTCCGCATGGTGGAGTCTATTTCCACGAAGAGTGAAACCCCCTTCTAAAAGTCAAGTGCAGTTGGGTGACTATGCATTCGTCATGGGAATCTAGCGGAGTCACTTGTGCAAATGGACTAATCATGTTGTCTGGTTTTATTAAGCTGAGCCGGTGCAGCCGAATTTGAGCATGTGCGGCCTTTTGACGAATCAAGATGATTATGCACGGTATCTTGCATAAAAATATGTAACAAACAACAAGTAAGGGCTTTGATATTTAATATCCATGCAGGTGGATTTGTCAAAATCACTTTGACAACAGAATGGGTGTAACCATGATGCATGTTTATTTAATTCCGAAGAATAATGTATACAGTAAGATCTGTATAGCGCCCGATCCAATTAAAGGCATCTAGCATGTGACCTATATACTGCATCGATATTGTGCGATAGAATAACTTGATTATTCCAGCTGCATTGTAAACCTCGGATCCACGTTCTAACGAGTCATTCTATTTGACTCATGCATCATCGATGCCTGATAAATTGGGCTTGAACATATAATCACGTGATACTTAATTTCATGAAGAAAAGGCCTGAGAGTGACGAAGTAAACAATAGTAGACATTTGAAGTGAACAGTAGCTTGGTATGAAGAAATTTTTAGAATCACCCACAATAGTTACAGCTTCTAATACTGGAAGAGGTAGAGTAAACGGTTGTGACATTCGGCAAACGTCATTGGGCGGAAGACTGCCTCCCGCAACTGCTGCCTCTGGTGTGCCTAGCCTACCTACAAGCATAAAACGACACTGAAAGTCTTCAAACACAAATATCCATTTCATACTGAACTTGATTCTGCATTTTTCACCTTTATATCTCTGAAGTTATCTTGAGGACCGCAGACCAGCCCACGAAATCAAGAGAAAAAAACATATCATCTCAACGCGGGGTCTTGGCATCAAAATTCTATATCGCAGCCAAGGTCGTCAAATCATCATCTCTACCAGGACAAGGTCCCAAAAAACCGAAAAATAAATATCCAAGTCTCCCGTGGGCGACTTCTCTCAGCCATGTCACAAGTCAAAGAGCAAGACTTCTTTGGCGGGGCAATCCGGGGTGTTGTGCCACAGAACTGGATTGACGCCAGGTCAGTATATCTCTTTTTTAATAGTCCCCGGAACACATTCCCGGCCCTAGCGCCCATATCAAGATTTCCCAATGAATTGGGTCTCAGTCAACGGAGACAACGAAACAGCACAACAAGATACCAGCTAGGACCATGACTAACATCCCTCACAGCAACCTCCGTGAAATCCCAGATCACCAGGAACTATTCCTCTCACCCGACACACTGTCTAACATGATCATTGAAATCAACCAGCGTGTCTCCCAAGAAGATGCACTGAGCACCTTCGCCACTCTCATTCAGCAGCAGCCTTCACTAGCAACTGGCGGCGGCAATGTCGCTAGCGCCACACCCGAGACGGTCAACCAAGCAGCTGCCTTGTACCATCTTCATGACCTCTGTGAGGATGATGATTCCATGCAAGTCGTTGCGCCACCACAGCCCGTGTCTCTGGGCCGGTTGCCTTCAAATGCGCCCTCTGGATCCACGGTCAGTGCGTACAAGGGTATTGTTGAGTTTAAGACGACTCCTCGCCGTCGGGATCAGCGGTTGCCTGCTGCCGAAGCAGGTTCAGCCGTTGCAGGTGTGGCCATGAATGGAGGCTCTTCTAGTGCGCCGCCTGCCAAGACATTGACATGTCATTTCCTGCTTGTGCGGCTTGAGGCGCAGGAGACGGATTTGTTGACTTTCTTCAATGTGCCACATGAAGAATTTGATAAGGAAGGAGATGCGCGTGGTTTGTCGAAGGAGGAGACTGCTGCGGAGGATATTATGAAGGCTGTGGAGGAGAAGCTTGAAATTGTGGATTGGGGACTTTTTGTTTAGAAGCAAAGCTGCAAATTAGCATGGGAAAGGGGGAATCGTTCGAATGTGGGATTGGCTGATGGTCAATGTGAGGTGTTTCTGGTATATTGGAATTTGGTTCAGCCCTGGCGAGCAGTGAAAAATAGGTAGTACAACCTTTAGATAGACAATGAAATGAATGATTACAATGAGATTTTAGGCAGCTCCTTGAAGCTGGTATGTGTCTCAGTCTGACACAGATCAGAAATATTTGGAAACGGACAAAGTCTTGATATCAACAATATACAATAGAAAATCACTTGACTCCACGCTATGATGGTAGATACAAAAACATATGCAATATTATAAGACAAATCTTCCGAAATCTCGTGTCACATCATCCACAGTCTTCTTCTGGAAAGGTGTACCGGAATTCTTCCTGGGTGACACATTCCGTGGCTTGGGCTTGATCTGCTCAATCTTGTTCTTACAAGCACCGCAGCGAACACGAGTCGGGTCAATGCTCTTTGAGTGACGACCGTAGGTTTGCTCACAGCTCACGCACGCCCACACATACTTATAATCGATCTTATACGAATGCTTCGTGGTGACGTTGATCTGACCACCGTAGATAGGGTGATCCTTCAATGCCTCAGCACATTTCTTTCCCCATTGCTTGAAGCTAGCGCCATGCGGGTTGTCATGACAGTTGGAAACCATGTAGTTTGCCAAATGGCAGTATTCATGCGCAAGGGTATTGAGCAGCCGGTATTCATCGTCGATGATTCGCTCAGCGAGCTCGATCGTGGCATGATGGACAATTGAGCCGGGGATCTGGCGACCATCAGAATCCTTGGTCTTTATGCCACGCCAATGCGCTCGACCGGCGGTTTTTTGTAGTGTTTTAGACCAGACAATCTCAACACCGCCGGTCTTTTCAGCTAGCTGGCTGACTTTACCTCCTGCCACGGCATGGTCTAGCACATGGAAGAAGGTCTTAGCAAAGTCTGCTTTCTTATTGTCGAAGGAGAGTCGGCGAGCCTTGGCAGCTTTGCGGGCTTCCGTCTCGGCCTTTTTGAGAGCGGTTTTGCTGGGCGTCTTTGCTTCCTTCGCAGGGACTCTGGTCATTGAGTCGGGCTCGGTGTTTGTGCTGTCTTGGCTGCTGCCTTCGTTGTCCGAGTCGTCAAAGTCCTGCAGCAATTCAATTACAGAGCGCCCAGGAGTTTTATCTTTGCGTGGTGAATGTTGGTCAACCCAGTCGTTGGTTAGGTCCTGGCTCCAAAAAGCATCCGTGCTTTCACGATGAGGCGTTGGAGGGATACGGGTTTTTTCCTTCGTTGGAGATCCTAGGAAACGCTTCCTTGATGGACTGGATGGTGGTGTCTGAGGACCTTTGCTTGTCGGTTTTAACGTTGGTGGGGATGAGTCCAGCTCGATGATAGACCTGTGATATATACATTAGCAAATTTGCTGCATGCCATGATGTAGATGCACGATGTCACACATACGGAGTAGAGCCTTCTTCCACCTGGGAGGTTGATTCATTGTCGCCATTGAGTTCCAGATCTCCCAGCTTTGCAGAAAGATCAAGATCATGTTGAAACACTTGTTTGGCGTTCACCGGAGGGCTTGAAGGAAGCTTCACAGAACCAGGAAGCTTGACCTCTAGGCGGAATGAATCAGAAGGGGAAGAGTTTCTATCCATATTTTGATTCAGATCAAAGCCAGGTCGTCGTCCTCTGATGAGTCTCTTTCGAGAGGATTTGGGAGGTGGTGAGGGTGTTGGGTTCTTTTGCACCTCTGTCTCAGAGTCGGATGTCTCATGATAGCTTATGTCCTCATTGTCACTAACAATAAAGTCATCTAAGGAGGCAAAGCTATCGTCGCCAACATCTTCGCTTCCAACTTCAGGACTCAGATGGCTGAATGGTCTGGTGGTTGTGTTGGTTTTGGGGGTTCGTGCTGGGGTTCGTGCTGCGTTTCGTCGAATCGGCGATCGCGGTGGAGCAGGGCTCATTGTTGGTGAGTTTGTATCCGTTCCATATTCTGTGAGATCATTCTCCTTCTCATAGTCGTCTGTTTCCAATTTAACAATGGGTCTTTGGCGTGGTCTCTGTTGCAAAGGAAGGAGGAGCGAGTTGGTCCTGGCGAGCTTAAGGGTGCGTATTTTCGTTTGTTTCCTAGGGGAGATGGATGACGAGCTTTGGTCACCCTCCAAGCCTGTATCTTCAAATGACTGGACTTCATCTGAAAAGATGTCGAAGAAGGTGCCTGAATCCTTTTTCTGTTTTTGTGTTGAGCCCCCGGAGGACCGGGTTCCAAAGCCTAGATCACGAGAAATAGGGCTTGCGGGCGACTGAGAAGCCTTTGTGGTCAAGCATGCTTTCCGGGGAGAGCCATTGAGGGTCTGTGATTTGGCCGTGTTGAGTCGTGCCATCTTCGTAATATCAGGAGAGTTCGCTTGGTGTTTATATCGGCTGGGTTGGTCGGCTAGAAAATAAGCTTGCTCGGTCGGAAATGACACAGAGAGGACCCTGCTTGTCGCATCACTTGTCACAGTGAATAGTGTTGCTTTCTATTTAGTCGCGATGGGGGGTTTTCAACAGTTATGAATTGTTGACAACCTCCACTTAGGTAGGCGTTGGCACAGCAACCACATTTAACAGCACATCATGCCCATGGATGTTAGTGCATGCACTAATCCACAGCAGTAGTTTCAGTTGCTATTCATGAGCATTGAAAGTCAGGTTTATTTTTTTTGATTTTTAAATTAACAACTTAATCTTTGTCATTGGTGGGAGTGGCTTATGAACCAGTCTAGACACATCCAAGTTTCGCTGGTTTCTTCCAACTCTCATCATGTCGTATACGATCGTCTAGAGAATACAAGTGTAGAAAAGCTGAACAAGTCTCGTAAGACCTCTTAAATAATCATGAATCTATATATGCACGGATCTGGTATATGCCCCATTGAAATGCAGAAAACTTCCCAACGCCATGCAACAAACTAAGATTATACAAAACGTGAAAAAGGGTTGAACTACCACCCACCACCGATCTTTCCAGCAAGTTCAACCACCCGGGTGGTCTCATCAGCAGGGGCCTGTTCTTTGCCAACATCGCTTTCCACCTTGCGGTAAGTGGTATAAACAAGCTTAGAAAGCGGGATACCCATGAACTGGGACCAGCGCTGCAAGCTCTCGTGGACCTGTGTCTCTTTGTCCACAATGGAGAGAGGCTGAGATTTATCATCTGATTCAGTCTCCGAGTCCGATTCCATGGAAAAGTAGGCCTCGTCCACACGGGCAAGCCAGGCCCGCTGTTCATGGGGTGATGGCTTCGACGCTTCAGATGCAGCTGCATCAGCTGGCTGAGAAGAGTCTGTTGCTTCCCGGGCATCTTCCACCCGAATTTGCCCACCACCATTGGTACAGCCACCAGGGCAAGCCATGACCTCCACATAAGCGTAGTCAGAGCCTGAACTGGCTCCTGCTGCCGCATTGCGAGACAGAGGCTGGCGACGACCAGCCATAGGCTTAGCCACAGGCTTGGCTCCGGGCATTCGGGATGCTCGTGCAGGCTTTAATTTTCGAACAAGATTCTGGATGTTGCGGAAGCCGTAGTATCGGGCCGCTTTCATGATGGGTTGTCCGTCTTTGGACATGAGAACGTACTCGACAACATCTGAATTACGTCCACGATTCGTGACAAGATCAGACCCTGGGTTCCGTGCTTGAAAAGTTGTGAGCACGTGGTGCAAATAGCCTCCAGATGTGCCCGTCGCAAGGGATTGTTTCACAGGGGAGTTTTGGAACGAGATAAAGGAGCCCAGGTTCTTTTCTGGGAATGGAAGAGTGTAGGTCGAGGAGAGCGGTTGGAGGGGCAGATTTGGAAGCGATAGTCCCCGCGAAGAAGCCAAGGAGAGAAGTTCACGAGAAGTGATAACACAATCCACATCACGAACAGGTTCATATGGCTCAGTTATGTTTTGCTCGAGGCCTTCTTGCCACGATACATCCGTGAGTTCCTCCCGACTGGCCTCCAACTTCTTGTCAAAACAAGGCATGACGGCTAGATGCCAGATTTGAGATGGTGGCACTCCAAGTGATTTGCTCAAAACAGTTTTGAGGAAGGTTCCAGACATTGCCTGAGGAGATTTGAGTCGAGACAAATGCGGAAGAACGAAGGGATGTGTCTTTTCAGCATAGCAAATCCAGCCGGGGCACGCAGATGACAAAATTGGTCGCTTGGGAGGGGCTTCTTGCCCCTCCTTTGTAGCGCCCAAAAGTGACTCGGATACTTCATCAGCCGTGAGAACCAATACTGCCTCCCGCATAGCATTTGTATCCACAACCCATGTAAAGGCACTGCCTTGCTTCCCGCCACTTCGCAATCCCTCCGGGCCACGCAGGAACTGGTCGATCATGTACCCCGCTTCCTTTTCCGAGATGCCATATGTTGCAGCTAAGCTCGCCCTAACCTGCGGACTCACACTGGCAACAAATATCTTTCCATTTCCCGGTCCCGCGGGGCCAACTGTCGTCCCATGGTGTGATTGGGTTAATGGAATTTCCGGGTAGGCGTCAAGAGTGTTGAGAACTTCGGTATGAGATTGCAGCGAAATCAAAACTGCCTCCGCTGAGGTCACACAGCCAGAGCAAGCCAGACAGTCTGTCAAAGAAATTTGCGCCGGAGGGAGGTTTTCTGGTTCGACTTTGTCTTCTGTTGTCACTTCGTAGGGGTTCTAGAACAGGTCAGTAAGCAGCCAGATTACAAAGGCTGAAGGGATACAGACCTTTGGCTCCTTGGCACTTTTTGGAAGTGATTCAACGGGCTTGATACAAGCAACTCCCGGGGAAATGAAGTCATTCAGATCGTCTGCCGACAGAATCGCGCTCATTGTGGCGGGGTACCGCTTTGGCAGGGACTCCACTCACACAAAAAGCCTCCTATTTTAGTATTGAAGTGTCCTTTTGTCCCTTAGGAAAGGAAGAGGATAGCACTTAAGTAGGCAAGGGCGGATATGGAATTGAAAAACAGTTTCAGAATCAAAAAATAGTTCTGAATAAAGAGAGCCAACGAGCGATGCGGGCTTTGTCATCGGTGGCGATATCGGCCTAGATAAGGACTCACCGCCCGTGGCTGGATGACTGCCCCGCTGATTGGCTGCAATGGATGGACTACAGGATTTTTTATGTATTGTTCAAATATGTTCAAGGTTTTTTCCAACCAGGGTTTTTGTTGACGGGTCTTTTAAATGATTAGACTTATCCCTTAAACATGAGTGTGTACTTTAAGGTTTAAAGATTAAGACGACAAAGGCACTAGGAACGTCTATTAAAGACGCCCTATCTCCCGAGGTATTCATAAACTTTCATTCCACCGTTATTATAAGATAGAAATCTATCGGAACTCAAAATACAACGATCATGAATCTTTCCCTGATACCTTTTGCAACATGAGCACACCGGCAGGAGAAGCCGTGATACCAGAAGGTCCGCCGGCAGCAGGAGCCAGGTTGAGAGCAAGAGTTCCGCTGAAACCAGTACGCAAGAGGACGTCCCCGACGAAAAAATCATGGGAGACCCTATGAGCATTATTCCTGAAGATACAGAAGTGTCAGATGATAGTGAGGGAACTCGTCGAGTCAAAGGTATCTCGGCCGACAAAAAGATCAACTACAGGGTTACGAAACCCAAACAGATAGGGCATGCCAAAGATTTGCTACGAAAAGTTGCCAGAGAGACGACAGGAATAATCCCTTCTATCTTGCAACTCAATAAAGAGAAATTGCCCAACATATCTTATGTCATTCAGTATGGTGACGTCCGGCCTCTGAACATGCCTGCAGCGCTCAATATCAAGGCGAAGCCAACGACTCTTATCAAGGTCACATCACAAGATAGCTTTGACGCCGCACTTATGCTTTTAAACGCAAAAGGATATAGGCACGGACTCAGGGGAGGATGTTTGTGTCCTGCATGTAGCTAGTCCACAGAAACTAGGCGCTGGCCTGCAGAAACCAGGTGGTGACTGGAAGGACGGGTCCACGGGTCAGGAAGCAGATTTGTTCTATCGAAGCACGATTAGCGAGATACTTTCGACCCGAATACTTTCCAATTCCAAAGGAGAAAATTCAATGCATATACTCTCCCAATGTAATTATCTTCCGAGAGCGTGAAGAGGTTGTTTACTCGTGGATGTGGGTGAACAAGCCCGAAGCGCTTCCAAAGGTAGCCGTCATCAGTATGACTGTTGAGGACCAGCCCGAAGTTAAGAAAGGTTCTACAAGATATCATGATTTGGTGAGTCGCAACAACATGGTGCGTAATATGCGCCTCTTTCTTCGTGTTGCTGGTAGCACACACCACAGTCTTCTTGTTCTTAATACTTTTGGATGTGATTATGGCCACCCTGCAGCTGAGGTTGCAGATCGATGGCTGAAAGTGCTTCAAGAGGGAGAATTTTCGGGATACTTTCGTAACATTGTATTTGCTATTGCGGGCGAGGACAAACATTACTATCGGGAGTTTAGGAATAAGCTGCATGATGTTACTCTCGCGGGATGATCGTCTCTTAGTTGTCATTTGAATCTTGTTATGGCTTTGAGAAGTATGAAGGATAATGACTATTTGGATTGCATCAAATAATACACTTGGACTTGTATTTATCTGTGTCTTTTTACTTGCGTGCCCGGGTAGAGCGTCTTTTAGTCCCGGTATCTACTTTCTCCTCGATTTCTTTCTTGACCGTTGCTTTGCTGTTTGTAGACCGGCTCTTGGCAGGTTTTGCTTCAGCCTCCGAATCGCTTTCTTGCTTGACACGCTTTCGTTTGGGGGTGTCGCTCGTATCCTCATCTTTCATCACAGTGCCACTCTTCTTCTGCACCGCGGGGACGACAGCACTCGTCCTGCCCCCGACGGTCACAAATATGATCTTATCGCCATTCGGAAGAGCAGAGGGTTGGTTTTTCTTTTTCCTTTACCCCATCGATGTTTAAAGAGCCAATGCTCAGGGAATTTTTCAGAGTCCGCTAGAACATCAACGGCGGTTGTGAAGACGTAATGCATAGCTGTATGAAGCTCTTTGATTTGATCATCGGATAAAGTGTTGCTTATTTGTTCCGGGTGAATCTTGGCGTGGTATAGAATTTCATCACTGGAAATCTCGTTAGCAGCTGTTTGAGTTTGGGGGAACCAAAGGGCAGAGCTTACGCCATCCAATTTCCAATTCCGCTGAGATTCGCTTGGTCCAGTAGCAGAGCTTTGATTGGCATCCGCTTCTTCCTCAGCTTCTCCATCAGCCAAGCTTCGTTGACAATATCTTTATCTGCCACTGGATCTGGTCCATTCTCCTTCAGAGGCGTATGTTGGCGAATCTCGTCGGCGGGACAATCCACCAGACGAATTCGACTCAGCCGGCGAGCGTCCACAAATGCGGCCTCAGTCTTAGACTCATCACTGGTCTCAAGCAAGAATTTCGCATATTTTGGGGGCCATTCCTTGTCTGCTGGTTTATCAGAACGATAGTAATATGTATCGGCATCCTTGATTTTCAGCCATCCCGCCATGCCAAAATGCATCACTGGATGTGGAGGCGACGACATGGCGATCCAGAAGTATTTCCCTTGTTGCCCAGCACCTACCACCTTCTTGCCTTGTATCGACTTCTGGAATTCCTCGGCGCTGGTGCCCACCTTGCCGTACACGATATCATCGTGTTGAGCTTGAACCTTGGAGAGGGTTTTTCCGACCAGGTGTTTGCGGATAAAATGCACTATGCGCGCTACCTCAGCGTGTTCGGGCATATTGAGGGTAAAATTGCCACTAATAGGGTTGAATTTCCTGGTAAAATGTATGAAAACTCGAGGCAGGGATCATTCGAACGCGTCTGCCATAACACGAGACGCGGGATCACCTGACTGGAATTGAAAGTAGGTGGGACCATTCCCGATTGAGAGAGCATACCACTGAATCATTACTCCAGCTACAGAATTACGTCAACTAGCTTCAAGTACAAAAAAGCTCGAACCATACACGATACTGCTAGCTATTCGGTGCAATATCTAATCTGTTTCCGATATCATCACTGCACGCCTTTTTCATAAGGTTTTCGATTACTTGCTCCACTCCTCTCCGTATCCACTTAAGCCAAGCTGGAGTGGTTCTGGGCTAGCAAGACGAACGGACAGTCCGAGGACGCTGTTCGCAACAAGATGTCAGGAACCTCGATTTCGGAGACCCCGGCACTGACACCTCAGTTCTGTTTTAATGAAAAGCTCCTTCGAGGTGTGTAGAAGCTTGCGCCCGGAGCCCTTGGATTTGCCTCCACTGACATTGATATCGTATCTTACCAGATTTTCTTCGCCTATCCCGCTCAACAATCGACGATTCAATTACACAGAACTTAAATGCCTTGATCACGCCCGCTCAAGAAGGGTTCGATCCGTCGTCAACCGCTGTACGGCAAACCGATTCCAGAGGCCAGAAAGCCATCCACCCCGAGGCTTGCCAGGGCTTTAAAGAGAACGTGCTCTTCTCGTCATGGCAGACTCGCTCTGATGTCTTGAACTATTGCGCTGGGGTAGCTACCAGTCCCGATCCCGATGATCCGGATTTGATTCTTCGAGAGAACGAGTCCGCTCGGGACCGAGAGCGAGTTGTTGATGAACGACTGGACCCATATTCGGGTCGCTTCTTCCCCAAGGAGCCTCGAACCGAGTCACTGGCTAATTTGGTTCGCAACCAGCGCATGGTGGAGGAAATCATACGAGCTCGGACATGGGGGCTGGTATCAGAAAGATGCGGCGCTAGCTCGTCATGGGAAGATGCTCTCAATAGCTGGCGACACAAGCACCAACGATGAAAACTTGTCACAACACATAGCTGCATGGGCTGGTTCTAAATCTTTGCCCCTACAGCTTTCACATCCCTGTACATTATACTGCATATAGGAGCGTATGGCCTGACAAATATGACCATGTGGGCATGAACTATCTCGAGTAATAACTGTGATCGTAACTTGGTAGCTAAAAGAAGCCGTACCCAGGCATTATTATCTAATAAATACTTACCAAGTATTTCGTTGGCCGTTTTGTAGTGTTCTTAGGCATGTACGTGCTCAGGCTTGTCCTACCGCATCTTATCGGGGCAGCCATTCTGCCAAGTTCGGACTCGGAGAAGTTGCTCCCCGCACACTTTGATTCCTCTCTCGCACAAGTCAATCCCCTCCCAGCCATCGCCCACCATGCCGCAACCATTGAACCCCAAGGACCAGTCCTTGTTTCGTCAAGTGGTTCGCAACTTCGAGCTGAAGCAATACAAGAAAGGTCTGCCCCATTTCCCCTCCTCAATGGCCAGAGCTCAGCTGATAGCATTTTCACCGCGACAGGCATCAAAACGGCAGACCAAGTTCTCCGGAAGAACCCTAAACATGGCGATACGCAGGCGATGAAAGCTCTGATTATGAGCAACATGGGGCAGTCAGAGGAGGCCTTTACGTTGGCCAAGGAGGCCCTGCGCAATGACATGAAGTCGCACATTACCTGGCACGTTTACGGCCTGCTATACCGACAGGAGAAGAACTACGAGGAGGCGATCAAGGCATACCGATTTGCCTTGAGACTTGAACCCGAATCAGCTCCCATCCAACGGGATCTGGCCTTGCTTCAGATGCAGATGCGCGATTTCCAGGGATATATCCAGACTCGCACAGCGATGCTGCAAGCGCGCCCCGGCGTGCGACAGAACTGGACAGCGCTGGCAATTGCTCACCACTTGTCCGGAGATTTGGAGGAGGCCGAGAAGGTGCTTACCACATATGAGGAGACATTGAAGGGAACCCCACCTGTGTCGGATATGGAGAACTCAGAGGCAATCTTGTACAAGAACACCATTATCGCGGAGACAGGCAACCTTGAAAGAGCCCTCGAGCATCTTGAGAAAGTTGGATACCGGTGTACAGATGTTCTTGCGGTCATGGAGATGAAGGCCGACTACCTCCTGCGACTTGGACCCGACCGCAAGGCCGAGGCTGAGGAGGCATACACTGCGCTTTTGGAACGGAACCCTGAGAACTCTATCTACTATAATGGCTTGATACAGGCAAAGGGTATTGCGGAGAGCGACCACAAGGCACTGAAGGCTCTATACGATGAATGGGTGGAGAAGAACCCGCGTGGTGATGCGGCTCGCCGTATCCCCCTCGATATCCTAGAAGGGGAAGACTTCAAGCAAGCCGCCGATATTTATCTGCAGCGGATGCTGAAGAAGGGAGTTCCATCCCTTTTCGCCAACATCAAATCCCTGTACACCCACCCCGCCAAGCGTGACATAGTGCAGGAACTGGTCGAGGGCTATGTCTCTAACAGCCCGGCGCAAGCGAATGGCTCTGATGATGCCAAAGAAAAAGAATTCCTGGAATCATCTTATTATTTCTTGGCCCAACACTACAACTACCACCTCAGCCGCAACATGTCTAAGGCTATGGAGAATGTCGACAAGGCCATCGAGCTCTCACCAAAGGCCGTGGAATACCAGATGACCAAGGCGCGGATCTGGAAGCACTATGGCAACCCGATCAAAGCAGCACAGGAAATGGAAAAGGCCCGTCTGTTGGATGAGAAGGACCGCCACATTAACACCAAGGCTGCCAAATACCGGCTCCGCAACAACGAGAACGAGAAGGCTCTGGACAATATGAGCAAGTTCACCCGCAACGAGACTGTTGGTGGCGCAATGGGTGACCTCCACGAGATGCAGTGCCTGTGGTATCTTACGGAGGATGGTGAGGCGTACCTGCGACAGAAGAAGCTGGCCCTGGCACTCAAACGCCTCCATGCTGTGTACAACATTTTTGATACCTGGCAGGAGGATCAGTTCGACTTCCACAGCTTCTCTCTGCGCAAGGGTATGATTCGTGCCTATGTCGACATGGTGCGCTGGGAAGATCGTCTGCGCGAGCACCCCTTCTACACACGGATGGCTACCTCTGCCATCAAGGCATACATTCTTCTCCATGACCAGCCTGAGCTCGCCCATGGACCGATGCCCACTGTTGTCAATGGCGCCGATGGATTGACTGACGAGGAGAAGAAGAAGGCTCTCAAGAAGGCCAAAAAAGAGCAGCAACGCCTGGAGAAGATCGAGTCCGATAAGCGCGAGGCAAGAAAGGCTGCCGCGGCCAATGCCAAGAGCATTGACGGGGAGGTGAAGAAGGAGGACCCCGATCCATTTGGCAACACCTTGGTGCAGACCAAGGATCCCCTCAATGAGGCCATGAAGTTCTTGACACCCCTTCTTTCCCTGAGCTCGCAGAACATTGAGTCCCAGACCCTCGGTTTCGAGGTTTACCTCCGCAGAAGTAAGTTTAAATCAGTTCGTATTGTATAATGTCCTTGCTAACACAAGACTGCATAGACAAGCACATCCTTGCCGTGAAGTGCCTCTCAGCTGCCCATGCTATCGACCCCTCCAACCCCACTCTCCACCTGCAGCTCTTGCAATTCCGCAAGGCTCTCGACAAGCCTGCTGAGCCCCTTGACCCTAAGGTTGCCGAGGTTGTCGAAGCTGAATTCGAGAAGCTGCTTCCGAAGTCCCAGAAGCTTGAGGAGTTCAACGAGTCTTTCCTGTCTGCCAACAAGGGTAGTGCCACACATGTCCAGGCCGCTCTCTCTGGCCGTATTTTCCTGAACGCGGACTCCAAGGCCCAGTGTGAGCAGGATCTGTTGGCTACCCTCGACTCTTCTGATATCACCATTGATGAAGCCGTTCTGGCCCTCGATCTTCTGACCAAGTGGGGCGGCGACAAGGCCGCCTATTCGGAGAAGGCGAAGCAGAAGTGGCCTGAGTCTTCTGTTTTCCAGCTGAACTAGAATCCTTTCTCACCAGTGGAGTTAAGTCGAAATCCACAAGGGCAGGAAGGGAGATCTTATCGTTATACATATGATATCAATCACCGTTTCAAGAAGAAAAAAATCCAATTAAATATACAAATTTTCTGATCAAATCATCCAGACGCCGTGGAGTAATATGTATCTGCACCAGCATTTGAATACTCGTAACTTATGTACTGTTTTGGTAGATGAGAATTCTCAAAAGATCTATTGCATAGCTTGCCATGTACATCCCAAGAGAAAAAAAAAAGACAGAAGATTGAAAGGCGCCTTAATGTACAAGCCGAGGAGAGTGGATATGCAAACATTTTAAACTGAGAAAACATGACACCCTTCATGCTGAGGAGATGAAACAGGAAACACCACCTTTCTATTATAACACACGGGCTCCCAAAAAGCCCGTCAGGGAATGGTTAAAATGCATTAATTACGCATCAAACTCATCATCGAGGTTGCCAATGATTGGCTTGCGGCGAATGGTCTCCTCATCCTCACCGTATCCGTACTTAATCCACATGCTCTTCCAGAAGGGAACGGACGGCGGACGCTGTTCACCAAGGATATATTCCTGGTGCTCAGCGATGCGCTGAGAGCGAGCCTCATCTTCAGGAGAAAGGAGCGCGGTGTTCATGCGCGAGGAGATGCGAGGGTCCAGGACGATATCATCCAGCCACTCGCGCTCCTGCTCTTCATCATCGCGCTTATGCACGGACTTGTGCCAGGACTCTTCTTCCTTCTCCAAAACGGTCTGCAGCTCGTGACGGCGCGCAACATCGGTAGCGGAGTCGACGGAGGCACCGCTAAGTTCGGAGTCGACACTGAAGGATTCATCGCGGTAAGGCCTCGAGCTGTTGGCGAGGACGAGACCGGCAACCTCACGACCGATGTTCTCGGCGAGGTGACGCTGGTTGAGGTAGCGGTACATGCGGATGGGGGTGTTCAGAAAGCCGAGGATGTGAGGGAATTCGATAGGGACGGAGCTGTCGAAAGATTGAGGGATAGCAGGGGAGAGTTGAGCGGAGGGGTATTCGGCGGTTGTGATGTAGGCAGGCTTAGGTCCAGTAGGTTTGGATGGCTTTTCCTCTTCTTTCTTTTCATCCTTCTTTTCCTCCTGCTTTTCATCTTCGAGCTTCTTCTCAAGTGTTTCGAGAGTCTGCACCTGAGACTGAGACGGGGTCTCGATCGGAGCGTCTCCAGCCGCAATCTCCTGGATGGGCTCTTCAGACATCTCGGGGACCGGAATCTCCTCAGCCGGAGGGACTGGAGCATCCATGGGGCCTAGCCAGCCCTCATGTAAGCCCCGGATATACTCCTTCCAGGCGTGTCGACCGATCACCAAGTCACCCTTAGGACCGGGCTCATCATGAATGCCAATGGAATCCCGTTTCGCCAGCACAACCTCGTCGACGCTAGGGTCGTGAGCATCTGTGCTCGGCTCACCGGCCCTGCGCCTCATCTTTCGGATGTTCTCCGCTGTGCTGGCGCGCACCTGGCCTTCCCGTCGGCCCTCCACCACAGTATAATCCAAAGCCGCGGCCGTCAGGATGGGCTTCACATATTCTTTGAAATGATCCCTAGCGACTTTCAAGCCATCACCCGGTGGTGCGGCAAGGTAGACAGTCAGCCTGCGGCGCATCTCCTCAACAGGCAGTGGCTCCTTCGCGAGATGGGCCACCAGCTCACTCCACTTTTGCTGCGCACGGCGCTTCTCTCGACGGTCGTAGATCAGAGCACCGGCAAAGGATCCGGTGATGGTGAAGAAGATCATCCAGTTTCGGGAAGGAAGCTTAAAGCTGATGTTCGGCAGACCTGGTGATTTGACATTTCGCGTTAGTACTCTTGTCCGATGTGTGAATTACCGGTGACAATGAAGCTTTACCCATCATTTTGAAGACCGGGTTGGGTGGCTTGGGAGCAGCCTTGGGCTTAGCAGCCCCAGCGGGCGCTGCTGAACTAGACGAATCCGCCATTGTTTGGATGTGAAAACCACAGTGACAGTTGCTGTTGCCATCCTGGGTCTGGAAAAAGTCGCCCGAATACCGGCGCCAGAATTGATCCGCGTCACGTGCGCGGTTATAGTTTTGACATTATTACAACGTTATCTTTTTTTTTCTGGTTTTGATTGAGAGATAAATGTCATATTTCAAGTCCTCATGGAAACATGATGATTGAGATGTCGAGAGACTATATGATCTCCTGTGTTGGCCTCGATATCTAGTCATCAACTCGTGTTGTCTACAGGAATTCCATGAGTGGGTTCCGCGGAGAGTGGCTGCTACACTAAGACTATCCCTGTTAACAATTCAACTGGAATGTCATGTATTTTTGAATCAATCAGGTGGCAATTACCCCTCCCCCTGGATTTCTGTGATCAATGCGGTATACAATATAGATATCGTGTGTTCAATGGTTAGGAGACAATAGTCGATCTCGGATCTAAAACCATCTTTGGTAATATCCAAGCAATGGGTGCTAGATCACCATGGTTCAGTCTCTTTCTCATAGGATGCTAGAGCAAAAGGGTCTAAGTTATATAGTTACTAGGGGAAACAACAGGCTAAGCGTGCACAGTCTGTGTGACTAGTCATGAAACTCCAGGGGAAAACTATAACAATCTCCAGTAGTGGTCGGGGGTGGATTATTCTTTGCCTCCTGAGAGCCACCGCTCCTTCCACCTCCCCGCCTTCTCCTTTACCCATCACCTTCCTTCTCCCCCCACCATCTTTTTGTCTAAAGTTCCCTGGGAGTCGGGGCCACTGTCAAGATGGATCCCAACAATAACCCTAATAACCGCAACAACATGAATTACGGGTACAATGACCGCAACTATAACGCGGCTAACAGCCGCGCCTATCCTACCACCCCGTCCGCTTTCCCCCAGCCGATCTATCAGACTCAGGGGGCTCAGGACCATGTCGACCCCTCGAACCCGGCCTACGCTCCCGGCTACTTCATGGCCAGCCATTACCCGCCCCAGAACCAGGCCCAGGCCCAGTATGTTCAACAGCAACAGCAGCAGCAACAGCAACAGCAATACGCGCAGCAACAAAACCTGCAGTCACCGCAGGCCGCCTACCAGAACCGCATGGGCTATGCCAACGACGGCACCAATGGCTTGATCCAGCAGTTCTCCAACCAGGATCTCAATGCCAATCGTGGGGGTTTCTTCGGTCGGACAAACTCGCCTTCTCAGCGGCCTCGTACCGCGGGGGGCTCTCCAGCTCAGGGCCAGGCCCAGGCCGCACACTTGGTGCCTCCCGTGCCTCGCAGCCCTCGTCCGCCGGCCGAGAATGAGGAGTTACAGCGATTCCCTGACCGATACTCCGAGAATGTGCACAAGCGGGGTAAGGCTGCGAAGGAATTGGTGACAGTCTTCTTCCACGAGAACATCGAACGTGCCCGTGATCGTAACATGCGGTGAGTTTTGGATTTTCACAGCCACGATTTCAGTTTCATATCTTGTTATTTACTCCGGTTACTGATTGTCTCTCTGGTAGATCCGTGGACCTTGACAAGACCCTCCGTGACCCCAACGTTGCTGCCGAGAAGAAGAGCGAGGATGCCGAAGTGATTTCGAAGAGAGAGTCAGACTTCCTCCGGTTCCTTCGGACCAAGGAAACTCCTCAAAACTTCCAGACGATTAAGATTATCGGAAAGGGTGCTTTCGGTGAGGTTAAACTGGTGCAGCGCAAGACCGACGGGAAGATCTATGCACTCAAGTCTTTAATTAAGACGGAGATGTTCAAGAAGGACCAGCTTGCGCACGTTCGCGCTGAGCGTGATATTTTGGCGGACTCGAAGGACAACCCGTGGCTGGTGAAGCTGCATGCTTCATTCCAAGATGCGGCTTACTTGTACCTGCTGATGGAGTTCTTGCCTGGTGGTGATCTGATGACCATGTTGATCAAATACGAGATTTTCTCGGAGGATATCACTCGCTTCTACATGGCTGAGGTCGTGATGGCCATTGAAGCCGTCCACAAGCTTGGCTTCCTTCACCGGTAAGCGATTCAACGCCGATTATTTACATGATCAATAATGCATGCCCTCAACCTGAACAATGCTAATTCATGCTTGCAGTGATATCAAACCGGACAACATTCTTCTTGACCGTGGTGGCCACGTCAAGCTCACCGATTTCGGTCTCTCCACGGGAGGCAAAAAGACCCACGACAATGCTTACTACCAGAATCTCCTTAAGAACTCGACATCAAAGGACCGTAACCGCAACTCCGGCTACTTCAACGATGCCATCAACCTGACGGTCTCCAACCGTGGACAGATCAACACCTGGCGAAAGTCTCGTCGTGCCATGGCGTACTCGACTGTTGGAACTCCCGACTACATTGCTCCCGAGATCTTCAATGGCCAGGGATACACATACCTGTGCGATTGGTGGTCCGTTGGTGCTATCATGTTCGAATGTCTTGTTGGTTGGCCTCCGTTCTGCGCTGAAGACACTACGGATACATACCGTAAGATTGTGAACTGGCGTGAATGCCTGTACTTCCCTGATGAGCTGGTTCTCTCGCGTGATTCTGAATCGTTGATTCGAAGCTTCTTGTGTGACCCCGAGCACCGTGTTGGTAATGAGGGTGGTCAACATGGTGGTGCAACCCAGATCAAGAACCACCCCTTCTTCCGGGGTGTCGTCTGGGATCAGCTCCGGAACATTCGTGCTCCATTTGAGCCACGCCTCAGCTCGAACATCGATGTGTCTTACTTCCCCATCGACGAGATTCCGCAGGAGGACACCAGCGCCATCCACCGCGCCCAGGCCCGTGCCATGCCGGACTCCCAAGAAGCCGAGATGAGCTTGCCATTCATTGGGTACACCTACAAGGCATTCAACGCTTTCCAGACAAGTTAGACGCTCGGCCATTTTGTTCTTTTGTTTCAAGGATTGCCACTTAGCTGTGTGTCGTGCTGGACATCAACGTGTGAAGGCGGGCAGGGCTTGCATCAACGTGATTCCTAGCATACTCAAGGCCGTGGAATTCTAGACTGTTTTGATCTCGACACGACTCGTCATTCAGCATATCAGCGCGATGTTTTCCGAATCATGAATCTAAGCGCCGTCTTTTGGTTCCAGTTATCAATATCTAACGTCCTACGTGGTGGTCTCATCCTTTTCGCACCCCCCAAAGAGATGGGGATACAGACATTGGATTCTGCACATCAGGTCATGATTTCTATCTCATAGTTTGCAAAATCAAAAATATTCCCTCTATGCGATATACTTGCCGAATTGATCTGGACATGTGGTATCAACTCATTGGAGATGCCATCTGTCACTCAATGCCCAGCACTTGTAAAGCCTCTATCAGTTCTACTGCGAAAAGGTCCGGTTCGGCTTCGTATCCCGAATGATGACCTGGAAACAAAAAACGAGGACATGCTAATATCTCCGCCTGGAGAAGTGTAGTCCGCGCATAGAGCGCATCTTCACTCTTGATCCCAGCCGCAACCCCAATTTTGACCCTATTTTCAGCGATTTTTCTCAAATCAGGACACTATGTAGTGGACTGCAAGAACTCATACTCCCAGAAATTCCTCCAATCCTGGCTCGAAGGATTTGCAAGGGGCGGGCTATTCCCCTGTCGTCTGGAATGAATATGAGAAGAGGTCCTGCGCCTTAATACCAAAATTGCAGGTTGCAGTCCTCGTTGAAGACTGAATCGTATTCTGGATTAAATGGCATTGTTAAGATAGGGTACGGCTGCTGTTATGTGGAATGAGAAGAATACTAAGAGGTGAGCTCTGGTTCTCTCCACATGCAATGCAACCTCACGCATCCAGACTAATCCGTCCAAGCTTTGATATCCATGAATCATCGCCTTTGATCTACTGGCGATTATATACACTTAAAATGAATTGATTTCTTTCGATCAAGTCTACTCAACCCCGAGAGGTTCGAATTTCTCTTCAATGTCTCAGAAACCCAGCCCCAGACTAGACCCCACGATGGGCATACAATCAGATTCTCCATCAGATTCTCCCAATGATGAAACTCCTCAGAAAATCACCACCCAAATGGTATATCTGACAATCTGTGTCTCGGGAGCTGCATGGATCGCAGAGTTCGACAATGGCTACTCCGGAATCGCCCTAGTCATGCCCGCATTCCAGAAAGCATTTGGCCACTGCGAACAAGTCCCCGATCCAGCGATCGGAGGTACGAACGAACAATGCGTCCTGACAACACTCCAACAATCCCTAATAAGCGTGGGTATTTTATTTATGGCAGTCGGGTGTGCATTAGCAGGTTTTTTCGGCTCAGTACTCGGCCGACGGGCAACTATTCAAATCGCTTGTCTTTTCTGTATCATTGGTGCAGCCGGGATGCTGGGTACACCAGGAAACTTCCTCAATTACATGGTCTGCAAATGCATCAACGGAGTCGGCATCGGTCAGCTCCTGGCTTCGAGTATCGTCTACGGTTCCGAGTGCGTTGTCGCAAGCAAACGGGGCCTTTTAATGGGTATCTATAACATTGGACTTGCGCTGGGAAATGTGACTGCAGCGGGAGTATGTGCCGGATCAGCAACTTTATCACCGAAAAATGACTGGCAGTGGAAAATGCCTATTATTTGCCAGATTCCACTTGGTGTTATCCTCGGTCTGGGCGTGATGCTGTTTCCCGAATCGCCACGGTGGTTATTACTAAAGGGAAAAGACCAGCAAGCGCGGAGATCGTTTGCTAAATTCCAGAATTTGGATCCAGAATCTGCTGCTATCAAGAATCAAGTGGACGAGGTACAGAAACATCTCGATTTCGAAAAAACACTGGATGCCAGTACATCCTGGACAGAGATCTACACTGGTGTCAATCTTCGCCGAACGGCTGTTTCTGCACTCATCCTCATTGGACTCGCTATAACCGGCGTACAATTCGTGGGCCCCTTCGCAGCGCTCTTCCTCAAAGGCCTGGGAATCGAAAACCCATACCTAGTCAACGCGATTGTGGGACTATGCATTCTCGGCGGCGCCTTCGTCGGCCCCCTGGTCCTGGATTATGGCGGACGGCGATTCGCCATGCTATACGGATACGCAGCTATGGCAGCTTGCATGCTCATTTTATCTGCTGTCAGCACAGCACTGGGTCAGCATAATCCAATATCCCAGACCGTCGTGGTTGTCTTCCTCTGTATCTGGGCGTTCGTCTTTGGCGGATTCATCGGTCCAAGTGTATGGCTTGCTTCGGCTGAGATGCACAGTGTTCGAATGCGAACATATGGGCAAGCGAATACGACGTTTCTATATGAGATCTTCAGTTTTGCAGCGACGTTTTGGACGCCTTACATGTTGAATGTTAAGTATGGCAATATGGGATCCGATGTTGGGTATTTCTACTTTGGGGTCACAGGTGCGGTCTTAATATTGGTGTTTTTGTTTGTGCCCGAAACTTCGAGGCTGACACTTGAACAAATCGACGACATTTTTGTGTCGGGGAAGAGAGCTTGGAAGACTTCGACGAAGAGGAATATTAGTATCTCTCGTGGTGGGTTGGTCGAGACGGTTAAGTCTGAACATGAGGTATTGGAAATTGAAAGGGCTCGGACTGTATCTACGAGCCAATGAATCAGTCACCTCGACATTGACTGAGCTGGTCAAGTTCCTAATAATGCATAACTTTATCTCGATGATGGAAGGTTGAAGAAAGCTTGGCCTTCAGCTCTTGCCCAGTTGGCTAAGTTCAAGATATCCGAAATTTGTGTAAACTTTGATCAAAAATCAGCTTCAAATGCTCGACCTAGTATTAGTATATGCAATATTGACCCCGCAAGACTAAAACGACGGAAATACACGAGCTTTCATGTCTAAAGATTTTATAGTTCGTCCAGCGATAACGTGCTTACTAATCATCAAAGATCCGCGCCGAAAAGAAAAATCCCGCCGCCAGCTTATCTTCCACCATTACCTTCCACGACCATCGCATCCATCACCCAGCAGAACTTTCCAGCGCATCACCTCCGCAAACCCACAAACCAACCAAAATGTCTCGCGAAGCCTACCAGGTTCCCTCCTCCGTCTCCGGAAACCAGAATGCCTTCAGCAACGATACCGGATACGGCGCTATGGCCATCGACTCTCCCTCCGTTGTCTACCTGTGCGGCGAGTGCTCTGCCCGTGTTCCCGTGAAGAAGGGAGATCCTATCCGCTGCAAGGACTGTGGTCACCGTGTGCTCTACAAGGAGCGTACCAAGCGGTGAGATTACCTTGGCTTTCAAGCTTCTCCGGAAGTGCTTTTTTTGCTGGCGCATTAGCTGACACTTCTTTTTGGCTGTAGTATGGTGCAGTTCGAGGCTCGGTGAAATATACAATGATGGAGAATAATGGGTCTGGACCGGACTTGCGGTCTTGGAGTCGAAGGAACCCAGCTTGTGATATCTTTGCGCTTCTTTATTCTCGTTTTGACGAATTATGCATCAAATGGCGCTTTGGGAGTTTCAGACAAATAAATTTCATATGCGATATGAGATTTGACGGCCTCTTGTAGGTGGACGTCACATAAAAACAAAAAGTTCAAGATTACTCTACCCAGGTATGGAGTTTTGCAAGTTACTTTTACTTGGGAACCCATGTCTCTTCACATAATCCATTAAAAAGAAATACATGCCGAAGTATTCTACAGATACAGAAATAACTAGATAACTAGGGATCAACCATTTTAATCCGAACAGATATCTAACGTAGTATCAGGGCAAGATCTCAAAGCCGAAATATGACCCAAGATATGATCAGAATCCGAGATACAAGACGGTACCAGAGCTCATTGGAGCTTGTTACTGATCTCAATGAATTTCTCCAGATTGTGAAGAGCCTGGCCGCTCTCAACAGCCCAGCGCGCCCGGCGCATTCCCTCCTTCCAGCGTCCACCACCCGGTCCACGCTCGGTGATGACCTTGCCGTCATCGCCGAAACCCATGTCGCTAGTGTCGGCTTCACACACTCCAGAGGTCACAAGCAGAGCAGCAACATTCATTAGGACAAACTCCAGAATGGGATCGTCCCGAGGAAGTTCATTGCGAAGAATGGCCATCAACTTTTTGGCGTTGTCTTTGGGCATCTTGCGCCCATAGACCTCAGTAAGAGGGTGACTCTGCACTCCAAAGTCTGAGGGCTGGATCTTGAAGGTGTCTACCTTGAGAATAGTGCGAGGGTTGTGTTGTTCGTCGTCACTGGAATCGTCGTCATCGTCGCCGTCATCACCCTCGGGGTATTCCTTGTAATTCGGGTTGGGGTGCTCGGTGACTCTCCAGCAGTTTGTGTAACCCGCACAGCTGATCTCATCCATATCCTCCTCACCGCATACAACCAGGGCCTTCTTGGCTCCAGCTTGCTTGAGAGCCTCCACAAAGACGGGGCCCAGGGCCTGGTAGGCCACACCGACAACCCGAGCTTCAATAGCCCAATCGACAGGGTTGGCGAGAGGTCCCATGAGGTTGAAGATGGTTCGGAGACCAAGGCCGCGACGCACGGGGTTGGCATACATCATGCCAGGGTGGAAATTGGGGGCGAAGAGGAAGGCATAGTTGGTTTCAGCATACACTTGGGCGATGTTGTCTGCGGTAACCGCATCGATGTTGGGCGCAATGGGAGGGATTGCCCTGAGGACATCAGCGGATCCGGAGAAAGATGTCTGCGCACGATTGCCATGCTTTGCAGTCATCAGTAGCGGCGAGGCAATGATCGAAGAGGTTGTCGACACATTAAAGGTTGAGTGGGAATCACCACCAGTTCCGACAATATCGCACTGAATTATAGAGACACGTCAGCAAGAGTGATACTTGTGTACCTATGGGGTGAGATCTTACCAAACCACCATTGTAAGTGCCCTCCGGACGACCCCGCAGTTTCACGGCCTTCCTCAAAGAAGGCTTGTCAATGGCGCAAGCTGCCGCGCGCATACGATGTGAGCATTTCGCAATTACATCGGCCTCCTTGTCTTTGCCAGTCGAATGAAGCAATGTCAATAAAGCTGCACATTGGATATCTGAGATTTGATCCTCGAAGATCAGTGCAAATGCTGAAGCAATATCATCTGCGCTGACTTGGAAGCCAGGATTGGCGGGGTATGCCAGACGCTTGAGAAGGGGGGAGATGGAGACTTTTGGAAGCTCCTTAGGGCTCTCTGGTCTAGACATTGTAAAAGAAAGCAATTGACGCAGTGCAAATGTTGTTTGAACAAAATTTACCGGGTCAATGGGCAAATTTGTGACGCATATAAACAGAAAAAGAAAGCATCATGACTCAAGAATGCCCCTCTCACCGCGCGGTCGTGTCGGGCAGAATAATATACCGCCTGCAGGGCGCCTTACTGCTTTGGGATCCAAAAAATATCACCCGAAAATACCAATTTCAATGTTCTTCCGGGGGCTCTCTTGATTCTTGATCCACTCCTTCCATCTTGCCATTGCTTGGATTTGTTCTAGCAATACACACAATGCCGCCCCGGTTACAAATTTCTTCACTTCGGCGACCCGCCCTGCGGTGTCCATATGGACTCCAGATCGTCAGGAAAGCCAGCACCGCAGCTGTGACACCTGCGGCGCCCATTGAGCAAATGACACGCTCCCCGGCACCAATTTCGCGATCTCCTCCTACCCAGCCTCCGTCGCATCGTAACCCTGAATACCGTCGGTCACAGCTTCTCCGACAATATACCTCAATCCTCCGTACATCTCCCCTGATGGTCCTGTTCCAACACAACAACCTCAAGTCCATGGAATGGGCTTCTATCCGACGAGAACTCACCAAGGCACTTGAAAAGGTGGATGAGAAGATTGCCGCCGAGGGCCGAACATCCCCAGCTCTAGCTCCCTATATCAAGATCCAGACTATCCAGACTAGCATCTTCGAAGTTGCCCTGCGCATTGTCGAGCACTTCCGGCCTACCGAGGCTGCATTGGCTTCCGGAAAGCCCCCGAGCGCTGTCGACCCCATTACCCAGACCTCCGCCGAATTGCCCATGCTTTCCGGATCCCGGGATGATCCCGCCCTTACCCACGACCTGTCGCGTGCCGCCTACGAAGCGGTGAAGCACCTGAAGGGCCGCCACGAACTTGCCGACGTCCTTGTCGGTCCCATCGCCATCCTTTCTATCCCTGCTGTTTCTCCCGAGCACATGAAGGCCGCTTTGTCGATTCTTACTCCCAAGGAATCTGGCTTCCGTGCGCCTACCCGGAAGGCCAACCCAGACTACCACGAGCCAATTGTGCAGATTGGTTTGCAGAAGCTGAACCTCTTGGCTGCGCGTGTGGATGGTCAGATCTTGGATTTGAACCAAACTAAGTGGGTTGGAGGTATTGAGGGTGGCATGGATGGCCTGCGCTCTCAGCTTGTCACAGCCCTGCAGAGCATGGGCTCCAGCCTTACCAACACCCTGGAGGGAGCTGGCAAGAGCCTTTACTTCACCATGGAGAGCCGGAGAAGTGTTTTGGAGGAGGAGCAGAAGCCCGAGGGCGAGAAGAGCGAATCGTCTTAGTTTGGTCAAGGCTTTTCGCAATCTTGTATAATATGTCATATAGTTGGGTTTTCATCCTGAAGCATCTTTTGTCCCGGAAGGGTGTATACTGTCTTAGCAATTAACATTTGGATCAATTATTCAACCATCCTTACACTCCAAGTACTAGGTATATTTAAGGTACAAACATCTACGGATACTCAGTCATGGATATCGCCAATAGTCCGAAGTTGAACCCACTGCATGATTACATGACTACATGCGTATTTGAACCTGGAATCCGCAGGCCCAAAATGAAGCAATAAGCTCCATTGCAACGGAGGTACTCAACGCTTCTAGAGCATAGAAGTAGCCCTGGCTTTCTCACTCGTCGTAGTCAAAGGATACCCGGTCCTCCCAAGCTCCTCATTAAACCGCATGTCCGATTTCTCCGCATAATAAGCCGAAATCCTCTCAGCTTGGTCCTCAGCCCACTCATCACCAGAAAACCCACTAGCTTTAGCCTGCTTAGATGAAAGGCTACTAAACTCCTCACGCGAAATACGGGTTTCCGTCCCGTTTTCTGAATCAAGTAACATGTAGACAACTTTCGGTGGGCTGGAAAGTACATTGACACGGATCAGAAAAGTTGCTATGAGAAAAACAACCACAAATTGAACGACGATTGTTTCGATCGGCCTTGTCTGGCGATAATGGTGCATTCTGCCTGAGAACCACATTATGGCATGCCGGGTTCGTGGGATGAGCATGGCTATTAGGCCGGCTAGTGTGCAGCTAATGATGAAGTTCTTGTTCGCCGCGACGAACTCGATGAATGAAGATATGCTAGAGAATTATTAGATGCATTCTTCCTCTGGATTTTTTGATACTTGCTGGTCCTCCATGTTGGCGGTTGTGTTGACAACCTCCGGTTATGACGGCAGTGCAAGATTTGGTGAGGCTGAAAATGCTTGATGAGTTGTCACTTGCAGTTCACGGGTGGAGATTGCCTCTAGATACATGACGCGTCAACAACCAACATACAGTCTTATCACAATTTAAATGTGCAAGGCTGTCTCAGCCTTGCTATTAATGCTCTAGTCAAGATAGATTTTAAGATAGAAGGATTCAATCCTAAGATTGGTCCAATAAAAGCTTGATTGTTTCGGTCATTTCCAGCCGAATAATTATGATTGGTCAATAAAGATCATAAAAGATAAAAAGGACACCGAAGCTCCCATTCCAAGTACAGTAAGTCTATTAGTTCTGTCGAAGGCGCAGTTTAGCATTCATGCCCACAATACAACGCACAAGATCCCAGTCCCCATCATGTCCAACCCAATCAGTCACCAAGATACCCGTCGAGCAATCTCTATCGTCATCCTTGTGACGACGGCAAATGTAATCAACAGTAGCCGGGTTGACCTTAGCAGCGATCTTTTCCGGCCAAGTATCAGTCTTCCAGAAGTTACTGGCACTCAGAAAGTTGATAAAGAAAGGATACTTCCGGGCCTCCTGTGCATTGGGCAACACACCCAACGGATATTGAGCATGCGAGGCGCGATCAATCTGCTCCTTGACAAACTTGATCTTCTTCTCAATATTAGTCGATTCTTGGACCTCGTAGAAATCCTGAATACAGAGTTGTCCACTAGGGCAAACCGCGCTGGGGGTATTATCCTCCCAAGCTGCAGCATCAATACCCCACCCATTCCCTCCATGCTCCTTCTTCAGCGGCTCAGGCAGGTTGAAGCGGCGAATAAGAACCACCTTACCACGCGCCTCGCCCAATGTCGGGATCTTAGGTCGAACCCACCAGCGACTACCTTGAACAGCGTAGTGCTGGTGCAAGATGCGAGCAAGCTGCTCATCCTTTGCATTGCCAGCACCTTCACGCTTGACTGAGATAATCAAAGACTCGGACGGGTTCTGCTCGAGGAACTCATTGACCTCCTTCATCAAGTCGCGGAAGTATTTGTTCCCAGTCAGTGAGACGGGAAACACGCTATGCACAAGGATCAGTTCATCCTTTGCCGGATCATCGGGGTACTGGGGTTGGACACGGATATCGAAGAAACGGACACCGTTCTTCAGTTGTTCGCGCGGGCTCACGGCCTGACAGCGCACGGAAGGCGGGGCTATATAGCATGTTGGGGAGTTGTGGGTTCCGGGAATCGAGAGCGCAGAGAGAAGGGTATCATCGCGCAGCTCGTGCATCCAAGCATTCAGGTTTGCAGAGGAGAAAATGCTCAAATGAGACTCGGAGGTGATGTAGATGCCTGTGAACCGGAATTTGGGGTGCTCGACCAGCGCTTTCATAGTAGCCGACTCGGCAGTTGGCACGGGTGTTTGAATCTGGTGTCGCTCACCCTCGACTTCGAAGGTTAGACGCATGCGCTCCTTTTCAGAGTTCTTGAAGGCTCGGCGCTGGGTCGTTTTGGTTGCGAATGGCTCGACTCGGATGTCGAGGCCTTGCAGCTCCTCGAACGGTTGCGTTAGTTCGGTGATCGCGAGCACGGGCGCATTGGCACGGGTTTGGTTTGTGAGAACCCGGGTGAAGTTTTTGGCGAGGATACCGAAGTCATTGTTGGACTCCGGGGGCCCGAAGCGCTCAATGCGCTTCAGGACGATTGGAGTGCTTGTGTTGTTGCGGATGGTGAGAAACTCGGCGACCATGATGGGCGATCTCCAGCCTTGGTGCGAGGAAGTTCCCGGGAGGTGCAATTGGTATATTGGGGTGAGAGTGATGTATTAGAAACCCGGGGTTGCTGAGCAGTTTTACCCCTCCGTAGGATCTGCGGGCGATCGTGGGCCTTCTCTCTTGGCACCCGACGCTGATTCGAAGATCGCAAAGATTTCTGACGCCGAGATCCATTCTCGGAATCGCAATTCAGGCACCTGCCATTTTGGTTTGCTCACAATCCACACCCAAATGTGCATGTATACATCCTACCGCCGATCGGGTGAAACGTGAGAGAATTGGAGAATGACGCAGCTCCGAAATGTGGGGTACATCTACATCCATGGATCGTGTTATCAGATTGATAGCATTCTCCTACCTTGAACTCAGAAACATCTGTTAAGCTCATATTTCTGTTTCGGTATATGGAGGAGAAGGGAAGAACGAAGAATAAATAAAAAGCCCTTTCCGCGCAAATAGTGGATATAGGGATTTTCGTATATCGACAAAATGATAGAATTAAGCAATGTTTCAAATCTTGAGATTTCCAATTAGATGAAAATCAAGATAATGCTGGATAGATCCCATCAAGGAGGCACAGCGTTATAGTAGCTTCCCGGCTTAGGGTGGAAATGTGACTTTCGTGTAGTTGATATAGATCGATTCAGTAAATCACATCCAAACGTGTCGAATGGTACGTGATAAAACGCACGTAACGCGAGAATAACGTTTTTGATCGACCTATTAGATAACTCGAATCTGGTGCACACGAACAAACCTTCCCATATTCACGCCTTTTATCTCATATCAGACACGTGCTAATCTGATATCACTTCTCCCACTACTATGGTTAGCGCCAGCGGAATGATCGTTCGACCCACCCTTTTTTGGTGCATACCTTGCCTACGCTTAGACGTTCAACATTTCAAGCCTGGAGAGGGTAAGATGTTTGAAATCTCGTGCGCTATTAATACGCGTCTGACCAATACGAGATGCATCGCATGTGCACCAAAGCATGGAAGGATCTGTGAGACGGTATGTGTTTTGAGTAATCCCGGCGAGCTTATACTAATCGCATCTAGACCTCTGAAGCCATGGAAGGAAATGCATACGATCTTGTCCGTAATCTGCATTGGCTTTCCCCACTTTTTGATGAAGAGCAGGCAATGGAAACCCGTGTTGTGGCAGCAAAATTACAGAGGGGTCTATGTTGCTCTTTCCTCCATGTGGAAAGCATGCACCGAGATGCCCACAAGATCGCGGGCCGGCGGTTGTTTAGGAATCAGGCAGTAAGTTCAAGTGGAATATACATGAATCTGAGCCCGAGTCTATGATTAATATCAGCGCAGGGTGCCGAAGATTACAAAAAGCTCGTGGCTGAGCGTCAGCCTGCCCTTGCGCCTATTCCCGATGAGTCTACTTCGCCTGATTTGCAGACCAGGTTTTTTGTCGACAATATGCTGCGTTTATGGATGGGCGACGTGGGATATTTTGAATGGAGGAACGCTCTTCGAATATTTAATGATGGTCGGAAGAAACTTTTACGGGGGTGAGGCGCTGGGGAGGGTCATTGATTCTGGGGTCTCATGGAGAGTATGTTTCCGAGATACGGATGATTCAAATGATGATTGCTGAGATTATTTCTGGCTGGGTAGCCGAAACCTTCATTTCCTCGCATCTTCGTACTTGTACATTGCCATATTTGCTTCATTTCATTTCATCTACAAGATTTGGTATCGGACGAAACGCACCTTATTGGACGAATCACCTCTCCTCCCTCATGTCGAGATTGCCAAGAAAGACCCCGATCTTCCCGAGAAGCCGAAATCTAAATGGTCTAAGAACAATATATTGTGTAGCCAGGTACGGTTGGAATGACTACAAGAGGGTTGAGAATAGAAATCCTGACGCCACCTTCCATGGTTACTACATCGGTGATAGGCCCATGTCCCGCATCATTCCCCGCACTACAGTAATCTTCAACGACGTACCCATAAACCTAAACCAGGAGAGCTCCTGAATGAAGAAATACACACCTTGCCGCTACGTCCCCCCTATATTTAGTTCTTCACAGCTGTCGGCAGCAATCCCAGTCGGGAATACCCCTCCTGTGGGGCTGTGGACACTCCCCCACCAGGAGCTGAGGAAGTCGTGCAACACCATCATCATCAAGGCCAAAAAAGACCTATCGAGCGACTCATCACGAAAATCAGACGAGCTGAAACCTGCTCAGCAGCGCCACAATATCCCAGATTTCCAGTAGAAAGCCCAGAATCGCCATGACGACACCCAATTGATCTCCGCTGCGGGACAACGCTAAGGTTTAGCTGCATGACAAGCTACATCATGGCTCGATAAGCGGGCTCACCTTGGCCACTCCCCAGCACGTGTTTAGACCAAGCAATTTGCTTTGTGAATTGATAAGGAGGCCTGCATAAGTGGCCAGATCATCTCGGCAGCATGACAACAAGGCGATACCGGCCACCCCATTCCATCCAGTTAAATAGACCTCCTTCCTCCTCTACAGGGAGATTAATCAACCCCTCAATATTGTTTCAATCTTCCGAATTACCCCCCTTTAATTCAAAATGACTATCTCCCACTACGGTGTCTGGGCTTGCACCCCCACCAGCTACGAAGCTCAGACCACAGAGCAGGACCCCAAGTCCCCCCACATCTACCTCCACTTCACGGACGATTCCTCCTCCAGCAAGAGCCTTGAGGCCGCGATCAACGTCAAGTCCACTGACAAGGACACCCGTCTCGTGTACTGGTTTGACCGTAACTTCTCCAGCTCCATCACCGATCAGCTCTCCAGCTTGGAGCTCGGCTTCCACCTTACCACCTCGCCGAGCTCCAGCGGCTCCAGCAGCTCCAACAGCTCCAATAAGAAGAGCGAAAGCTCCAAGCATCACAACAACCGCAGTCACCACCGACACGTCCGCCGCGACCAGGTCGCTACCCTCCAAGGCCTGGATTTCATTCGCACAAAGGACCTGCTGGACATTAAGAAGGGACAGGTTCTGCCGGAGGACAACGATGGCTCCGACGCTACTATCTTGGCCGACATGGAGCCGATCATCACTGATGCTATCAACAAGAAGGCCACTGCTTATATCTTTGGTTCGTCTTACGGGTCTGGTATTCATGATATTCACATGAACCAGGGTAGCTTGCCCAGCTACTCCAACGGTATCTACGAGGATGGTGCGCTGCTGTTCAAGTATGATGATGGTCACTGGGAGGCTGTTTTCTTGGCTTTTGCCTCGCAGAAGATTCCTACTGATGATCAGGGAGAGTACACTTCCGACAGCAAAACTCTGGCTTCCATTCTGGGTGCCAGCGAGTAGGTGTTAATGTAAATACACTAAAGAGAATTGAATTTGACCTGCTCAGTCCAATGATGAAGAATGATGGTAAACTTGTATACTTCAATTTAGCCGGGGTTTAGCCGGGCTTGAACCTTGGAACGGTAATTGTAAAGACTATTTGGAGAATACGCAGCTCTTTCGATTCTATTCATGCTGTTCATTATGCATTTGAATATATCTGTGCTCTATTCACCTAAGATTGAGCAGCATCAGCTCCGGCGATTCGATCAATTCCCTCACACGATTGCCCATGCGTGCCATAGTCGCTCCATCAATGACGCGATGATCAGCACTCCAGCTGAAATTCACTAGCTCGCCCTTTGTGACCTGGCCTGCCTCATCGAAAACAGGTAATGTCCTCGTCCGTCCAATACCAAGAATGGCAACCTCCGTCGGCACGATCACAGGCGCAACGTATGTGCCACCGATGTTTCCGATATTGGAAACAGTAATGGTGCCGCCGCCAAGATCAGCAGATGTCAATTTCCCAGCCTTGCCGAGTGCACTGAGTCGTGAAATTTCGGCTGCGATGTCGAAGATGGATCGGCTTGCCACATCCTTAACGTTGGGGACGATGAGGCCGTTGGGTGTGTCCATAGCAATGCCAATATTGTGCTTGGCTCGCATGATCAACTTCGGTTTCTCTGGAGTGCTAGCGTCTACTCTGGCGTTGAGAATGGGGAATTCGTTCAGAGCGAGCGAGACGGCCTTAACAACGAAGGGCAGGAGGGTAATTTTCTTGGGATCTCGAGAATCGCTAGCAAGCTTCTTTCGGATGGAGGAGATGTCGCCGACTGTTAGCTCGTCGGCAAAGAGTAGGTGTGGGGTATTGAGGGATTTGGTCATTGTCTTGAACATGGCCGATTGAATTGGGGTTAATTTGACCTCGGACTCGGTCTGCTTGGTGTCTGGTGTACTGGAAATTTGTGGTGGGCCCGAGAGAGATGGTGTAGGAGAGTCTCGAGTTTCAACGAATTTAAGAACATCTTCTTTCATGACCCTCCCCTCTTTGCCTGTCCCGGTGAGGTCTAGGATATCGACATTGTGGGTCTTGAGTAGTCCGCGCACAGCAGGGGTCGCAAGGGATGCATGCTTCGACTTGGATATCTCGGGGATGTCTTCGGAAGATGGAGGCGATGATTGAGGTACTGTAGTGCCTTCGGCAGCTTGAGTTGCTGCCACTATCTGTGATTCGGGAGTTGGCGCAGCTGATTCAGGAGCTGCTTGTGATTCGTGTGGTGGGTTGTCATCATGGTATTTCCCATCCACAACCTCGATATCACAGAGTGCCTGTAGGAAAGTATTAATGACATGATATAGCAAGTAATCCCATGAGGTCAACTTACCCGCCCTGTTGGAACAGTATCATCGGCCTCGAAATGGAGCTTCTTGATCACGCCTTCGTACCGCGATGTGATCTATATTTATCAGTTATCTGCAGCAGAAAACAATAAAAGCACCCAGAGTACTCACATCATCCACAGCTTTGTCAGACTGGTACTGACATAAAGGCTTCCATTCCTCAATGTGTGCCCCTTCTTCGACATACCACTGAATGATCTGGACCTCAGTGATACCTAAAAGTCAAATTAGCGATCAATTGGCCCGTGTATACTTGAACAAAGCATTCACTCACCTTCACCGACATCTTTTAAGATCTGTGACTTGATTCCCCATAGTGCAGGCCCTGCGTGGAATCCCCGGCTCAGCACGGACGTGATGGGGCTTCCAATGCGGAGAACACTCTGGGGTTGACAGGATCGCAGAATACGGGGAACATTACCCCCACTGCGCAAGATATTCATGATATCTGGTCACCTAATGAGGGAAGAGGTGCGAGTATGCATTTATATGTGATTGAAGAAAATAAGGAAGGATGGTCTTTATCTGTTGACTGACTTCATTCTACGCCGACGGTAACCGACGGTAGCCACGTGATCTTCCCCGCATCGCCGCGGAGTACAATTCACTTTTTTTTTTTTTTGGAATCAGCTTGGAATTATGTCATCTGGGTTAAAAGGTTAGCATCGGTCATTCGGTTAGCAAATAGGAGATGTGGTGTTTGTGTATCTTATATCAAGCTATCTGGACCACGTCTTTATCATGGCCTAAATTCCCCACTCCTTCCCCTCACGGTGTCTTACCAACAGATATCCTAACCACCGCGCTTGACACAAAGACCATATCCCATTCAAGAACAGTCAATGTTTCTAGCTTATTCTGGGGCAATGTTACCATATTGATTGTGGATATCTTGACTGACATCTTTGAGTCAGCCTAAGTAATATTCTTCAGGAAATAAGTCTCCAAACCGGGACAGCAAAAAGAGGAAATAGCAGCTCATGCTAGTACGAAAGACAGAATATCATTCATGAGTAACAAGCTGGGGTCTGCGTTTTATTCACATTCACAATGCCAAGCCCGAGAGCTTTGTCCATGGACAGGACTCACAAGCTTGAAATAAGCCCCCACCCTGTAAACTACAGTATGTCACTCTGATCATGCGTTCATTCTCCATGAAAGCAGAATTTCCCTCCGATACCATGAGCTCCTACTATATGCTCTTCTAGGTGGATATCCGACATCTGGTGGGAGGAATTGGCGAAGATTTGAGAACGATGGTGGAGATGCCAATGAAGTGTTATGGCTCATACGGATTTCCAGAATGAGAATCTGGGGTATAATGTCCTAACCAAACAGGGATACTCGTAGTGGGCTATCGCTTTTGCCAAGAGATTGAGTGGCCCTTGCATAAAAAATCCAATGACATGCTGCTTGATATGACTAACCGTAAAATACTGAACAATATAACGAATAGATTTCAAAGTTAAGAAGTCTATGGTTCCCGGGAATACACTTCACAAATAATGCCAGTAGATTTAGTCTAAGGAGTATAGACATTGCTATGCCATTTGCCCCGAAATAGGGTATCAAAAGCCGTGCAAGGCAAAGCTGATAAGAACATCACGCCAGAAAAACAATGCGAGTATAGAACAGACACAAGCTCCCATGAAACGCCAAGTGGAGAAAGAAGCAGTCCACAAACCAGAATCATTATGCAAAAACTCCCACAGGTCCCAGTATCCTTCAAGAATATTCCTTTAGCTTCTCAGCAACAGCTTTCAGCACATTCTGCTGCACCTGCTCCTGTGATCCCTCAACATTAATCGTGATAGCATCCCACTCGCCCTGCGGCTCCTCTAGAGCAGCTAGCTGCGATTGAACCATGTCACTCTTCATGTAGTGCGACTTGCGTTGGCTAACGCGCTGCATGAGAACAGCCTCTGTGAGCTTGAGGTAGACGAAGTGGATCTGAACGGAGGGCGATCCGTACGCGGCGACGCGCATAACATCGCGGTATTTCTGCTTTAGGGCGGAACAAGCTACGACCACGCCGGCGGGAGGGTGGAAGTTATTGGATTCCGAGGGGGAGAGAGCATCGATGGCAGCCTGGCGGAGTGAGATGAGCCAGTCCCAGCGGTCTGCATCTGTAAGGGGAATGCCGTTGCCCATCTTGTCTTTGTTGGCTTTGGGATGGTACTGCGGGAAATCGTGTTAGCTTTTGTTCTTTGCTATCCTTGTGTTTTGGGATGCCTTTATTGGGATGGTGCCTGTGTTGACATCCGTAAAAGTGCTTTCCACGTACATCGTCGCCTTCTAAGAATGGTAGATTCAGTTTCTGGCGGATGGCTTGACCGACGGTGCTCTTGCCACAGCCAGCAGGACCGGTCACTACCCAAATATGCTGGATCGGGGAGACCTGATTGGATCGGGAATGCATTGCGGCGTGTGTAGAGGTGCCGTTGGGCTCCAGATCAGGCATGATGTGCGTCTTTGTCACCGGTACACTGGACGGCGAGTTTACGAGGGCAGGTGTGATCGGTGGCTGACCGGCGGAGAGCATGATGCTGGAATGTGGGTGGAATTGAGCGGTTTATTGGGGAGATAAAACCCTCTCGCGATTGCAAAATGGACCGTGAGTGGATAAAGGGTATAAGGCGGTAATCCACGGAACTGATCTTTTTGTAGTAAGTAGGAAGGTGTTCAGTAGTCTTTTCTTTGCGCAATCAGTCTGACTATGTAGCAAGAAAGGAGAAAACGGAAGAGTCGCGCGACAGGGAGATCTCCCCTACTTTTTTAAGTATGACGGTGGAGTCGGGGGAAAGAAGAAACCAGAAGCCGAGTGGAGGAGCCGTGTGTGGCTGTGATTGGTGGGATCTGAAGAATAGTCATTACCCGAGTGGAGGAGTGGGATGAGTCTCCGTGGAGTCGGGAGATCGATCGACAGAAGTACGAACTGAGTCTTGCCAATTCATCCAGCATCTTCTGTTTTGGAAAAGATCTAAGTAGTATAGGTGTCAACAGTTGCTTTTAGGACAAGTATGGATCAATTGATTTGGACTCGACGGTGTTTGTGCGAGGCTCTACACTTCCGATGACTCGAATGATGTCACTTGTATGTAAGTTACAGTGTAAAGTACCCCCACACTAGTGACACCGCCAGTTTGGCTACGTTTGCATCCTCATTTTTAGATAAAGAACCCATATATGAGCTACAAACTACATCATAAATGCATCATGTACTTCCTACCGTGACCATTGACTGTGCAGGGCCTACTGTCTTCATCGGGAGACGAATCTCGTCTCTGTGGACCAGATGAGACTGAATCGGCTGGAAATATGTCCCCCCACGCATGTTTCAAGGTACCCTTAAATGCCAAGCCGTGGGACAAGCGAGCAATGAAAATTAGGGGGTAAAAGAGAAAACGGCCCGATTTCTCGGATGACAGACACGGCAACGACAAAACAGGTATGTGGGCAAATTTGTGGGTAGAGATGTGGCCAATCTCAGCTTCCCAACTTGGCTAGAGACCGGCTAAACATGGCCCAGGCGCATGACAGCTTTGTCTTACTAAAATCTTCTAGGTAGGCTGAAGCGTAAAAGTCCGGGGAATTTCTGCGGGGTTCAACTCAAGCCTGGAGCCATCATGCAGGAAGCATGGAATGGCATGGTCTTTGAATCAACATCTCGGAAAATAAAATCCGATTTCCGGACGTCAGAGAACCTTGGAAACGGGTCGATGAAAACATACCTTCAATCATCACATTGGGGCAATTGCGAATCAATGCAATATCTTGAATCTGGGAAGTTGGAATGATTATTTACAAACAGTATCTTCCGGTAAATGTGATCTATAGGACATATACTACGCTTCAACGAGTTCCAAGGATTAGATCCAGGTATGACCTCATATAGTATCATCTTTCTTACCGGTTCTAGGATCTCAAACATGGTCACACGGGCGACCTGATCAGAAGAGAAAGCAGTGAAGAGAAAGCAATGCCTTAAATAGCACCAGTATGCGTATAAGAGAAGAGTGGATCCGAGGCCCGACTATAGTGCTTAATTAGAAGCCCGAAGTAAAAGAAGTGATGGAATCGGGAAAGATCGAGTTAAAGTCCCTACAACAACAATCACCCCCACCCTCGTCCCCATTTCCTCCCCTAACTCCACAATGATGTTAATGCACCTCTATAAAGTGTGGTGGGTGAACCTATTGGTGGTCACACAGCAACTTCTTAGCCCACCACGAGACGAGCTGGACGGGAAACCACCGCTTGGGTGGTCCTGTCAAAAAGAGTGTATGAAGGCTTCACCTAGCTAGGACGCCCCTCTTACTGCATTCATCCACATTTTGATTTGTACAGTTCATATTGAGTCATATATCATGCCCAGGTGATGGAAAGACTTGTGGTGGTCTATTCCCCGGGGTTGAAAGCTACAGATTAGGCGGTGACCTGTCACAGAATTACAGGTTCACAGTTGCATAGTGAGATCAGTCGTAAGATGATTGAGAACACTTCGTTGCAAAGCTTAGATGAAGTCAGAAAATGAGGCATTGATTTACACGAATAAATAGGAAGATGAATACATCTAGTCGTGTGTTTTGGTTGGAGAAGTAGCTGCCTGCGGGGTCTTACTAAGCAACGAGGCCACGTTCTGGATCTCCGCGCGCTTTCTCCAAACATCTTGAACTCACACACGATGGCTTCTCTCTTCTTTTCCACCCCGGTCGATATCGACGTCGTCCTAGACGATCTTGATGATCGCCAGACAGTCGATGTCAAGCTCGACAAAGGCCGCCGCGAGCGGGTTCCCCTGTACATGGACGGGGAGTCCGTCAAGGGTGCGGTGACCATCAGACCCAAGGATGGCAAGCGATTGGAGCATACAGGTATCAAGGTGCAGTTCATTGGCACAATTGGTATGTTGGCATGATACTGGGCCCCGTAAGACCCCGGATCAAAAGCTAATCAAGCTATATGTACAGAGATGTTCTATGACCGAGGCAACCACTACGAATTCCTATCGCTGGTCCAGGAACTTGCTGCACCGGGCGAGCTGTTGCACCCCCAAACCTTTCCTTTCAACTTCAAGAATGTCGAGAAGCAATATGAGTCCTACAATGGTATCAACGTCAAGTTGCGCTACTTCGTGCGGGTGACCGTCTCGCGGCGGATGGCCGACGTCATCCGCGAGAAGGATCTCTGGGTTTATTCGTACCGCATGCCGCCAGAGACCAACAGCGCGATCAAGATGGATGTCGGAATCGAAGACTGCCTGCATATCGAGTTCGAATACTCCAAGTCCAAGTACCACCTCAAGGACGTGATTGTAGGCCGCATCTATTTCTTGCTCGTGCGACTCAAGATTAAGCATATGGAATTGTCGATCATTCGTCGGGAGACCACCGGTTCTCCTCCCAACCAATATAATGAGAGTGAAACGTTGGTTCGCTTCGAGGTATGTGCACTAGCTTGCTTTCTTTTTCTTTGCGGAGGTCTCGTGATCATAGCCTGGGCACGACTTGCTAACAATCAATTAGATCATGGATGGCTCACCTTCTCGAGGTTAGTACCTGTCCCCCAACACCTAAGATCTGGTCCATTGCGATTGCTTTCAACACTTCGATAATTAAACAAGCCGTCAATATTATCCAGGTTGCTGACCAAGTTGCAGGTGAAACAATCCCCATTCGTTTATTCCTTGGTGGATTCGACTTGACCCCGACTTTCCGCGACGTGAACAAGAAATACTCGACAAGATACTACCTCAGCCTGGTGCTAATCGATGAAGGTGCGTTACGCAACATTATGATGCCTCCTATTCGCGGAGACCATAATCTAGACTGGCCAATGACCGGTATTCCGTGGAGTCCGTGGAATCTGTGGGCTGGGTAATTTACATAGCCGACGGTCTTTGAAACCGAAATTATCGGGCCGGCTAGTAAATCCCACAGTGATCTTTGGTCCTGGCTTGCCCACCCCCACGCTAAACTCACTTTGGAATCCGGCGTGGAATTAGACTGGCCTTTTTGATTTATTACTGGCCGTTACTAACGATGTATATTATAGATGCCCGCCGTTACTTCAAGCAATCAGAGATCGCCCTCTACCGGCAAGCACCCGAGATTGCCGCGACACCACAGATCGCCCAGCAGCAGGCAATTCAACAGCAGGTCCTCCTCCAGCAACAACAGGCTATCCTGCCTCCGGGCTCTGCGACCGCTGGCCCAGGACGCGAAGTGCCAAGTGCTCATCTGCAACGAGAGCAGCAGCAACAGAGTACTACCCCGCCAGTCTCGGCGCCGGCGGCATAATTTGATTGTTTTCGTCTAGCCCTTCTATACCCACCGAACTTCTTACTCTCATCCCACCTACATTCCTCTTGTCTCCAATCAATGCTTCCTATCACGGTTTTGTTACGATATCACTGTAGTCTACCGTTCTTTCTTTTATTGTATACTCTATTTTCAAAAGGAATTTTTCGGCTTGGTCGCAATTTGTAATGGAATTGCTGGATAACCTCCCTTTTCCCATGCGTCCTCATGGAGAGATGGGATTAGATACATAGAACAATGGATAGATACACGCACGTGACGTATATGTCTATGAAGATGATTGGAGCACTGGTAGCCAGCGCACTAGTCTAAATCATCGTTCGCGCGCCTTATTCGAAACGACCTGTCTCCTTCAATGCCTGCCCGAGGGTTTGAAGTACCTGCCCATCATCGCGTTCTTTACCTGCCACCTGAATTGCCTTGACAATGAGAGGGTACAGCCATTCAAGATGCTTGCGGTGATGACGTGGAGCATCATCTTCCGAGTCGGTCATTGCCGAGACAGTTTTCAGGACTGGTGGATCCGGAATAGCAGAAGGTTCGCTTTGAAGCTGAACCATGTGGACAAGAAGATGAAGCAAAGCCTTACGTGCAGGCGTAGGTTGAGGCATTAGACCGCGCAGAGGCTGGTCGGCGATGTATGCTTTCAAAGACATGGCGCAGCGAAGCAGGAGGTAAGGAGAGACCGATTGAGCTAGCAGAGTCTGTGGGGATGGCGTCGATGCATCATCGGCACCTGCACTTGTAGCAAGTTCGAAGAGAGTGTCCATGAGCGCGTAGGCCATTTTTGGGCGCAGGGTCGGCGGAGGGTCGAAAGTACGGCCTGAGCGGACTTTGTAAAAGTCCTGAAGAGGGTTCTTTTCGATTGAAGTGGCCGGTAGATCGAGTCGTTGGGGCGGGTAGATGAATGATGAACTGAAAAGAGCGTACGCGAAGTCGCGGCGGACTGAGCTTGCGATTGCTGACGCTCCGAGCGAAGGTAGAATCAATGTCTTCAGGCGGGTGAATGCGGCGATATCAAATGACTCGTCGGTTTGGATGCGGACATTTGATAGCTGCTGGGCTTGGAAACCACGGGCAGAGACGATGCCGTGTGTAGCATCCACGACGCATTGCCAGAAGCGGGTTATCTCTGCAGCGTTGGTCTCGCTATATTGTTTTTCAACATAAGGGACTGCGACTTGTAGTACGTTCAAGGAGACGGTTGAGGCCTTTTGCCACAGGAAAGGCTCGCGGTCTTTTCCTTGCCATGTGTACTTCTGCCCGATTGGCCCATTGAGACGATCGAGGATAGTTGTCAGTGCACCATTGGTGAAAATGTCTTGCTTTATACCAAACTCAGCGATGTACCAGCTGATGAGATCGATGATGGCCTTCGAAAAGGCCACAAATGTAGGCCTTCTCGAGTCACTGTCCGCACTCCATTGGGATAGTGCCGAAGCAGAGAGCTCAGCAAGACACAAAAGGATTGCATCCTGAGACTCCTCTTTCTCCAAACACAGAGTTTTGATGCAGTCAATTACCAGCGCTTGGACGGTGGAAGGTCGATCAATATCTGGTGAATAGAGCGGGGATACCGAATTCCACACCAGCAGTCGCAAGTGGTTTAGGATCTTTTCGATATGTTCCGTACTCAAATCGTCTTTGTAGAGACGATACACTTGTTGGAATGTTTGGATATAGGCCAGCGCAGCATCTTGATTAGGTCGATCCAAATCGAGTTTGGCTTCGTCACTGGCGGGGTGTCCATTAATCCACAGATCCCAAGCACACTGAAGCGCATCTTTGCTCAGCCCAATGGGAGACTGCACTCGGATGAGGATAGACGAGATACTAGCAAACGTGGCTTCACTGAATTCAAGGAGATGCATCTCAACCAAGGCTTGCAGGTACTTCAGAAGTCGGGTCCATGACTGGTCGAACTTCTCATCGCTCACAATGGTTTCGAAGAAAGTTGTGATCAGATGAGTAACTCCATTGATCATCACGACCGTCGTATCCACCCAGGATTTCAGGTCATTTTTCACGGCTTTGGGCTCATTTAGTGTGCTTTCAATTTGCTCCACCATCAAAAAGAGGACTCTATTGAGACACAACCGCCATGCTTTTGGAGAAAGCTGCTGCCCATAGGCATCAAAAATCCTAAGAAGAGTGTGAATCGCGCTATTTCGAATTTCTGATCTGGTATCCGTGGTAACATCCACATTACGAAGCAGCAGCAGAAGCCAGAGCGAGTTTCTCGAAACAGACAGGTCCTTGGATTGGGCGAGATCACCCAGAGCTTCTTCACTGACAGAAGCATCAACATGACTCTCAATGGAGAATTCTTCGATTTGTCCCTGGAGGAAGTCGGATACAGTCCAGAAAAATGAGGTGGTTGTAAGAGAGATGTTGAAATCCTGTGTTTGAGAAGCAAAGCTCGACAGCGAATCTACCAGGCTCAAGAGACAGGCCGCAGGCAACAAAGAGAGGAAGTCAGATGCGACCAGATGCAGTGACTTGTACGCAGCGCGAACTAATCTTGGCCCGGCTGGCAGGCCGGATGATCTGCGCTCAGTGGGTAAAGATAGCTGATCACTACTCTCCACCTTTGCGACACCTTGAAAGACACCGGATATCAAATCGAAGGCAAGGTTCCATCCATCTTGGAAGGTTTCTGCATACTGCTCAAGAATATTTTGGAGAACTTCTAGGCTCTGCTCATGGATCTCAACCACTGTAATTGGAAGAGACTTCGAAGAAACCAGATCTGATGCATACAAAGATGTAACTTGATCCTTGAGAGTTTGGAGATTCCGTGTCTGTACCTTGTTCTGTGTCTCCTCTTCATCGCCATCCCTGGGTCTCATCGTCAAAAAGACCAATGAGTTCAAAATCCCGCTTGCCTGCAGGCGGAGATTTGGGCTAATCACAATGTTTGCAGAGATTGAGATGAGACTTCGTGTCAGCAATTGCCAGGCGTTGCTATCCGCTGCATCCAATGAAGATAGTCTCTCTAGATTTGCTCTAGCCAATTCATTTCCTTTGTCTAAAACAAACTTGAGTTCCTCATCTTGCATCCTTGATTTACCCACCGTGTGTGAAACGCGCCGGGCATTCTGATGCATGCGTCCAGACTGCCGGGATGGCTGTGGCGACCGGGGGGTCTCGGATACCTGTTGGACTTCCTCTTGCTCGTCTCGCTGTTCTGTGAATGAGGAAAGCCCCAGAAGGGCAAGAAGAATGTCTTGGAACGAATCAGTGGGGTAATCACTGGTGCTTTCAAACAGCTTGGAAGACGCAGCCTGTACGGCAATTACTTCTGCGCCAAGATTCGCAGTGGGAACATCATGCCCTGGAGTGCCTGGAACTTCCGCTGCGCCACTGGCTGATTTAACCATTGCGCTCGAAGAAATCCCAATGACCAGGCCAGTATACTGCAATGTCTCGAGCAGAATAGACCAGGCTGGCTGGTCCAAAGTTGGCCCCAGTGCAATACCAAGATTGATTAGAGCTCGGAGACAGAGGAGGTTTCTGGTGCTCAGAGACACAGGTGGGCCATCTCCAACTGATGAACCTGTTGAATCCACCGGCAATGAATTGGTTCGTGAGAAATCGGTACTTTTTCGCTTTTTCTGAAAATCATCATGGGCCTGGGATCCTGTGCCAGCCGGTGCACCAGAGGTCTGCGCCTTAGAACTACCAGTGCTTGCAGGCATGGCTGCCTTGCCGAGTGTTGTGAGAAAAGCATCTCGGGGCACTGATAGCCTGAGCAAACCTGCGACATGGGCCAATTTCTGAAATGCTCGAACCAGATTGTGGTAGAATTCATCGTCAAGGGAGGCGTGCAAAAAAGTTGAGCATGCTGCAAGTACAGCAGGCCAACAATTTTCAATAATGCCCGCACATGTTTTGATAGCGGAGAATTGTATATGGGACTGCAGTTCCAAGGGATTTATTGGTACTGAGGACTTCTTGAACGAAAAAGATGCTTGTGTTCTCGTCGCATCTGGTGATTGAAGGTCCTGAGACGATCTAGCCGAATCAAGCCCCTGGTCAGGAGTATTGGCCAGTCTGTTCTTCCGTTTTTGCTTCAGATCCGGGACTGTGAGTGGGAGAATGAACTTTGCAAGCCCTTCAGCAAAGGCGCTAATGCAGTTCAGGACAAGACTATAAATGTAAGTCTCCGGAGGCAGCGATGGCTCTGTCTTATCCAGTAGCTCAATGTAAGGTGTTCGGACGACACTCCACTGAGTGCTGATACCCGGGACCCTCATCTCAGTCTGAGGTACCGATGTTCCAATGACGCCCGCTACACCACCAGTCTCAAGAGCAATCTGATCCTCCGTCACAGATCGTGAATGATCGGCACGCGGCGGTGATGTTGACTGGTTGCTGACGCCAATCAACGAGGGTTTTTCAGAAGCCAGTCGCACAAAGGAGGCCATATGATCCCGAAGGATATTTTTTCTGCCTTCCTCTGCATCATAAAGCGAGTAAATCTGCCGAACAACACCCGGTTCAGAATAGAGGCCCCGGAATAATTCCATGCACAGAACTCGCTTCCATGGTGCAGTCCCATCAGGTTCAAGTAAATGCGTCAGCAGACCAAGGACCATTTCGCATTCTGCGGTTAAGAGAGACATATGGCGCTTGAGCAGAATAAGAAGAATCCGAGTTACTCGGACTGTCTGGGAAAATGTCGTTCTCTCAGATAAGCATCGGACAATCAACGGCACTAAGCGAACCCGCAGTACTTGAGATAGCTCCGGGTGTCCTACAAAGAGGCGGCCACTGTTAAGTATGATGCTCTCAATAAGCTCGAGAACGAAAGGAGGCGAAAGGGTTCTCGTGCGAAGAAATTGCAATTGTTCACCATCAATGAGGCGACAAAGATCATCCAGGACCTTGTAAAGGGAGTTAGTAGAGAATAGCGGCGACAAGCTAGACAAAAACTAACCTGTAAAGCATCATATGAAAACTGTCCAATTTCTACAAACTGGCCGTCGACTTTTACGGTCTTGTTAATTTTGCCATCAGTGGGTAGCTTGTCCTCGCTAGAGACCCTCTCGAAAGTCGATACAACTAGTTGTTGAAGCGTAGCAGCGGCAGTACTGCTGACCGCGATTTGTTTGCTTGCCTGTAAAGTTGCACATATCTCCAGTGTGTTTGCGAGAAGATCTCCGCTAAGGTCATTGGAGTAAAATTGCAGTAAAGAAGGCAGTGATTGAAGAATCTTGAGTTGAATATCAAGACCTATCCGGCGTCAGTAACTTTCGCCTCATCGTTAGGTGTTGCTTGTATGTTGCTTACTCAGGTTAGTCGTTTCTCGCAGGCCTGCAAGCACATCCTTCAAACGATGCGATGGCAATGCTCGCGATGCAATCAACCTTTGAAGGCAGATCACACCTATTCCAGCAAGTTTTGCATGTCGAGTATGACATGCAATGACAAATGGCTCAACAAAGGCCGGCTTGCGGATAAGGTCTATATCATACTTTAGCTACAACCCATAATCGACATATATAGAATCAGACCATACCTGCTGCTATTTGCGCCTCGGATGTCGAGGGTAACGCTTTTAACTCATTTAGCGATTGCTCTGCTGCCTGGATTTAGTTCGGTTAGCCTTGTTATTCAAGGGGATTATTCGGGGGAGGTAAGACCAACACTTCGAAGATCAGAATTCTTTCGTCTAGACTCTTGAATGAGGTTCGCAAGCTCCGTCTGCAAGAATTGGGAAGACATCTCTAATCAACGAGCTGCATCAACGCATGGCCGACGCCGATATTCCTAGTGACCGCTCCCCGTGTCAATGGAACAGGGAGCTTTTGAACACGGCTCCTGGGTGGTTTTTGCAAAGAGTGTCAGTCTCAAAGACTCCAGACTTCTCTATCCTTCAGACTTTACGACACGATCGCGCTTGTCGCTCCGAAAGTTCAATGCGAATCGAAACGCAGGTCAACAAATCCCCCGTGGCATCTCCAAAAGCGCCAAGCAATTCCGATAAGACACGTATCGCACGTGACCCTTCGTCATTAAGCCGTGCATGAGCGGCCGGAAAGTGCCCCTCCTCATTCATCACGAATTCTCCCCGTCCGGTGCCTCTGTCCTGTCCAGTCTCGTTTCATAAAATATTTCCACCATGACTGCCACGGTGCCAAGAAACTTTAGGCTCCTTGAGGAGCTTGAGAAAGGAGAGAAGGGTCAGGGTGCAGGTAGGATATCCATTGATTCCGGAATTTAGAGGCACAAACACTAACTTGTTTTGTTTTCAACAATCACAGAGGCCTGCTCTTACGGACTTGCTGATGGCGAAGATATGATGATGAGCAACTGGAATGGAACAATTCTCGGTCCTCCCCACGTTGGTTTACCCCACTACCTACTCTGCCCATCGTCGCGTGCCTCCCGTCGCTAACATTAGACCGGATCAGAGCGTCCATGAGAACCGGATATACAGCGTGAACATCCACTGCGGACCCGAGTACCCCGACAAGCCCCCTACGATTCAATTTATCTCTCAAGTCAACGTTCCCTGTGTCGACCAGCGAAGTGGAAAGGTAGGATGAGACCAAGTACCAGAAGCATGGAGGCACAATTGCTAAGACGACCGAATACCCTAGGTTGACCCAACAAAGCTTCCTTGTCTTGCTCAGTGGAAGCGCGAATTTACCATGGAGACCGTTTTGATCGATCTTCGCCGGTTCGTTCTTTTCTCCGCTTCGTTACTTGTAGCTTTGTCCAGCTAACTTGCATTCAGATACATGGCTCTGCCCCAGCATAAGAAGCTGTCTCAGCCGCCAGAGGGCTCGACTTTCTAAACCGCATTCCCATAGGTTCACTAGGAACCCGGAGTCTCACGGTCATCTTTCTCGAGGTTTAATTGCTTTTCCATGTCCCTATGATGATTTTCTTAGAGCGTGTATAGTCTATGCATAATAGCATTGGCGCGGTTTCTTGTAAAAAAATATTTTCAAAATGACCTTTTTCCGTCCGTAGTATATGAATAGCCTGCTCGGGCATGATTAGTTGTTACTATTGGCTACCTAGAATGATACGTAGGGATAATCATCCGGCACTACCTGCCACCTCTGGCTATTAAAATAATTAATGTCGGTAATTCGTATACTTCCAGCAGTCCTATCCTAAGAACCAACTGCTTGGAATAAAAAATAAGATAAAGAATTTGGTAAGACATGCATTGAAATTTGTGGTGCAGCCTTGATGCAACCTCGTGTCCACTCGTTTTAGATGGAGCTGGTGAACCAAAGAATTCCGTATAGTAAGTACATATTCATTCTTTATTATATTAATCTCATGTCATTATCTTTCTTTTGTTTTGCATTGTCAGATCTACTCGAATCCGGGGAACATGGTCACGTGTTGACTGTATCCAAATCACATGTCGGAGCTTCCGCAATTTCTCCCGCATCTTTGCTTGGACGGAATGCATAAGGTGGTCGTGCCAAAGCATTCTGGGGTTCATCGCTTTGCTTGTGAGTCAAAATTTTGGTTTTTCTTTACTCAATTGTTCAAACTGACATCTGTTTTCCCCCAGGTCTGGCACTTTATCGAAGCCTTCTCCGACAATGTTCTCCTTCGACGAGTAATGCACCATGGCTAGGCGAGACCAGATTCCTCGCCCAGCAGAGATTCCGCAGATATAAAGATCTCCAAAGCCCATCACAGGTAGCAAATGCCTTGAAAGCCGGCTATCAGGTAGGTTATATCAAAGCTTCCCTCGGGCAATCTACTATACCATTCCTTGTGCTAAGCTATTGGCTTTCTAGGCTCTGGACCTGCTTGACTCGGCCTCGAAAGGAGACAGACAGGATGAGAAGCAAATCACAACAATACTCGCGCAAGCAAAATCCATCAAAGAGAAATCCTCTGCCGTACAGAGGGAGATCAGTCGATCGAAATCCCCGAGTCCTCCGAAACCCCTCTCTGAACGACAGATTCAAAGGCAAAAGTCTGTTCGTCACGAGAAAGAGACTTGGCTGCGACATCCGAATGCCGAATCAGTCCTCTCACGCCCCAAACCAAAGGTGAGCGGGAAGCGACAAGTGCCGGTGCTGGTCAATGCTCGTGGAGTGCCTTTCCTACGCATTAAGAAGCCGCAGCCTAGGAACCTCAGTGGTGTCATTCGGTCGAAGCTAGAGAAGCGCTGGCATCGTATTGAACTGAGAGAACGGCTGCAGGTGGAACTCTTATTCGCCAAGGACGAAGACGCCTGGGACCATCTCACAAAGACGAAGGCTGGAGATCCAACATTATGGTCTGCAAGCGTTAAAGCATCCCTAGATGACGTTTGTCAAAAAATCAAGCAGACAGATCACGATAATCGTGAAATGTCGGAGCGTATGTGGCAGGTTGTGCTTGATGAGCGCGAGCTGGCTGCAAAGGAAGAGAAAGAAAGACGGGCGGCGGAGGGAAAAAGCCCTACAGGAGGATGATGATGATGCCCATATACTCAAATTTCTTCATTTTCGGCGGATTATCTGCTAGTACTTGGAGCTTTTTTCTCCACCTACTTTTGGATTTCCCGCTTGAGTTTGTATTATATCGCGAAATGATACCCCATTCTTGTCTGATGTATTGAAGCAATATTTGCATTTAAAGCGAGCAGCTCATATCGACATATCCATGCATAAATCTAAGCAGTGACCTTCAGCTTATCAATTGTAGGCATAGCATCCTCATCTTCCTCATCATAGTCACCCTTGCCAGCCAGTCCCCTCTCCCACAACTGTCGCCCAGTAAGCTTCTTCTCTTCCTTCCCAGACCTCTTCTTCTTGTCCTCAGCCTCTTTCTCTTCCTTTTGTCGCTGCTCCTCGTCTGCAATCTCCTTTTGGAACTTGGCCATCCACTCCAAGAATGTCTCCCGGTTGACCGGTGTTCCCCGGAACTTTGCGTTCTCTATCTCCTCCAATTTGGCAGCGACCTTCTCCCTCTCAACCTGAACGGCATTGGCGCGCTCCAACATGAGAGCCTCGGCGCTTTCCTTCAGCGCGCTCACGAGTGTAAACACCATCGCCATCCCCATATTCTCTTCAATGGTCTCCTGCAGCGATTCAAGTAGTTGGTCCCGGTCCTCTTGGATATCTAGCCTCTGGTACCTGGCATTGGGTGGAGAGGAGATGTTCAGTTGTGGGGCGACATCGGGGTATTCTTCTGGGTATGAAACTTCCAGATATATCACAGGCTGCTCGGTTTCTTCAGGGTCGAATTCGGGGTTATCGAGCGTTATCGATACTTTGTATGCATTCTCGGAGATGTCTGGAGGCGGGGAATATGGAGTCAGTCAAGGTTTTCTTCCTCATACATGAGCTGATCTGGGTGGTAGGGCAGTAATTCACCTGTAATCTCATCTGGGAAGATTGAGTCCAGAACCTCTCGCTCCTCGACTTGATCTTCGCGACCCATTTTTGCGATCCGCCTGCGGATTGGAGGGGTACCGGGTAGGAGAGTAGAGCGGGGTGAGGGTAGCAAAGTCGAATATTGTGTAGTCGAGTACTTAGACTCGATCACAAGAATATGTAGAGACCGTGTAAAAGAGGAACTATCTGAACGGATATGTATCGTATCACTGTCGCGAAATAATGCAGTGGAGGGAACGTCCCACATGCAAACCGGTCAAACAGCTCCAATTTTAGGATTTGAGAGCTTCACTTTTTTTAATTCCGTGTCCCGCATTTACCAATAACTCATATTTTCTCATTTGTCCACTTGTTGATTTTGTTCATACATATTTATCGAATAGATCTGTCATGGGAAAACCTAGACCGCAAAAGAAAAAGTCTTCCAAATCCCGTGCAAAGTCCGTCCTCGGCCCTGGTGGCTCAGTCTCGAAACACAAAATGGCCCAAACTCCTACCGAAATACTCGATCAAGCCACGATCCTCCTACAGACCGGCCGCGTCGAGGAAGCGTTGGAAAGTGCGCAGCAAGCGCTAGAACTTACAGCTGGCAACGGCAATGCGCAGCTGCCCGCATTGAACTTGCTGGGAGAAATCAACGTTGAGCTGGGAGATGTCGATACCGCTAGAGAATGTTTCCTGCGCTCCGTTGAGCTGGACCCCACTGGATCGTTACCAGAATCCGAGGGTGGCGGTGCAGAGAAGTTCATGTGGCTTGCTCAATTGAGTGAGCAGGGTGGAGTGGACAGCGTCCAGTGGTTCGAGAAGGGTGTTTCCTCTCTGCGCCAAACTTTGCAGTCGCTGGAAGGAAAGACTGGTGCGGAGGATGTTGCCAGTGCTGAAGAGAAAAAGATTAAGCTGGCGAATGCACTCTGTGCCGTTGCTGAGATTTACATGACTGATCTTTCGTGAGTTTTACTTCACCAATTACCAAGATCTAAGTACACTGCTAACCCATGTCTTGTTCTTTTTCAGCTGGGAGGAAGATGCAGAGGCTCGATGCGAGTCGCTTATTACAGAGGCTCTTGCTGCTACACCTGAGGCCCCGGAGATCCTTCAGACTCTTGCCTCTATTCGGATCTCACAATTGCGAACTGAAGATGCCCAGGCAGCGCTGAAAAAGAGTATTGGCTTGTGGAAGGATCTGGCTCCCGAAGACCCGAAGGTTCCCGACTTTCCGGTGCGCATCAGTCTTGCACGACTTCTCATGGAGGTGACATTGGAGTTTGAGGCTCTGGAGGTCCTGGAGCGATTGATCTTAGAGGACGACCAGAGTGTGGAGGCGTGGTACCTCGGCGGTTGGTGTCTGCATCTGCTGGCAGAGAAGCAACAGGCACCCCAGGATATCAAAGAAGATGAATCTGAATCCCCACGACATGCTTCCCTGGTCGCGAGCCGGGAGTGGCTGAAACAGAGCTTGAAGCTTTACGACCAACTGGACTACGAGGATGATCGTCTTCGGGATCATGCCTTAGAAATTGTTCAAGGAATTGACCAAGAGATTGGAGAGGATATGGATGACAGTGAGGCGGAGGGCGAGGGTGAAGACTGGGATGGGGAGATCGACATAGAGTCGGACGATGAGGATCACGAGATGGCTGATTCATGAATGTTTGATAGATAAAACAAAAGTGAAATGATGATCTAATGCATGCATGTCTATATAAATTATGTCTTTCTCTTTGAAGTTTGAATTTGCTTCTCGCAACTATCTGTCTCTTTGTTGATATCAAGGATAAAAAGACTTCTCTTTACCCTTACTTTGCCCATCTTCTCTACCAAAGTTCAACTTCGCCACTTGAACCGCCTCGGCCCGGATAAAGTTGTCTCCGCGCATGCAGAAGCCGATTTTTTGTCGACATTGCGCAAACAAGTCGTCGAGGTAGTCATATAACTCCTGCAGGATGGACCTGGTACCACCGTCAAACGGGGAGACTCTGGTGAAATCACCCATGGTCGATGTGGATGCCGTGGACGTGAAGCAGGTCGATGAGGAGACGGTCGCCCTGGAGGTCACCTCCGAGTTTGAAACCGACTCCGATGATTCAGATGGCGATGACGCCGATTCTGACTGCGGGAGAGCCATCCAGTTCCTTCGTGACGACCAGCTGCATGAAGGTAGGTTTTTCCGTTATTGCGTGGATGTCTCCCGTCTTACCCCGGACATCCCCGCTACCCGGAATCCACCCTTGCAAAGATATTAACATTGCTTCATTCATATAGTTCCGGGTGGCTGTACTTTAGAAGAGGCTGTTGCATTTCGCAAGCGTCTGCATGATGTCGGCAAGGTTGCTTTTGTAGAAGAGACTATTGTGCTTGAGACTGTCACGGCGAAGAAGCTTTGCACGGCCTTCGGCATCAGACCGCCAGAGTTTCTGGAAAATGCCCCAGACGAAGCCTATCATCCGCTTCTTGCGGTCGCTATCTCACGGGAATTCTCAAAGCGGCCAAAGCTTCCTCAGTACAATACTATTGAGGACGCTGTCAACCTGCTGCAAAAGTCCAAGAACATTATTGTTCTGACCGGTGCCGGCGTATGTCCAATCCTCATCATCCATTCATTCTGAGTTTAAATACTAAGTATATTTCTGCTGGGCCTCTAGATTTCAACAAGTCTTGGTATCCCTGACTTCCGTTCAAAGGATACCGGTCTCTACTCAAAACTGGCGCATCTAGGCTTGAGTGATCCCCAGGAAGTATTTGACATCAATATCTTCCGGGAAGATCCTAGCATCTTTTTCTCAATTGCGAAGGATATCCTTCCTACCGAGAAGAAGTATTCCCCAACACATGGATTTATCAAGCTTCTGCAAGACCATGGAAAACTCCTGACGAACTACACGCAAAACATCGATAACATCGAGGCAAATGCGGGTGTTCTTGCAGAAAAGATGGTGCAGTGTCATGGATCTTTTGCCAATGCTACCTGCGTCAAGTGCAATTACAAGGTCCCCGGCGACGCGATCTTTGATGATATCAGGGAAGGCAAAATCCCGGAATGCAAAGCGTGTATACAGAGCATCGAACAGGAGGCTCTGAAGCCACAAGGCCTGAAGCGTAAGCGGAGCTCGAACGGCAACCAGAAAGATCGCAAGGAGGAAAGCTCCGACGAAGAGGACTACGAAATCCCCACTCCCGGTGTCATGAAGGTCAGTACGCACGAGTCGGCCTGTGTGCCATTTCGTCTAACTAACTTTATCTTTGCAGCCTGATATCACCTTCTTCGGTGAGGGCCTCCCAGATGAGTTTGGTCAGCGCCTTATTCACCATGATCGGGAACTGGCGGATCTGGTCATCGTCATTGGAACCTCGCTTAAGGTAGCCCCCGTTGCAGAAGTGCCGGGAATTTTACCGCGTAATGTCCCGCAAATCTACATCTCACGTACAGTATGTTCTCCTGGTAAATACCCCGTTGCGATGATACCTTGTACTGACTTATCTTTAGCCTGTTACTCACACAGATTTTGATATCGATCTTTTGGGTGACTGTGATGTGGTGGTTTCAGAGCTTTGCCGCCGAGCCGGTTGGAACTTGCAGCACCACATGATTCCCGCAGATGAGAAAGTAGAGATCACTCCCGTGGAGGGATACGAATCACGACATGTGTTTAAGGTGGTCGGTGCATAGCGTCGGAGTTCGGTAATAGCTTCTCTGACAGATGGCGTTTCGGTTTTCGTTGAATGTTTCGTGGCTGGGTTGATTTCCTCGCTTTTTTTGGCTTTGCTATCGTTATTTGGGTAGATTTCCACTCGGGTTGGTCAGCCAATACCATTATGAATTTCAGGGTGATTGTTTTATGTGTTTTTCATGAGGCTCTTCATGAATTGGTCAATTCTCATGATTTTGAATTTCGACGTCCCGACATTTGGCACCTAGGCACAGCCCTGAAAACTTAAAATAATATACTCTATTCTGATTTATCATTAAAATCTAAATCTTGAGGTATTGATAGTGGCCTTGAAACATTGCAGGGTTGATGTTGAACTAAACTATGCGTTCTTACTACAAAGTATATATCGGCAAGACCCGTTCATCGGAGAAACGAAAAAATCAGTCCCGCAGTTCACACCCCACCACACCTTGTTCTGGTGATCAACATTCCACGAAACTACGCCAATTAAAAAGGGATAGAAATTCATACCCTTTGCCATGGAATTCCTTATCCGGCTTGCCCAATGGCATGAATCCTTCCGCGTCGCGGAACTGAAAGCCGTGGCCACAGTCATCGGGGCCGACATTGAGATTATTTCCTATGAGGACGCTGTATGTGATGAAACGCAGCTTCTTCCAAATCTTTGAAAACTTTGCATTCTTTCTCGGCGAATTTCTGTTTCGTCTGCGCCGAGCCTCTGCTAATGAACCCCACTAGTCACCATATTGCATCGTCAAGCTCCCAGATGAAGCAGCTGCACGCGCATTGATCGCGCGCTGCATTTTAGCCAAAGACATCTATGAGCTATGGGGTCATGGAACCAATTATGAAGAAGTCCACGCCGATGTCAAGCAACGCACCCCACATCTCTGGGCCCAATATGAAACCGTTCAATTCGGCTTCGACTTGGATGCATACGTAGGAAAGCGCAGCCAAGCTAAAAGGGTAGAGATCATCAAGTCATTCTCCTACTTGGGCTTCCACGGTCCTCTCAAATTGAAGAATCCAGAAAATCAGTGGTTGATTATGGAGAGATACCTTTCTCCTAGTGGAATACCTGGTGCCGAAAGAGAGAAGAATCCCGAGCCACTGAATATCTACTTTGGACGCTACCTGGATAAAAGTGGCCGGGGTATTATCGTCGACTACGATTTGAAAAAGCGGAGCTATATTTCCACTACATCTATGGATGCGGAGCTGAGTCTTGTGACGGCGAATATCGCGCTTGCGGCGCCTGGAAAGGTCTTCTATGATCCTTTTGTTGGCACTGGAAGTTTCTTGGTGGCTGCTGCGCACTTTGGGGCTCTGACTATGGGCTCGGATATTGATCCTCGCAGTTTCCGTGGAAAGGATGAGGAGCGCAAACATGGTGAAATTGCTTTATTGCGTAACTATAAGCAATATGGCACCATGAGCAAGTTTGTCGATGCTTTCACTTCGGACCTCACCAATACCCCTTTGCGAAACGGTCAACTTCTTGACGGTATCATTTGTGACCCGCCCTATGGTGTGCGTGAAGGACTTCGGGTTCTGGGAACTCGAAACGGGAAGGTTATTGAGCCAGTCGTGATTGATGGTGTTCCTGCTCATTAGTATGTCATCCCCAGCCTTGAACTATCACTGACGCTGTTGAGGATGCCGAGCTGACTTCTCCAATAGCCGAGCTGGATATATTCCGCCTAAGAAGCCCTACGGATTCGAAGCAATGCAGAAAGATATTCTCGATTTTGCTTCTAGAACCCTTGTTACGAATGGTCGCCTCGCCATGTGGATGCCAACGGCTATCGAAGGCGATGACTTGAAGGTGCCCATGCACCCGAACCTGGAGGTCGTCAGTGTTTGTGTTCAGTCTTTCGGCAACTGTACGTGACAAACCTATCCTTTCCTGGAAACGGACGTGAAAAAGACTGATTCATTACAATATAGGGGCCCGTCAACTTATGACCTATCGCCGTCTTCCAGAAGGTGAAGTCTCTGATACCTCACAGGGAAGAACCAAGGTCGACAAGACCGGTATCACGGCAAGCGAGGTCAATGAATTCAGACGGAAGGTATATATGCATATATGGCTACTTATCAAACAAGATTGCTAACCCCCCCGATGTAGTACTTCAACAGATTCCAAACCAAAGGGACCGCAGACTAGCGGAGAAAAGACTGTCGACATCCAAAAACTCGTGATGTCAAACATCCCCAGGCCAAAAGGGAGCTGACCAGCACGTCTATCTATACATCATGGGCCATAAAATTTTGAAAGTTGGTCGTCAAGAGATAGAGAGCACTCGAGCAGCATCTTTATGCTAGTAGAGCACTCATAGTTTACCCCGATCGACGAGATCAGCCGAGAGATCGATACCCTCTTCTCTGTGGATACGTTTGATCTCCTGTACCAGTTCAGCTCTCATGGCACGGGATAATTCCTCAGCCTCATCATCATCAAGTTCCGAGCGCTGTCCACGACCAAACATGGCGAACCCAGGCTTATGGACACCCTCTGTCTGAGGACGGGGAATGATGTGGAAGTGGACATGAGGTACCACTTGTGCAGCCCGAGCACCTAGACTAGAATTAGAAACTTCTTTCCGTCGCATATCTTGCAGAAAAGATAGAAAATAAATACACGATAAAAATACTCTTAAAATAAAAAGAAGTGATTTGGGGAAAAATCCGATCAAACATACCGTTATTCTGTACGACATTCCAATGTCTATCCGGATCCTCACCGAAGATAGTTTTCGTCACAACTCTTGAGATGATGGGGAGCCATTTCCCCATCTATGCAAGGAATCAGTAGGGAACAAAACAAAAAGACAGATGAAAAGTACAATACGGGTAGAACTAGTGCGAGACAAATAGTAAGGAGGAACAAAAACAAAAGAACACATACCTCCTGTCCAGCCTGGACGCCCATATCCCCTAACATTTCATAATGGCGTCTCGGAGCCACAAGGACATGACCCGGAGTAAGAGGCATAATGTCCAAAAAGGCCATTACATGTTCCGTAGACAGGATCATGTGGGCCGTTGTCTTTGATGCATCGGAGATTGGACCCGCGGCTGCGGATTCTGATGGGGGCTCATTAAAGGGGGCCGGTGGGTTTGTGGCGGCGATATTGCAGAAAGGACAGCGGTCAGGCATGGTGGAGATTGATTTAGATACAAGGGGGAATAATTTGAGACGAATAGATGGAGAATATTGGTCTGATGGCTGTATGAAAAGCGAGGGGGGAAGTGGATAGATGTGGTTTTGGTTCCCCGCCGCTGTCCGAGAGGCTTGGAAATGAGATATATGATGTCTTAGAGCGCAATAATCTGAACACCAGGTCCAAGGCAAGGCGTGTCGTGAAGAAATAGCTAGGAGTTGGGTTATTCGGTAGTTCCTGGTGTTCATGAAGAGCAATTCCAGGCTAGATGACCGACATCTTCCCGCGGTGGAATCCAACCTCGGTTAATGTAAGATGAAGAACAATCAACGAAAATGCAGGTGAAGGTGATTTAGCGCATCTGATCCTGAAGAAAGAAATGCCTATGTACACCGAGATTAAAAAATAGCACAAAGAATCCATAGAAAGATCAGGATTGCATCCAATAACCACGCTAAGCACCCAGTGCAGAAATCAACTACTCTAACAAAAAGATAAAAACCCATGCTTAAACCGAAGGACCTTGACGCTCATTACCGCTGCCCAACCCATCCAGTATCCATGGAAGACTCCCCACCAGAGCTCTTCCAGGCCCAAGTGAGCCCATAACAAATCTGGCCTTGCCAGCGCCTTTTTTCCATCTGCGATGCCATATTGACAATAAACATGAGAGCTGCACAAGGTGTAACGCATATTCCCCAAGGTCGCAGGAAAACGTTCCAAACGAAGATAAATCCACGGGTGTAAGGAGATAAAATTCCGATCTGAAGAAAAGAAGACAAATAATAAGGTCCGACGCCAGTCACAAAAAAACGCGAATGAGAATGTTAAAAAAGGTATCAGGGCGAGAGACCAGGCACCCCATGCACAGTGAAAAGAAATGAAGAGCCAATCCAGCACAAATAAAAACCCCGGACTGAGCGCCGAACACCACCAACCCATCACAGAAACAAAATGCGAGAGCGCACAAATCAAGTCATCGTAAGAATATGCAAAGAGGTATTCGATACCAGCACAATGAAATGCCAACATATGGAGGAATTCGAGTTTCCCTGGTCGAGCCGCTGGCCTTGGGATCGTCATGAAAGGGTAACGACATGGGCGACACAGGGCTAGCATAACATCGTAAATGGCATCATTACTGTTCGCTCTCCTTGATGTAGGTGTATGGCTCCGAAAGCGAGCTGTCGATGTACAGGTGGTGGTACTTCTTGGCCCACTGACGCGTCAAAATGGAAGCTGGGAACATGTGTTAGCAAACGTAAGGAACCGAAATAGAAGGACAGAATACGACATACCCTTCATGAACTTCTTGCTGGCGTACTTCTTGAAGAAAGCTTCATGGGAAACAGGGCGGTGGAGGTAGTCAATCATCAAGCGGAAGACAGGGTCGATCTCCTCCTCAGTGTATCCGGCGTAGTGGGCCAGAGTAGCGTCCCAGGCTCCACGCTCCAGAATCAGACGGGCAAGGTACATGGCGGCGGCACCAATCTGACTTTGGGGGTAGCACATGAATCGGTGGTCGAGAAGACTGATTTCCATAAGGTACTTGCCGAGGGTTCGGGTCTGGATGTCGTAGTTGTCGGCTTTGGAGATGCGGCGCAAGAAGTTCATTGGGTTAGGGTAGCTCATGTTGTAGTTGAGGGTTTGGAGGATGTGACGTTCGGCATCCAGGATCTCCTTGTCGGAAAAGGTTTCATCGGCGACATGGCTAAAGTTGGCGACATGGGGAGACAGGACTTCTTCATACTTGGACGCAATGAACATGGCAGTGACACCAACGAGCTGCAGACGATCCAAAGCAACTTGCTCCTCTGACAGGAAGCGATCAATGATGTTAACAGCCAGGAAAAGGGTCTCGGGAAGCAGACGGAAGCGGGTGTGGACCTCAATCAACCAGTCGACAAGGATGCCACGCATCTTCCACTCTAGATCGGGCTGGTGGTTAATGTATTCGTGGTTGGGCAGGGTCGAGAGCTCAAGCTGCTGCAGATGATCGAAAATCTCCACAACATACTCAGCGACCATCAAAGGGTCTTCCAAGTCTTCAACATCCAGATCATCCCACTCCTGCTTCCCATCTTGAGTCTTAGCACCCTTGCCAGTAATCTCGGATTCCTCTGTAATAGCGACCTCGTCCTTGACTGATTCCTGCTCCTGGATCACAGTTTTGGTAATAGTGTGGTGCCTTTTGAGAGGGGGCTCATCCAACGACTCCTCCTTGATCTTCTGAGTGCGCTTCTTAGGAGATTTTTTGATGTTGTTGTCGCTGCGGGGCTTGAGAGGACCTGCCCGTGTTGAGTTGGTGCGAGTGACTTTCTGAATGGCGCCAGCCTGGGTAGTGGCCTTTGAAGACAGGGCGGCCTTTACCGTAGCGGGCTTCTTGCCGTCCTTGACCTCAGCACCTTCAGTCTTGTTGACATTGCTGACATCGCCCAGAGCGGCTCGGCGGCGTGGGGGTCCATTCGTGGTTGACAATGCACGCTTGATGGGCTGCATTGGTTTCTTGACTGCGTCGGCAGGTCCATCGCCGAGGGCGGCCTTCGCCCGCGTCAGACGCGTCGAGGGTCCGTTTTCATCGTTCTCATTCATGGTTCCTCGGGAGCGGAGGCTACGGGCCTATGTAGGGGTTAGAGATGGCCAAGAGACAAAGATGATTGCACGCGTTCCAATGCTCAGATGACATGAAGACACATCAAACATTGAAACATGAGCTGGCAGAGGGCTGGAATTGCTTACCGGTGCCATCGTGCTAGACTCGGGAGGAAAAGAAGGAGAGGGGGGGGGGCGCGAGGAAAGAAATACAAAGGGAGAGCAAGATGCTTCTCCTAGTCCTGTTCGGATCAGGTCAGCATTCCGGTCGACATTACCTCAGTGGGGAACCCAAATACCACAGGGTCGAGGTCGAGGTGCACGTACCACGCGTGAATATGTCGTCTGTTCAAAGGGAACTGCACTGGTGCACTTTCCTAAGGACAGTGGACTGGGGTAGGTTGGATGTTATGGTTCGCGGGTCACGTCACATACGATCACGAACTTGATGTGGTGAGAATCCGTGTCGCACTCTGGTTCAGAAGCACAACAAAAACACGCGAAAAGGTGGGATTGAAGGGCGTAGAGGTATTCAGATCACACGTGGAATCTGTACCTAAGGATCGACCCGTGTAATATGGTGGGTGGGAGGGATGTAGAAGGGTATCTTGGACTGGAATGATGGAGGGAAAAGGAAGAAGTCGAAGGCCAAGCGATGTTTGGCCCTATTGTGCTAGCGTGGAAAACCGGTCAAACCTGAATGACGCCCCACTTTCCGAGGGTCGCGGGTTGATATTGCAGGTTTTTCCCACTGAGAATACAATAAAATAGGGTATGCTGGGTATGAGGAAATTGCAAATTAAACACTGGACTGGAAAATGTAATTTGTCTGGACCAGATGTGGGAAAGTCGATCGAAAAATGCAGGGGACAGGACAGGAGAGGCAGGGACGGTATTGGTAACAGTGGATACACGTCGCGGACGAAACGTGAGTCGCGGTGGGTAAACAACCTAGTTGCGGGGCAACGGGGAAGGGCGTTTGAGTTGTGATTATGTCACTGCATATGGTCACGGGACTAGCCACACTTGTCCCGAGATTTGTGGCGGTGTTTTTCGTGAGGCGGTGTCACTAGTCACGTGCACTGACCCCAAGAACTTTTTGTTCTGGCAAAGATACAGCGAGTTAGAGAGCGGAGATCGAGAGCCCTGAGAAGGATTGGGATTCGAGCATCGGATTGTCTTTTCTTTCCCTTCCTCTTGTCCTTGCCATCAAATCTGCTCCTATCTGCCTCCCAATTCTCTCTCAATGATGCTTCAACCCCGAATTGCCCTCCGGGGCATTCGGTTGCCCTTCAGGTGTTTACCTTCCGTACCCTCCGTATCGGCTCGTCGTTTCGCTTCCACCATCAATGAATTCGAGACCCCTTCAAACACCCTTTCGAGCTCGGAAATTGATCCTAGTGCTTCGTTTGCACCGCCCCCAGCTCGCGATACCGCCGGCGTCCTTCTTCGCACATACACTCCTCGTACGCCCGGTGTGCGACACTTGCGCCGTCCAGTCAACGACCATCTTTACAAGGGCCGTCCAATCCACCGGTTGACTTTTCCCAAGAAGGGTCACGCTAAGGGTGGTCGTAACAACTCTGGTCAGGTCACTGTCCGTCACCATGGTGGTGGTGCCAAGCGTCGAATTCGTACAGTCGACTTCATGCGAATGGATGCTGGACCTCATCTGGTAGAGCGAATCGAATATGATCCAGGCCGGAGTGCCCATATTGCGCTGCTTCGTAGCAAGGAAACCAAGAAGTTGAGCTATATCCTTGCCGCCGATGGCATGCGAGCTGGTGAGACTGTGCAGAGTTATATGTCTGGTATTCCGGAGGATCTCTGGAAGAGCATGGGTGGTACAGTTGATCCTGGTGTGCTGGCTGCCCGAACTGCATGGCGTGGAAATTGTCTGCCGCTGCATATGATTCCCGTGGGAACTCTCATTTTCAACGTTGGATTGCGAGCCGGCAAGGGTGGCCAGCTATGCCGCAGTGCAGGAACATACGCTACTGTCGTGGCCAAGGGTAGTGATTCTCGACAACAGGACATCGAGGCCGAGCAACCCGAAGCCGAAAAGAAGCCCCTCTCCATGCGCGAGCGTATGAAGCAGGAGCGTCTGGCCCAGCATATCACTATCCGCCTTGCGAGTGGTGAGGTTCGACTCATCCACAAGGACTGCTGTGCCACCATTGGAGTTGCCAGCAACCCCAACTATCATTATACTCGCTTGGGTAAGGCCGGTCGCTCGCGTTGGCTCAACATTCGTCCAACTGTGCGTGGATTGGCCATGAACGCCATGGATCACCCTCACGGTGGTGGTCGTGGTAAGTCCAAGGGTAACGTTGACCCGAAGAGTCCCTGGGGTATTCCGGTATGTACACCTCATTCACTGCTCCATCATTCACTCAAGATCTATTAAGCTAACTCTATGTGTCCCCCATAGACCAAATCCGGTTACAAGACCCGCCCGAAGTGGAAGATCAACAAGGCAGTCGTACACGCCAGACCCCGCAACCAAGGTCAACGTCGTCGTGGATACAACTAGAAGTCTCACCTTGGGCATTTTTTCCCGCTCATTGGTAGACACGGCAGCTGCCTATCCTGCATCCCTCTCCGAGACATGTTTTCTGTTTCAATTTATACCTCGTCCCAATTGCATGCGGGATGGCTGTACGATATCTTGCCTTGTATTTTTCTCTCTTCGCATTCATCATGTCTTGTTCATTCCACTGTGCACTATAGCTTATTTGCCACTGGTTGGAGCTTGGGGTATGGGATGCTGTTGTTGTATAGTATGGTGGCTCAATGCCATTCGCACAAAATGGAAATCAATAGATATAAATTATGTTTGGCTTGAGCTTCAAGAGTATGAAACGCTGTCATATAACCTTGGAAGCATAAAGCATACGTCTCAAGGTTGATGGGTTTGAGCTCCAGCATGGATCAACGTGATTGCCAAGCCTTTCTAGGCAGCGCCGTCGTGCGTAAGTTACTTGGACCTCTCAAGCGCCGATCTGGTACCCCCAGGGCCACCGACACTTGTCATAGGAGCGATAATAAAAAATAATAAAACCATATTAAATTCACGTCTCCACAGTATTGTCTCGAAGACTTTCGAAGTTTTTTTTTTGAAAAAGGGTTTCGGGTCGTCACAACTTGATAAAGGAGCCCAGGGCCAAAGAAGCTCACCTTGCCCTGAATGCCAAAAGTGCCGCCGTCATCCATAAAAACTTTCTGTTCCTACTTATCCCCGCAATAACCAGCAGCCTGTGGATCATGAACTACTTCTGTCCGACTAGTGCATCGTCCAGGCCCGCAACCCTTGTGTCATTTTGAAGATCTCATCAGTGATAAGCGGTGGGCTTGTCAGCCAACTCCTTATCGGTCGGAATCACTACTTGGGCATTTTCGACACCTCGTGGTCCAACTGGTCTCTGGACTAGCCATGGACAATTTCCCGCCCTCCGAGTTCTCACAGGGACCGTCGCAGTACTCTTCGATGCCCACATCCTCTCGAACAGGTTCTTCCGTCTTCGAAAATGATGCGCCAACCGACAGTTTCGCCACGGGCGATAGCAGCTATGTTCCACGCCCCAAGCGCATCGCCTGCGTGGTCTGCCGTCGCAGGAAATTGAGATGCGATGGCAAGCGGCCAAGCTGTGGAACATGCTCACGCTTGGGTCATGAATGCGCTTACGATGAAGTGCGCAAGAAGAGTGGACCCAAGCGGGGGTATGTGAAGCAGCTGGAGGCTCGACTAGGTATGAGACTCGATTCATCGCGTTTGCTACGGCTGTGTTGAGGCTTCAGGGATAATTGCTGACCATATTTATTCGATCAGCCCAGGTTGAAACTCTTCTTAAAGGCCAGGATTCGGATACCACGCAGCGCACTTCTCCCCCTCAACCACAAGAGCCTGCATTCACGGGATCTTTTCAGGATGAATCCGGTCTCGCTCTGCCGGATCTCACAAGCCTTGGAAATGATATGAGCAATACAATTCCTCCACCAACAAATGGAATGGATACGTCTCAGCCGAGTCAATTATTCTTTCCGGAAAACAACAATATCCCGAGCGGCCCTCAATGGGACCTGATCAGTCTAGGACTGGAGGAACCTCTTCCGGCCCAAGATGCGATTGATGAGCTGTGAGTGTGATGTAGCATGAAAATGTCCAGCTCATATTCCTAATTGATTATTTAGGGAGAGCATTTTCTTCGAGAAAGTATATCCGATGATGCCTATCATTCACCGTCCTCGGTATTTCGCAAGCCTCAATCTCGGTCCTAACCTACGACCACCCATTTGCCTGCGCTACATGATGTGGTGCCATGCGGCTTCAGTCACAGACAAGTATTTCTTCCTGCATACCCATTTCTACCAGAGGGCTCGCAAGTATGCCGAGGCGGACGAAATGAAAGGATTCGGAGAGTCCATCATTACTCTCGGGCATTGCCAAACATGGATCCTTATTGGCAGCTACGAATTTCGAATGATCTACTTCCCGCGCGCATGGCTGAGTGTTGGCAAAGCCACGAGACTGGCGCTTATGATGGGTCTCAATCGCCTGGACGGCTCAGGGATTGATGTGAAACAGTCCATGCTTCCACCAAAGGATTGGACGGAACGTGAAGAACGAAGGAGAGTATTCTGGATGGCCTTTTGTACTGACCGATATGCAAGTATTGGAACTGGATGGCCCCTGGTCATCGATGAACATGATGTGGGTTGTTGAAAATCTAAGATTATACGGTTGCGTGGCTAACACAAAGCAGATCATGACAAACCTTCCGGCTTCTGAAGAGTCATTTTTGAAGAGCAAACCACAACGAACACTTCGCCTGGCCGATATTATCGGCGGCGAAGGTGTGTCTACATTGGCTCCATTCGCCTGTGTGGTGGTTTTAGCAAATCTGTTTGGCAGGAATTTAACGCACATTCATCGGCCTCAGCCATCAGATAACGATCACGATCTCAATGGGGGCTTTTGGAAGAGACATCGGAGCCACGATAATATTCTACTTCACATCGCACTTTCTTTACCCGAACATCTTCGACTTCCGTCTGCTACAGATGACGTGAATGTCATCTTCGCCAACATGAGTATTCATACTTCGACAATTTGCCTTCACCAGGCTGCAATTTTCAAGGCCGAAAAGAACAGAATGCCTAATCAAATCATTACCGAGAGCAAGCGTCGATGTCTTGTGGCAGCGAACCAAATTTCCAGCATCATGAAGATGGTCAGCCACGTTGACTTGACCATTGTACGTCCGAAGCTACCATGTTCCCCTTTGAAATTAATCTAACTGGTTATAGTTGAATCCCTTCATGTCCTTCTGTCTATATATTGCAGCAAGGGTTTTCGTTCAGTACATCAAATCGCGACCCGACGACTCAGCAGTGTATTCTTCACTGCAATTCGTTGTTGGAGCGCTTAATGCCATGAAATCCAAGAACCCTCTGACGGAATCCTTCCTCATTCAGCTGGATGTGGATCTTGAGGGCACTGGAATTCAGTCCCAGGTTTCAAAATCTAGTACAGCTTATGCTCAGCAAGCGAGGGTCGGTATTCTCTGAACTTTGTTCTTTCTTGGGGGTCTTTAAGCTAACTTGTTCGTGTAGCAAACGGTTTGCGGTGAATCGGCTGAATGTGGGCCAGTCTATAAGATTCGTGAATCGCAACAAGCTGCAATACCCCCGGCGCCCCCGCAAAATCCTACAAGTGCCGGAAATTCCAATCGGCCCCCTGCTGGAATAGCTACATCTCTTCCCAGCCGGCACAGAGAATCAGCAAACATGGATGCGAGCCATCCTGCGGCTCTCGATCAAACTCACTACTACCCCAACCAAATGCGACATTCCGGCATCAATGGCGAGGCAGGCATCCCTGGAAATATCATAGATGTCGACATGGACTTCTCACCAGACTTCCTTGGGGAGAGAAATCCACCCTCCGATCACCCCACGCCCTCCACATTGAACTCATCTTCAAACACTTCCTACTCAATTTCAGGGACCGACAATCCGTCCCCCGGGAAGAAGCAACAAAACCTGGGAACGGCTCACTCTGGCCAAAACTCTGGTACCATTCACATATCTCCGACAAGCACAGAATCCCCGCAGATGCCAGATATAAACATGAGGCCTGGCCAGGCCAATGCGTTCGACATCCCTCCTGCGTGGGACCTGCCCACGCCAAATCCTGAGTTGAGCAATGTGGACTTCAATGTGAACATGAACTCCTTAAGTGAGGCTCAGTGGGCACAGATTCTGAACAATAATGCCGGTGCGACTGGATGGGATAGCTGGCGCCCTTCATGAGTAGATCAGAACATACCAGTCAAATCCTGATGACTACTTCTTACTATACACAACGCCACCGACTACTCCAGGGCCGAGATACCTGCAATATGTCACAATTTCTGGTCACCGTGAAGAACGATGCACAACATTACGATGACGGCCCTTTCAATCTCTTCTCTTCAATGCGAACTCAGCCTACGGGACTCGCCGGTGTTGGACTTGGGTATGGGACAGGTAGATTTTTGGGACCCTGGCTATACCAAGGTCATGACAGCCAGTGTCTGCGGCGTTTTTGTTCCCCTTTTTGTTACGACCTTATGATGAATGAACAGCTTCAATCTCCAATCTATGTATATTTCTCCTCTTCGAGCCGAGTTTGAGACATATTTGTCTCCTGTCTTTTTAGAAATCCTGAAAGAATAGTCGTCTTGAAATTCTTCAAGGCAAATAATAATTCAACCTCATTCGTTACTCTTGGATCCCAAAGTTATACTGAATAAACAAAGGTGGTGTATTTCTAACAGTCCATATATTAAAGGCCTCCACCAGCTGCACCGACAATCTTCAGCCCCCCAGATCCTCCACTACCAGGCCCATCATGAGTAGTCGAGTAAGCAAGCCAATACCTAGAGGGATGCCATGCAACAGCAGGAATTCCAGCTCTAGTACCAGTAGTCGGAACAGTATACACGCTCTCACCAGTCTCGGCATGGAAAATCTCCAATCCACTCGACGTCGCATCAGGCTCATCTGATGCACCGCAGATAAACCGCCCATCAAAGCTCCAGCTTACACCACGGATTGCACCACCATTCTCGCTGGATAATGTACGGCGGCAGATCCAGTCTGTTGTATCCCATAGCGAGATCAGAGCGTCACTGCCTCCCACGGCCAGGTAGCGACCTGTCGGAGCTAGAGAAATGGCATTACAGGCAGAGGTATGGGCATTTAAGGTGTGAATTGGTTCGAATGAAGGGTATGAGACGATTTTAACACGGCCTTCGCCGGTTGTGAGGAATAGGTGGAGGTCTGGGAAGTCGGGGGTGGCGATGTGGTTTGAGAATGTTGTTGCGTTTGTTTGAACGGATTGAGGGTGGGAGGGGAGTGCGGTATATGTTGAAGGACCAGGCTTAGAAGTGAGATCTGTTGAAGGGCCATTAAAGGCGCCTGTTCCGTTGGAGAGGAGGTGGGGGGAGGAGGTCGATTGAACGGAAATGGGGATTAAAGTATCGTCCTGTTGCGGTTTGAGTTAGCTGCCTTAAGCTTGAGACGGGGATTTAGATATGTCTTACCTTTCTTCCAACAATCATGGTACTTCCATCGGCTGACCAAGAAAGTGTGAATGCTTCTCCGCCGACATCTAAACGACTGACGCAGGTCTTCGAGCGAACATCCCAGAAGCGCACTGTGCCATCTGCAGAGCAACTGGCCAGCTCTGCATCGCGGACAGGGTTGAAAAGGACCTTCTCAACAACAGAAGTGTGGCCACGAAGTTCAGTCGAGTATCGCACATTAGGACGTTCGGGGTTCCAGATGCGCAGCGTCTTATTGGCAGAGCCAGTCGCAATCAGCTGGCCGGCAGGATTCCATGCCAACGTGCGGATACTAAGATTTGATTTCGTCATTTATTGTGCGCATATATCCGGTCGCGTAGCACTCACGTGTGAGATCCTGGTCCCTTTGCGACGGGGTCATGGTAGCTCTGTGTCTTGACGCCGCCGAAGACAAATGCGAAATGTTCCTTGGTGAGGAGGTCTCGACGCGAACCGGGCGCCATTATTGATTTTTTCTGTTGCGATTGCGATTGCTGCTGCTGAAATCGATTGCCTACTGCAGGCGCATGTGTATCAATGGCAATATCAATGGGAAATTCGAGCTTGGGGAGCACAAGCTTTATCTGGCGCGTGGGGGATTCGGACGGCTCGGTGTCTAGGCCGGGATTGCTTTCTGACGGAGGAAACATCTTGTTGCCTCAGGCATGAATGCGGCTCCCACTTTTCCCAATTTATTTGATAACGAACGGAGAAGAGGATGGCAAGTCGATTTTTGCTGATGAATCTAGAGATAAGATTCCATTCATTTTCTCCGGCAGTTAGATAAAGTGTGATTGGGGTAGATGGATTGTTGGTTTTTTGAAGTATTTATACCCATGCAGGAATAGAATCCACAAAGAAAAGCCGCGCTTGCTAGGCCATTCAATCTGCTGTAGACCTTATAATAACCTGCCTAGGTATTCAATTCTACAGTCTAACTTCAATTGGCAATTGCGGCTTCATGTTTTACTCCACTATACATACTACGCATCACCTAACAGGCCGCTTTTGAACTTGCCTTAACCATTAAGTCTTGTTTTGCTAGAACATTTGTTGGCCATCTAGATAGTGGTGCTTGGCTGATCCAAGTTTCAATTGATTGGCACATAGTTATATTGTGTATACATCCTCACAGGGGACTAGATTCTAAAGAGCCCACAAGTGCATACATGCATATGGCCAACAAAGATTTGCTTGGCACAAACGGCCTAAGAACCAGGCATGATGATCAATTGAATATATTATACCATCCATCTTTGTTGCCTTTCGATCAGTCCTAGATCCGTGGTTGCTCCCCGGTCTAAAATTGGAGTCGAGGTGATCTTGATCTCATTGGAGCTATCGATAAGCCCGAGCTTAATCGAACATCAAATTTCGAATTTTTGTCGATCACCTACAGCACTCTCTTCTATCCCCACAGTCCTTCAAAATTACGGTCTCTTGATAATTGAGAGCCCTGCAAAATGCTTGACTTTGTTGATGACGCGTCCCGACGCGAGAAATGCTTCACCACCATCGCGCAGCTCCCCGCAGTAGTCGACCCGAAGGAGGTCGCAAGTAAAAAATCGCCTTTCTCTGCCATCCTCAACCACCCTTTTGTACATACGGTAATACTCTCTTTGATGCTTGTTGAGGAATCAAGTGTATCTTGGGATCTTCGAGTCATAATACTGACGGGTCTATACAGGTGGAGGTAATCTTGCCAAATGATGTCTATGAGAAGAACCAGACGTCACTGGATGCGCTGGAGAAACCTCAATGTGCTCGGGTTTCCATGTGCCCATCTGACCTCCTTGAACATGACTTCTTCAACACATACATCAAAGCTGGTATGCATGGCCCGTTGTGTTGTGCCTGTCATTGCAGGGCTACACACTATTGTTATCAATTCGGAAATAAATATCTAACACTTCCACTAGGAAATATCCTCATGATATCAGAAGGCCGCTCTGGCTCAGATACTGTGTTTATCTTGCGAGATGGTTAGTGTTGACCCAGCATGTTAAAGCCAACCTGCGGTGACAAGATGACTGACATAATGTCGTGATAGGTCTTCTCAGGGTAGAAACCGGAAAAGAAACTTATGAACGCACTGGACTTTCTGGTAAACCCATTCGAAGTGGCGGTCGGAAACACGGCAAGGAAAGATTCGGTATGTATGAGCTGTCGAGCCCTACAACTCAAACTGACCACCTGACCAGTAATTGAAATTAACTTACGGCTTCCATCAATGTTACATGGGAAGAAAGGCTTTGACCGGATTGTATGGTCATTCAAGAACGTCCTTAATCAATCCATGTCATGGTTATTTTACGATCTGGAGTCCACGCCAGAACAGAATAATGGTTTGCCTCGCCGTATCCACCATAAGAGAAACCCAGATGTACTGACATAAATCTCAGATCCAAAGCCAATTCAGAGTCATTCTCCAAAGTGGTTCAACTGCGCCCCGGTCCGAAATCGGTTGGACCGAGTCTTGGTACCGTCGCTATCAGGTCTAGTCTCAAAAGACATGCCCGAGGTTGAGCAACAAGAATCTTGCGGGTCATTCTCAGAATGGATTGCTCTGGTCCAAATGCGGTCACCTCGTGTGTCTGCCGATGATGCTGTTGACCCCTATCTAAGTCGCTACAGTGTCCCTGACTCGGATAAATCAAGTGTCTCTGACTTGGTCAGCTTGAAATGGCACGGTCTCATTTCTCCGAAGTGGACCATTCAATTATTTGCGTCTCTGTTGTGAGTAGAAGCCTTGAGGATCAATCTTCCAGAGTTGCCATTTTAAGCTAACCATGCCCTTCTCGGTCGGTTTCAGAACTCATACTACAAATTTCAGTCCCTCTGCATGGTTTATCCTTTCTGCAGCTGCTTTGGACAAGCAGGCCGTGGAAGGTAGAGATGGATACACCATCGCAGCTGCTCCAGGGATTTGCTCGGAACAAGCTGGCGAGGCAGGAGCGTCCGCTAGGAGTCAGGCGATCTGTTGGGAATTTGTAGGGGCAACTGCGACTGAGTCCTGAAATAGGAAATTGACGAAGGCTTCTACGGTGACCGTGAATCTTATATCAACCATGGCACGTTAGCTAAGGAGGATGATATACTTACATCAGAAACCCCAACGTCGCTCTTCTTTGCCCCTTCCTTTTCTCCTACTTCACCCATCATCCACTATTCAACCACATAACATACTCTGTATAACTTGCTTCACTTGCTTTCATTTTCTTGCCAGTTTCCCATTCTTTTCTCACTTCGAGCATCATGTGCACTCATTCGGGCATTTTTCCAAGCTCCCACATGCCAGAAGAGCCTGTTCCTATGTCTTTCCCTCCGATTGATGAGACCGACATTGTGACCGCCAATAACATCCACTCGCTGCATCAGTTTGCTCAGCTACCTCAAGTTGACGACAAGGATATAAACGTCATTGTGGACTCTTTCACCGCAAATAACTGGGATGATATTATAGCTGAGTTTGATGCTATGAACGATGCTGGCTCATACAAACCCCTTCTTCAAACCGTCAACCCGGCTTGGCTGGTCAACACTTCTCGACTGGGGCTTTCACCAGGCTCTGAAACGCCTCCACTGGATGAGCATATCTTCTCCCCGCTGAATGAAAACATCTTCTCAGACAACCCATCTTCAAATACCAGCAACAGTTCTGTAACTCCCAGCATAGCAGAAAATGCTGCGGTTATCAACTTGCTCCCGGACCCTCTCGAGGTTGTCGAGAGCTCGATTGTGATGTTCAACGTCCCCCCTACTCCTGTCGTCGACTTGAACCCCACTGCCCCGCCGCAGAATGGCCCAGGGCCGATGCCTGCACATACCTTCAACATGCAGCAAGCTTTCCCCCAGCTTTACTGCCCTCAAGCTTACTATTCTCAGCCCATGTACAGCCATCAGATATGCCCACCTGACCCCAACGCACAGTCGAACGTGGCCATGGTGCCGATGTATCCCATGAACTTCAACTACAATATGCCACCATATGGATACGTTCCACCTCAATACCAGCATCCCTACCAGATGATGCCTTCGATGGGACCCCTGATCAACCAACAACAGCCTTTCGCTGCGCCTGCAACTGTCACGCCATCACCACCCCCGAAGCCATCTCCAGAGCCCGTGTCAAACAAGCGTGTCTTCTCATTCATCAATGAGACAGCACCAAATTTTGTCGCCAATCCTAACAACCACGGCAGATGGAAGATCGATAGTAAGGGCAATCGCCAATATCTGAATGTGCCACCTGCCAAGAGACCGTGTCTTGCCAAGCTCTAAGGGCATCAAGGGTCTTTTACATGTCAATTTCATCTCATCTCTTTCCTTACTGTCAAGTTGCTCTTCCTGTCTTTGGTCCTTTTACAGAGTCATATCCTTATCATTGTGCTGCCTGGCACAAAATTGCTCTTCTGGTCGTTGGTCCTTTCACAGGGTGATACCACCATCGTACGTTCTTTTTTTTCTGTTCTTCTCCAATGCATTTTTTGTCGGTCGTGCCAGCCGAGCATGTGAAGGTGTTTTGTAAATCCAATAAAATGGTGTTATTATTATTTCTTACGTCGCGACATTTTTGTATTTACCAGTCCATCATTCTGGTATTGCTCTTCTTTTCCTGTATGCAGCACACTGGATTAACTTGTATAACATATCTTCCTGGTAGCGTATTGAAGGTGTTCATTTCTCTATGCAGTCATTGAGTTCCATCTGATGGGTAAAATTTGGCAGAATCATTTCACTTTGTCTTTCTTGCAGTTAGCCGAATGGATCAGAGGCGCTCGATTTCAAGCATACCGATGGGAAACCCCCAAGTTTGAATATTCCGAACTAGTTATTTTGATAACGCCGATAGTTTGACTTGTGGATCTGAAGAATTACGGACTTTTCCGAAAAGTCCGTTAATATGCTATCGCATGTTGTACGTACAGTACATGTATATATTTTGTTCTCAGATGCGTATAGTCTAAACACCTATATGTAAAGCCCAAAATGGTTTTCCCTGCACGATTGTCTGTAGACAAAAAGGAACACTCCAGGGCTTCATAGGCATAGTCCATCATGAACCATCATCTTCATACTCCAACCCCCCTGTTTATGCTTGATTAACCTTCTTTCGTGAAGAATAGTGGAGGAAATGGGCTTTCCTTTAATGAATGGGCGCATAGAAATTGAAGCGACCCTCAGGATCATATTTATCCTTCAAAGAGCGCAGACGCTCCAAACGCCAAGGCTCATAGCCATACCAGGCTTCTGGACCTTCGCTGCCAAAGGCATAGTTGACATAAGAGTGCATCTCATCCTGTTCACTGCCATGGTAGAGAATCTGACGCAAATGTTCTCCAAATCTCGAGCCTTGGAGATCACGCTTTTTATCTGTTGGTGGGTAGATAATCAATGGCGTCACTAGAAGGTTGCCTTCGCGGTGAGAGAAAGCTGTAGAGCCGGCTTCAATATGTTGAACACCTTGAGTTGAGTAGCCCTCAAAAAGAACCAGCGAGTTGTTGAAAGCAGGGAACTTCTGAGTGAAGTTGGTAAAGGCATCGAATGCGAGACGTTGTGCGGAAGGGTTATAGCTCTGGAGGTCCACAGGGAATCGGGCGTTGACTAGGCCAAGTTTCTGGCAAGGAGGTGAATCATCGGCATTGCTAGTCCACGTAGGAAGGTCCTTGTATGTGCCTTTGCCGCCTGTGCTCATGATAGGCCCAAGCTTTTCAAACGGCTTAGCGTACTTTTCTTCAACGGCACCGACTCCTTGTTGGAGAATAAAGAAAGCAATGACGGGCTATAAGAATTAGTAAAGAAAGAAAGGGCTTCCTTTCCTGGATAGACTTACATGGTTGAGATCGATTGCAGGGTAGTTGAAGAAGAAAGAGTAGTTCATCAGGTCCATAGCCTGCTTCTTCCCAGTACCAAGGTATCGGTTGATTGCATCATAAAGCTCCTCGACCTTGTCGTATGTGTAATAGAAGCTCTTATAAGACCACAGTCCATCGTTCTGAACATCGTAGATCTTAGAGGTGACCGAAGTAACAATACCAAAGTTATGGCCAGCACCTTTAACGGCCCACCATAATTCCGAGTCCTTATTAACGGTGACTTGGGTGCCATTCGCAAGTACCATATTCAAGGATTCGAATTGATCAGCAATGAGGCCGTACTGGCCCTGTAAAAACCCATGGCCTCCTCCAAGACCAGGCCCAAGCAGACTCGTACATTCACATGCACCAGTAACTGTTTTGAGTCATATTATCAGCTTATGCAAGAAGGAAAGAAGAGTTCAGGGCTTGGATTTCTGACCTGTTTGCTTTCCAGCAGCCCAAAGCGCATCTGTGACTTGCTTGGACTTAACCCCTCCGCCAAATGTAGCCGTTTGGCCATCCTCAGCAATGGAAACAGAATCCAATTTGCCGAGCCAGATCTCAATACCATTTTCAATCGCACCCAGTGTCTCAATGGAGCCGTGTCCACCATTGTAGGCTAAGAAGGGCAGGTTATTCGCATTCGCATATTTTACCTAGTGAGAGTCAATCAACATACTGCATCGGTATGAATTGAGGAGCTTGTACTGTTTCTGCAACATCATTTTCAGTAGCAACTTCAACCACAACACTGATACCAGGGGTGTCTAACGAGGACCACCGCGTAGTAGCAGTGTTGAAGGCGGTTGATCCGGGGAGCCAAACATTGGCACCGGAGGAAAGATGTGCACCGAGATCAGTGGCAATGTTCTCGTTATTGCAGAGGCTGGAGAGAAAGCCAGGGGCGGCATTGGGTGAGAGGTTGTTGCAGAAACTTTGCATCATACCTGCGGCAGCTATCGTCAAGAACTCCATGGTAGAAAGTGGAAGCGTCAAATGTCGTTGTTGCGAGCTTGAACTTGACTTATCTATTTCTTGCAACTTATACTTATCTTCCTCAACAATAACCTTCGGAGGTTCTAAAGGCCTCACGTGCTATTGTCTGGGGAATTCAAGCCATGTTCCGCCAAATCAGCGTCACGGGCATTTCTATTATATGAACGTTCTGCCTAACAATCTCCTCATTTCTTGGCCCCAGTCCGATCTGCGTTCGACCCACATGAGACCAGGATGTGCGCGATTTCTTTTTCGAAGCGGGCCACGGATTTTGGCCCCCATACTAAGATCAGCACCTCGCAGTATGGGATCGACATGCAACCGAGCTTTTTTTGTTACACACTATGTGGGACCTGTATTTATATTTCACTTGAAAATCTGGGGAGGTGCCTAGGTGGATCCACACATGTAGCCCGTGTTCACTTGCTTCGCCTTGAGGTTTAGTGGATACAGTGGAATGAGTCGTGGGGGCAAGACAACTCGCAAGACCAGTTGAACTAAGGGGCAAGAAAAAAGCGGTATTGGACATTTCAAATAAAAAGATAGATAATGATGATAGCTAACGATATTCCTTGCAGTTCAGAGCTTCCATGCCCCATATCCAGAGATCCCTTGATAATGGTATCAAGCAAGCAATCAATCAATCGATATCACAACGAGAGATAGCCTTGAGCACAAGATCAGCCTCCACCTCAGATTCTCCACACAAATATTATTCCTCAGGTGTCATGATCCACCTCTGTCCATCCAGCTCACTCATCGATTCCCGATAATTCCCCGCCCGCAAAAGCTCCGAGTTCCTCAAGAACAAGGCCTCCTCCGACAACGCACTTCCCGAACGCGCCTGGACAGAATCCATCTCGAACAGCACCCGCGGATCAGCCGCCACCGTATCAAAAGGCAAATAATGCTTCGACTCAATAAACGATCTCCACATTGGATCCTCCGGATCTAACCCTGCGCCCAGACTCATCCACCTAGTAATGACAAGAGAAACATCATTCGGCTCGATCTCTCGGACCTGTGCCTTCCAAGCCGTATTGCAACGTGGGCAACGCCCCTGTGCAGTCAAGTACTTTCCCCGCTCGCCACAATGGTACTGCTTCACGAGCTCGCTGACCCTATTCCAAATGAAGAGGTCGCCGGACCCAGCGGTGCTGATGTGCAAGCAGATTCGAATTGAGTCAGCGAATGGGTTTGGAAGAAGTGTCAAGGCTTTCTCGCGACAGACGACAGCCATTTCTTGCGAGCGCATGCAGAAGCTTGGTGGGTCGGCGCAGATGCGGGCTTCGACTGAGAAGAGGGTTGTCTGGGTATTGAGCTGAACCTCGTCATCGGTGATTCTGCTCACCTCGAGCTGAGGATTAATGGTGTTTGAATCTTTAGCGATGGGGCTGGTTGCGACCTCTGTGTAGAAGAGTGATTCAATTGGGATACCGAAGCCAGGACCATACATGAAGCGCCGCATTGCCAGCTGGAGATGAACGAAGTAAAACTTGTATTGCGTGTAAGAAGGGAACTGAATCAAGATAAGAGGCTGATCGAGGAAGAGGTAGTGATCTTTTTTGTTCCAATGATTGAGGGCGAGCTTGCTTGGAGTTTCGTAGCAGCTTGGGGGCTTGCAGAGGGGCCCTGGAAGTTGAACGTATTCAATGCGGTGGAGACGGTGGCAGCTTTTGCAGATGTAATGGTGGGGCTCATCTCTGGCTAGTCGGTCCAAGAAGTCGAGGAAGATGGCTTCGTCGTACCCGAAGTTGTAAAACTGAACTTTGGGAAAAGAGCCATGGAGCCATTTGCTGCATAAAGAGAGGCAGAGGAGGTCCACCGGCAAGAGGAATTTGGCTACCATCTCGAGGAGCTCGATTGGAAGGGCATCCAGATGTGCTCGGGGCTTTTCCACGACCACAGTGCTCATCCAATCTGGCTCTAACGTGGCTTCGAGCATTTGCATTTTGTGTTTCTTTAAGAAATGAGCTGGGACTTCGAAGGTTCGAAGTGGCTTCCAAAGGGGTTGGCAAGAGGTAGGCTTTGGAGGATAGATGGGGATGGTCAAGGCATTGCGGTAGGAGCAAGAGATAAGTCCTCGAGTGCTGAGGAGGTTAATGTCACTGCGGCGGCGGCGAGAGACGAGCATTGCGGAGGTGGGATTGGTCAAGTCACGGTGGGAGTGAGAGATAGACATTGCAAGAGGGTTGGGGGTGGTCAAGTTCATGGAAAGAGATTAAATGAAGGCCTGGGTTCAAGTTGCTGAAGTATCCACGAAGAAGAGAACACACTCATCTCAGACGGTCATGCACCACGCTGTTTCGTGATTTCGGATTATGGTGGGAACTTCGTAGGGTTAATACCTGGTTTTCAACAATGAGGAAACAGATCAAACCACCACAACCCTCTTCCTTTGATCATCCTCAAGAACGGAACGCTAGTGTCAATAATCAAAGCTAGAATCTTTGAGCCCCATAATGGATCAAAAGTAAATATGAAAAAAAACACGCTTTTGGGAAGCGAATATACTCTGAATAGTGTCACTTGGCTCAACTCAGCCCTAAATGGTATCCCACAATGTCAACCCCAACTTCAAAAATCAACAAAAAGATAAATCAAGTAGACAGAAATCATTTAAAGTGATAGGAAAAATTCACCGATGCATTGTAGCAAGTCCATTGCCCAGCTTCAAAGTGCGGCAACCTCTCAGACTAACTGGGTGTGGCCAGGTGTTACGCTTGCCGTACTACGCAGTATCCCCATGGCTTCTATGGGTTCCGTGTATCTGGTGTGGGGGCTGCAAACCTATGAGCTACGTGGATGCCGGAGGGGATTTTTGCCCTTATAAGGGCTCTCAATGGAAAAAAGTTGGAATTGGTTGTCGATCTCCAGATACCCATAGGTTGCTGTTTTGAAGGCCTATACTCCTGTCCTTCACTACTCCTTACTTCCTGTTCCTCTTGATAACCTTCTTTGCACTTACACTAACTCTTCTACCTTTCTTCCTACCCATCTATCTACACTCTTTACACCCGTCTTCCTGCTATCTTAATCGTGATATTCCCTCAGGCTTCTCGAAGTGCAGCATAGTCCGTCATGAACTTTCCTTTATTACATGGTCTCCTTTTGATGGCCAAAATTACAAACACGATTGTGGATTTTCATGCTGGCGAGAACACAAAGATTACAGTTGAACATAAGAACTTTTGATAATCAGCTTTTATTTTTAAGGATATCAGTCAGCGGCAACGATACTGGCAGCCTTTATCCAAGGGCTCATGCTAGATCATCGTTGGTGCAAATAGACTCCTGGGTATCTAAGGCCGGTAATTGGACATGTACTTCCCATGAATCAAACACATACATGCCCTTCAAAACAAGGGACCGGAACCCTTTCTTTCTCCATAAACCCAGCCTCATCAATGTGAGTGTTTTGAGCATTCAATACCATCATCGTGCACATTTATATCGACACGGCAAATGCTGAGGCAAGTAGATGGCACGCCGCCCAGGAAGCCCAGTGCTTGCTCCCTGGGACTTCAAATCCCAACCAGATCACACCCATCCAAGCCCTCTTATAAAATCATGTTATATCGCCTCGGATACCTCAAGCCCGGCCTCCAGACTTAAGAATCTGATCAAAGTTCTCACGGCTGTTCTTCAATGTCGTCTCGTGGTAATGCAGCTTCTTCTCCAAGTTGGTGATCTCCGCTGAAGACTCGGAGCTCTCACGTGTGAGGCGCTTGTTGACAGTGTTCATGGGGACATTAACAAACCTATGCAAAAAAGTCAGCTTCTATAACCAGGATAACGAGGGAAGAGACCCACATCTTTCCAACACCTTCGTAAACCCGCGTCTCCGACGGCAATTCCGACAACTCCTTGGTTGTTAACTGCTGCATGCGAATTTCGCGTTGCTTAACGGTGATCTGTGCCTTGGTAACATTGATCTGCTGCTGCGATGCAATGGCGCGGGTTTCAATCTCTTGCAGGAGCTGTGGGCGGTCCGTTCGTTAGCCGGTGTTTAGGTCGTAGACAAGCCGCAGGCTGGAATGTTCAAGCGCCTCAATGCCCAGGAATAAATTTCTCACCTTCTGCAGGGCTTCCGGAGGGACAGACATTGTGATCTGCGGGGTTGGCGGCTTGTGTATAGCTTCGCGTTTGTTGGAGGGGGAGGGGTTGAGTGGGGTGATGGGTGGCGGAGGAAGGCGGGGCTGCCTGTTTGTAGGGGGAGTTCTGGGACAGCTTGCAAGGCTGTAATCGAATTGGCTCGGTAGGTATTACCGTCTCTCTGACAGTGCTACAGATGGAAATGTCGACGACGGAGATCAGTTGCGCTTGGATGATGGAGGCGGTGGGCAAACGCTGGGCGGTGAGGTCGTTTGGCCAGACTTAGGGTTCAAGGCGAGTTGCATATAAACTGTACAACACGAACTTGACGTTTAATGTTCAAAGCATAGCGATTTCAAAATTGGGACTACATTGATACGTGAAGGTGTCTACCAAAAACTGTGCTTTGATATTTTGAAGTGTAATTCTGGACTACAGCCAACAAACGCCAAACAAGCATTCAAATCCTCCGGCGAGTATCAATCTCCAATCCCAGTCCTTTGAGATTACTCCCAAGAGAAATCCCATAATCCCAAAATTGCCTGACCCAAATCGAATTAAGTCCAAATAGAGAAGAACAGAAAGTTAGAGCCTGAGGAACAAAAGAAATAAATTACCTCCACAAGAATGCCAAACCCAAAAAGTTTTCCTCCTGGATTTTGTTCCACAAATCCATCGGCGTGGCCACCCTTTACTTGCTCAACTCAATCAGGAGATAAGAGCTAAGGTATGGGTCAGCCCATCATGCTTTATCCCGAGAGATCATTCCGCCCTGTTTTTTTTATTTTAATTTTTCATGCCTCATGTGTTTTCATGCAAACCCTTCTAGTAATTTAGAAGTTTGATGAAGGGGTATGCACAGCGGGCCAGGAGTCACCCATCTCATTGACATCAGGTTGAGGGTCCCATGAAGGGTTTCGCTGCATGCTAACAGGGACAGAAGACGACATCATATGGGCGAATGGAACCGGGCTCGATGTGCACGATGGAGCCGACGTGGTCAGGTACGGATCCGTAGCATCCTCCTCCCAAACAGGGTAGGGGTTCGGCACTGCAGGATACGCTGGGGCTAGAGTCATCTGAACTCCAGACTCAGCATCATAGCTGAGCATCTGGGGGTCCAGACTGCCGTCTGAATCGACGCGACCGGAGAAAGGTGTGCCCGGTTGAGGTTGTAGCAGGTCATGGTGGGAGCCACCAGGAAGTCCGTTGAGACCATTGGACATGCCATATTGGATTTCCTGAGCAGGCGGGGTTAAGCGGTGGAAATGCACGTCCTCAACGTGGGATATTCCACCATGCAAGGAACTAGGCTGGATTGTGGAACAGCTAGATCCTATGTAGCCTTGCCAGGAGGGAGTAATATAGCCATTGGCACCTAGATCATGGAAGCTTGTTGGTGTGCTGGATCGGGTGTGGTAGATAGGATCAAGAGGGAAATTGCCCGATCGATCGTGGACGGAAGCGGGATAATCAAGATCGCTGCAGCTCCATGAAGGGCTGGCATGGTCCACGAAAGAGTTATTGACAGTTCTTGGTGGAGAGCTTGGTGCTGCTACCGCTGCGACTGCCGGGCCCCTGTTGGGCTTGAACTTGTACTCAGGGAATGTGCGTTGGTGGTTGTCCTTTTCGATATTGGCCATGTCCCGGTAGTGGTTCTTCACCTCCTTTGTCTCCACTTTCCAGCTATCGGCTATGGCACTGTTGACAACCTGGTAATTTCTTTGATTGATAAGCACCTTTGCTCGCTCTGCGTAGGCAGACCGATACATCATGAAGGCGTTCATGGGCCGAGAAATTTTGTTCTTTGCCTCGACTTCCTCATGACGCTCTTCAGCAGACCGGTGGGCAAAGGCGTGCATGTCGCGGATTGGAATGTGCACCATATGCGCGGCCGTGACACTCATTGGTTGATCAGTTGACACACCTCCCTCTACTGTCCTAGCAGAAGCATTCTTCCGTGAGCGGCGTCCTCGCTCACGGGGAGGACGGGTGGCTCTAGCCCGGGGTGTCTGACCCCGACGCTTTGGGGATGGTGACCAGCTCGGGCTTGGAGAGGCGGACAGCCTACTGAGCCCCTCGTCATTCGTGGAAGAGGGTGTATTGACTCCCTGATCAGGAAGCATCTGGATCCGTTTGTCAGTCGAATGGATCCAGCTTAGTATTGATCAAGATGAGCACTTACCGGGTGTGAAGTTGGCATTGAGGGATGCCAGTAACCTGAAGTTGGTGCATACATCTACTTCATATCAGAACATGCAATCCAAGTGGATGGGATGAGGACGGGGGTCTGTAGAACTTACCACTGATGTAATTTGCGGGTGCTGAGCATGGAACATATTGATTTGAGCATCCGTATACTCTGCAAACTCTCCATGGCTGGGAACAGGAGGATAGGTCTCCTGGAGATTCCTCTCGATGGAATGCTCGCTGGGGGGAGTGGGAGGCAACTTCGGAATATTGGGAACGGACATGTTGCCGGTAAGAAACAAAAAATTGCTTTGGTAGGGTTCCAGAATGGAAGAATAATTGTAGAAGGAGATTCTGTAGAATAGTCCGTCTAGTTTGATAGACAGCTGATGCAGAAGATTTCCTAGGGGGCTTCGTTTCCAAAAAGAGAAAAGAAGAGGAAGAAGAAGGAAGTTTGCGTTGATGTTGTGGAAAACAGTCTTGCATATGAGAAGTGAGGGCTCGTACTCCGACACAGTGCAGAGACCGCAGGTGAGACAAACAGAGACAGAGACGGGAGTCTGGATTGAAGTTGAAAAGTTCTTTACCAAATCAAACAATCGGGTTAAGGTAAAGTAGAAAGGATAGAGTGCAGTTTGAATGAGTTCCACTGGGCGGGTCTCATGAATAAATAAGAAACTGGCAATAGGAGGGGCGAGTATGAATTCAGTGTAAGTTACCCGAAATGTTTCCTGAGAGGCTGAAACTGACTCTAGAAGCTTAGGAACTAACAATATGGACCAGAAGTAGGTCGGTCATTTTGGGATTATTTTTAATTTCTTTCTCGTTTTAGCGTGACAGGGATGTATATTCTGTATTTTATGTCATTTTGGCGTTTTATGGATTTTCATTTTATTTAATTCAATATTTGATTTGATCTTTTTTTAATCTTTTTTTTGGGACAGAATGCCGACCAATGATACCGTTACTGGCTAGATTTAGTCCGATGCATTCCCCACTCTTACTTATCATTGGTCTGCCTTTTTCTTTCTTGGTTTTATTTCTATTTTGATTCGCTTGTTCTTTGATTCATTCTTTCATTTATTTTGAGAGGGGCTCTGCAGCGTCGTACCCTATATGAGCTATAGTTATACCCTCTTTGTGCCGAATATGGATCAACATAGAGCTATGAGAACAGAGAGACTGTAGGCTCAAATTGTATCAACTGTTGAACTCTAGGATCTATTCTATTTCAACATAGGATACCAGGTGGAGCCATAAACCTCTAGGAAGCAACAGCATACCCGGGGATGTAATGGCCCGTTTTAAAATTGACCAGGGTAAGGATGAATGCCAAGACCTTGTCCAATATCTATTCTCAATCTGTTAGATGTCGGATCTCACTGATTGCTTGTCCCGAGTGCCGACATATTTCCACATGATGCAAGTCTCCAAATCCAGAAACAGCGGGAAAGATGGGGATAGATTACATGACGGTGAACTATTTGACAATAGGGCGTTCAGCCGTTAAAGCCAGACTGTCTAGGTGGACCTGCAACTATCTTAGCGTCTATAGGGATCCACATTGTACCTGCAAGACATGTAACAGGTGTCAAAATTTTCTATTTTTCTCAATGAAATATACTAGAGAGTATAGTCCCTGGGCGCACGGCCGATCGGGCTCCACTCTAAATTCTCGTGTGATAACGATCTCCCGTCCTCCGGCTTTCGGGCTTCTAAATTCCGTCCACCGATTCCGGGGGAATCATTCTCTGAGTAGAGTTCAAGGAAAGTCAGATCATGGAATGGGGGAAGTTCCAGGCAGCGTCTATCACTTTGTGAACCATGGGTTGCAAATCGGCAGTTAAGACTCCGGTAGATCTAGTAATTACAAATCGCATCCCTACGAATCAGAAGGTGGTTTGGTCGGAGGGTGAACAATACCGTCACGTAATTAATCTTCCCGTCGTCTATCTCGGCTGCGTAGTGGTTCCTAGGTTCGGGGCGGAGTAGCCGGGGTCCTGATCGACAGGCTTGTACTCCGGACTGACATGTAGGTGGGGCTGGGCCGTCGGCTCAAGAAACAGTAGCCCTACGCTCCGTCTTGCTCATCTCCCCTTTTTAGTAGTCGTCTAATCTATCTACGCCACTGGAGTCTTATTGGCTCTACCAGGGTATGGCTGAAATTTCCGTGATGTCTACACTCACTAACTTTCCCTCTCGCTCCTCATTCGTTAACTCTCTTCCCGCTTTAAGGCATCGGTTCCCATTTCGTGGGGTCCACGATGTGCGGTCATAGCTCTCACCAATAATACCTCTCGAACTGGACCAGGGAACCTTTCCCGCCCCTCAATCGTTGGTAATCGTTGGCTGCTCGGGCCTATCGTGCCTTCTCTCCCCGCGCTAATCATTCCATCACGTCTAATCCACCCAAGCCTGCATGCTAGCCTACATGGGATCGACACGCCTTAAGACTATACGTCAACTAACTTTGGGGACCAAGTTTGGTAGATATCACGATTCCCCAAAAAACCATGAGAACACAAAAGATGCATGTCAGTGCCTCCCCGGAGGCAGAATCACCGTGTCTCCGAACTATAACATCGGATGGTATGCGGCTCCGCCCTTGCAGGGAACATCAACGCCTCCGCCGGATCCAGCTTAGCTCAACGACACCGTTCCCTTTGATATGGACGAAGGACCGGGGTACTGTCCACGAGACTACGCCTCGTGTCATCCTCGAAATGCGGTGAACATCTTCACGGCTCATACGAACTGGTGTTCAACTTCCCCTGCAGGTCCCCGAACTGCTACTTTGCGCAGGAACCCCTCGACCACGTTTCCTCCCGGTATCCTCTTTGGCGATGTGTGCATGGGTTCCTTTGTGAGACATCCCGGTCGGGCGTCAGGGCCTCTTTCCTGTATCCAATGGTCCGGACAAGATCTATTCTGGATGGGGGCGCAGTCTGCCATGTGGCCGACAAACTCAGATTTCCTAAGTACTGCATAGCCGAAGCGAACAGGGGAGGCACTTCCAACGCCTAGGTATTGGGAATCTTAATCTCACGCAGTGAACTTCTCCTGGTGGGGAAGGAATTGTCAGCATTTTTGCCGCCTTTTCGCAGGATCATTAGACATGGAAGTGCACGGTGTAGATCGCATGGCCTTTCCACCCTTCATGGTAGGTCATAGATTCGACTATTGATAACTCAGAACTCATGATCTGCATAATTGCAAATCTCGACTATTTGCAATTGGTGAATAATCACAGGTGGCTTCCAGGGAACAGACGGGTGCTTAGGCCTTCTGAACCATACTTCAACCTGTCAAACCCTGCAGTCTTTTACTTCTCCATGGGTTGCAAGTGTAGTCCAACAAGGATGAACCTGGTTCAAGCCTCTGTCATTTCCGTTTCCTGCCCAGCCCTTCTGCAGTCACTCTGGAACTCCACTAGGACTCGAAGAAGGATTCGGTAGCTCACTGATTGGCTATCGGCCACGTTTTTCCTTTGTTCTGGTGCCTCCAGTTACGAAGCCTCCGATCGCCGATATCTGTCTCACTCTCAAACATTCGCGTCTATTCGTCCCAGATCCGGCGAGGTTCTAAAGATATCGTGTTTCGAAATGCTTCAACTTAGAATGAGAGTTATTTTAGAACGAGACTTTTCTTATCGCTTCATACTGAGGTCGGAAGTCGCCGGGAGATCGACTACGAGCAAGTAGTTGAAAATCAGCAAACAAGAATCGGATGAACCCCAAGGATCCTTGATATCTTTCCACATCTGGCATGTCGGCAACAGCCCTGCCGTGGCTGTTTTTTATTTCTACGGATGGCGCTAGTCGGGGCAAAAATGGTCGTCATTATACAGTCCAACGGCGCGAGGAAATGGAAATTTACGCCTAGGATGGACGATCCTGCCTTGCTCGTGCGTGGATCACTGGTTAGTGAAGTTAGTGAGTTTCGCCATCGATCAGCGGGCAATTGTTCACTTTTGGTTATTGGTCGGGCTCATCATGGTTTGATAACTTTGACCCATGGCACGTCCTGTAGCAACCCGGCTGCCCAGTCCACTACATCTGGGACCTTTCTGGGGGCGTATACCGCTTTAGGAGTGATCTCAGAGAACGTTCCAAGCCATGGCTGCCACGAGGGATCCCCGATCACAAAGAAATACCTTCGGGGATCGCTTTAATGCTTGCATATATGCTTCAACATCGGCATCCATCGAGGCTTCAAGGTTTTCAATACTTCAGAATACTTCAAGAGGTCCGAGATTATCCATTCTTTCGGCTTGACATGACTCGAGTAGCAACACCAAAGATGAAAAAACCCGAAAGATAAAAAAATAAAATAAAATATTAAAAACAGCGCCAAAACAAAACGCCAAAATGCAACCATGCAAAAAGGCAAAATGAAATAACATCCTCCATACCTAAAACAAATCCTGCCGCAGGTGGGTAATCACACTGGCGCTGTCACCCAACACCAGTCAAGCCTCGCTATTGGTCTCGGTATCATCCCGTTTTCTGCCACATTGCATCGCAAATGCAGAAAGAAAGCGGTTAGCGCGTATCTGCCTTCTGCGTGCTCTGATTGCCCGTGTTTCGCTGTATCTCGATCCACTCTTCCTGTTCTGGTCTAGAAAAAACCGTTGCGGCCCTAGCCATAATTCTTACGGAGAGACTCGCTTGTTATTACCTTGGCAAGGCGGACGTGCCGGCACAGACTGTCGATCTTCATATCGTGAGCTATGATCTCCTGTCCATTTGATTCTCATGTGCAGGGCAACGACGTGGTTTGCGGACACCGCCAGTGTTGCAACCAGTACTGCGATCCCAACACATCTACGCTTATGCATCTTGGAGTCACGGCTGCATACCTATGACATCCACATGGGTAATATACAGGGCTTAGCAGAAGGTCCTTGGACTTTCTTGGGCGGCATTCTTCTAGTTATCGGTTATTATTGATTTTCTAAGTACCGGGTGTCAGCCCCTCCCCTCAGACATCCCTGACTCTAGGCATTCGCGTTCATGATCCACGTCTCGCCTGGGGCTAAGTTAGGGGAGTGGGGAGGGGAGCACGCACGTGTGGTCTACTTTTGCTTTCTGAAATAGAAGCGAGATCTAGATCTCCAGATCACATCGTGACTTGTCCGTAAGAGGGAGTAGTTTAAGGGGGGGTAAACTCCTTCTGGTCCACATCTTCAAGGACAATCTCTGTATGGGCTCTACGGGGACCACCGGGGTTCTTCATTTCTGCGGGATTTAAGATGCGGTTTCAGGGATCTAGCCCGGGGAGGAGGGGAAAGTGACCGGGAGTAGATGTGTTCGTCATAGCGGCACAAGGTCCTAGTCTTTGCCAATCAACTGTGGTTCTATTATTTAACTAAAAAAATAGTCTCGCATATGAACCTGGTCATGTGTTTACGTATCGGCCTTGTCGGCTCCGCCCGATATTTGTACATCAGACACCCCGTGCTAAGGGGCAAATGACTTTTAGGTTAAGCCTCCGAACCATAACATTGCCAGTTCTTTGAGTTTGACTATACCTCGAATTATGCGGATCGTCACACCATCAAGAAATAAAAAGGGAAAGAGAGGCAACAACCATTCCTTCCTGGATTCAATACATCACGTCTGGCTGAGTTAGAGATCCCGTTTCCATGGCCCTATTCTCGTTTTGTCTTAGATCAGGCTCTCCCGTGGCCGCGTCGGCCGAAATCAGCCGAGCGGTCCAGTAGATTACGATCCACTATGATTCTAGTTGCAAATTTGGGCTCTCATTAATTTCCTTGCCCGTTTATCAATTTGATGTTGATCCAAATCTAGGAGATCGGCATTTCCGAAATGGCGAGACTCTCCCAATATCTCTAAGTAGTAAATGAAGCTGGTGGTATCAATTATGAAAATTGGCATTATGACTCCAAGCCTTGAGGTACAGACTGCCAGCAATTATTTAACCTTCTGGTGGAAATCGCCCCCAAGATAACATGCAGCTAATACCTCTATCCCCTCTAGCGAATAAAGTAAAAGAGAATAATAAAAATTGAATGCAATTGTCCGTGCTGTCTAGTGTCCGGGGAGAGCCCAATGACAGGTCGCCCTATCCACTAAGAGTTGACAAATACTTGCCGCCAGCTAGTTATCCGCACTTCCCCACAGCTATTATCTCCATACACTTGCAACAGTATACTGCCATGCCATTTAAATTGAAAATATAGAAGTATAATCAAACTAAGTAATAGCCCTCGTAAACGCACGTACCTTGGTATGCCCTTAGATGGGATAGCTGATAGTTGGCCGGGAATTGGCGGGTATTCGGTTGAGGGTAATCGGGTAATCGGTGGTGAGGTCACGAATCTCGGACTACGCGTCTCCAGAAGTCAAAGCTAATTCAAAGTGTGGTTCTGGGCGGGAAGTGCACATCAAACAATCGCGCCGTTCTTTCCTCTTCCCCACCCTTTCTATCTCAATGAGTGGACGGACCAAGTTCGGCTCCGCTTTGCAGGCAATTGAGGTGCATGAGTGGATCCTGTGCACGGCTCACAGCTATGATCTTGATCGTCCGTCTAAAACGGTCGGACCAAACTCTACTGTGATAGGCGGCGTTTACAGAGTAATCTCAAGTTACGATCCCGATGCTAGTCCTGTATGCTAGTGCTAGTGCTATAATCTTGGTGTACTCGGTAGAGTAGTATGGTCTCATCTCGGGAAGAATTTTGCTACTCCATCATTAAAATTACTCTAAAAAGGGGCTTGTCCTGTTCATTAGTGTATAGATCAACTTGTCCCGTAGCCTCCCTACCTACAGTAAGCCACTCGAGTATTTTCCGCGCATGTCCACTCCGTGCCAATAGGGGAAACGGGAAATGAAAGACCGTTTCTCGGTTAATAATCGAATTTACCAGGATGCGCAACGCTAACCGAATATAAACATGTAGGTTAACTCGTATTAGACTCTATGAATTCACCTCCCGTCGATAATTCATTCGCGGGCGCATATTTAGGTTTCTCCCACACTTTGACTCCTACCCTATTAGGCCATAAGTTCTAGAAAAGCAAATACACAATTACACTTTTCACTTGTTCTCATTTTAAGCATTCACCTGCTAAGTTACTGACCTCGACTCCCACACTACGGGAGTCGGGGTTGCCCGCCGACATCTACGCCCCGTGCGGACCGCGCGGTGCTTAGAAGCCTAGACCACCGTGACCAGTTCGCCTCACTCATTTTCAGGGATGTGATAGCCACCAGAGCAACCCCTGCCCAATCACGGCACTCCCTACTCGTATAATAATACTTAATCTAGCCAAGTGCTCTGTAGGTTGATCATTTTCCCCACTACAGGAACCGCGGATGCCTTCCCCGGGCATCGCCCTTTACTAGAAATGGACAAGCGCACGCACGAGGGAAGCAGGGAGACATATCATGGCGTTTCTTAGCGAAAACAGCCGAGATTCTACTCCATAGTAGATCTGTCTTGCTGTAAGGGTATACTTCTGTTTAGGGGTTGAACACCGACGCTTGTTTTTTTAATACTTTTTCATTTTTATTTTTATTTTTTATTTTTTTATTTTTCGTATATTAGTGCTACATTATTGATGAGAGGCAACTGAGCTAAGTATGAACTAATTACTAGCTTGCTAGCCTCGTTACGATGGTGATTCATCGAAGATCTGCAATCTCCCCGGGCTTTTTCGTACCTATACGAACATGGACGGCGGAGGACGTATGCGGTAAAAAAGACTTGAAGGAAGAAACGTGGTTCGTCAAACCTCGGTAGCATAAGGCTAGAGCTTTCACAAAGTGTATGCCCCGGAGTTAGTGAATTTACTAGGGCCTTTAAGTTTCTATATCCGAACGAGTCGGAGTGTCAGGATTCAATGGTGATAGATGTTATACATAATCTGGATTGTGGCGAGAAGTAAGGTTCAAGAGATCTACTACATTGTCAAACACGGAGGTTGTTGGTATTTCTAATCGATTACCAAGGTTGATTACCAATGATCTTCGTCGGAGGTGATGAATCATTTACGTGTTGCAGCACTCGGTAAAATCCTCGTGGAGGGAGCTTTGGTTTGGATTTAGGAGGGGGAACGAATCACACGGGCCATGCAGATCGCGCGCGTCTAGCTAGTGCCATCGCTTGCACGAAAGTGGATCCTAGTTCATCTTAGCGTGTGAATCGATCTTGGTACTTTGGGCTTTATTGCTTTTTTCTTTTTTTTGTTTGGCCCCGCATATGATGTTTTCACGTGAGTGGATCGAAAAGACCCTAGATCTACTAGGTAATTACTACCTGAGTCAGGAGATGCCCAACACTTTCCTACTTGAGTATGCATTGCGTAAATTGTTGTACTAGATACTTCACGCATCATTAGGTCGAAACAAACATTTCCCCAGATAGGCTAGATTTTTTTGGTATTCGTACTTTACTAGCTTTATTTTTTTCGCTTTCCACTATTGAAAAATTATAAAATGACATTAAATGGTGGAGTGGTTTGCGTGTATGACTGCGCAATATGCTAGGAGCCTAGAGAACCGCTGTTGGTTTTTGCGTGTATGTAACTGGTTGGGTTTGATGGTCGCTGCAGCCTGCAGCGGCAGCTGTCCAGGTCTTCCGGTGTTCCCAATTATTCCAGGGGGTTTTTTTTTTCTTTTCATGTTACAATGGTCTTGTTGAAGTTTGTTCTGTCATAGTCTCGGAAATTTCTATGTTGGACTTGATATGTGATGGCGCTATGAATCCCATCTACAATTACGATTATATCCTAGGTAGGTATACGAGCTTCTAATAACAATAACTGGGCATGATCTCGATATGACTTCTCTATTACAATACACTCCTAGCCCGGGCCAGGAAGATAATCAATCGTGAACTCCGGCCTCCAGTCCCTCTGAAAACGCCCGATCCCCAACCATCTTAATGCACATATCAAGGAAATGGTAACAAGAAAAAAGAACAGAAACAAACTGGTGCCTACGTGGTATCAAAGCTCGTAAGGGCTCCAGACACCTTGGACAAAACAACAAAAAACAAAGACAAGTTTTTAGAGCATAGGGCTACTGACCCCATACCAAACGCATATCATCGACAGTCAGTCACATCCATCTTTTTCATCGATCCACCAACCAGAGATGAGACTAGTGCGCAGTGAGTTGAGGATCGCTCGATCGATCGCGATCGATCGAGATCGGGGACACGGGCCTCATTCACTGTTCAACTATTGAAGCTGGGCTGGGGATAATGATTCCGGTTGTCACCCATTCGCTCCTCATCTCAGAACGGATAGATCCACATATCGATACAAAAACTGGGGAAAATCAGGGAAGTGGATATTTCCAAAATATGCATAATGTTTAATTCAACCGTGAGGTTTCTCGAGGGCTTGATCTTTTGAAAGCCAGATCCACCGAAAATGTGATGAACAACTCACAGGACAAATTTGACGTTATTCGTAAATTCACTGCCGTGAAGCATCACCGCCTCGCTGGGGCGATGGCATAGGCTCTGGCTGTGTGGCCGCAGGTCCAAGAGGGGGAATACGGTTCATGGAGGGTGAGGACATGAGAGCGCTGTGGCCAGGACCCGGGTGGAAGAGTGAAGCATTCTCGCGGGCTCGACGCTCTTCTTGCTCGGGGGTCATGCATTTCACCGGCGGGGGGATCGGAGCATCCGGCGAGCTACGGCCCATGAGCTTCGGGCTGGGTTCCAGCCGGCGGATTGGAGGTAGAACCGGGGCGCCTGCCATACCGCTACCCGAAGTCACGGGGCGAGGGGATTGCTTCGTAGGACTGATTCCCGACATGCCAATTCCGTGAGAGCTGTGCGGAGGAGAGGAGTGGTTGCCATTGGGGGTCCCACGAGCTGAAAAGGAGGGATAGTGGCTAGACATAGAGGGTGGGAGTCCATGTCCGGACTGAGGGCGGGGAGTCGTGTAGCTTTCATATGAAGACCAGTTGCCGGATCCATTAGCATGCGCTACGGGTGGAAACCCAGCAAGGGGGCCAACCTCGTGGTTGCCCTGGGTGGGTGACATGGCCGGTTGGTTTTGGGTGGGAGTACGTCCGGAGTGGGAGGAAGAAGGCCGCACAGTATGGAAAGCTCCGATAGGAGGTAGCTGGGGACCTGGCTGCATGGGTTTAAACATATGCTGGCCGGGTGCAACCATAGAAGGGTGAATGGGGCCATTCTTTGGCGGAGAGAAAGTTGGTCGAGGAGGGCTGGAGGAAGGCAAAGGGGTTTGATTCGTAGGATGCAGGCGACGCTCGGGGGAGGGAGGAACGTAGAATTGGCCTTGGGAGGTGAGAGGGGGAGAGAGGGTTGGGCGGGATTTGAAGTAGTTGGCTGAGGGCCATTTTGCAGGCTAGACAGGGCAGCATGGGTCTGCTTCACAGGTGATGATGGAACAATATCTTCGTCTTCCACCTTTCGTTTCTTGCTCGATGGAGGGGTGGATTGAGGCGACGCAGAAGAACTAACGCGGAACTTCAGAGGGGGGATTTTGGGCCTACTGGCCTCTTCCGCCTTTCGCTTGCAATCACCACAGACGAAGTGGAAGTCTTCCTTCTCAGCATCTTCCTGTGCAATTCCAAGACATTTGCTATGTTGCCAGACATTACATTCCTCGCAGGCAACGCTGTGGCTACCATCATCGAGGTTCTCGCCATACGCACCACAGCCAGAGCAATCAAAGACCCACTCATCGTCTTGCGACAATTCTGTCAAGTTTTTCTGAGATTTCTCCATTTCGGCTTTCAAGTTCCGTGCAGAGACTCTGCCTTCACCGCGCTCTAATCTTTCTTGCTCTGCGGCGATCCGCTCAAGCTCTGCTTCGTGCAAAATGCGCTTCTGCTCGCGATCCTTGGTTCGCTGCTCACGGGTCATCATGCGCGACTGGCGGTCTTGCTCGAGCTGTTGTTGTCTGGCCTGCTCCCGACGAGCCTCGGCCAGATCAGCCTCGTGCTTGCGGGCAGCCTCAATGGCCTCTCTTTCGGCACGTTCGCGCTCGTCCTTTTGTTGAAGTCGGCTGGATCGCTTGGCTCCAGCAAGCAGCTGCATGTTGAGCAGCTCCTTCTCGCGTTTTTGGCGCTTGCGCTGTTGCGCCTCCTCGGTCTTCTCCAGTAGGGGCACGACATGCTCCTCAATTTGATCACGGAGGTACTTCTCGTCCGCATCCTTGCTTTTCCGAATGGTTTCCAGGAATGCTTGGTATTCTGGCAAGGTCACAGCGATACACTCCCATTTGTAATCGTCTCCAGACGAGGCGCCGTTGGTAGCTTCCCCCTTGCTTTCATTATCGGATTCTTCTTCCGCGGCGAGAGCGGACACACGTCTCGAGGTTCGGGACGTCCGCGAAGAACGACTCTTGGGCTTCTTTTTGGGGCGCTGTTGCGCGGGGATGGGAGGATCAGTGCGGCGGTAAAGACGGTTATCATCTAGGACATAGTAGGAGCGACCTTCGCGGTCAAATCCGAACTCTTCTATGCGCTTATAGGAAGTTAGCAAGCGCTTTGTTACCAAACAAGTGCTTAACTCACCCATTGAAGCTGTTCACTTTCTTTCTTCTCCGGCATCTTATCCCGAATGCGATCGGCATTCCAGAAGGTCCACACAGACAGCTGGTGAAGAACACGAAGCTTGGTGAATACATCGAAGTGCAGAAATTTCAGGGGTTCCTCATCGTAGCCGAAGGGATTAGGCAGGTGCGGACACTTTGCATTGTACTGTCGGCGTGTGTATTCATCGAAAGTGTCGGACCTATTTCAAATCGTCAGCTCTCACCACTTCATCCCAGGCGTAGCCGCGAAGGGCGTTTCATCTTGACATACGTGAGACCGCGATGCGATGAGACCCATTTCAACAGGCATAGACCAATCTCCAATAGTTTGTGCGAATGCTCGGGTTTGAGGCACTCATCTTCAAGATCCTAGATCGAACAGAAAAAAAACGGATAAAGTGTCAGCCAACCCGCCCAATCATTGAAAAAAACGCGCCAAACACTCAGCAACATCGACTTCTTTCATGCGCCATCGAGTGCGAAACGCGCACAGGGCAGGAAGCATAAATCCAAAGTCTACTTACCTCAATCTCGAAATCCTCATCAATCTTCATAATTTTGCCAAAAATGGCTATGTATTGCATGAGACTGGCGAATTCCCAGCTGTTGCGAATCTGCTGAAGCAGACCCGGTTCTTCTGTTGGCTGCTGCACAGGGGCAGCAATCGCATCGGAGCGGCTGCGCTTTCGCGATCCCATTGCGGCGGGACGGCCGGTCAAGGCCGGGGTGTTGGTAGGGGTGGTTGCTTCGAGGGGTAGGTCAGGGAGTCAGGATGTAGGCCCAGTCACACAGATACGTGATTGTGTCAGATTGATATTAGAATCAGACGGGTATTGCAGAATGTGGAGGATAAATGGAGGTGTCGTCTTTTTTTCACTCTCTTCGTGTTCAAGAGGCGAGATGATCTCAGTGAATGGCGCGTCGGCACGGGTAGATCACGTGAAGGTCGCGTTTGGTCAATTTCAGAAACGACAACGACATTGCAATGTTAGACAATGGTTCTTGAAGGAAACATTGGGTTGACTAGGTGTCAGGGAGTTAAGCATTCTTGCGGCTATGGTCAGATTGTGTGAAGGCCTGGAGATCAAATAAAAGAAGGGTTGCGAATTTCAAAAAATATGAAGCCGAATACATATAAATCAATTTGGCCCATCTGTCAACTGGTGGTCTTCAAACATTAGTACTGTACATACTATGCCATATCTAACCAGATATTAACGCTTTGAATAGGCACCTGGCGTCCCTTCTAGATAATTGTAACCTATCACCTACTTCAATTTTAAGTGACTTAAGGACCAAGCAACGTATTTCACAGCACAGATTAGAAAATATAAATTAGAAGTGCACACCCCAGTCTACTAGAATAGTCAAGTCAAAAAGTACATTCTTTTGAGAACATGTACAGAGATAAGCCAACAGACAAAACATGAAAACAAATCAACGACTGGATCGTGGTATCTCCGGCTCAAAGGGGTCTATCTCATAGCAAAAATGGAGAGGGATTGAGGGTAATAATGCACATAAACGACAGCGCCAACCAGAAACCCACGCCACCCGATTGTGAGCGCCACGAAAAAAACTAATATAAGGGGAAGACATAAATGGGAGAGAGCAAAGATGCAAGCAGAAAGAAAGAAAATGGCAGAGAAAAAGAAGAAGGAAAAAGGACATAGGAATACATGAGTCCCCTCCCATCGACACGAAAATCACCGAATCCCGGAACTGTCCCAAGATGAAATGCTGCGATAAAATAAAAAGACAGAATGAAAGAGAAAGCAGCCGGAACAAAAACACACTACCACCAAGGCCCATCATGGTGATAATTGGTTTATCTTGTGCTTTACCCATAACTTTTGCGCCTTGTGACCAATACTCGCCAGAAACCTGTCCCATGCATAACGTAAGGTTGTAAGAAAAAACGTCCCGCGATGAAAGAAATGCGTTTTTGTATGTTACATGGCCGCCGAGGCTCCGTCAGACACGTTGTCTGAGAGGTTGATCAAGAGCTGAGCCAGGCAGCGCTTGGTGGCTGCGTCGTCCCGGAGGACGGAGGAGAATGTGGCGTCGCGAAGAGGTTCTGGTAGACATTGTCGCAATGCCTCGCGGGCGCGGCTGTTGTCGCTCAAACTGAGTCTGATATTAGTTTCTACACTCGATACAGGTGTAGGGATGATACTCACCGAAGGAAGCAGCGCACGACATGCTTGAGCAGTCGCACTGTTTGCTGGTCGACCAACTGACCGACCATGTTGCTGAGGACTGTGCCAACAGCGTAGAAGCGCTCATAGGTCGCACAGATGTACGCCAAGCCAATGTCATCAAGAAGAATTTTCTGAACAATGAAGATGGCGACGGTCTTGCTCAACTCCGATCCAGTCTCCATGATACGAAGGCAGAGAGGAATGATCTCGGTAGTAAGCAAGAAGTTGATAACATCAGATGAGTCATTCTTCACCAGGGCGCCGATGACACCGAGCGATGTGAGACGGAGGTACTCGAAGGGGCGAGATTTGGAAGTGGTGTTGAGGAAGGGGTAGAGGAAAAGAGGGATGTGGGCTATGCGACACACACGAACAGTTAGCTAGGCGTGGGGGAGTTGATCGGCATGGGTCATGGCTTACCGTTCAAGAAAAGAGTGCGCGTCTCATTGTGGGATGCGACACACTGCAAGAGCGCCAGCGCATTGCAGACTCGATTTGATGCAGCGGCAGTCAACTGCGAAGGGTTCAAAAGGGGATAGACCGAGATGATCTCCTGGAGAAGGGCAGTCATGACACCTGCAAGTTGCCGACAGTTAGTCCCGGTCGGAAGCGCCCCCACAATAGCGATAATATCATACCGAACGAATGCCAGATCACGAGGGCTAGCTCAGGAACCTGCTCCCTCTTCTTGCTCAGTTCCATGAGCGCTGCCTCCCTGCGGGCTGGGTCCAGGAGCTCTGCAACCCAGATGAAGACCTTGCGGTTCTCATCGCTGATAGTACCGTCCATGCCGGAGACCGCATTGGCCAGACCCTCTCCGCCCATGCCGCCGAGTCCTCCAGCATTCTGACCGGGGTTGACGGCGCCGTTGCCGCTCATAGCCAAGCGACCATAGTGTTGTTGCTGCGCCGCAGCGGCAGCGGCCTGAACCTGGGCATGCTGCTGAGCGACCAAGGAGGCGTGCTGCTGCTGGTGTTGTTGGTGCGGCTGGCCCTGGTGGTGTTGTTGTTGCTGCTGCTGGTGCTGCAGCCACGCGGGATCAGCCTGCGGGTACTGATGCTGGTGAGAGAAGACGTGTTGGCTCTGCGCTTGTAGCATGGCGAGCGATGATGAGACGTTTCGGGGAATTCGTAATCCTCCGAAGGGTTCCTTGCTGAGCGACTGGGGGGAAAACTGGGTAGACAGGGAATCTCGGAGACAAATGTAGAAGTAAGAAAAGAAAATGTCAGCAGAATGGACTCAGGTGGGGAGTCATTGATGAATTGGTGTTGAGGGGGGGAAGAACCAAGAACCGGGGCGGAAGTCTGCCTGACGAGGGAGAAAGAGAAGGTCGGAAGGCGGGGAGTGAAGAGTTCCACCGCGGATTCCTTAGTTTTGTGTGCCCTTGTCACACGGATTTTCTACTTTTAAGTCCACACCTCAATCTCTGTCTATATCTCTGCAAATTAATGACATGGCAAAATCCAATAAGCTCTTATCTGTTCAACTTATTTCATTTGCCTCGGGATCGACCGCAGAACTGGGGCGTGGAGCATATTACCCGGGCTATCCTTACGAACAGAGCACATTGTACCTGCAAGACGAGCCCCAATCACGGCTTCTTGCTTAGTGTAACCATTGACCCCAGAGCTGACTTTATGTAAAAGCTAAAATTTAGTCTATGCAGGGTTATATCGATTGTCTACTGAGGATCAGTCACTGGTGGGTCAGAACGATTCTCATTTATATTTTCGGCATCTCCCATAGCTCATATGTGCATCCCCAATTGTACCGGCCATCAAAACGTCTCAAAACCGAACCCTCATAAGGGAACAAAACTCATATCAACATGAAAAAAGGAGCATAATATCATCACATCCAAACCAAGGCAAAAAAATCATAGAGTAGGTCATTATGGTACATGAATCGTAGATCAAATCGGCGCCGTAAATGCATCAGTAGGTCAAAAAATCAGACAAGTCGAAGAAAAGACTATTCACGTCCTTTAGCGCCGTGATCGTGTACGTGATCTTCGAGATCGTCGTGTGTCTCGAGTTCGTCCGCCAGAGCTATCGCTACCTATTGGGTAATCATTAGTATATGAGGAATTAAACATTGAAGCCATTGTCGGGGAAAGACTCACTTCTGGTGTAGTACGAATAATAGTATGAGCTTGGATAACTGCTCTCGGTCCTGTCATCATCGTGCTCTCGATCTCTGTGTCGCTTCAATCCCAAGCAGAGCGCAAGAGCTCCAAGAATAACGGCAACCGTGCCCCAGCCACTCCAGGAAGACTTCTTCTCACTGACTTCGCTCGTTGCAGCCGCAGGCTTGGCTCCAAACCATGTTCGGCCACCCTGTGGACGTGGGCGACTGCCATGCGAGTGGTGCGAGTAGCGTTCGTCGATGATGGTTTCCTGCTTTCTGCGACGTTTGCCCATGCCCAGTGCAGCGAGGAGACCGTACAAAGCTTCCTTGAAGCAGAAGCAGGCACAGAGCAGGAAAAGTAGTATCACACCGGCAATTGTACCAATGACAATGCCTGCAATTGCGCCGCCGCTCAGTCCACTTCCGTTGCTGGTTGCTTTGGCTCCGATCAAATCAGATCCATCTGTGCTGACAGGCGCAATGAATCCCTCTGTCGTGGTAGCGGCTGCTGTGGCCGTCGCAGTAGACCAACCACTACTCGTTCCTCGTGCTGCAGGTGTAGCGTCACCGGTAACTGCCGCAGAAGAGCTTTCAACGACACACTCGCCGTCCACGCATTCTTCGTCTGCGCTGCAGCAGTTGGATCCGCACGTTGTCTCGGCCAAGCCGGCATCGCATGTTGCAGTGGCCGTGGCTGCTGTTGTAGTAGCTGTAACCTGAGAGCTCCAGACTGAGACGACGGTGGAGCGGTCGACTTCTGTGACTACATAAGTTGTAGTATAGTAATCCCAACCACTGCCCGCTGTACTGCATGCTGCTTGATCGGCACTGTTTGTATAGCAGGTTTCGCTGGAACCGCAGCATAGCCAGTTATCAGAGCCACAGGGGTTGGCGCATCGCTTTTCGAGCGCATTTCCCTCCAAAATCTGCAAAGCGTCGAGTGGAAGGGCTGTTGCTAGAGGGGTTGCGATGACGGTCGGGACGTAGCTCAGTAGGAGGAATAGGCTGGGGAGTGCGGAGATCATGTTGGAGGATCGCATGGCGAGAATCGAGCGATTCTTCTGTCCGAAGTATCTTAAAAAAATTGCTGATTCGAATCTATCGGGGTGTGTTTTCTGTTTGTTTGTCGTTATGCAGGCTGCGGTGACTCGAAACCAGTACCGACTTTGTATACCCTGGCTGATCTACAACGGTAGACCACCTTGAGGGGAACAAAATAAAGATTCGCGAAGAATTCCAAGCGGGAGAAGGAATGTAGAGAAAGTGTTCAGGAAACAAAGAAAAATGGAAGGGAAAAAGTGGTGGTTGCTATGTACTTCCCAGCCTCCATATACCCAACCACCCGATTTAAAGCTTGGAAATCGCCCAATAACCACGTCTTTACCGCACTTTTCTTTATAACGTGGGAGGCTGGGTTTCAGATTAAGAAAAAGTTCTTTTCTACCTTTTCCTTGTTCATTGTCTCTGAATCTTGTAATCTGACAGGCCAATTTAAATTGCATGCGCAGTAATCCCCCTCTCATCCCAACCCCGCGTGGCAACGATCAGCATGCGGTCGGATCCCTGATCGAGCTGTCAAATACGGATAAAGTCTGCAGTTGTAGAGTCAATTCAACAGCAAAAGCCCAAATACAGTGACATGCAGCCATATTTAGCTTAGACATAGCTTACAGTCAACATTGATCTGACCATGTAAACACTACGTTTGGCAGTCAACTGCAACGGCGATACACCGCAACTATGCAACTATCGGTGGGACCAATGAACAGCCCAACAAGCAACGGCCCAATCGCCCTGAAGCCCCATAATCCCGCGTCGGCTGGAATTGCAACTGTGCATGTCATCGATTTCTCTTAGCTATGGACATCCCCAAGCGCTCGGGGTTCATAAAAACATAATAAATCATCACAAACATATACAAAGCATAGAGAAGTATGTTCTCCTAGAAAAATGCATCCAAAATCATATCATATCACACCAAATCAAACAAACATGCCAGCAACTCCGACAACTAGCCCTAGTACCAAATCATTTAGACTCGAGGTCCGGCCAGGCAAAGCCCCGTTCCCACTAGCATCCGTCGCCGTCGCCGTCTCCACCGAAGCACAATAAGCAAGACTCAACCCATGACAGGCGTTAGCGCTCAAACTTGAGCAGATAGACGTGGCCTCCGACGTTGCGGTGACCGCCTCCACCGTCACGCCCCCGCCGGATCCATCCACTGTCACTCCGTAGCGGCCCATGAGAGCCTGCGTGCAATCCGTATACTCCGACTGACATTGCGAGTAGTAAGAAGAGCATGTCTTCGCATTAGCGAAGCTAGTCGGCACGTAGATGAACGGGTATGCGCCCGAGACTGTAGACGCGGTCTCCGAGCTGGACTCCGTAGTTGTCGCGGTCGCTCCTTGTGGGAATACAAAGCTGCTTCCCGTTTCTGTGGTGCCGGTCGTGGTCGTGGTCGCAGTCGCGGTGGCAGTCAGGCTGCCTGTGCAGCTTGCACCGGTCGGGCAGCAGGCGATGTTATCTGCGGAGTCCTTGGTGCAGGTGGTTCCCTTTATGCAGCAGGCGTTGGAGTTTCCCTCGTTCGTACAAGCATTATATCCGCTAGGACAATTATCGTCGCGCTTTAGAATCCGAAGGACTTCGTAGGCTCGTCTGCTGTTCTCAGCATCTTCGGGTGAGGTGAAGGGTGCTGTGTCTATCGATAGGACGGCTGTGGGGAGGAATGTACCCCAGATCCACCAAGATGCTCGCATTCTTGAAGTTGTAGCCCAGGCGGCAAGTATATCGCTGTGGTGTATTTATATAAATGCGACCGAGTAAATTGATGGTTGAGGGGGTTTTGATTGTGCTTAGGGCTTCTCCAATGCTCTCAATGTCTCATGTCTCGAAGTAGCGTTATCGAGGGTCAGGATGTCAACAAACTACTCGAAGGAGTAAGATTAGCGTTAGCGAAGCCCAGCAAACACTAAGACGTTCAATATGGAAATTGATTCAGACTTACAGAGAGCTGAATTAAACTCCTTCAAAAAATTGTGCAGAGAGCAATTCCAGATCAGGGTTCAGGATGAAAGAGGGAATGATGTAGTGGAGTGCGCCCATCATCTCCACCGGGATCCCTGCCACAGCAACCAATTTGCCCGAAATTGTGCCCAAGCTTGACGCTACGTATCGTGCAGCTTTAATTTCAATTCCTTCACTACAGGCAAAAAAATGTTGACAGGAGACTTGTCTGGTTTTATTCAAATCTATAAGAATGACTTCGGTCGGATTCTTGGAAGCATTCCTATTGGATGCAGCTGCGCTAACCCGTGGTCTCACCTGCACTTGACTTCGTAGACAATTCTGATCCCAACTTACTGCAATGACCACAGCCATGGACAAAATGAACACTATTCCAATCGTGGACTTTGCCCAGTGGGACTCCGACGGCCCTAGTCGTCTGCGTGTTGCCCGAGATATTGTTGATGCTTGTCAGAAGGTGGGGTTTGTCTATATCATCAACCATTCGCTGCCCGAGTCTCTTCTGGATGAGGCCTTCCATTGGTCCAAACTCTTCTTTGACCTACCTCAGGAGGAAAAACTAAAAGCTCCCCACCCAGAGGGATGGGCAATCCATCGGGGTTATTCTTGGCCGGGTCTAGAGAAGGTGTCAGGGCTAGAGGCGACGAGTGCAGATGACGACCAAGAGCGGGCGAAAGGGTTGCGGGAGGTTCCCGATATCAAGGTGAGTAAGTCTGTCTACCACAGAGTTGCTAATATACTATTGCACTCTCTTGCCTGTGGACTTGAATCGCTTGGATCTACTCTGCGCTCGGGTGTCTGACCGATACCAGGAAAGCTACGACATCGGCAGCGAGAACAATCCCACGCAACCAAATCAATGGATTCCCGAAGAAAGTCTTCCAGAATTCCGCTCCTTCATGACACATTTTTATAGGGAATGCTTCCGCATGGGCGGTGAAATCTTGCAAGCTCTAGCTATTGGCCTCGACCTCGACGAGAACCACCTGCTTAACAAGCACTCAGGCCTCAACAACCAGCTCCGTCTGCTCCACTACCCGCCTGTACCTGCCGCAGCGCTAGAGGATAACCGTGCTGCTCGCTGTCCGGCACATACAGACTGGAGCTCGATCACAATGCTCTTCCAGGATGACTGCGGCGGTCTGGAGGTGGAGGACGTGCATCGCCCGGGATCTTTTGTTCCTGCAACTCCCGTCAAGAATGCCATTGTGATGAATGTAGGCGATCTCTTGCAGAGATGGAGTAATGGTTTGTGTGCCGTCCAGTCTATCCTGGGTTGTCTACTAATAGATGCAGATCGTTTGAGATCGACTAGCCATCGGGTTACATTGCCGCCCCTGGCAGATCGATTTGATGGACAAGAAAGGATGACACGGAGGCGATTTTCGATTCCATATTTTCTGTCTCCGGATTCCGACTCGGTGATAGAGTGTATCCCATCCTGCAGGGGTGAGGAGCCAGCTAAGTATGAACCGATCACACAGGCGGAATATAATCGGATGAGGGCTTCTATGCAGTACTGAAAAAATCCAACTCTTTTCTGCTATTATATTATGAAATGCAAGGTTCACTGTATTATTTTGCTCATGCATGTACTCTTTCTGCTGGACTGTTCCTCAGGTCACTCGCGTTAAGTCTTTACACAGTCCGGCTCTTACCTCTTACTCCAATAAACGAACAACTTCAAGCCAAAAGCAAAGCCATTAATAAATGCTTTGGAGATGACCTGTTATTCCACTTTTCCTCCAATATTGCTTGGCCTCCAGATCCTCGGAAATTCCACTCTCCATACTTGCACCTAGTGCCGATCCCCCCACCCTGACTAATTCCTTGGCGCGCAATGGATCCTCAAGAGCGCGTCGGGCACTGCCAACCCGACCCAGATCATGTCGCCACGATGTACGGGGAACTAGGCAACAAATTGGTGCGTGCTACCCTCCAAGGTCACAGGTTTCAATCCTACCTACCTCGTATATCCCCAATTAACCACCACCAGGTCCAACATGCAAAACGCACGCAATCCCTCGCCCATCTCCCGCCTTACCAAACCGAAATCGTCCGCGCCGTAACTCGCGAAGTGCGCGATCTAGAGCGCGACACAACCCGCCTCCTCAACCCATTTGAGGGCTCATTCAATCCCTCCGCGGACCCAGCGACCGCATGTACCCTCCTAGTCGACCACCTATGCATGCGCCGCAATAAGCGTTGCCTCCTCGCGTACCACCGTGTGCGCACTGAGAAACTCGAAGAGCTATGTTGGACAGGCGTTGATGCGTTAGAGCAGCAGCAGCCTAGTGAGGGGTCAGATGACCGGGGGCTTCCTTCGGGTGTGGGTGGACATAGCTCGCTCAGTCCCGAGGAAGAGGAATATTTCCGTCAGTATGGCGACATGTTAGCTGCGTATAAAGGGCAATGGACAGATATTGATTTGACGGGGACCCTGGAGCCGCCTAAGGATTTGTTCATTGATGTACGGGTATTGAAAGATGCGGGGGAGATTCAGACGGAATATGGGTGAGATTCTTCTCTTCTTTTTCTTTTTGTCGGAAATGCTAATTGATGCAGTGTGATCAACTTGACCAAAAACAGTCAGCTTTATGTTCGACAGGGAGATGTTGAGCGACTGATTGCACAAGGATTCTTGGAGCGATTGAGTTGAATTTAGGCATTGCGTGCTACGTGGGAGTTTTGTGTACTTTTGAGATACCCCCGATGGTCTACATTAAATTATTTGTGCAATTGGTCATGCCATTGATCGGATCATGGGACCATGTAAATTTTTTCCCCTTTCAATAAGGTATTCAACCCAGTGAAACTTGACCTGTAGAACACGTTGTGGCCCGAGCTGCTCGGGGTGCGGCCCCAGTAACAAAGTACCAAGTACGGAGTACCCTTGGGCCGATCATGGGCCGGTCGCGGGGGCCAAAAATCCGAGAAGTCCAGGTTGATACAATAATGAAGGGATCCAATTGAACTGCTCTGGAGTAAAACTTGACATAAATGTATGCGTAATATGGCAAAGGAAGCACGCAGGACATTGAACTAAAGCATAACTAAAGCATAACTAAAACGCTCGATCGCTGCACAGACCAGGGTAAGCTGCAAGCCATTTGGGGATGAAATCAGAAACACGCAGTCTAGGCTACCGAAAGTGCCGATCGGGGGATTTTAAGCGTTCTTACTTGGCTAATAAAATGGAGAAGCAGAATTGCACTAATACACTAATGTATGGTCTAACTGAATTCTCACTGGCCACATGGATTCCTATCAATGACTATCAAAGGTGGACCCCGTAAACGGTTTAGCCCGCCGATTATAGCGATAAGCCCGGGTCCAGACAAGAAACTTGGTTTTTTTAGTCACTGACCTTGCACTCTTACTCAAATTTTATTTCGACTTTTCAAATGTCGTGATAAGCTGGAAAGTCAAATCATTTCTTATAACCATCGCGTTCCCTTTGTGATGCTCTGATGTTGCCTGCTGTTGCGTCATCCGTTGCGTTTTCCCAACGGCGTTGCATGCGCTAGTGTTCCGATAATCTCCCGAAGTTCAACTCGTCCAATTGCATCAACCAACTCCAAGGGGAAGCTGATGGGCGTGCTACAAACTCGTGGCCGGCGTGATTCGCGCGCTTCGGTCCTGTCACATGTGAATTGGAGTTTCGACCGTGACCTGGATGCTTCCATTCCATCGCAGTCGCTGGTGGAACACGCTAATCTGGGTAGCTCTCCCGGCGGCGTGGAGGCTTCAAGCTACAATGGCTCGAGCATGAGAACCCCCAGTCGCTCATTTTACCACCGCTCTTTCAATACAGCAAACGGTATGTACCCATAAAATAAGCTTTAATTGCTTAGCTGGTTACGGGTCGCAAAAGTGGTGGAGGATTGAAGAGGCATTTTTGGCTGACCACTCACGTTGCTTCAGACCCGGCTCATTATGCATCGGACGGTCTCCGCGAACAAACGGCAGAACTAGCGACTTACGGGCTGTCTTTAAATAAGGAGCCCTCGCGCACTCGAACGAGCTTGCCGCCTAGCTTGGATCTCTTCCGCGAACGTCGCTTTTCCAGTATATCCCAGAATGATATCGCGAGTTCGTCGTACCCGCCTGTGGAGGAGGTGACAGAAGAGTCGGATGCTGTCCACGAAGAGCCACCGCTGGCTTCATCGGCATTGACAGAGATGATTCGTCAGCCTACCTCGAACTCCTTGGAAGATCATGGCAGACCTACTTCAGAGATCGAACCGTTTCCACCTTTACCCCCCACTCACGATGAGCCAGAGCGAGACACAGAACGCACTTCACTATTAACCAAGAGAAGATCCAAATCCCCGCATAAATACGGAGCAGTTGAAGATGTTGAAAGCCAAGGTGGTATCACTAGCCGGTCTTCCTCCGTCCTGGCTAAGGGTCTCGCCACGGTGGCTGAGTGCTCTCGGACAATAATGAGCCCCAAGTCCTGGAATCGTCGCGCTATATGGGAGCAGGGAATCGTGCACCCAGTCAGTCTTGTTCCTGCCGTTTTGCTGGGACTTCTTCTCAACATCCTGGACGCTCTGTCCTATGGTATGATCCTATTCCCACTGGGAGAACCGCTGTTTGCAGATCTCGGCTCCGACGGAATCTCGATGTTCTATGTCAGCACAATTATCGCCCAGGTGGTATTCTCAAGTGGCGGATCGATCTTCAAAGGAGGAATTGGCAGTGAGATGATCGAAGTAGTCCCGTTCTTCCACCAGATGGCATTTGCCATCATGAATCGCATTGGGAAGGACAACCCGCAGTCGGTCATTGCGACTACGATTCTCGCATTTTCGGTCAGCTCGGTTTTGACCGGTCTGGTTTTCTTTTTGATGGGCGTGTTCGGGTTGGGTTCCCTTATTGGATTCTTCCCACGCCACATCCTTATTGGCTGCATTGGTGGTGTTGGCTATTTCCTTTTGCAGACTGGAGTGGAGGTCTCTGCCCGTCTACCGGGATCTATGGAATACAACCTGGAAACATTGGAGAAACTTTTCCATGCAGATACGGTTGCACTTTGGATAATACCGTTATCACTTGCGATCGGACTTCTGGTTTTGAAGCGCTTCATTCGATCGAACTTCCTTGTCGGGGCTTATTTCATTGCTGTTGCTGTAATGTTTTACATTATCGTCCTCATTGCTAGGGTGCCCATGGACACTCTTCACCAAAAGGGATGGGCTTTTGATGCTCCCTCGTCAAACAATCCCTGGTATCACTTTTACAGTCTTTATGACTTTTCTGCAGTGAACTGGACCGCCTTCGCGGATACCCTTCCAGCCATGTTCGCATTGACTTTCTTCGGTGTTCTACACGTGCCCATCAATGTTCCTGCACTGGGAATCTCAACGGGAGAAGACAATCTCAATGTGGACCGAGAGCTCATGGCTCACGGTGTGACAAATGCTGTTTCAGGATTTGCGGGCAGTATCCAGAACTACCTGGTCTATACAAACAGTCTCCTTTTCATCGCTAGTGGCGGTGAATCCCGCTTAGCTGGTCTGATGCTAGCGGCCGCAACAGCAGGGATCATGGTTGTGGGCCCAGTCATCATTGGATACATTCCAGTCATGGTAGTCGGTGCTCTGATTTTCCTGCTGGGAATTGAACTACTGGAAGAAGCATTGGTGGACACCTGGGGCAAGTTGTCACGGCTGGAGTACCTCACGGTTGTTATCATCGTTGTTACCATGGGTGCCTGGGACTTTGTTATGGGTATCCTGGTCGGCATTATGCTAGCCTGTGTCAACTTTGTGGTTCAGACCTCTCGCAAATCCGCCATTCGAGCCACCTTTTCAGGAGAGATTGCTGGATCGACGGTTCGTCGACCGCCGATCCAGCAGCAATTCCTGCACGAAGCTGGTCAGCAGACCGTCATTATGAAGCTCGGTGGTTATCTATTCTTTGGCACAATTGTCAACGTAGAGAACACCATGAGAGGTCTGATCCAGGACGATGCGTTCAGGAAGCAACCCATCCGATTCCTGATCCTGGACTTTTCCCGAGTCTATGGATTAGATTTCTCAGCTGCCGAAGCATTCACGCGTATTAATCGCATCCTCCGCAAACGCAACGTCCAAACCACCATATCCGGTCTCAACGTAGAAGGTGACGTGGGCAAGAGTCTCCAAAATGTAGGCCTTTTCGAGCCCGAAACAGGTGTCCCAATTTTCGAAGATCTCAACGCCGCCCTCGAGTACTGCGAGAACGACTACCTGAAAGTCTTCTACAGTCGCCAGGAAGCGTTAATCAGCAAACCTCTGGAATCTCCACACACCACCGATCATCTCGATGTCCCAGTCCCCGTTCCACCACCCTCTCACCCCAACTTATCCGAAACCATCGTCAGTTCCCCACGTGGCCAATACCTCCAACGAGTCGCAACGACCACAATCCGCGAACATGAAACATCAATGTCAATGATGGCTGCACCTGCCTGGTCCGCAATGCGTCAACCTCTTCCCCTCCTCTTACAGACCTTCCAGGGCCTCTCCGACCAAAACGAGGACTTCTGGTTCCCCGCCTGCGCCTACTTCTCGCGCGAGGTCTACCCGGCAGGCACTATCTTGTATCACGAAGGCGACGTCCCACGTGCTTTCTATCTCCTTGAGGCCGGTATGCTGCGCTGCGAGTACGACCTCCCTCAAGGCCGCTACTTCGAGCTCGTTGTCGCCGGCAGGCCGTGCGGCGAATTACCGTTCTTTAGCGATACACGTCGCACAGCCACTGTCAAGGCTGAGCATGAATGTGTGGCTTGGTGTTTGAGTGATAAGAAATGGAAGGCCCTTCAGGAAGCGGAGCCGCGAGTCGCCCGTGAACTGTTAACAGTCAGTCTGAAATTGACAACCGAGCGCATGGACTGCATCACTTCGTAAGTTTTATCTTGAGCCTATTGATTCTGAAACTTTGAAACTAACAGTTGTCATAGATATGTACTGACGATGGCTGCTTGATACTATTTGATGATATCTTCCATCTATCGGGGGATTTTTGCATTGCATCCTGGCGGCTATTGAGCGAAACCGTCCACTGTTTATTGGTCCATGCATATCGGTTTCTATTTTCTTCTTCTTTGTTCTTTTTTTTTTTTTTTTTTTTTTCTCGAATATACCTAAGCACTTGTGCTTTGATGTCTGTATGTAGACGAGTTGCAATCAAACTCGTTATGAATGTATGGCTTGATTTATTGATAAGGATAAAAGTCACCCATCGATTGTACGATGTCCGGATCCTTTCCGAGGTCTTATCTCTATGTCTAATCAAAATAAATTTGGAATACGTAGGATCTGATATACACTTCTTGTTTGCCCAGGGACAAAAATAATGTCGAGGCTGACTTTGTATCAAGATAGTCTGTTCCTACACTCCTAATTATACAAAATAAGATTTCCACTAGCACCCGTGGACAGGGCTCCAGATGATTAGAGTACATGTCATGGACACACGTGGGTATCAGCTGATAGATAGGCAAAAATAATAGTGTCTCGAACCATGAATTTCCTTCCAGAACAGCGTACTACTCCAACGTGCCCCACATCATCTGTGTTCTGGGCAATGGGGTTCGTGGTATGGTGAAATTACCCGAACATCGCACGGGGAGAACCCCGGATTGCGTAGGGCTACTAGCCTATTAAACTGACAGGGATAAGGTTGAGTTTGCGAATTATCGCTTGTTCTATGTGGCGCGGGAAAGCCGTCGGACGTCCCTCCGCTTGGACCTCCTACGATAACATGCACTTTTCCCACACGCGAACAATCTGGACTCGATGCTTTCAAAGACTTACACCTGATAGGCCGTTGATATTGGGCAGGTGTTCGCCATTTTTAGCCTTTTAAAAGATCGCGGCATTGGAGTTTGATGAATTGTCGCTGCATTGTATTAGTGGTTGGCTTTAACCTCATCTGGACTAAGACGTATATTTGCGCCGCTTCTCACCCGCGCCCCCTTTAATCGCCCTCGGTCTTTGTTATCATGCCTGTACGAAGTGGCTGAAATTAACCTGTACATTTGTTCAGGTCTGCTCAAAGGTGTGCCTGTCTCTGATTCCTTTTAACCTCTCGATTCTCCTGCTGGTATCGTGAAAATTGGGATCGATCTCTTCTCCCTTTCTCCTTTACCTTCCCTAAGTTGAACGTAATGCTTCCAAGCAAGCATAAGTTATTGTGCCGAGGATAATATTTCTGTCTCCACCAGCTGAGTGCCACTACATGGCGTGATAAGCAACGCCAATGACAAGTCTTTAAACATTCTACAATTAAGCAGCTAACTAATTTCGTCTTAGCCTATGCCTGATATCGGAAAGAGGGGAACGGAATGCTGGTCTTTCCTTAGAAGGCGGCAAATCTCAGGACTCATGACCTCTGATAAAGCTGATGTTCCAGATATCAGACACTTTCCAAGGATTTCCAAGACCTTTCCAAGACTTTAGGCGCAAAAAGTAAATTTATTAGATTGTGAGGTGTGATTGCTAGAGCGAAAATGGAAAAAGTTACTTCCATGCATCGGAGGGTATTGGCTATTTTCACCTTCTGGGTTACGTTCCCGAAGGCGAGAAACGTAAGGCCCGCTCTATATGGCTCAATTCTCGGCTTGATGGTATCACGCACAGCTTTCCCGATAAGGATTAGAACTCGGCCTGGCTCTTGAAAAGCTCTGCATGGCAGGGATATAAGATGGAGCTGCTTGTTGCACATGTTACAGCAAGCCTCGTTTTTTGTACGATCCCGCTGAGGAACGCGCACCATGTCGGCAATTCGCTCCGACTCGCTGGATGAGGGTGTTGTTTCTGTCTCGGGCAACGATGTCCTTAATGAGAAGACAACCATCAATGTCACCAGCAAAGGTGATCACCAACTCACTACTACCTCCATCGGGTCTGGAGAGATTGGAGATGAGGATGATCGCAACAGTGATGATGTGATCATTGTCGATGGTGTTGATGCGGCGAACCACCTGCTCCCCATGCGGGATGATGGCGACCCAGCTTTGACATTTCGAAGTCTCATCTTAGCCTCGGGTCTCGCGTGCTTCCAGGCGGTTATGTACCAGATCTATATGGTATGTGACTATTCGCTCAACCTCATTGCACTTCAACTGACAGATCGTTGTGTAGTTCAAACCTACCGCCATTACCATTCAAGGAACTTTCATTGTTCTTATTTCGTACTTCGTTGGCCGAGCCTGGGCCAAGTTCCTTCCCCGTGGAGATAAGTTCGAGGCTCGATGGAGGGCAGCGGGAGGCCAGGGAAAGCTTCCCATGCATATCACCATCCTTAAATTCATCAACAATGGGCCGTGGACATTGAAGGAGCACGCGATTTGCTCTATCACCGCTACCAGTGCTTCAAACGCCGCCGCAAGTTCAGAGGTGTTCGCAGCCCAGGAGCTATTTTACAATATGTCGCTGAGTCCAGCAACTGTCATCTTGAGTACTATCTCTATTGGATTGTTTGGCTACGGAATTTGTGGACTCATGCGTCCCATTGCGGTCTGGCACGTTGATGCTGTCTATTGGAGTACTTTGCCTACTGTCAAGGTACTACAAGGACTTCATTGGCAGGAGATCAAAAATTCGAAACCATTGAGATATTTCTGGTATGCTTTTACTGGAATGACTCTCTACGAGATTTTCCCGGCCTACATTTTTGTCTGGCTTAACTCCATTTCTATTCCGGTATGTGATCATTACATGCTAGTGTCGTAATCCTTTTGGACTGACTTGCTAACGCCTGGTATTGTAGTGTCTGGCTGCTATGAAGGCTACCGGTGATAAGGCTGCTGTCCTTACTAACATCTTCGGTGGAGCCTCTAACAATGAGGGTCTGGGACTCTTCACTTTTTCTTTTGACTGGCAATATGTGAGAGCTCCGTTGCCTTCCAAAATAGCAAGAAAACTAACCTTCATAGATCACCTCATTCCAGACTGCTCTTCCACTCACGCTTCAAGCTCACCAGGCCGCCGGTTTCGTTGTGTGCTTTATTGCCATGATTGGAATCTACTACGGAAATGGCTGGGGCGCGAGGTCGCTCCCCTTCATGTCCACGAAGCTTCTCATGACCAATGGAACTGCGTACCCTGTCGCTGACGTGTTTGTCGATGGTGTACTTGATGAAACGCAACTGCTCAAATATGGTCTGCCCAAACTGACCGGAACTTTCGCGTTCGCCATGTTTATGGCCAATGCTGCCGTAAGTACCAAGTCACCTGACGTTCATGCTTCAGTTCACAAGCTGACTATTTTTCAATTTCTAGATTGGTGCTCTAATCGTTCATTGCATCCTCTTCTGGGGCAAGGATATTGTTGCCGCGTTTAAAAAGGCCAGAGAAGGTCGCTATGATGATCGCCATCATGAGCACATGGCTAAACACTATAAAGAAGCGCCTTGGTGGTGGTACATCGGCATCCTTGTCATCAGTTTCGTCCTGGGTCTTATTGTGGTCCTCAAAGAGAACATTGGTCTCCCGGCGTGGGCATACGTTGTCTCTTTAATTGTCGGAATCATTGTGTCGCCCTTTGTGAGTGGTGCCAGAATTTATATTTGAGCTGCGCTAACTTTCAATAGAGCACTATTCTGTACTCTCGCTACGGCAACGGTATTGCTACGAACAACCTATCGAAGATGTTGGCGGGTCTTATGATTCCTGGACGTCCAGTCGGCAATATGTATTTTGCTGCTTGGTCACACAACGTCATTTCCAATGCGGTCAGCTTGTCCAATGATTTGAAGATGGGTGAATACTGTAAGTCTCCCATCCCTACTTTCCAGACCTGGTCTAACCAATATAGTGAAAATTCCCCCCCGTGTCATGTTCTTGACTCAAATCTGGGGTACTATTCTCGGCGGCTTTATCAACTACGCTGTGATGATTTCAATCGTTGCAAAAAACAAGGTGGTCCTCAACTCAGCCAATGGCAGCAACTCCTGGAGTGGTGCCACGCTGCAAGCCTACAACACCAATGCAACCTCCTGGGCCCTGGCTTCCTACCTTTACAAGATGGGCGGCGAGTATTGGATGGTTCCCATTGGTATTGCTATCGGTGCTGGTGCTGTTATTGTTCACCGCATCTTCTACTATGTAAGTATCCTAGAATGGAACACTTTTGATATGATGACTAACATATATGATAGTTCGTCCCCAAGATCCGTGGCTTCGACGTTGCCGACATCAACATGCCCCAGTTCATTCAGTACGCTGGCTACATCCCTTACAACCAGAGTCAAACCTGTGTGCTCTTCAGCTGGGTCTTCGCCGGTTTCTACGTCCAGTACTACCTCCGCAACTACCGTCCACGCATTTTCAAGGATTACTCATACTTGATCACTGGTGCCTTTGATGGTGCCAGTCTGACTGTGTTGTTTATCCTTTCATTTGCGGTGTTTGGCGCTGGAGGTCCAGCCCATGCTTTCCCGTCGTGGTGGGGTAACAACTCCAACGGGAACTACGATCTCTGCCCGGTATCCGATTAGGTCTAATTTGCCTGGGATGCTGAATGCCCTACAATGCTTCATGGAATTTGTATGAGAGATTTACATAATTAATTATTTCTGAGTTCATGAATTCACGTCATAACGAGACATTTCCGATCTCATGTCAAACCTTGCAACAACGATAGTAAATTCGTAATAAACTCATAAATCAAGCGCAAGCCGTCTACTATTCCACTGCATTCGAATGCATCAAAAGGGATTAAAATCCTTGATCAATCTGTAAGCGACGAATACAAATCATAACGTATTCCACAAGGGAGTCGGCCATGTAAGCGGCCCGGCCACCCCAAACCACATAGTAGACTCAATTTAATTATTTTTCATATCTCAACAACCACATATATCAAATATATCAAATTCTCGGTGCTATTTCTCCATGCTAAAAAAGTTAGATCTAGAAGCTTAGTGTAGTTTAATGTAGGATTTTACAAAGTTACCAAAAGATACGCTGTGATTTGGCCATTCCAGCTATATAACTTTGGCTCAGCTATCTTCAGAAATTTATCAAACCCCAATGGCATCCATACTGCGGGAAGCATTAAAATACACCTTTATCAAGAGAGTATAGGAGAAGCTATTGTTGTTGAATTATTAAGTTGTAATCATCGCATTTAGCATGTGTTTTGGAGTGGCCGGGCCGCTTGTATGGCCGACTCGCTTGTGGAATACCTTAATTACTCTCCACCTATTTGCCACAAATATGTGGCAGGTGTGGCACAAAATCAAAAGCGCCCTACCCAGCGCCATTGTCGTCATTTCCGCGCTATGGCACATCCAGCCGTTTTTCACTGAAAATTTTCCTCTGATTGGGCACGATCGCCATTTCCGATATTAAATATGACGTCTACCCATCGCCCAGCTAGGGGCTAGATCCTTGTTCGGGCTACCATCATTTGCTCCGAGGTTGCGTTCGTGACAGCGATCATCGAGAAATGTGATTTAGTTGAATCATGTGGTTTTAAGTATTTGGACTCCGTACAGATAAGCGGTCTGCACCTTTGGTGGGGTACACAGAGTACACAGTATGTTCTTGGCGTGCAGACCGGCTTCTTCGCAGATCTATAATATGGTTGACTTGCACTTGCATGTTGAAGAGACATCAAAAATAGTCGAGATCTAGCTGACCTTGACGGTGGAGTATTTTGGGCGCTTGTGGGCATTGGGCTGCGCGGCGCGACCCACTCTCCAAGTACATAGTAGGTGAGAATCGATCAAGAACGGGGTCTTCTTCAAAAAGGACCTTGATAGCATACTGGGTAAAGTGAAACCCAGCATTGTCTCAACCTTATGCAAACTCCATCTCCCAACCCTTGATTTACCGCTATGAAATACTAGTTCCCTGATAATGGCCAAGCTCCATGTTCGATACGCCCACGAAGCGCCGAGTCCAAGAGCCGCAGCACTAGACCGACAGCGCGAATCGCTCTATAATCAGGGGTGCATATCAAGTTCCAGGTGGTTGTAAACATCCCGCTTGTGATGGTGTGGAGCGATCGACGATACTCAGCGCGCTCGCATGCATCTGATGCTGATCATGTGTTTATTTTGGGGGCAGTTGAGGGTTAGCCGCGAGTTGAGGATGATCAACTAAAAATACCCATCTTCATGTCCATGTGGGAAAGTCACGTTCCCTGGATCATGCCGCGGGAACACCCGATCAGTCCCTTGGTTCTACAGATACCCAACTTCTTATTTTGATTTACATATAGTATCCTGCCTAAGTTCCATGCAATAGGAAAGAGCACCTGCCTAGGTTAGCCATGCCCAAGATTGGAATGAAATCAGATCCCAAGCCTCGTGTCCAAGACTATTTTAAGTTTGGTGCAGTCTCGGATTCGTTTCAAGAGACGCCCCGCCCCCAAACGCCCTCTAGCGAGTCCTTGTACCGTGTGCTTTTCTTAGAGAACGCCCAGAACTCCAGACAATAGTAGTGGGAACAAAACTTTTAGGAAATAGGGCTAACCGCTGCCCTGCGGGAGAATGGTGGGGCACGGGGGTTTTGTAACGCCTCCTAGGGGGTTAATTACATAGGGTCGTTGGACATCCAAAAAGTGGGTCTGTGGTGACGATGATGCTATGGCCCAAAACCTTGGAAGAAAGGGAACACAGGATTGGGGACTTTGGTGTACTTGGGTTCCTGGATTTCCTATAGTCTAGATTCATTCCAAAATTATTCTTTGCAGTTACAGCATGATGGGATCATACTCTGATGGTCCAGATGTATAGGAGGTAAGGAATACGCTGCACAGGAATGCCATGCGTGGGGTCGATGATCGTTGAGGCTGAAGATGCAGAGAAGAATAAGAATAAGGAATTAAGTGAAATTCTGGGCGATTCCAGCCCTGTCAGTAGTGCAATAAATAGTAAAGGCCCCGCGTCCCAACTTTCTTCTCTTTTTTCCTCTTTCCAAGCACCAGCCCCTCCCCCGCCCTCAGCTGAGCGGCGATCCCGATAAGCACGCCTCGTGTTCAGGACGCACACTCCTGACATTATTTTTCTGCTGCTTTTTTCTTTCCCCTTTTCTTCCTCTCCATAACTCACTAAACCTCGAGGCCTTCACCGAATCTCGAGCGCTCGGGCCCTCTCCCCCCTCTACCAGGGTCTCGATACTATACAGATCCACTATCGTCATCTTGACTACACCAGGAAAAGAGAAAAAAGAAAAGAAAAAAAAACTACCCAACATGCCTGTCCAATATGATTTTACCTCGGACGACTCGGACTTCTCCGAGACCGATATGTCCATCCGTGGCCGTCACGGCGGCACCCACATTCGCCGTCGCTCTGTATCCCGCCACGCACACCAGCGCCGCCCCGAACCGAAAGAATACCTAGCGCCCGCACCTATGACTCGCGTCTATCGCTCCGCCTCAACAGGCGGACGCCGCCCCCGCGAGCGCGACTCCTCCGTGCCGGCCGTCATGATCGTGAACGAGCAGGCAACCCGCACGGACAGTCGAACCGAAGCCCGCAACGCCAACAGCAATAAGCCCCGGCATCGTGTGCAGCAAAAGTTCTACGAGCACGAGTCCGACGAGGAGCTGGACGTGGAGCCTGCGCGGCGGGGTAGCTCACGGCGACGACAACGGGAGCGCGAGACTGGCATCTCGGCCAACGTGAATGTTACTGCGGAGGTGCCGCAGGCACAGGGGGCGGACGCCGTCGCCTTTCCACCGTGATTATGAGCTTGCCATGAACCAGCGCTTACTGGAGCGCAGTGATATGCAACACAGTATGGAGATCTGGAAGCAGCAGCAGGAGATTGAGCGGCTGGAGCGTCATCTTGAGAAGCATCGTGAGAAGCCCGAGCCGCCGCGGGATACCCGTGAACACAAAGTGCTCCGGGAAGAGGAGGAGTGGTATGAGGATGAGATTAGTGAGCGTTTGCGTCGCCTAGAGCGCATTGAGCGCAAACAGAAAGAGGAGGAGACAGCGCACAAGGCCGAGAAGGCATGGCGACTGAGAAAGCTGGAGGAGCATGAAAGAGAGGAGGAGGCGGCGCGGAAGGCCGAGAAGGCGTGGCGGATAAGACAGCTCGAAGACGCCGAGAAGGCTGCTGCTGAGCAGAAGGAGTTGCGGGAAAGATTGAAGAGGGAGAAACTTGAGGAAATTGCGCGGCAGCAGGAAGAGGAGGAAGAAAAAGAAAAGATCAAGAAGCAGATTATTGAGGAGGAGCGCGCCAAGGCTTTCGAGGCTGAGGAGAAGAGGAGGAAGGAGATGATGCTTAAGGCTGCTGCTGTCGAGGAGTGGAAGTTAGAGCAGGAGCGTCAGAAGCAGCGAGCAGCCGAGGAGGCTGCGAAGAAAGATCTTGAATTCCGAGAGAGACTACGTCACGATCTTGGTTACGATGAGGAGGAGATTGCGCATATCCTGAGCAAGAAGAAGCGAGATCAAGAAAAGGAGAAAGAAAAGGAGAAGAAAGAAGAGAAAAAAGAGAAAAAAGAGGAGTTGGTGCTCGAAGAGAAAAAGACCACATGGATCAAGGTAAGTCAATATGAGTTTACGAGCTATATCCAAACCATATAGATGCTAACTTTATCTCTAGGTTCACCGCAAGCATCTGCTCCCGGAAACCTTGCTCGCCTATAATCTTCCCTGGGACTGGGACGAGGTAAGAAAACCATGAGCTTGGATATTCATATGGTTCCTATGCTAACTCCGTCCAGGCTGATAGCAACTACATAATCATCAAGCGATGGGTCACCGAGGATTTCCAGGAAGAGCTCTTCGCTCACACCAAGCGGATCCGCGAGGGCAAAGTCCTCACCCAGACTTCTCAATCGCAGACCGAGCTCAGGGTCAACGACCGACACAAGGACAAAATGTTCCTGGTGCGCAAGAAGAGCCCACAGCACCGCTTGCGTGTCTTCGCTTAATGAGGTTCTCGCCTTACTACCATCTGCACTCTCCGTTGTTAATCAAGGTTATGCGGATACGTCTTTTGATTTTTCATTTCCTACGCCATCTTGTTCGCAGGTTTTCGCGATATATGTTGGTTATCGACTTTATGATTTTTGTTTCTTGCGATTGTTATGAGACCCGGGCCGGATGCTTTCTGAAATTGCTTCTTTTGAGTTGAGATTCCTATTATTTGAAGCTGGCTGTTACTCAGGAAGTGGCACAGTAATGAGACACGAGTTCCATGTTCACGACTTTTATTGTTTCCGTTTTGTGCCATTCTCATATACGCCACTCCTTTCTATGTATTCAGCCATCTCCAAATTTATATTCCATTTGTTGACAGAGTCCCACCCTGCCTGCAGATACTGCAGGTCCCAACTTTAAGCAAATTTTAATTCCCCATCGGGCATATATGCCTTATGCAAGGCGTGATACCGCTTCGTGGGGTTGTGCATAATCGCCGATCGAAGCAACTGAGAAATCCATAACCTATTAATACAAGAGAATCGAAAGGCCGAGCAACCAAATGATCTCAAGTGCTCAGGGGAATCTGATGGTTCGTCTCCCACCGCTTCTCAGCGCGGAGAATGAGCTCCTCATAGACTGTCCACGCCAGCGCGGAGCTAAGCGCTTTCCGGGTCATACGAAGACCCAGTCCACCGAAAAGACTGCGAATGCCCTCCTCATTCACCATAAAACGCACCGCACGCAGCATATTGCCATACTTGGCCGGCATAAGCTGCAGTCGGGTTTTCACCGCATCAAACGGGTTGGTAATAGCTGTGGCCATGCCGGCTGCCAATGCTCCTGACGCGAAATGAATGCCTGAAGAGGATATAGCCTGTGGTGTCCCATCACTGTTGAAATTTGACCCTTTCGCCGCCATGGATCCAAGGCGCCGTTTCAGCTGTTCATAAATAAGGACGTAAAGACCTGCGTACGGTGCGTCCCGCGCTGCGGTGGCACCGAAGCCGGCAAAGAGACCACGGAATCCCTCAGTTCGCAAAATATCGCGGCTAGCGCCTAATAGGCTGCGGTAGGCGTAGAAATCGGACTCATAGCGAACTTTGATGACCGTGACGGGCATCATGACGAAACCGGCTGCGACACGGGCAACGGCTCCGGTAGCGAGATTGGCGGTGTTAGAGAGTTTGGGGAGGGCAGAGGAGGATTGAGTGACGGTTTGGTTTGCGAGGAGGGGGGCGTTGGATTGGGCGACGGCTTGACGAAGGGAGTTTAGACTAGTGAAGTAGAGGGCTGAGCCGACGCCGGTGCGGAGCGCTGAGGGAAGTGTGCCGCGCCATAATCCGCGGATTGGGTTTTGAGATGAGAGGATACCCTTGAGGGTTGGGAGGAGGGATTGTTGGGATTGTTGGACTCTGGTTTTGAGAAGATCGGCCGGTTGGAGGAGGATGGATGATGTGAGACCAGAGCAGAGACCGGCGGAGAAGTGAAAGATGGTTTTTGAGGCTAGAGAATCGTGCGAATTAGTTTGAGGGACTTCGGTAAATAAAGGTATTGTTTGTAGAGATAAATACATTTCGAGGTGCCTGTCTTCACCTGCGGCACAACGTACGCGCCATTGTTAGACATGGCTTCGGTGCCCGTTGCGCACTAATCAACCAGTGGTTGTGGACTTCGGGTATTAGGGTAGATTCAGTTCTTTGAACAGAACCGATTCGATACCGGATCGAATCTTGTGCAGGTCGCGAAGTCGGTGAGGGAATGGCAGGGTTTGTAGTCACCGCATGCAGGAAAATTGAAGCGAAAAAACGACGGGATCGGGATCAGAATAGATGGAATGAGGCAGGCATTCCTGTCTAACACAATTTTGGAATGAGGAAAGGTCGAATTCAACAGTCCTTATCGGCGACAATGTCAAAGATTTGGTATACCAAAATGTTGAGGTGTTACACCTGTAAGCAGGAAGTGAAGTCATCGGATCCGCGGTCAAAGCCTCGGTATCGATAAGGACTCGGATGCACTAATAACGGTGCATTCAGCCTCCGTGTCGTCTTGTACTATGACAATGATAAAACTCTCGCTCAGGTACCAAGGCGAGATAGATGATTAAAATACACATATACCTTTGGACATATTTACTAAACCAGAATTATCAAAATAAATAGAGAAAATACAATAGCATTCGCAAGTTTCCCGCAAACGGACCAAACACGCCGGCAGCTCGCGGATTGTCACGGGAGCCAATCAGATCTCGTCAATTCAGTTGCTGCTGTAATCGACGTCATGTGCAGGTCTTAGACTTGCGTTGTCACCTTCTCTTCTTTTGAATTCTTACCTCTATACCTTACCACAGATATGCAGTGGATTCCTTCTTTTCCGTACCCGCCGTCCAAGGCCGGGTTCTGGAACCCTGTCACCTCTACCCTTAACTGGTGCGAAGAAGTATGAACCCGTTTATGGCCCCACCGAACCCCAGATGGCTTTAGGACCCGGGTTGACGATGATCTAGGACTATTATGCCACTATATACTCTGCTGAGATTGTCAACACCTTGACAAACTTGCTTTTCATGTGGCTGGGCGTCAAGGGCATTATCAGCTGCCGGCGCAACCAACATGACCAGATCTTCCTGGTTGCCCTGTTAGGCTACCTAGTTGTAGGAACAGGCAGTTTCCTGTTCCATTCGACCCTTAAATGCAAGTATCCCCGCAAAATTGTAGGATCGCGGCTATTGTCATGTTCTTGAGACTCTGCTGGTTTCATACCTGTTGTCTAAAAGCCCCAGCTAACGTTGGCGCTGTAAATAGACCCCATGCAACTGGTCGATGAGCTCTCAATGATCTACACAACGTGCTTGATGGCCTACGCCAGCTTCTCATATACCCGCCCGCTGGGCTTCCGTGTTGTTTTAGCATTGTCGTTGACGTTTCTCTCCGTCTTCATCACCCTCTACTACCACTACCTGCAGAATCCTGTTTTCCACCAAAATGCTTACGCTTTGTTAACAATCGTTGTCGTCTTTCGCAGCATGCACACCATGGAGGTGACTCTGCGACCCCGGTGGCGCAAGTCTCGCGAAGAAGACCGACTGGAACGACAAAAGCAGGGACTTCCGGTACCTACCAAGGAGCGTCAGCATTACGAGAACGTGCGAGACATGAAAACTCTCAAGACAATGTGGTTCATGGTGGCGTACGGGTTGAGCATGTTTCTCGGCGGGTTTGCAATCTGGAACCTGGATAACCAGTTCTGCTCCAGCATTCGCCGGTGGAGGCGGGTAGTAGGCCTGCCATGGGGCATCTTCCTGGAGGGTCATGGTTGGTGGTATGTGCTTACTCTCCCTTTGCCCCATGACACTGCTATCATAACTACCTGAGGTTACCTCTCTTGGTATGATTTCACCCCGCTAACTTATACTTCAGGCATGTCATGACCGGCCTCGGGGCATACCTGTACATCGTCTGGGGCATCTGGCTACGACACTGTCTGAACGGAAACCAAGAAGACTATCATCTACGATGGGCACGTTTCTGGCACATCCCCGAAGTCATCCGCACCACACCTACGTCGGAGACCAGCGTCAGCCGAGACAAAAAGTCCACTTAGAGTTTCTACTGAATCACCAAATACTGTCTTGCTTCAACGCGACCCAGAAATAGCCTTATCATTTTTGCCATGATCTCTTCGACCGAATGGTAAATCGTAACGAAATGAGCGCAATTTGGCCTTTTGGATGCAGAGTAAAAAAGCAGTGACGCTTTTCTTTTCTTGCTTGATTTTGCCACTGGATATCCTTACCACCCACACTTTGGCGGTGGATGAAACCCTTTCCTACTTGTTGTCACACATGTTCTTCCAGGACGGAAAACAGAAACTAGCTGACCATACATATATCTTTCTGCCTTTGTCGGTGGATTACTTGGTGTCACCGACTCACGGGAGAAATTTATGGCGCAGGGTTGCTATAGATAGAAGTTGGGCTTTGTATTTTCTTTGCTGGTTTGTTTTATGCTTTTGTACCAGCTTCCATTACCCACCTCGTTAGGAGTTATTTAATAGAAAGACCCGGATCATCTGCATGAATTCCATTGGAAGTGTAGCTAACATAGCCTGCAGGTTTAAAAGGCCCTAGTAGCACACTGCAAGCTCCACCTTTTAAGCTGATTGGAAATGGATGCTTATCAATATTCCATCGTCAGTATGGTGATTCCCTTTTCCAACTGGCGAATTGTTGATGTATAAGGAAATGGGCATTCAAAACAATGGATAGAGAGGAGAGTGGACTGGACTATGAGACCCGTGACGAGAAGTAGCACTGTACGTTGGTTATTCCTTCCGTTTATAGATCAGTCCATAATGCGCTCCTTCCCCATCATCGACATACAGTATGGGCATCAGTTTCAGTTTCCCAGTCCATCATGATTTATGAAGACTCTTTTCTACATCCCATTTGAATCTCAATTATCTCTTTGCGAAGTTCATCGCGATGCGCTTTGACTGGTCCTTCTCACGTGACCTGGCGTTAGGCTTCGCGCCCGGCGCGTGTCAGCGTTGCGATTCATTTCCCCACGCGGGCCACGCCTACACACAACCACAGAATCTGCCAACCACGATGCAACCGGACGAGGAGCCCCAGCTCTTCGAGCAGTGCCGTGTCTGCATCGTAAGTACAGACTTACTCCCCTCGAGGCCGCCGAGCAGGTATGTTTTCCGATGATCTACAATCACGCGCATCGCAGAGGGCTCACAACTCCCCAAACTCTAGTTAGCAGCAGTGATTGAAGAATACGGCGGCGAACCATCGATCCATAACTCGAGCCCAACAAAAGAAGACACGGCGGAGTGTACCCATATTGTATCCAATACGATCAACTTTGAGTCTTATGACATCGCCTGCAAGGCTTTAATCCCGGTCGTGAAGCCATCATGGGTACACACATCTCTGTCTAAGCGCAAGCTTGCCAACCCGCGCCAACATAGTCCTGACCCTCGTCTATTCTTGCACGATGTGGTGGTGACATGTGGCGACATCCCAGAGGGAGATAAAGATGCTATCATTGGAGGAGTTGTGGCTAAAGGCGGCCTGTACAGCCCACGCATGTCCGCTTTGGTTACTCATCTGGTGGATCTAACTATGGATTCTGACAAGGCACGTTTGACGCAAGCTAAAAAACTGCGTGCAAAGGTTGTTTTGCCTCATTGGTGGGTCTTTTGATATGGCAGTTACATGTGGATGATCTGTTGACGCAATATAGGTTTGACGATTGTCTTAAACTTGGTCGACGCATAGACGAACGCCCATACATACTACCAGACCCAGAAATCTTGCGCGCCAACCCCGATGACCCAATTCGAGGGAACGGAAACAAGGGCCTGGCTGGCGCATCCACACCTGAGCCGTCTGCTTTGCCTACAGTGAACATTGATGCACAGGGAACCAATGACCGCAGTGTATTTGATGGGAAATGCATCATGCTGTCTCCTGACTTGAGTATTGGCTCGCGTTTGCTGGAATCCATCGAAACGGTTATCAAGCAGGGCGGTGCGACTGTGACAGGAAATGTCAACGAAGCAGATTGGATTATTTGTCGCTTCCGTGAAGGCTTTGTTTATCGAACTGCCTCACGACTGGATAAGGAAGTTGGCAATCTTGCCTGGCTGTACTCTTTGATGACGTACAATGAATACACTCGGCCATTGAGTCGAATGCTCCACTACCCAATTTCTCGCACACCAATCCCCGGGTTTGAAGGGCTTAAAGTCAGTCTGTCCAACTATGTTGGCGAAGCCAGAATTTATCTGGAAAATTTGATCACTGCAGCAGGTGCCGAGTGCACGAAAACCTTGAAGCAGGAAAATACTCATTTGATTACTGCCCATGGAACGAGTGAGAAATGCAGCGCTGCGAGGGAATGGGGCTTACAGGTGGTCAACCATTTGTGGCTGGAAGATAGCTATGCCAAGTGGCAGATGCAACCCGTCTCCTGCCCACGCTACAACTATTTCCCTTCACGAACCAATCTGGGTGACGTTGCCGGCCAGAGAATGCTGGAACGTGATGTACTCGAGAAGAACTTTTTCTCTTCGGAAGGGCTACCGAGTGCTGAAACTGTTATGCAAGATAAAGACAATGATGCGCCATCGATGCAGCCCCCGGCTGATGCAAAGCGGAAAGCCAGTGAGAAGGCTTCCGAAAAGACCGGTACCCCCAAAGCTAATGGGAAGACGCGCAAGCCTTCAGAGAAGAAGGTAGAGACCCCTTCTAGGTCTCGGCTTATCCCTGATAACAAGGAAAACGAGACTCCCTCGTCGGTTAGTAGCCGTAAATCGAAAGAGGCAGCAATCGCTCATCTCCATGACCTTGCCCCTGATATTGCTCTGTACGAGAAGGAGAAGAAGCGCGTCGGTGGCGTCATTCACGGCGGTAGACGGAAGTCAGATGAAGATCGTGTGCGCGACAACCCCAAGAAGCGCCGCTCGGTCGAAGCAGAGGGAGAGAGTGACGCTGAGCAAGTAAACGAAGCCAAACGGGCGAAGAAATCTCGACCTGCTATTACGATGCACTTACTGATCACCGGCTACCAAAGTTGGGTTGGGAAAGGCAATGAGAAAAGGGAAGATGCAGACAAGGTATGCATGTTCTTTTTATATTCGTGTAACGGTACTCATTTTTCAATAGCGACATCTTCGAGACCTGGGTATCATGGTGGTTCAGGATGCCCGACGATGCACCCATATGGCAGCCCCGTCTATTCTGCGTACCACCAAGTTTGTAAATGCATTGGCATATGCGCCCGTGATTGTTCATACCGACTTTGTCACCAACTGCCTCAAAGAGGACAAGCTGCTGGACCCGGCGGATTTCAAGTTGATCGATAAAGCGGCCGAGAGCAAGTTCCGATTCTCTTTGGCCAAAGCTACAGATAAGGCCAAGGCGAATAAGAACAAGCTTCTGCGCGGATACCGCATCTACTGTGTCGAGGATATCCGTGGTGGGTTTGAAGCATTCAAGTCCATCGTCGACGTAAATGGCGGAGAGTGCATGCTCTTCCGTGGCCGGCTTGCATTGACTAATCCTTCACGGCGGGAGGAAAGTGACGACGAAGATAGTGATGAGGATGGCGAGGCTGGGCGTCACGACGTTTTCCTTCTCAGCAGTGCCGAGTCCAAGCATGCCCGCCTCTGGCCCCGATTCCGTCAGGTAGCTGGCGATATCAAGCGGGCCCCACGGATTGTCCGAGTGGACTGGCTGCTCGACATGGCCATGTCGCAGGAGTTGAAAGGTCCCGAGGCATACGAGCTGACAGAGGATATGATTGGCAACGAAGAAGAATAGGCTTGAGTTGTTGCTCTGGTACCTCTTATTTCGGGGTTTAGTTTTTGTAGTCACAGATATCATGTAAATGTTTGGCGCACTGGCCGGGGTTGGCCTGCACACATGGGAATATTTGAGCGTTTCATCATGAATAGCCACGTCTTTTTAGAATTTAGAAGAACTTGACACCTTCTTGTCCTTCACTTCCAAAGACCTGTGCCTTGCCGCGTTTAGACAGGATGCTCAACGCCTTCAGCATGACATCATGATCCATGTCATGAAATTCTGCATAGAAATTGTCAGTATATCCATCTATCACGACAATTCTGCGGAATTTCACCTTGTGATGCCGTCGCCTCCCCCTGTATAAGCTCATATACCGTCAGCACCGCCCCGCGCTGCCCTGTCCCCTCCACCCAATCCACGAGTATATCCGCCCACTCCTCCGGTCTCCGCCACCAAATCCACGCCACAGACTTCGGTCCCTGGCTTCCTGCAGAAGAATCGATCCACTCTGCACGCTGACCTCCACCACCTTCTTCCTCGCTCTTAACCATCCAGTCCAACACCGCGCGAGCTTCACGGAGATCTAGACGCTTGCGCAGCGTCGCATTATGAAAGAGCGGACTATCGACAGCTTCAACCAGGCTGAGGCGATACTGCCTGTGGTGTTTGCACCATGCTTGGATCAAAGAGGACCATTTCTCAAGTTGAGCTTGGCGGGTATTGGTATTCGGCTGCGGGGTGAAGAAGGGCGGAAAGTTGTATGTCGGAGGGAACGAGAAAGCTCCTGGCGTTGTGGCCGTCATTCTTGCGCTATGTGCTGTCTATTCTAACAGAATGAGAACGAAAATGATTCAGAGACACATGTAATGGTAGTAGAGAGTAGAGTAAAGTAGAGTAGAGCTGTGGTTCCAAGTCAAGCTTATGTGAGAGCCAATCGGAGTCAATAGTGGGGCAACACTTCCGCAAATTATTCTTCCTTCAATTCCACCATTGCACACGACCTGTAGTTGAACCTAGCGTTCACCACCTTTCACCATGACGACCCCTTCTCTGAACAAGCGGCAGAAGCGCGAAGAATACCGCCGCAAGCTCGGCGAGCAAACAGCCACCGATGGCGAAGTCAAGATGCCGCAGAAGAAATTCTTCCGCCAGCGCGCGCATGCGAATGTCTTTTCCGACCATAATCTTGAATAGTATGTGTATACCCTACTTCATTGTACCCAGGCACTAGGATAGGAGGCAGCAAGAGGTACAAATTGGACCAATGCCACCAACTCACGGCTATGCCTGCACAACCCCAGCTCGAACGAAACGAATGACGAAGCTAACATTTCCACTCCAGTCCCCGAACCCCCAACCACATGGACTGGTCTTCCCACTACCCAGCATTCATAGACCAAGACCCTACACACACAAACCTCAGCGGCGCCCGCAAGCTCCTCAAAGACGTCGAAGTCATCGACATCGGCTGCGGCTTCGGCGGTCTCCTCGTCGGCCTAGCCCCCCTCCTCCCAGAAACATTAATACTGGGTCTTGAAATCCGAACCTCAGTCTCAGACTACGTGCGCTCGCGCATTCGCGCTCTCCGCCTCCGCCAAGAGCAATTGAAGGGAACATCTCAAGCGCCTACAACACAGCAAGAAGAAACGCAAGCGCAAACAGAAAGGCTACCCGATGCGCCCGCCCCCGAAGACGAGGTCGGTACGACCGACGCACTCGTCCCGGGTAACTACGAGAATATTTCCGGAATCCGCGCAAACACGATGAAATTCCTGCCGAACTTCTTCAAGCGCGGACAGATTTCTAAGATCTTTATCTGTTTCCCCGATCCGCATTTCAAGGTGCGAAAGCATAAGGCGCGCATTATTTCGGAGAGCTTGAATGCGGAGTATGCGTATCTCTTGCGGCCAGGTGGGATGTTGTATTCTATTACCGATGTTGAGGAGTACCATCATTGGATTCTGAGACATTTCCTCGTGCAGGAGGGTGAGGATGTTTCGGCTGGTTCTGTTAAGCATTTGTTTGAGCGGGTTGAGGGAGAGGAACTTGAAAATGATCCGTGTGTCACTGTTATGTCTTGTGAGACTGAGGAGTCGAAGAAGGTCTCCAGGAATAAGGGAAATAAGTATGTGGCAGTCTTTAGGAGGAAGGAGAATCCTGAGTGGCCTGCTTGAACTCACTGGTGTTGAAAATGGACTATATATCTTCTTAAAAACTGGAATCAGATGGTGTAAAGGAGGTTATGAATTCCTATATCATGCATTTGACCAATGACCGACGCTAATAACAATGACAATCTGCTCATGCTATGACCGAAACCCCGAAACAAAAAGCAGAATCTAACAAGCCCTAGAAACATAAATAGAAGAGAAAAACACGCATTGCCCGAAATACCAAAAAATAAGTCATCATGCAGTAGCATCATAATAAATGATTCAGTCTCCGAAATGGTTCGAGATTTCAACACATGCCAGGCGCCTTGAGACGAATGCACTCACATCGCTCACAGACAGCCAACTGAACAGGTCCACCGATGATACGGCCCTTGGCCGTGCGTTTCGGCTCACCTTCACGAACAAAGAAGCGGCCTTCAGGACCGAATCCGTCTCCGCACTCGTGGCATGTAAAGCAGCGTTCATGCCATTGTCCACCAATAGCATTGACAACGACGTCGTCAAGAACATGCTGCTTACAGCCCATACAACGAGCTGCAGTACGACGAGAGTGGCAATTGAGACACCAGGCAAACCCGTCCCTCTCGACAAATGGGGTGGTTGAGCTGAAAGGCTGGAGAGATAAGTTAGCAAGGGAATGTGCCTAAAGGTAAAGGTCAAACTTACATCTCCACACTCAGCACAGAAGAAGTGGCCTACATGCCATTCGGCACCACAGGCAACTACCACCTCGCCCTCGATCGGGGTCTTGCAGCTCTTGCAGCGAGGACTATATAGTTCATGGAAATCCAGGTGACAGTAGAATCGAGGCACACGGTCTTCGTCTGGTGAGCTTGCCAGGCGTTCCTCTCGACTAGCAGAGGGCTCTTCGTAGAACGCAACGCATTCCAGATGCGTCTGGCAATGGAAGCAGATAAAACACTCGGGGTGGAACCTACAGCCTCCAGCTGTCACTATCTTCCCGGAGATGCCGAGCGAGCAGGCCTCACAGCTTGCAGTTGGTACGCCAGATCGGCTATACGGTGTGGTCCAACGACTCTGTTGTTCCGAAGGCTGTCTTCCCAATGGTCTTGGCTGAGTTTGGCGGTTCGTCGATGGTGGTGCTTGTCTCGAGGATTTGCTGTCCTGTTTGGTAGGCGAGCTGTATTCCGAGATAGTTGGCTCCTTGATATCTGGGATATTGATAACAGGGATTGGTGGTGCGGAAACTTCAATGCTGGGGGTGACCTCAATGCTAGGTGTGATCTCAACGCTCGGCGCCACTTCAATGACAGGAATTGGAGGTGGAGACTGGCGGTTGGGCTTTGGTTGATTTTCTGCCTGCCATTTCGGATCAAAGCTCACGATCGGTCGCCCCACTCGATCACTGACAGCAGAAGGCTTGGGGAGGTTCTCACTTCGGTCTTTAAGTCTCTTGCTGGTAGCGGCCCGGATGTCATCACTGCGGATCTCGATCCCATCTTTTGTGGGGACCTCTTCTTCCTTGGTAGAGGGTGCGGGTGGTGGAGTCGGTTCGTTTCTTGTATACCCAGCGTTCCGAGATTGGGTTGGTGGGTTCTTATGAATGTCGAACTTGGAAATTTTGTCGCGAACAGATCCATTGCTGTTTCGATCCCGCAGCCAAGGAAGAGGCTTGGGGGTACGAGGAGGTGCATTGCGGGGTTCATTCCGTAGCGCTGAGGATGCGGATCTCGAGAAGAAGGGTCGGGTGTCGGCTACTTCTTTACTAGGCTCGTTGGGTTCTTCATAAATATGGTCGTTGGGATTGCTGAATACTCCCTTGGAAGTATCACCACTGACAGTTCGAGGCTTGGGAGTAGGCTCTGGTGGATCGTCAGGCAGTGCGAAATTGACTTTGAGGTTCTTCTTTAGATTCCCCGCCCGCGATGACTGCCTCTTTGCAGATGAATCCATGGTAAATTCCGGGCTTGATGGATTACTAGAAGAGGCACTGGAGCCAATTGAGTGTCGATGTTTCTTGGAAGAAGATTCCGAGCCTCTCCGCGCGGGACTTGAACTGCTCGTGCTAAAGTCCGGGTTTTGATAGGGTGCGTAGGGGTTCTTGTTGGCCATACCCGGGTTCTGATGCATCCACACCAGCTCCGTGGCTTCATCTTGAGCTGCTTTGTGGAGACGCACATCGTCATCTTCCAAGTCCAATCCCTGCAGCGCATCGCGTAGAGAACGCGCCTCTTCCTTTTCTTGGAGCCGGTGGCCATTCTCACGGTATGAAGGGACCGGCGATGCAGCGATGGGCACAGAGCGTGAAAACACCTGTGAGGGGAAGACGTTCTTTCGCACGGACATCGATCGTGGTTCTTGGGCTAAAGGACGGCCGATGGGGCCGCTCTGAGGGACGTGGGAGAGTGTTCGGCGATGCGACAGCGCGCTGCCAGCACGGGGTGGGTCTTCAACGGGTTCTTCATTTGGGCGGTTCATTGAGAAAGCGGAAGTAGCTCTTGGAGGTAGGTCATCCTGGGGATTGGTCGGGAATGTCGCTGCTTTCCCTGGGTATGGACGAGAGCCCGTGGGACGAGCTGGACGATTTGTTCGGAGATCTTTTAAGTAGCTTGCTGTCGAGACGCGTTAGATGATGCTTCTTTGTTCAATTCCCGCAAACCCCAATGAAGGGTCTCAGAGGGCCCCCCGAATGAGTCAAGCCCATCTTACCGATCTGGTCGCCGTTCATGTAAGTTGGGCCGGGAGGAGAGACCTTCCGCTGGCCAGTCTTGGTGTTCTTGTGCATCATGATTGCTGTGTCGTTATCCTTACTCAGTCCTTACTCAGGAATCCTCAGTAATTCCAATGTAGGGAAGGAACGACGTCAAGCTAGGGACCTAATCAAGAGCGGGTCGCGATCGATCTCCGCTGTACCCAACTGCGGGCCCAAACAAACACCACCAGGGCAACCAATGCAATCATGTATTGCCTATTCGGGCTAGGGCTTAGGGCTTTCTCCACGTGCTTATCGTTCCTTGAAATTCGCTGCATTTAAAGACACGCTGTGCATGGAAACGTGATGGTATTGCATAGCTGCAGTTGCATAAATTGTTTCATTATTCTTATTAGTGTAAGTAAATAATTGACTAGGATAGTCTTCCTTCGTCAACGTCTTGGTTGTGTACTGTAGTTGGAACTTGGGACCAATTTAGCGTGCCCCTATTATAGTCGACCATTCCATGCTTTGTTCTGAGCGAGCATATGCTTATGCGTGTGTTCATGCCTACTTCTCAATTCTTTCGCGAGTTGAATCTAGATCCATTTCTTGAACATCCCTTCCATAATCTCCGCACCGGCTCTACGGCACCGCATACCCCACGACCCCACTCCAAGTCAATGCTCCCTTAGAGTTCTCGGCAACAGATCTATGCTCATCTATTGGCTTGAAGTCCCCGAACCGTTACGACCCCAAGATCCCGGACATTTTCTCCATCTCTACGCAGTTCCGAATGTCGGCACCAAGTCCGATTTAACAAATACGGACTAGGCCATTAGACTGAAAAGATGTGACTCAAAGATCCACTGCTTTTCCAAGCTCTTTTCATCTCCTTTCCCCTGAATATTAGCTCCATGTCGTGAAAACGGCAAACCAACGGGTCCCAAGATCAGACCGATCGCCACCAGCAGAGACCCCTAAAACAGGGTCCCGCTACTTCCTTCACACTTCCCCAAGCTTTCAATCGAGCAATTTGAGGTACCTGTGGACTGGACATGGCAGATAATGCCCCTATTGATGTCATTCAGTCACATCAAGACGACCGGGACTCGGTAACGAGCTCTAGAAATGCGGCCGAGAACCCGCAATCCTCGTTTACCCCACAGCCTGACCCCGACGAGAAGTACAAGCATGACGTACCCCCCGATGGTGGTTATGGCTGGGTTTGTGTCGCGTGTGTATTCTGGATCAACGCCCATACCTGGGGAATCAATAGCGTAAGTGACACATTCCACATGCAGCCACAGAACTCAATCTAACTTCAGACAATCGCTAACCATCAAATAAACTTCCAGAGCTACGGCGTTTTCCTGAGCTACTATCTCTCTCATAATGTTTTCCCCAACACATCATCTCTCGACTACGCCTTCACAGGCGGTCTAAGCATTTCCTGCGCGCTTCTTGTCGCCCCAGTCGCAACATTCCTGATCCAACTATACGGCACCCGCCTCGTTCTGAATACAGGCGTCTTCTTCGAAACCCTTTCCTTAATCGGCTCCTCCTTCGCCACACAGAAATGGCACATCTTCCTCAGTCAAGGTGTCTGCTTCGGCTGGGGAATGGGATTCCTCTTCGTCGGCAGCGTCGGCATCGCACCACAATGGTTCCAGAAACGTCGCAGTGTCGCAATGGGCATTACAGCTGCAGGCTCAGGTCTTGGCGGTTTGATCTATTCGCTAGCAGTTGGAGCGATTATCCCGCGCTACGGACTCGGCTGGGCATTCCGGATTCTCGGCATCGTATCTTGTGTCGTGAATCTTGTGTGCGGCAATTTGCTTCGCGATCGCAACAAGCTTGTCGGGAGTCGATTTACGGCTTTCCATTTCCCGTTGCTGCGTCGGCCTGAGTTTCTCCTTTTCTTGGGATGGGGATTCTTCAGTATGCTGGGTTATGTGGCACTGCTGTTTAGTGTGGCTAACTTTGCGCTCTCGGTTGGGTTGACTTCGCACCAGGGGAGTGTTGTCTCGGCACTCTTGAATCTGGGACAGGGTCTTGGTCGCCCCTGTGTCGGAATGTTCAGTGATAGCCTGGGCCGTATCAATATTGCTACATTCCTGACGTTCATTTGTGGCCTCTTCTGTCTTGTTATTTGGGTCTTTGCTGATAGCATGGGTGTAGTTTGTTTTTTTGCTGTGCTTGTGGGCACCGTCTCGGGGACATATTGGGCAACTGTCTCACCAGTGCTAGCGGAGATTATTGGGCTGAGAGATTTGCCGTCTGGTTTGAGTATTACTTGGCTGTGGCTTGTTGCGCCTTGCACGGTGTCAGAGGTCATTGCATTGGAGCTTCGTCGCCCTACTGCTGATGGAGGGACTTCGTATCTGCATGTACAAATTTTCACGGGATTTATGTATATCGCTGCTTCGCTTTGTCTATGGCTTGTTCGTGGTTGGAAGGTTGGGGAGCTTGAGCGTGCTGAGCAGAGACGAGAGTCTGTTGCGCAGCAGGGGCCTTTGACTGGGAATACTGGTGGAAGCAAGCAAGGTCGACCTGCGACTATGTCATCTGTTTTTGAAGCTGGGGCCTTGGATACACAATTATGGGCTCCATTTAGCATGGCACGAAGGATGGCCACTCTAAAAAGGGTATAAGAATGACAAATTTAGGTACACGCAACATAATAAAAAGCGGGAGAGATTCATCCTGGATAGAGGGATTACACATCAATACATTTGGAGAAATTTCAGATCCAATCACCTTTTGAAAGCAGGAAAACCGATAGCTTACAAGTATCAATCCGTCCACCTAATGGCAGAGTTGCTTCGACTTGTTAGTCTGGGCCGTTCCACCCTTGATCTCGTCTCCCAATGTCGCGCCATGCTCGACAGACATTGCTCTTCTATAAGGATGCCCCCATGGTTGATGAGGGGTTGGTCAAGGAGAGAATGGGCATTCCAAAGGACCTGCGACTTAACAGTTGCAAAAGAGTCGGTCGACGCTGAACTGATAAAGGCTGGCAGACCCCAAATGAAATTGAAACTTCATTCTACCTTGCCAACAGAATGAGCCAAGCCACCACGACAATATTAATGCACTGGAATCGGCGGAGACGAAAATCTCAGGCTGTTCAACATGAGGAAAGACACTTGAACATGGAGGGCCTTGTAAATATTACATACGTTCAACGTAACATGGATACTTATATTTTGCTTGAACTTCCGAGGTTAAAGTTTCACCTGGGCATTCGATACTGATTGCACCATCTATCGATTGAGTCGGACACCAACCCACCTAGGATTTTGATTCAAGCTCTAGCAAGTCCCAAATCTCGTAAAGATGGGCCTGCAAACATTCTTCATCTTCAATCTCTTTCTTCCAAGTCTCTCTCGAAATCGCATCTCTGAGGAATAACGCAAGATCAACATCGCCAATTCCGCAACCCATTCCATTGTATGGACCTTCAGTGGATCCCGCATGAACCGGATCAAAGAGCTGAACAATCCGGTCCCGATCTGAGGTGTAAAGACTTTGCGCATTGTAGTAGTCACCCCACCAGTCGCTGTTGGTGTGCGGACATTGAAATTTTTGTGCGGCGTCAGGCACTGCTGCTGAGATGTCATTTTGGAAATGTTTGTTTGATGAGGACTCTGCTTCCATCCAAAGTCCGTATCTGGTATGTTTGGACAGCCACCATATCTTGGGATCTTCGGGCTCATCGTCGCCGTCGGATTTGTAGATATCAAACGCGTCGTGCAGCAAATCATCCCACAAATGTGTATCGCCTGCAACTATGCAGGCCCGTAGACACATTTCAAACATTCTTGGTCTTTTGTGGGCGAGCTTCTCATAGGTCGTACAGTAAGCGAGCTGGGGATACCAAATAAGATCTGGCATTACTCTCCCAGGAGTATCCGGGCTGAGCCAAGACAGATCGTTGGACATGATACGCCGGGCATTGATCGCGCGTCTAATCTTGAGATCACGTCTATCGCCTTTATCTTCAGGGTGCTCGGGGATCAATGTAGTCCAGTATTTGGCAAAAAATGGATAGTGGTAGATACCGTGTACCACCAGGGCCCATTCATGTTCGAGCATCTGCGGTCTCCGTAGTCGTGCGTAGCGATCAATGTCGCCATTGTATGCTGCAACATGGATTAATTTGTCCTTGTTGATGAGCGGGAGGTCTGCAGGGAGTGGGCTATACATCAGTGGGACATAATCCTCTGGTGCCTCAGGGGCATCGCAGTCATGGTCGTCGATTCCCCAGTCTTCGGTGATATTAAAGTAATGGGAATATGAGCAATATGTGTCCCATGGCTTCCTACAACGTATAGAAGTTGATCCCTGGGGGCTATAGTACTTCCGTCTGGCTGTAAGACTCGAATGAACAGCAGTATCCCCATTGAGGACTGCAACTCGACGCCCAGCAACATTGACAGTACGTGTATAGTCGTTCATGATCTCGAACTTCACAGGCTGAGAGAGGATATGTTGATAAACTTGTTGACTGCCATTGCTGTTTCTCTGCATGCTTGCGTAGCCAGCCTCTTCTGCGATATGGACCTCCGGAAGAGGATCGAGCTCTTTATACAAATCAACATACCCTGCGACGGCGCAGGCACGAGCGGCATGATAGAGCATACCCGGGTATCGTTGAACCAGAGCTCGGAGGGTATCCTCTGTTGGGACTTCAGGATACCAGATACAGTAAGGTGTCTCTTCAGGCTGCGAGATGGTTGGTATGATACCGCTCATGATATCCCGGGCATTCAAGGCGCGCGTAAATTCTGGGATCCCATGCAGCTGTTGGGCAAAGCCATAATGATGCCGTATGCCGCGAATAGTGCACAGTCGATGACATGGCTCGCTCAAATCCTTTGGAATTCGCGCTCCGTGGACTGCGTCTTTACAAGCCTCTTCATCGTATTGCGCCTTTCGTCTAGGCATGGTGTCAATGAGATGTTCAGGTGGGGGATCAGATAACCTTAAAGGACTGGAAGATCGAGCAGGGGGAAATGAGCTTGAATGATTCGATATGGTGGACTCCTGAAGTACCATAACCGTAATATAACATGGATAATGCCAATTTTAAGTGGGGAGCGTTTGACTTTGGCCCCCAGCGGCGCCATCAAAAAAGAGTTCTGATCTACAAGGGCCATTCTCCACTTGCAGGGTTCGAAGCTTTTTTCTGGTTTGTTTTATTTATTTTTTTCAATTCATTTTCAGGGACGCGGGTTTCAGGTACGAGTCTCGGGGCCAGATTCATAGTCAAATTTCATGCCACAACAATGTATCGATCGGTACCGCCGTTATGAAGGGACTGCCAGCATTTGCTGGCCCTTCTATTTCACTTATGTGCCCATGGGAGCCTCCGAATCCGAATGAGAACCAAATTTACGTGTGCGTGCAATCAATTTGAGGCCGATGAGTCAAAAAACCTTCTGCCTAGAGTGGGTGCGGTAAGAATTCGGCAAACAATTGAGCTTTTTTTAAGCGTTAACACCTTTATCTTTTGGGGGCTAAAACCTCCAGTTGAACCCCAATTTTACTCCAATCCCTCAGGCAATTCTTCATTCACATCACACTATCATCCTCGCCCTCGATCTTAGGGAAAGCAGAACTCCCTTCAAGCTCCAATAGACATTCTGTACTTGGTTTCCATATATGGGAGAGTATGATGGTAATTAGCGCAGTGGCTACAAAGAGCAATATAAGGTAATCTATTTACTATCAATACTCTTAGCCATGTCGTCAAAGCTGGAGGTAAGATAAGCATTTAATGAATGAGCTGCTTCCACGTTGTTTGGGGATTAAGTATGGCTGTAGAATGGCGAAGTTTTGACACTCAAAACATTAGATGTCGAGAGACTAACACCTGCTACACCTGAAAGTTAGGTGTCGACATCTTGAAACACTCGCCGACCTCGGGAATTCTTTGCCAGGTTCTGCCGCACCTATATTAGGCCGGTGTGCCTCTGGCACTAAGGTGTTTTTGTCTCATCGAGTCATTGGCCTACTTTCATTGCGGATGAGGCTACGGAGAATTCCTATTAAGAATGAGCCGCGGGTGAGTTGGGCATAGGTCCAGGTTCTTCGAAAGTCTTTTACCTCATCTATCCAGCACGACGGACGTTATAAGACGAGAACACCCGCTGGATTCAAGCGCGTGGGATATCGCAAACGTTCCGAGGCTAGCACTAATAGTTATAATCAAAGGTTTGCTGCAGCCAGCCGCTTCGGCCGTCTGAGAGCAACTTGCAGCTAATCATGTCGCGGATCATCACAAGCTGGGAGTATGCAGGTCAGTATTAGATAACTCTTCCGGGTTGTTTAAGATGAGCCTTGAAAGTGGGGTTTCCCGAGAAAGAGATAGGTCATCTCCTGTATTCAACTTACAGTGCATGGCATGAATGTACATATGACATTCCAATGTTACTTTCAAAATGACTCAAAATATCGAACACTCATCACTACAAACTTCTTCTATAGCAACATTATCTGCTAGCATGAGGCGTCAAGTAATCTTTAATTGCTGCCAAAATCAACTAATATACACCTGGCAGCGTATCGCAATTTCCAAAAGCCCAGGAAGACCAGAATAACGAAGGCAAATTAGTCTTTCCCAGCAAGACTAACAAGCAGCTTTGCATTCCCAGTCCCAGTAATATATGTACGTTCTTATGCTTGATGCTTTTGAGATTACCATCCACCATGCTATGAAGAGAAGTATTAGCAATAATCCAGAATATCTGGCTCAGGGCACTTTACCTGTCTGCCATAATGCCCGCCGTGGGGGCCGGGGCCTCCCCAGCCACCAGGACCTTCACGAGGGCCGGGCGGAGGAGGACCGCGATTGTCAGGACCACCCCAACCACCAGGACCTTCGCGAGGGCCGGGTGGGGGAGGACCACGAGGGTCAGCACCACCCCAACCACCAGGACCTTCACGAGGGCCGGGTGGGGGAGGATCACGAGGGTCAGGGCCCTCCCATCTTCCGGGTGGACCTGGGGGAGGAGGGCCACGAGGGTCAGCACCACCCCAACCACAAGGACCTTCACGAGGGCCAGGTGGGGGAGGAGGGCCACGAGGATCAGGACCACCCCAGCCACGAGGGTCGTCACGGGGGCCTGGCGGGGGAGGACGATCATAAGGGCCACGTCCTTCCCAGCCACGAGGGCCCTCGGGAGGGCCAGGCGGAGGAGGAGGGCCACGAGGATCAGGACCACCCCAGCCACGAGGGTCGTCACGGGGGCCCGGCGGGGGAGGGTCTTGAGGGCCAGGTCCTTCCCATCTTCCGGGCGGGCCTGGAGGGCCACCAGGGCCTCCATAAGGGCCATTGTAACTGTAAGGTCCAGCGCCTCCGGGACCCGGCGGAGGAGGGGCAGGACCAGGCTCTTGGTGATGGTCAAAAAAGCCCATTGTGTTGTATCCTATTCGTAGGATGAGGCAGAGTCCAGACAACGGCCGGTTTGATATGTATTGAGTCTGATATAACCACTCATCTAAAGGTAGTAATGAAAGGGCTTAGAGTAGAACTCAGGAGTGGCTTGTTTAAAGACGAGAAATATCACCTTGGAGATTTCTAATAATATTTTGGGGGGTTGAGGAAATGTGGATGATAGTCATACGTAGCTCTCTCTTCTCAAGAACCCACTAGTTAACTTATTTAATGGTTAGTCACACTAGAGACGTACTAAGCTAAATCTATCAATATTTTATGATTATTATTTGCAAGCGCCAATGATGGTCAGAAGTTGGAATGGTTGCCTAGGTTGATTGGAACTAATGTGGATCCGTGAATGTTTCGAAATTGATTTGTATGGCACTGGGCTATTAGTGTTTTCCACGTCAATTTAAGCTCCCGAGGTCTTGCGAATCACCAATTTTAGGTTTAAGGTTGCTTACCCTCTTTAACCTCCGTCAAGATCTCTAGGGATACCACTTTTTTGAACAATAAATTTTCAAAGAAAGTACAGCGTGCAATTTAAATTGTCTACGCAAGCGGTAAATTAGCGGCGAATATAATAGCCTTGCCGGAAGCTGCGCTTAGCATAGCTCCACTTAGCATTCGAACGTGGCTCCGCCTTACGCGTCCAAGGGGGAAACCATGACCAGTCATGGATAAAGGCATATATTCCGAATGGTAAGATTGACCTCAAGTGGGCCGCCAATACTGTCACCGTGCAACGGCTCAACAGTCCCGCTGCTCCTTGATGGATCGCCTTATTACATAATAAACCTTCAGGGCTGTCATTTAGGGATAAATTGAGGTCCCAAGCAAATATATGCGCAGTGGACCTGGGCCCAGACACCCTCATAAAAGTAGGAAAGCCCCGTCAAAGGAAATTCAGTACGTTCAGTTCAAAGATTTAGATGACTAGGCATATACAAACTATGGGGATAAGAAGAACGAATCTAGCATTATTGTGGGGTACATAATCATTGTCACTTGGGTTGATTCTAACATTTGGCCTAATCCTTATTTTTTATCTGATGCACCAGTGATCAGAACACGGACTCTTCGCTTGCCAGCACCGCGGCCCTCTTCTTTAACCGAGCTGACATTAACGTGAACTCTCTGGAAGAGCTCAACAAGCACACCCCGCTCTTTCTCCGAGTGGCCCTTCTCCTGCACACGAAGGGTGTATTCCTCAGGGTCAAAGTCAGTGATACGATGCGCCGCGAGCTCCCGTCTCTCGGTCACATTCCAGCCACTAGACTCTCCGGGCAGCACAAAGTCCTCCAATCGCACCACACCCTCGATACCGAAACGAGGAACAAAGACGACGACACCGTTTTCGAAAACGCGCATCACGTATCCCTCTTCATCGACACCTTTATCGGTACCATCAACGGCCATCTTCTCTCCACGCGCCTTGAGCGCCTGGCCAACGTAGTACTCGATACTAGCGCGGCCAGCGAACTGCGCGTTGCGGTGACGGTAGTTGATGTTGCGGCAGATATCATCTAGTTTGCCGCGTGTGGCGACGCCCTCCAGTCCGGCGTGGCCATCCTCACCTTCGTAGCCAATGGCGGAAGCCAGCTGTCGGTGGACGAGTAGATCAGCGTATCGACGGATGGGTGAGGTGAAGTGGGTGTAGATAGGGGAGGCAAGACCGTAATGGCGGAATTCGGATTCGGCGTGGGCTCCGGCACAGAAATATTCTGCAGAAGTCATGCATCGAGTCGCCAAGATACGGACGAGTGTGTTAAAGAAAGGGTTCTCGGGGTCGACGCAACGGTCTAGGGAGTTGGCAAGGGCTCCTGAGCTGGAAACGTCGAGTTCCATGTTGCGTTTCTTGGAGAGTTGATTAATGAGATCTTCGAAGTTCTGCGGTGGGGGAGTGGCGTGTCGTCGCAGCAAAGCGGTTTGAGAAAACGAAGCGAAAATCTTGGAGGCAACTGTGATATTGGCGAGAAGCATGAACTCTTCAACCAGGCTGTTGGTTGCAAGCATAGATTTGGTTTTGACGTCCGCCAAAGGATCACCGACTTCATCGGCATCAGCCTCAATGCGAACTTCGGGTGAAGCAAGGTTGAGGGCACCGGCATCGTAACGCTTCTGGCGCAAGATCTTGGAGAATTTCAGAAGATTCCGCATGCTCTCAGTAAGTTCGTCGGTTTGGGAAGCATCGTCAATGCGCAGCTGGGCTTGTTCATAACTGAATGCTTCGCGGGAACGGATAACGGACTTTGTGAAGTCCGAAGAAATGATCTCTGCATTCGGCGTGACTTCCCAAATAACGGAGAAGGCGTAGCGTTCGACATAGGGTTTGAGTGAACATAAATCTGTTCCCAGAAGGTGTGGAAGCATATCAATACGCTTGTCAACCAAGTACACGGTGCTTCCACGAACACTGGCTTCAAGGTCCATTGGGTTATTAGGCTTGACAAAGTGTGACACGTCGGCAATATGGACACCGACTTCAAAGTTGCCATTCGGCAGGGGGCGTGCATGAAGAGCATCGTCAATATCCTGACAACCTGGGGGGTCGATACTACAGATGAGCAGATCACGCAGATCACGTCGGCCGTTCCAACCCTTATCCTCCTTTGAGGCAGGTACAGTCCAGCCATGCCCCTCTGATGGCAGACAGTCCAAAACATTTTTGGGGAACGGTTTGTACTGAACATCGTACTCCAGAAGAAGAGCTTCTGTTTCGGCACCCTTTGTCTCGAGCTCTCCCAGAGAGCGGATAAAGTGACCTGAGGGGTAGCGTGAATCCCTGTCCCAGGCATCGATGGTCACAAGGATACGGTGACCAACCAGATCCCCGGCCTGTCGAGTACGGACTCGAATCTTGGGAACCTTCTTGTCCATGGGCAATACAAACACAGTCTGCTGCCGGCGACCAGAAGCGGCTTGTGAGCCAGTAGAGCCGGAGTCCACGTGTCCCACATACTGGCGCCAATTGCGTTTAATCACACCCACGACCTTGGCAGTGGGCTGCGGCTTCCCCTCGGAGTTCTTTCCGTGGGCCTTCTTGACCTCCTCCTGAAGAGCCTTGCGCTCCCGATCCGTCACGACAGCTTCGGTGTCGTCAGTATCAGGGTTATCATTCCGGGTCACCGCCTCTTCATCTACCAGTTTTGTCGACGGAGACTTCCACTGATCCTGAGGCAGCACTTCAATCACAACAGAATCGCCTGCGATCGCGCGGTTGCTGTTGTCACGTCCCAAGATAATGAGCGGCTTGTCAAAGGCCGGAACGTTGACAGAACCTTCCAGGTAGTTGTAAGGCGAGACATTGAAGACTCCTTGGTGCAGAGTTCCTGCTCGGAGGCCAGTCTGGAGCTTCGACATGGAGTAATATTCGGGGTAGAATAGCTGCCCACGAGCTGAGCCCTTCGTATCTCGTGCTTCCCGAGCCTCACTGATCATATCCAGCAGCTTCTCAGAGTCCTCCAAACCGGCAACGTAATCAGACAGCGACAAAGCGGTAACATTTTCAGCTTTGGCTTTCCGAAGGTTTTCCTTGTCGTCTGTAATAACCACTATCGCAGGAACTGACTTTTCTTTTTTGCCTTTCTTCGAGGATGCCCGGAGATGCTCGCCGTACCAGCTTGCCACGGTTCGCACAGCTCGGTCGTTGCGGTCATTGATCGACTCATCGGGCTCTCGGCGCACGTGGGTCTCTAGGCGGAATTCATTGAAGAACAGATAGAAGCGCTTCTCATCAGTCTTGATAAGAGAGAGGAGGCGGTTGTAAAGAGGGAGCGACTGGTTCCGGAGCTCTTCGAGGACGGTCTGCAAAATGATCACATCATAAAATGCACCAGTGTGCTCGAACAGATCCATTCCGTTTAATAGCGCATTTGTGTCGGGAACGAGGTAGTGGCCGCGAGGGAACGCCTTGGTACCGGCGGGGCGATCGGAGAGGATGAACGGTGTAACTGTGCTTCGTTAGCAATCGGCACCCAGTCATCGAATCAATTTGACATACTGTTCCCGTTTGCATCTGCTGGAGCGATCGAAGGGCATAGTGAGCAGAGCTTCGACGAGCAAGGAATGTCTTGCCGCAGATAGAGCTCGCGGACAATCTTTTGCACTTTTCCACTTTTTGTGGACCTCACGAAGACTTTGCTGGTGACATTAGCGGCTTGTGGGTTGGAGGAAAAGTCCCTCCTTAAACTCTTCATTGTGACGGTGGAGATCAGCAAGTTGTACTGGTCAAATCGGACTCGGAGCAAAGTGAGAAATTGATCTTTGCGGGCGACGGTTATCGCATCGCGATAGCTGAGTAATCAGCTACCGTGAGGGCATGGGGATCCACAGGTGGACGTGATGCGAGGCACTTGGCTTATTACGCCATACACCTCATATTTCACTTTCCAAAGCAAACCCCCAGGGAGGCTATAGGAGAAAGACACAATGGTTCTTGCTGTAAGTATGTGAGGGCTTGTTATTTGATCCGGGATCACTGATTGCTACTTTCGAGATAGGCCGTGGGGCAGCTTTGCGCGACAGCGAGCATAACTTCTAATTTGGCTCAATGCCAGACTTTGATTAAGAAAGCAGCCGCAGCTGGAGCCAAGGTAATATTGAATTAATAGCACTGTATTTTCCTTTCTAGCTCGGCACGTGGCTCACTTTTCACTAGGTTCTGTTTCTGCCCGAGGCTTCGGACTATATAGCTTCTTCAGCCGATGAGTCCCTTGCTCTCGCTAGATCGACAGATCGAGGAGACTTTGTGTCAGCGCTTCAGAATGCAGCTAAACAAGAGAAAATTCATATCAACGTTGGCATCCATGAAATAGCTTCAGAGCAGAGACTCAAGAACTGCTTGGTTTGGATCGACGATAAGGGTGTCATCACCCAAAACTATCAGAAAATACATCTCTTTGACGTTGACATTAAGGATGGACCAGTTCTCAAAGAGAGCGCGTAAGTCAATATTTTCAACACTTACTGTGTATGGAATACCTAAAGTTGAGCAATGACTGCAGGAGCGTCCAACCGGGCAAAGAGATTCTTCCGCCATTTGAAACCCCTGTAGGGCGTGTCGGTCTAGCAATATGTTTTGATGTGAGTGTCAGACACCTATGTGCACTATCAATGGCCTCCAGCTCATCGGCTTACGATTTGACCAGTTACGCTTTCCCGAGATTAGTCTGGCTTTGAGGCGTCAGAAAGCCGACATCATCACCTATCCGTCAGCCTTCACGGTGCCAACAGGAAAAGCTCACTGGGAATCGCTGCTCCGTGCCAGGGCCATTGAGACCCAGTCCTATGTCATTGCCGCAGCACAGGCTGGTCCCCACAACGAAAAACGGCAAAGTTATGGTCATTCCATGATTGTCAACCCTTGGGGAGAAATAGTCGCAGAACTAGGACAAGATCACGATGAGCCACAAATTGCGACGGCGGATATTAACCTTTCTTTGGTGGCAAAGATCAGGCAAGAGATGCCACTTCTTCGAAGAACCGATCTCTACCCCGAGATCTAATCGAAGGACCCGTTGATGGGGCGTATTTTAGGGAGTTCTGGCGAAGCAACGCCCGTACATCAAACAGATATTGCATTTTTCAAGAACATTTATGCTAGTGTCACATTTCTATCTCCTGTGGACCATCAACGTCCAAGAACAGAAAGGATTGTGATGGAAGGACCAATATCATTTTGTTTTAGCCCACCTGTATTGATATGATGGAGGGAACGAGAATATAGAGTAGTATAGCAGGTAAGCAGGCAAAAATTGAAATGGAACATGCGAAAAACCCCCATCTAACAAAAGGATCGGAACATCATATCTGCCATGGCAGGTGGTACAGGCGTCAACCGAAATAGTTGCTTTCCGATCTCTCTATGTACAGTGTACAGATTAGGCTCAAAAGCGAGCCGTTCAATTCTTGGGTTCCTCCAGAATACCCTCAGCCTCCAGTCGTCGACGGGCCTCCTCAAGTGCCCAAGTTTGTATGCTGAAGGTAGGGTTTAGGTTAGCATTCTTTGTTCATAATTCATGCAATGACCGTATTAAGACGCGGCCGAAGCTGGAAGTCGAGGAAGACCCATAACAAGGGATACATACGAGGTATCAGGCTTGAAAACATATGCGACACCAGCAACCAGGAAGCTACCGATGAATCCGTAGTACCAGATGTTCTCCCAGCCCTCTTTCACGTACTTGTGGCCGGGCTTGATACCGAACAGCCAGCCAGTCGGGGGGTCGTAGTGGTCACCATGGTCGGCAGCCCGGAGGTTGCTGCGGGTCGAGAAGCCCTGGACGTTTTGCGGCTTGCGGAGCAGGCAGCGCGAGCGAAGGATATGCGACACTGGTCGGGTAGGCATCTTGAAAATGGGGGTGGATGTGAAGTGGCTAGGAAGTCAGAAGCGGCCCAGCGAAGGAAATTTCGGGATCGAGGGTAAGGCCAATGGTCGCCTTAGCCGATTTGACAGCACAATCCCAATTGGTGGTATGGATTGACGAGCAAGGAAGGGGAGGGGTTGCGGTGGTTGATGTCGAAGCCGCAAAAGGCCGACGGGGAGCTGGTGGTCATCGCGCTAGCTCCTTTGGGCGATTTTACCTTGGCCGCCTTTCGGTGCCTTGGTGCCTGAGAGTGGAATTTGACATTCGGGTGTGGTGCCTGACAAAGGAGGCAGGAGCGACGCGCGACGCGTCCAACCCTTATCGTCTGAACGCCAATTACAGTAATCCCCTCTTGTCAACAGGACGAAGCAATGGGGCCATTCAACTTTCTCATACCAACACATTGAGTACATATTCTGTTTCCCCACTGGTATGTTCATCAGAAAAGCCCTAATTGGACGTGCACTAAGTTCCACTGCTGACATTGTTGGTCCGAAAGCTCCAGAATGTATTCCTACCCACTTTAAGAAGAAGCATATAAGGCTAGATCGCCACCATGGCGTCGAACAAGAATTCCTACCCGATCTCTTCCAATTCCCGCAAGAAGTTGAATGCTTTTCGCTACCAAGACGACGACTTACCTCCGGACACGACAACTTCGAAAGATGGGACCAATGAGGCTCATCGCAACAAGGAGAACCAAAGCTCATGGTTGAATGGTGTGGTGGACTCAATGCAGACGTCACCAGATAAAACCGAACAAGCTGAACAGCCTGCAGCCGGATTCGCCGCTGCAGAAGCCCCGAAAGAACTCAAACCCACAAAGGATTGTCCACAGACCCCCGGAAATCGCATACCTCTAGCGGATCTAATTAGCAACGCGGAAGACTCGTTTAATCCCGCTCCAGGTCCTGAAGTGACGCCCGTTGATCATGTCATTTGGCAACATATTCCAGCCAGCTCGAACCCAGACTCATCATCCCAAACACCGGCTGGTCGGAGGAGGAAACGACGGCATAGCTCCTCGCCCCCAGGATCCCCCTCGAAAGGCAATTCGTCGAAAGCCCAAAAGGAGCCGCTTGATCTACAATCAATTCAAGCGCTCTTCAAAACTCCCCAGCATGATCTCGCCACAGAGCTATGGAACAATTATATGGACAAGAATATGGTCGAGAACTCGGAGGATCTTCCAGCACCTCGTCTTGCCAATCTCCTCTCCTCTTCACCTCAGACCCCAGGATCAGGCCGAACAAGTCGAGAGTCTTCTGGTTTAAGGCGTTCGATTAGTTGTGCTGCTGAATGGCCAACTTCTCGGGCGAAGAGAAGACGAGTTGTGCGACAAGAACCCAACTCAGGCCGAGGAATATTCTCACGTACAAACAGCAATGTCCTGGATTCAGGCAAGGGAAAATCATCGAGGATAAATTTCCTTCTTGACAAAATCGAGCGAAGTCTTAAACCAGCTCAGCCAGCCGACACCGGCCCACCGAACTCCTCCCCTTTGCGCCAACGTCTCGACGCAGAACGATGCCGTTCATCTTCTCCGATTGCAGATAGAAAAGGCCATGGTGATACCACTATAGCTCAGAAAAACTTTGGTGAACCTGAAAACAACCCCGGTGTTAACCTTGCACCGATCCTTGAAGGGTCTTCATCCGAATTTGGTGATGATGACATTGATCAGGACTTCATGGACTTGGCCGGTGCATCAGATGATCCATTCGTTGTGCCTCCGGCTAATCGAGACAGTGGCAAGGAATTTGGCTCTTTTGGCTCTAGCTGGTCAAAGCTGGTCGCAGAGAAGCCATCTTCGCGCAATCTCAAGCAACCGTCGACTGATGATGCAAATTCACACATTGGGAATACTATCATGTATAACGAAAAGAAGCCGGATGGCTTAGATGATTTCGATGACGATTATGGAGATTTTGACGATATTCTTGCGGAGTGTGATGAAAAATCGGGAAGAATCGATTCATATAAACCGACTACCGTGGAGCAACAGGATGTGAAGAGGCTGGAACCATCCCCTGTTGCCTCAATGGCCCAAGCGCCCACCAAGTCAGACACAACGACACCTGTTGCTGCGGACACGTTTTCTGATGATGAATTCGAAGATGATTTTGATCTGGATGCTATTGAACAATCCATGAAGCAGACAGGTACAGATGAAGCCTACGTTTGTCGCTCTTAGTTGGTTTTCATCACTAGAATATATGCTAAAACAATGGAATGATAGAATCTCAAAGATCGTCAAGCTATCAAGCGTTATTCAGTCGTGGACATCGCTGAAAGTACGTATGTCAATTCAAAAGGGCGTACACAGCCTGAGCAGGTTTGTCATCTCAGCTAATACATATCGACAATGAACATACCAGTTGACAAGAGAATAGGTCCTTTCGGTAGAGGATGAAAAGACGAAAGCCCGCAAAGTCATTGTACTTCGTGAGACTTGGTTTGACACCCCATGCAACAAAGATTCAACTCTTCATTTAGTTGGAGAGTTTGACTCATCCGGCCTATGCATAGTGGATAATAACGACCATATGGTTATTCTTCACCCCGATCATCTCATCTCCGCCACGGTTGTGGCGGACTCGATTGACTGTCAACGTCGTGCAGTCATTCAAGATCGCATCAAGGCTTTTTCTCAACTTGAAGCACCGCAAGTCTTTGGAACCATCTTCCATGAAGTCTTTCAAGAGGCATTGAAAGCGAACCAGTGGGATATGAACGCCCTCAGGTCCCTGGTAGATGTCGTTCTTCAAAGACATATTGAAGACCTGTACGCAATTCAGATGAGTGTACCGGAAGCCACTGAAAATGTGATGAGCAAGATTCCTACGGTGCAGGCATGGGCCGATGTTTTCCTTCATGCCAAACCACAGGTATGTGTACCTATTAATCTGTGTATCCGCGATGCTGACAATCCATTCCTACAGCCCAACTCTATGGTTGAGGACCGTCATAATGCAAAACTCAATTTGAGCATTAGCAAGCTGCTCGAGGTGGAGGAGCACGTCTGGTCCCCAATGTACGGACTCAAAGGCAATATTGACGCTACAGTGCAAGTTGCATGCAATGGTGAAGATGGCAAGAAGAACCTTGTCGTCCCACTCGAACTCAAAACTGGAAAACGAGATACAAATCAAGGTCATAGAGCCCAAACGGCTCTTTATACACTGCTGCTCTCTGATCGTTACGGTTCGTCTTCAACCATGGAATTAAATAATGACATCACATTAACAATGTTTTTAGATATCAATGTGACTTTTGGTCTGTTGTATTATCTTGAGCTCAACAAAACTTTCAGTATTCGCGGTATTCGACATGAACTACTGCAGATGGTTCAAGTGCGCAACCGTTTGGCAGTTTACATTCGCGAGAAATTGCAGCTTCCCCCGATGCTCAAGAGGGCTCGCATGTGCAACAGATGCTATGCGAAAACTCCTTGCCTCATCTATCATAAGCTGCTAGAGGGAGGTGATGGCGAAACAAGTGGCATGGGGGAAGATTTTGACGCAGTGACTAGCCACCTGACCCAAAAAGATCGCGAATTCTTCAACAAATGGGATGAGCTATTGACCAAGGAGGAAGGAAACCTGGCCAAATTTCGCCGAGAGCTGTGGACCCTACTGAGCAGCGAACGCGAGTCTCTCGGTCGTTGTTTTGGAGACGTTGTTATCGATCCTCGCTCAGCATTTGAGGATAAGAACGGATCCAGGATCAATCGATATCGTTATACTTTTACCAAAAAGCAAGCTTCTCCGGGCTTTACGTTTGCAGAGTCCCAGGTCACTGTTGGTGAGCCAATTGTTGTTTCTGATGAGAAAGGACATTTTGCTCTCGCCAATGGCTATGTGCTTCAAGTTAGCAGGCTGCATATCACCGTTGGTGTGGATCGAAGCCTGCTCAACGCCCGAGCACGAACTCGTGGGTTCGATCCGGTTACAAATCAGTCCTTCACTGGTATCATGGAGGTTGAAAAGGACGGAGATGATGTACTCGAAAACCCTCTTGATGAACAGGTGACGTACCGATTAGACAAAGACGAGTTCAGCAATGGCATGGCCAATATACGCAACAACCTCGTCTGCATGATGGACAAAGACCTTTCTCAGGCTAGGCATCTCAGGCGGCTCATCGTCGAAGGTGAGCCCCCTGTATTCAAGCCCTCATCGTCCGCATACACCATCTCCGACCCAGAAAGTCTCAATGTCGATCAGAAACAAGCCATTGAGAAGGTGATGAGTGCCAAGGACTACGCTTTGATCCTCGGCATGCCAGGAACCGGCAAAACAACTACTATTGCCCATCTCATCCGTGCACTCGTCGCGCAAGGCAAGAGTGTCCTGTTGACGTCCTATACTCATACTGCAGTGGACAACATCCTGTTGAAGATTCGCGATGACAACATCCGTATCCTTCGTCTTGGTGCGGCCACCAAAGTTCATCCGGATGTACAAGAATTTGTTGATCTAGCTGCAACCCCCAAGTCTACCATTGAGGAGCTCAAAGACTCTTACGAAAAACCACAAGTTGTGGCATCAACGTGCCTAGGTGTTAATCACCAGATTTTCAATCAGCGCATCTTTGACTATTGCATTGTCGACGAGGCTTCGCAGATTACCCTTCCTGTATGCGTTGGCCCTATCCGCATGGCGAGATGTTTCGTTCTTGTCGGTGACCACTATCAGCTTCCGCCGCTTGTTCAAAGCAAGGCCGCGGCGGAAGGCGGACTTGATGTTAGTCTCTTCAAGCTGCTGTCCGATTCCCAGCCCGATTCAGTCGTCAACCTGGAGCATCAGTACCGCATGTGCGAGGATATCATGCTACTCTCAAACACTCTCATCTACTCAGGCCGCCTCAAATGTGGCACGCTAGAAGTCGCGACCCGTTCATTGGAAATACCGAACATCCTCTCTCTTAAACAATTTCACTTCGATGAATCCGAACCTCCACATCCTGGGCACCAACAAGATGTGTGCCGGGGGCCGAATCACGGCAGCTGCTGGTTAAACGACTTGTTGGCACCATCAGCAAAAGCACTGCTGGTCAACACCGATCCTCTTGGGCCCGCAGCTCTCGAGACTCTGCAAGGACAACGAGTCGTCAACTCCATGGAAACAGTCCTATGTACGCAGCTTGTCGAGGCATTCATTGCCTGTGGTATACCGGCCCGAAACATCGGTGTTATCACCTTCTACCGCAGCCAACTCGCACTTCTCCGACATAGTCTTCGCCGCCACACTCCAGAGCTAGAGATGCACACCACCGATAAATTCCAGGGTCGCGATAAAGAGATTGTGATCCTCAGTTGCGTCCGCAGCAACTCGGAAAACCATGTTGGTGAGCTAATGCGTGACTGGCGTCGCGTGAACGTTGCCTTCACTCGTGCTCGCACCAAGCTCCTTGTCCTCGGCAGCAGATCTACTATGCGCGACGGTAACGAACTCCTTCGTAAATATGTTCGTCTCGTTGAAAGCAAAGGCTGGGTTTATAATTTGCCACCAGGCGCTGCTGAGAGTCACTCTTTCCAGTCTGACCCATTGGAATCCTCACAAATGCCATTCGCGTCTCCAGGTGCTGCAAAAATACCCGGTTCGGCGAAAAAGAGAAGTCCCACTGTCAAGAACGAATCTCAGTCTCGTGAGCCACTCAGCCCTCTCGGCTCGAGACAACCCGCCTCAGGTCTTCGGGTACCTGCAAAGAAAGGAGCGAAAATAACGAATGGCAACACAGTCCTGGGAAACAGACCCATTCTTCAGGACCTTGTGAATGATATTACTGGCTGATATGGATAAGAGGGTTGTTTTGAATATTGTCCCTGTTCCATTACTTGTACTTATCTGCCTACCAAGGTACTTAGCATCTTGCAGGGCTGAGTGTTTACATCAGGAATGTAAATATCCTTGGAAATTGGTACGATTTAGATACTGCATTGATCTTCAAACACGAATAGAATGCATTGAAAGTCACAAATAACTATCTAAAAGTATCTTGCAGTACAGTTTGCTACTTGGTGTGACATAATGCTGAGCCAGGTGGCTCACATACACCCATTTCGAGAAAGATGGCGCAGAATGTAATCAACCTGCTCATGATCTTTGATCAGGTGGAATTCTCCCCTTGGTATCTCATCGCCCTCATCATCCTCAAGTGGATAACTGATGACTGAATGATCCACGTCCTGGTCGTCGCCAGCCTTCCAGAGGTAGAATCGAACAAACATCCCATGAAAAAGGATAAACCAGCAATTGGTATCGTTGCTGTAGTCCTTGTCGACAAAACCAGATAGTCTTTTCATAATTTCCTTGCAATGACCCTCACCAAACGTGCCCGTGTCAAGCTTGATATCAACGAGAGCTTGGTTTGCAAGCTGGTAATAGGCTGGTGTCTCGGGGAACCATCGACGAATCGCAAGATCGACCTTCAGTTCCTTGTCGCGTCGGCATCTAGGCTGGAAGTTCATTGCATAATCCAGGCTCTGTGGGAAGTAGTAGTTGAGGATTCCCAGTACCATTGCATTCATAGTTTCCTCGCTAGGGCTTTTTTCATGATTTTCCATCAGCATATTGATGAGTGGAACCGTGTAGTATTCGGACGCCATGATGTTTTTGCTAGAAGCTTTGGTTTGGGATAATGGTTTGGGTTGATGCTTAGGTTGCTGTTTAGTAGCACTTGAGAGAAGATGATTGTGATAGTGTGATGGAAGATGGAGGAGAGTTGATAACTAGCTATATATAGAAGCCCGGGAGCTCTTTGCCCATTCATGAATAGCTACACTACTGATAAAGATGGTAGACTGAGACCTCAGGAGTAAATCGAATCATGTGAAGCTAGGTTGACCTCTCAATAGCAGATATTCAAGACAGCAAGACAAAACCATTCTGCGGTCCCTAGTCATTTTTTGACACATTAACAAACATCGTAGTCAGACTTCAAGCTGAAAAGCTGTTGGAAAAGAAGTTTGCGACAAGATCTAGGATTTCTCAAGATATCACTTCAAAGATCGAGTCTAACAAAGATATCATGTCTGAGATGTCCGAAACATCTTGGATCAGACTGACACTTTCCAGACTCTTCCAGGCTATGCCTCATTACTCATAGTACTCTGCCACCCAGGCCTTGATTTGAGCAACTTCGGTATCAATCACCTTCTGGACACCCGCATTCACCGCACCGTTTTTCAAAATGAGATCTGAGCAGTGGAAACCACCGGGAATGATATTGACAGGTGCGGAAGCTCGGGACTTGAGAGGACCTCCAGGGCGCACGTCAGATGAAACACCAGATTCTCTCCAGGGATCATATTGCCTAAGGTCATGTTAATGGAAAATGTTCACTCGAAGCTAAGAAAGATGAGAAGATGGAAAGTCTCACCCGTTGGTCCAGGTCAATCTGGTGGTCTTTGTCAGATCCCAACCCTTGGTCATAGCGTTGACATCAGCTGCAGTCTTGCCCTTGGCGCTACCATAGGTGTAGCCGTTAACTGTGGGGAAGAAAAGAGGGCATTGTCTCTGCCAGTACTCTGCGTTGACGGTTCGTGAGACGATGGTCTTAACATCAGATGGCGCACCACTGTATGGGTCAGAATACTGAGCTCAAGTAGGGACATGGGGGTAGCTCACTCCTGCCAATAGAAGAAAGGCTCGTTGCAAAGGAGCCACTGCCACTGCCTGTCAATCTCGTTGTCTACAGATATATCTGTGAAGAAGGGACTGGAGGCATTGTAGGTGTCGTAGCAGGCAGTGCTGTTGCTATCGGTCCAGTAGCCGTAGCTGGCACACGCTAAGAGTTATTCTTGTCAGTGAAAGAAGCTCCGTTGAGTTTTAGTAGACTTACAGTCGGGGAAGTAGACGGTCTTGAACCATTTGGCGTAACCTTTGAGAGCCTTCTTAAGGCCAACTCCATCTGGTCCGGGTACGGTGCTCGCTCCTGCTTCGACATTCTAAGGTCACGTTAGTACTTAGTCAACTCCCCGGATATTGGCTTTGTGCTTACTTCAACATAGTCACAGAACTCAAAGAACCCGGAGTATCCGGTGTAGAAGCTGTTGGACTGCCACAGCCAGGGACCATTCTCCAATGCACTAATCAATGTGAGTCTTCTTGTCGGGCTTGGGTGATATGGAACGGGTGATTACTTACGCGGCAAAGTCATCATAATGCTCCAAATCTCCAAGACCGAACAGTGTCTGGAGTGCTTTCTGTTGTGCTTTTGTGCCATACTTGCTTACTTCGTCAACATAATCGACCACACGAGAGACATCTGCGCTGCAGTTCTTTGCCATTCCTTCCTGAATGGGCATGAAGTATTGCCACTAAGCTCCTATTAGCACCCATAGGTGTATAGAAATACCATATATCAACTCACGTAGTCATAAATAGCCTCGACAGGAGCGCTGGATGCATGGTACGCCCAGAAAGTACCCGGAGCGACTGACTCTGTCCAAGCGGTCAAAGCACCACTGTAGGATCCTCCACTCAAAACCCAAGGCTATAAGTTCATGTATATCAGCTTTGAGAAATCTTTGATCTTTAGGCATAGTGTATGCTTACAGCATTCTGAGCATTGCTACTGCTATTAGTATCAAATGGCAGGTCCACGTTCTTGGCAAAGTATGTCAAGTCCGCAATCGCATTTTTCAATGTCAGATATTGCAGGTTCTCAGTGGTCAACTCATCATATGGCGAAGATTCGCCCCAGTAACGGTCTATAAAGGGGACATTGTTAGCTCTAGGTCCGCTTCTGGAAGGATGGGTAATTTACGCTCAAGTAGAATAACGGCGCCCTTGATCTCCTGTGCATACAGGCCGGTAATCGTCACATTCGTCAAGTAGCCAGTATAATCCGCAGCTTCACTTTCACCAGGCGTGAACAGGACCACCTAGCAATTGCCCATTATTGTTTAGAGTCTGATACTGCATTGAGGATCCAATTAGGGCAAGGCGCTTACAGGAGACCCAGCACCATCCCACCATTCTGAATTCCACCAGAAGCGCTGGGAGAAAGTTCCAAGGCTTGGGTCGTCATGGTCAAGTAGTTGCTGGAATGTAGACTCCTGGATCGTCGCGGTTGACTCTCCTGTTGCTGGCGGTGGAGCAGGTCTTCGTAGGCCTACCGCCTGTACAAACGGGGCGGCAAGCAACGACACTGCAATGCTAGGTAGTATATACATTGCGGCAACTGAGGAGTGAGGAATCTCAAGTCACTTTTGTGAGGAAACCCCGGGTGGACTTCTTTTTAATGTACTAAGGGCGTGACCGCGCCACTTCTGCAGCTAGTCATGGTGCCTGTCCTAGTGCACTCAAGCCTGATAAAGACGGGAAGTATAACGAAGTGGAGACGTAGATAGCAATTGATATCATTTGGCGATGCGAGAGCTGGCCGGCGGAGTTCCTAGCGTGATATTTATGCCCAGGTGCCTCTTGAAGAGACCTGTAATCTATGTGGCACTCCCAGCATTTTTTCTTGCATAGATTCTTCCAATCCTTGTTTCTAGTCACTTAAACATGTTATACTTCCAATTAAATCCAATGCCCAAATAAATATCTAAAAAGAGAGAATCATATTTTCTGGTTTTTGTTAAGGGCTAACAGCGTTGCTGCTGCGGGGGCAAGGCTAATACAGCCGAGCTATGACACGCCCGTCGGGTGTCCGTGATTGCGTCTCGTGGGGCCGTCACCCAACTAAGATCTCTGAGTATTACTGGCTACTGATAAGTATGATAAGAGCTAGCGGTGTTGAGGGGCCAGCGACCCCGGTCAATAGGGTCAGAAGGATCGAAAGCCAGGGGTTATCCAGGGGATTATGAGTGTCCACGAATTCCCCGCACTCGTCAAGAAATGTCGACGCCACCTGGGATAGACGGTTGGTTGAGTATTCTGTTGACATAAAGCCATTGTTTATGCTGGTAATCAATATATTTACCTGCCTTTCTTGGGCAAGTGTCTTTGTCGTGTTTATCACGACTGATTTGTTGAAAACCATGGCGCCATCCAGATAAATCCGGGATTTGATTTTCATTTCTAAGTACCGAGTGTGAGTACCGGTTATGGCGTATGAGATCCCCCATTTTTGAGGCTGACGTGGTATTAGCATTGCAGATCGTGCTATCGAATCACATTTTGATTCTCGCGAGGCTGAGCCTTTTGCAATATGATTCGCGGGTCACAACTGTATAAATCATCTGCATAGACAATCTGGGTAAGTGATTGACACTGTTTAGCCACGCAGTCTCGCCGAGAGCTATGGTAAACCTATAAATGTATCTGTCTCTCTTACAACGTTGCATCAAAACAAAAAGAGGGGCCATTTTTTACTTCTCTGGTCATCCACGGATCCACTGCGACTCCACTGGAGTGGCAAAAAGAAAAACAAAAAGATGGACTCGCGGGGAATCGAACCCCGGACCACTCCCATGCTAAGGGAGTATTATACCACTAAACCACAAGCCCAGTGCGTGGAAATAGCTCCGGAATCAGGCTTCATGTACAGAAATGGTTTTCCTTGGAGCTTTCAGCGCGGATATAGGCAGATCATGGAAAACCAACAGTTCTCATTTTTCTGAGCCAGTGCCAAGCACAATTGACTCAAGGTGTTTGGAAAAGCAAGGCCCATGCAACGCTAAGCATTTCCCTTAAGCACACACCCAGCCTCGGCATTTTGACTTCTGCTTTGCATTGATCGTGCGAAGGTTGACTGACAGGAATATATAACAAACATAGCGAATATACAAAACAAGAAAGACCATCAAGATCCACAACAGCTAATACCGGGTTGGGTAGGTATAAGCGCTTCCATTCGCTTGACTGGCGGCTCGGACCAGTGGACTACGATGATATTGCCAAAACTGCGGGACGTGAGCCTTGTCGAATATAGTGGTCGCGCTTATGCTGCTCTGGATATCCAGTGGTCATTCGACACTCCAAACAAAGCCCGCGCTGAGTCCACATGTCACGGATCCTAAATATACAAGCCATGTTGCACCGGTATTGAGTTGTGCTTGATCTGTCTTGAGGGTCATGGTTGGACCAGTCTTAATTTTGCATGAGGCTAGGCAGACTATATAGAAAAAATAAATGGGCTTGAAGGCTTCAAAGCCGCTGACTTGATATTATAAAGCCAGGTATGTAGTATGTAAGTACCTATACCTCGGGATGATATAAGTATCATATGGATTTGTCTCCAACCCCGCAGCACGAAAGGCCATGACAAAATGATACAATCTACCTGCCAAGGGCGTTGTGACATTTTTATCCGATCCAAGTGAAAGTACGGAGTACGCAGGTCTCATTCGTGAAAAGTCACTATGATCCAATCATATCGCGTCATCTTAAGCACGAATGAGGTTCTCTGTAGAACGCGGGGCTTATTTAAATCCGTTAACCCTGCTCTTATCATCCGTAGAGGGATCACTTCGGGCAACATGGCAGCAGCAATAGAGCAACTTGTAGCCGAAAAGCTATCCATCGGGGATGCGATCTCACCAGTGGTCTCCTTCGAGCCTTTTGAGCTACCATCCTCAAATCAACGCGTGCTAGGGCCTCCCCACCCAGCAAACACAGTGATTCCACTTGCCCTCCAACTGACGCAAGACAACACAACCTCCAGTCTGAGTGCGATAGTAGAGACAATCAAGAGAGTGCAGCAAGAAGATGGCACATTTACTAAAAAGCTTGCCCTGCATGGCACCTTACTCTTCCGCGGACTGCCCATCCACAACGCAGAAGATTTCAGCAAATTCGCTCACGCATTTGGCTACAAACCTCATGAAATCATCGGAATAGTCGTCAACAGACCCTTACTCGCACCGAACATCGCACCCGCCAACGAGTCACCCAAAGAAGTTCTCATCTACAACCACAACGAGTCCCCGCAAGTACCACACGCTCCCGAATACGTATTTTTCTACTGCCACCATGCCCCGAACAAAGGCGGCCAATCGCCCATGTCATCATCGCTGGAGATCTTCAATCGCGCGCAGCGCGAAATCCCCGAGTTTATCACCGAGCTAGCCGAGAAGGATATTCTGAGCCGAGTGGTGTACAAAACCGAAAGACAATACGAGGGTGGTTCCACGCTTCTTCAGGCATTTGGTAAAGACATTGTCGAAGGTGATGATGAAGGTACCAGAAGACGCAAAATTGAGGCTCAGATTGCGCGGTATGGACGGGGGAAGCATACGACGTGGGAGTGGACGGATGATGGACTGGTACTGACGCATCGGTTGCCCTGCATCAGGACTCAGCCTGGAACTAATTTACCAACTCTTTTTACTGGGTTGGCGGCGTATTGGAAGAGGTCGCAGCTTGATCCTGAAGCTCGCAAGAATGTTACTCAGCAGCTTTATGGTGATGGGACGGTTATCCCGGAGAAGTATTTGGCACATCTTGTGAAAATTACTGATGAAGTGAGGGTCTTGCATCAGTGGCAGGCTGGCGATGTGCTCATTTTTGATAATGTTATTGCCCAGCATGGACGAGAGCCTTGGGAAGGTGAGCAGGCTGATCGAGTGGTTTTGGCAAGCTTGTTCGATGGCCCCAGTGTCCCAGGAGCATTTGGGTACGGAGACTGGGCTCAGTTAGTTCAAGCTTTGGATTGATGCGCCCACCTTGAATTTAGTAGATATATATACCAGATTCATACCACATGTTTGAGAAGTACTCTAGCTTAATAAAGTCGGTCGTCACAGCTCCACTTGATCGGCAATGACTTTATCCCCTTAGGGAAACGTAAACCGTTCAAGCACCTCGATCAAGACTACAACTTTATGTGACTCACAATCCTAGATCTGTATTGAAATCGAAAATTGAAGATGCCTTCTCAACTCCCAGAAGGACGCCACACCGTGGTGTATTCCACCGTTGACAGCCATGAAGTCAAGCTGGACTACTACCTCCCCCGCACCACGGGCAGCCTGCCCGCAATGATCTACTATCACGGCGGTGGCATGTCCGCCGGTTCACGCCGAGGCCGTGGCTTCCCGCATTGGATGTACGGTACGTGAATACATCAATTACCCTCCTCAATGCCCAGATGAAGAGCTAATCACCCTCTAGACCACTGCCAAGAAAAGGGCTACATCCTTATCTCAGCAGACTACCGTCTCTGCCACCCCACCAACGCAATTGATCAGATTGATGATGCGAAGGCTCTCTTTAGCTATATTGCAGGACCGCAGTTCGCTGGCGAACTTCCAGAATCTGTATCGCTTGACACAGCCCGCATCGCTGTGACTGGTTTCTCCGCTGGTGCCTACTCTGCTCGCGCAGCTTGTCTCTACGCAACACCCAAGCCAGCCGCTCTCCTTTCTGTCTACGGGTTGGGCGGTAATATGCTTCTGGATCACTGGACAGGTGCGCGACCACCGACCTCGCTCGCGAAATTCTTCGACCTAAGCGGCGTTCCCGCCTTGTTGGCGGACAAGACGGTTGTCAGTGACGATTACGTTGAGGGAGGCATGTCAAAGCGTTTTGCGATTACAATCGACTGGGAGATCAATGGGACATTCCTTGATGGCGTTTTCCAGAGGTCGGGACTGGGCAAGTCGCTGGACGCTCTGGAGTATGAGAAACGGTTCGAGGCTGTTCCAGAGGACTTGAAGCCCGGTATGCTGCAGGAGTTCGTTACGGCTGATTACCCACCCTCGGTGTTTGTACACGGCAAGAGTGATGAGGTTGTATCTCCTGAAGAGAGTGTTTACCAACATGAGCAACTAAGCAAGCTGGGAGTTTCATCGCAGCTGTATCTTGTGGAGAATGGGCCGCATGGTTTGGAGGGGGCTGTGATCATGAGAAAGATGGCTGGAGCAGAGATTCCCGGTAGTGATAAGGTGATTGCGGATTCGATGGAAGCTTATGGCAAAGCTATGAAATTCATTGATGGGGTTTTTAGTGCGGTTTAGAACACACTAGGTATATAACAGTCACTCAGGAACCTTTCCCAATTTTTACATGACGCACTTAGAAGTAGCTGTCTATATCTATTACGCATGTACAGATACTTTATCAGGCAAGATGAGGGTTCAAAAAGGGATGAAACCTCCAAAAAAAAAAAAAAAACAGAAAAAAAAGATAGTAGTACGTCAGCACTAGGGTTCGAACCTAGGATCTCGAAAGAACTAGATGGCGAATATGGGAATTCACTGGTATGGGATTAGTAAAGGTTTATGAGAAGTCAGGTCACGGGGTTACGAACAGTCTAGCGCCTTAACCACTCGGCCATACTGACAGGTTTAAATCAGGTAAGCAAAATTACTACTTATAATTCATGAATCAAATAAAAAATGTATCTCTTTGCATTCATCAGGTACGCCGCAATCAAATATAATTTTAAAGGCGATTCACATTTCCTTTGCTTTAATAGTCCTTATATCTGAAAAAGGAAGTGAAGAGAAATTTAGCGAATAGTAGGAAGTTCTCAGAGTAGGATCGACGTGACTAGAAAGTTGACGATGATGGCCGACCCCATCTATTTTCATATCAAGAATGAGATACCTGGTAATGAACCTATTGAGAATGCATATTAAGTGGCTATAATTGTCATAGTGAATGTACATGATTTCTAGATTCACGTATCCTCATGAATGGGAAGAGGGATAGTGCATTTCAACAATCAGGCGGATGAATCTTAGCACTCAAGGACGAGCTAAGGTGTGTTTTCACGTAGTTTAATATGACTACTAGTGCGTCGACGTAATATTACTAGCACAAGCAAAGTGCCGTTCCTTGACCGTCCACACTCTGACACCATGACATTATTCTATACCTCCTAACACTGCCAGTCGTCCGATTCGTAGGGATACTATTTGGGAAAACACAAGCTTGGTTGATAGATGGTAAAATCGGAAGACTTTATTACTAAGGCAGTATGGTCGAGTGGTCTAAGACGTTAGACTTGAACGAAATTCATTTTCGAAGAAATCTAATCTCCTCGGAGGCGTGCGTTCGAACCGCACTACTGTCGTTTCTTTTTGTTTTTCTTTTTTGGCACCTTTTTCACTCTCTCGGTATCTCTCATATTCTTTTAATCAATGAAAAAAGCCATCAGGTTTTCTGCGGTGGCTGTGGTACTTCCTGAAACTCCTGGTTCTTCTCACTCATTCTAAGTTTCATACTACGAACCTCCCTGGCAGGCAGGCAAAACAAGATTTGAGCGCATCATTCACAGGCCCACCGTTTACAGTTCAAATACTTAGGCTGAGTATAAATTCAGATTCAATCTAAGCAAATGGCAAGGAAAAATAAATAATATACAAAAGGAAATATGTAGTATCCATGGATCGTGTCGATACTTGGAACGGAAATCCGAGACTGCCTGATGCCCAGGTGATGCCCCTAAGCAGGTTGCATAATCATACCATCCTTGATCGCAGCAATCATCTCCTTGTCAAACGGATCTTTCTTATCAAAAGCGGCTTTCTTTCGCTCGGCAGAAGTCCAGGTCGACATATCAAGTTTATCGCCTCCGATCTTAGGCCCGTAGAGTTTCTTGTACTCCGTCAAGGCCTTCTTCCAGCCCCAGGGATCACCCTTCTGATCGTCAGACGCAGGGAGCTCGAGCTTATCAGCGTCTTCCTTATATTCCTTAAAATGGTCCTTGTCCTCGATGTCGGACAGCGCCTTGAGTTCAATATTGTGCTTCTTGGCGTAGGCAAGCACCTTTGCGTTGAGGCTGCCAGCTTCGATACCGTAATCCGGGCCAACTTCGGCAATGACACGAACGAATGCCGCCATGACTGCACCCAAGCTCTTCGCTTCCGAATCGGGCTTCAAGAGACCTTCACGATCCAGCATGGCCAGCGTCGTGACGAACATGGTTCCAATCAAACTGATGACAGCTTCAACGCCCTCGCCATCATCGACCCTGAATAATCTTAGTATCATGGACAAGGATTGAATAGAGAGAACTTACATCCACAAGGGATCGGCGTTACCCCTTGCGAAGAACAAAGCTGTGCCCTCGCAGATAGCCCACTTCTCCTTCCAGGTCTTTGCCTCTTCGAAATCAAGAATGAGATTCTGCAACATCTCAAGAATACCGTAACCAAAGTGGTCATTGTATGTGTACATTCCGAAGGCGTCCGGGTCACGCATGGATATCATAATATTCAGCGTTCTCAGCTTCCACGTGGCTGCGTTAGTGATGACCCAGGGGTGCTCGGGATGTTCCGCAGCGGGCTTGAAGCAAACGCAAGTCTTGCCAATGTCGCAAGGGGCCTCTTTCTCCTGTCGCAGTCTGTGTTAGAGCCAGGACCGGAGATTTTCGACGGGGCTTCTCGACTAACCTTCTCTGCATTGTCCTCATCTTCATCCTCTTCGTCTTCGTCTTCGTCTTCCTCGTCATCGCCATCGGAGCCCCAACGGTGGAACGGCTTGCACAGGCAAATATAGTCATAGGCCTCGGGCCTTCTGATCTGATGGTTGTATCCATCGTCTGCATTGCCGGAGCCGGAAACCTTGGACCAGCGCTTGTTCCGGGGGAGGGTCCGACGGGTCGACCGTCTTGGCCTTTTTGGCAGCGCTGCCAGAGTTTTCGGTTGACTGACGCTTGGGGGGCATTTTGATTCTAAATCAAGATGTAGGATAGGATAATTGCGAAAGCCAAGTGATCAGGGGGTGTAGCTGCTTTGAAGGTGGATTTGTTTACAGGTGACATCACGGACTAATCAGATCTCGCGTCGCAACGCGTCGCGCCGGAAGTTCGTCACACTTCAGAAACTCGACATTAATGTGATGTGTACACTTTGCATCTCTTCGCTTATGAAGGCAAAATTACGACGCTGAATACAAATAAAAACTCAATTCCATCTGTCTATGAGACAGGCGAAACTTAAAGCTCAGCCCAGGTGCGGGTCCACACCAGTATTCACGGAGATGCTTTATCAAGAAGTAGCTTACTCGAAACGATAGAATTGTTCCCTGACTAGGCAGGGTCATACTCTGAATGTTGTGGATCATAAGGCATTATGTTTGTTGCTGGAGTAGTTCAACTTGTCCGGCTGGTAGAGATACATAGAAGACATTTAGAAAATAATCTAGATACGGGGTTCCCAATGTACTCATGCAAGGATGGTGAAACGAAAAGTCATGTCAAATCCCTTTAACCCAGGATTACCGCGCTAAGAGCAACTCAGTGTCAACACAAATAATTAAATGAAAGAATGAAGCCCCGCCAGTAGGCATTTGGTATCAAGTTCAGAGATCGACAGAAAGTGCAACAAGACATCTTATATACTACTCTGCGCTTAAAGCGAGACATGCGTCGACGGCAAGGCCGACCCTGTCAAAACATTAGTTGGGAAATTGGTATGGGAACGCAGTTTTCAAAATTACTCACCGCCCTTCCTTCATCTTGACCACGTCGTCGATTACGTCGCGGTCTAGATTAGGGAACATGTTCGATAATGTCTCGACAACATTGTTATGCTCAGCACGCTGAATTCGCCGTGCCTCCGCATCTTCCGCACTGGCCTGACGAGCGGCTGCATCTTGGGCATCTAGGACACGGCTCAGATTTTTCTTGGCACTTCCCTCACGAGGGGTTCCACGTTCTTCACCTGAGTGTCTGCCCTCGCTGCTAGATCGTGGGGGTTGGTAGACATTAGGGTTCAGACGAGGGGGCGCTGGTTGAGGAGTTACAGCAGGATGAAGAGGACGATCTTGTGAAGAGTTACTGTCGGGATCATCGGAGAAAATGCGACCAATAGTAGAAAGAGGTTTTTGGATGGTACGCAGGAGGCCCGCAACGGGAGCCGAGGTTTCGTCGTCGCTTGACTGTGAGGTGTCTTTGCGGCTTGGCCCTGATTGCGGTTGTGTGGAGGCACCTGGGGTAATGGATCGGCTGGGAGGCTTCTCATCCAAAGGTTCCGTTTCGCGATTCTGTTCGGCGATTGCAGAGACGGCAGCCTCAACATTACGCTCAAACTCTTCGTCGCTAACAGTGATGCTGGTTCGATCTAAGGTCTCGATGAATTGGATAGCTCCAGACTAAACATGGACGTTAGTAAGCGAATTTCTGGATCTTTGGATCTTGAAACTCACCAACGAGGATAGATAGTAGCCTGCCTCGCCACCGAGCTTGTCCTGATTGCGGAAACGCAGGATGTATTGAATATTGGAGACAAGGTGATCTGGGTTTGCATGTAATACCACATAGATCAGAAGTGGAACAAAAGAGTCTGCGGAGGTATCGGCTTTTTTGCTATTCCGCAAGAGACCAAAGATCACCTTGCAGCAATTCAAGATGCAGATAACCTTATCACGAGGAGCACGGTAGCCATTTAGCTTCAATAGTTCTAAGGTCCTGTTAGAAATCGACCACACAGTTGATTAATGACATGGCATACCTTGTTGCGCCAGGTTCAGGAAACGACGTCCGCCACCGCTCACAGGAGGAATATCCAGATGTTCTTCACTGACCCAGCTGTAGATGCGAATCTTCTGGGCCAAGATATCGTCCCGCTCAATATCCTCCTGATGCTGTCCTCGCCTCCATGGCCCATGTAGCCTCTCAATCTCTCTCCGCCGGCTGCGACTTGCACTTCGGGGAATTGTGGGAGGAGCTGGGATGGCCGGTGCAAATGTTTGAGAATAGAGGCGGTTCATGACAAGCTTCTCCATTCCTTCCTTGGCATTATCGAATTCACTATCCGAAACATCTCTCCAAACCTCACAAATTGCCATTTTATTCGTAATGAAGGCCAGGAAATCACTGATGATCTTGACCTGCTCATGAACCATCCATTGTTTCTTTCCAAATTCCATGAGAAAAGAGCGTAGGAACTTGGCGACGGGGTCAGCGGTGCGGTGTCGTAACTGTTCTAAAAATCGGTGAAAGTCGAACGGCTGGGCTGGTTCGGGTTCTGGTAAGGGAATTGTCGAAGTTGATGATCGCCGGGTCAACATCGGATCATCTGGGCCGATCGATCCACGAGAATATGTGGCCGTAGGCGAAGATGCATGATTCACTTGAGGCGAAACAGTGGAAGGCCCAGATACGGGGGGTTGAATATGATCCAAGCTTGATCTTCGGGGCGGGTAGTAGTTCAGGGTAGCCAGCCCCAGCCGAGGCGACATAATTTGGTCTTGATCCGTAGTCCGGGTCGGGTCCTGAAACTGGCCCATAATGCTCTGGATCTCCGGTTGAGAGTCATTTTCATCTCGCAACTTGTCGGCCTTTCCAATTTGTTTTGACTCGGGGTCGCTATCTCCAGGCACTTCCGGCAGTTCCTTTTCAGAGCTTGGACCAGAGCTCTGTTCGCTTGTCGGCGGGGGTGCGACTTGGCTTGAGACCAAATTCAGGTACGTATCGTCTTTCTCGGGTGGCGGGGGCGCAGGGGGTGTATGCAGTTCTGTAAACTGTCGAGGCACCGGTGTGCTTGTTTTCGATATTGATAGCTCACCCATTTGCCCCTCAAGCGGGTCCGGCTGCGACGGGGTGGACGATGGCTGCTGCGAAGCTACATCGGACACTTGAGAAGCTCCGTGCTCTTCAGGAGTGATTTGCGGCCTCGCTTCTGCCTCTGTATCCATCTCGTTTTGTGGTATGTTCAAGTTCGATGTATCATTCTGGGCCGTGGGGAGGTCAGCTGTTGACGTGGGGTTCTCGATGGGTTCAGAGTTCTCTTGGGCGGGGTGGTCGTTGCTCTGCCCGGGTCCCGGGAGAGGCGAGGATTCTGTGGCCGACATGAGCTATATCCAGCATGCAGGCCACGCAATATTTATTCTAGGAGTTTCACGACTTGTCTTGAGGCTCGCATAGGGCGGATCAGCGTTGGGCTGACTAAGAATTATGTTTATGCCTCAGGCTACAATAAATCAAATACCCCAAATAGAAATCAGCGTCGCGACTGTTATTGCGACTCGTGTCAATTTCCACTATGTGTGGCATTTTCTTCTCTTTATCTGCCGCACCCATATTGCCTACCCCAGAGACGCGTTCTCTACTGGAAAAGCGAGGCCCCGACTGCTGCCAAACGCACACTCTGCACAAGGAGATCTCAACACCAGATGGAGGACCCCAAAGTTTCCACTTCACCTTTATCTCAACGGTGCTGGCACTGAGAGGGGATCATGTCTATACGCAGCCACTCATTGATCAAACAACTCAGTCAGTGCTTTGCTGGAATGGGGAGGCTTGGAAAATCGCCGGGGAGAGAGTCTCGGGGAATGATACCGAGCACATCTTGAGTCTATTTTTGCGAGCTGTCGCTGGCGATCGCAATGGTGCTGCTCAAAGACTGGGTGAGGCCGCTGCAAGCATATCCGGGCCATTTGCATTTGTGTTCTATGATGCGACGAATTCACGACTCTTCTTTAGCAGAGACTGCCTCGGCCGAAGATCTCTCCTGCAAGGATATGAGGAAGATGGGACTCTGAAGATATGCAGTCTGTGTGATGGATCACCAACGGTGCATTTTGAGGAAGTGGGATTCGATGGGATTTACATGATTGACCTTGCAAGGTCATATGATCTGTCCGCTTCTAAGAATCGATATCAGATTGAAACTTTGCCATGGAGCTCAGACGCCTTAACACCAGAAGGCCATATTGTAAGCCAGTTCTCCTTTTGAACTGTAAGATTCACCAACTTACTCTGCCCCACAGAAGAATCCCATTCCCCCAATGAATATGGAGATCCCATCAGAGCAGCCACCTTCTTTGACACTGGATACTCCATTCGTTCAGGAGCTTGAATCCAAACTTCGCCAATCACTTGCATTGAGAATTGACGACGTGCCAGAGCCACCTGGTTACATTCGAGGGCAAAGTGCCAAAGTAGCTGTACTCTTTTCGGGTGGCCTAGACTGTACGCTCCTTGCAAGACTTTCTCATGACATTCAGCCCATCGAGGAACCCATCGACCTTTTGAACGTCGCATTTGAGAACCCTCGGGTGGCAGCAGCAGCTGCCGCGTCTTCAAATAGGCAGAATATTCCCCCATCTCTCTCGGGCTCAACATATGAAGCTTGCCCCGATCGGATAACCGGCCGCTCGGCCTACAATGAGCTACAGAAAACATGTCCAGGTCGCAAGTGGCGATTCATTGCCATTGACGTACCTTATACTGAAACTCTCGCACATCGAGAGACTGTGAAGCGTCTCATGAGACCACATAACACAGAAATGGACTTGTCCATCGCATGTGCGCTATACTTCGCCTCACGAGGTCAAGGCATAATCCATGACAGCCACATTGAACAAAATTCCCCCACTAACATCAATACAAATACCTATACCAGTTCTGCGCGAGTCTTACTATCCGGCTTAGGCGCCGACGAGCTGTTTGCAGGCTACGGCCGACATGGCGTCGCATTCAACCGCAGTGGATTTGAGGGACTAGTGTCCGAAATTCACCTGGATGTTAGCCGTCTTGGGCAAAGAAATTTGGGCCGTGATGACCGTATCCTCTCCCACTGGGGACGAGAAACCCGCTTCCCTTATCTGGACGAAGATTTTGTTGCATGGGTACTTCGTGCCCCAGTGTGGGTGAAATGTGGGTTTGGCCTCGCGAGTATAGGTGAAGATCACATCACAGGTGAATCATTAGCAGGCATTGATGCGGAGAAAATGGCCCTTCGGCTTGTTGCACTTCGACTCGGCTTGCGCAATGTTGCACGTGAGAAGAAGCGCGCCATTCAGTTCGGTGCTCGTACCGCGAAAATGGAGAAAGGCCGGACGAAAGGTACCGATGCTCTCAGCTGAAAAATACCCACAATCAATACTGAGGCTTCTGTTCTGTTCACTTTTCTTTTATTATTCCCCCCTACTAATGCTTCCCTATCCCCGAAAACACGGCCCCCTATTACGCGATGTGATAATAAGGACCCAGCGATGATGACAAACTATGGAATCAGATACTTCTGAAACCGCATTTATCTCATTCTGTCTACTACCTTCCGTCCCTGTCCTGGATGAACTTCCCACTCTGCAACTTCGAGGACGGACTGTTTGCGCCTTTCCAACCTTCGTCTCAGCACCAGCAGTCTCTTTAGACGGCGTGGGGCTTGAGATCGAGATAAGAAGGCATGTGGACTTCTACCTTGCTGTGACGGGGTGAGTGACAGGGAATAGGTGTGGATGGTTTGAGAAGAGAGATGTGGTTTATGAAGGCTCAAAAGGCAAGTCTGAGCTGGGTTGGCTCTCAATTCGAGGCAAATGTAACTGTAGACCTGTATGGGGTTTTTCTTGTCATGATTCTTTACTTCCCTTTCCGTGTTAGTATCACCAACCTTGCCACTTTTTCTGAAAAGGCAGTCCAGAACCCTAATAGAAAGTGTTCGGGGGTGAATTCGGACTGAGGGATAGTCATGTTTTCAGATCCAGTGAACTCCTACTGGATCGACATATCCAAAACTTACCAATAAATGGTTCTACGTCATTTTCATACCGCACACTGGACCGCTTAGCTAATCTATGAGTATCATTGCTACTGATATGGTATCACTTAGGGTTTGGCGAGGGCGGCACGAATATAGGAGCGCTATAATTGAATTACCCCACCCCCCAAGAAAATAGTTGAACATCACATTAACGTTTTTGGGTAAGGCGCAGTAATCGAGATCCAGAGTAACATAATTGAGCACATGCATGCCCAGGCATTTACTGGGTCACACTAAAGTACTCTGGAATGTGAAGATAATATGTTTAAAACTTTTGTGTATGAAAAAGCCGTTATCCCCCTGTATCCATGATCGCATACCGTATGAAGATGAATTTCTCGACGACTCATGAAAGCGTTCTTCCCCACTCATTGTAGCAGATCCGAAATTGGGATAAGAAATCCAAGTCTATTTATTGTTGGACTGTCTCAGTCAGGTTCCTCTTCCAGTTCTAGTTCCAGTGAGGCTCTTGGTCTATTGATTGCGAGTAGTATAATGACAGGGCATTTTTGCTCAAAGATAGATTCGCGCCTACCCAAAAGAGACTTGACCAGCCCATGCGACTCATTTAAGTTCAACGCTAGTAGGACTCTAACCATATGTGCCTAAGTTGATTATTGATCTTTCCGAACCACTGTCTCATATCAGATCATATTCTATGGTAAGATGGATGTGATCCATAATCGCCTCGTCATACTCGAGGTGCACTGCCCCATGTATACACCCTATTCAGAAGCAGCCTAGCGTTGTTATGGTTTGCAGTGTTTGAATATCTGCTCTAGCTATTGTTCCAGCGTGTAAAGTCTCCTTCACCGATAGCGAATATATATGGATATATGGCAAATTGGTGGCCCTTGCTCAAAGAGACAGTGCTTAGCTAGTAGCCAAGTGATACCGTCATGAAGTTGCGATCATGAAAGTCGGACGGATGGAGTAGGCGTTTGCCCACATTCGCAGGGGACTCCACCCTTTTAAGAAAAACCGGTATGTAAACTCTGTTGCGACTTGATATCCCAATGATCTTCGGTACCGTGGGATCTTCCATTCAATTGTCTCGAGGGATAAACTTGCCTTTTTCGTTGAATTCCCCGGATCCTGCCCGAAGGATCAAAGGCAATACGTAATGCGAAGTCAATATCCCGAAGTAAACTCTTTCACCTGCTATCTTAAACTACTACAGAGAGCCTTCTTTCATGTCAGTCATATTGCATCTGCAGCTCATCTTTGACATTTCCCCACGGCTAATTTTAAAGCGACATACGCGTGGCAATGCATAACGCCTGCGAAAAGTGGAGAAATAAAAGGGCTGGATCCACAGACCTTGGGAGTCAAGCCTAGTCAAGCTCTAGAGGTGCCCGTCCAATATCCCAAAAACCAGGCAGTGTGGATTATTGCTCCCAAGGGCCTGGATTGGACCTCGGGAGGGAATCAGCCACATGTTTCTGGCACAGCTGACAGCTACCGTGTCTGCCGCATTAGCCCATATCGTTCCAACCGCCTTGGACGATCAGCAGTAAGCAGGACCCACTGGTATGAGCAACGAGTCATGTCTAAGCCGTAATCTCTGTGAACAAAGGCTGACCCCGACGCTAATCTCGCCTAGCTGAGGGGAAATACCAAATGCACAGGATCTTGGTCTGCAGTGCCGGTGTTTGCCTGGGGCCATTGACTCGCCCTTGACTTTCCCTTTGGCTGGAAATTAGGTTGCCCGCCAGTCTATTGAATGCAAATGCAAACCCCGCCAAAGACCGTGGATTCCACCGAAAACAGGGTGACGGCAAGGAATTAAAGACATGGGTCTGAATCCTGCCAAACTGCCATCTTTTAAAGATAAGTGGAGGGGAAAACTTTTCTGGGAATCAATAGTGTTGTCGATCGATGCAATAGATCTTCGGGTTTTTTTTTCTCCCACGATCAAGAGCAATTTAATCGTCATTTCGGGTCCCCGATCGAGTGGAACTGTGATACGATCGACGAATGAGAGATCGCGAAGCGTGACAAATACTTGAGGCAACCAGACAGCCACCGGTCCAGCTCCGTTGTGGGTAACGATCAGCAGGGGCAGCCGGGCTTCACGTGGAGCTAGAGCCAACGACTGGCCAACGACTGGTGGAGCCCAGTTCCACTTCCCGCAGCTGTGAATCCTGAACTCGTGCGAGTCCTCTACTTAGCTGCATATGAACGTGGGTATAAGGATCCTTCATGGTCCCGGGATCTTGGAAAGGATCTAAGGCTCTCCAACTTCATCACTTTCCTTGAGCACTTGAATTTTTCCCCTCATCATGGGTTCGGAACTTGGAATTACCGCTAGCACAGCGGAGCTTATCGATCTCTCGCCTGTGAGTATCTGGTGGGCTACCTGGGCAGCCTTCTGGACTCTCGCCGTCGTGTCCGGTGCGACCTACCTGATCATCAATCGCAATGCACCAACTCTCCGTATCCGTGGCCTCGGTCTATCGCTTTCTGCTATCGGTCTTCTTCATCTATACTGGGCATCCTGCCAATTTGGAGTTATGATCGGTGCAATCATGCCCGGAGACTCACAGTACTGGATCATGGGAACTTTTCTTCCCTTAGGTACTTTATCTTCAAAGTTTCTCTGCAAGTTGTCATACTTACCATTGATTAGGTCTCTCCCTGTTCCATGCATCAAACGCTCGCTTCCTTCACGTGGCAAAGCTCCAGAAGAAATATGCCCAATATGGCCATAATCTCTTTGAAGTCAAGCCTGAGGGATCCCCCAAGGGCCTGATCAACCGTTTCCGCGCTCTCAGATACAACACCAAGGTCTTTATCATTGTTGGTGTCGGCATGTTTGTTCAAATCTTTCTCACGATCCTGATGTGGGTTATTTCTCGCAAGTTCCACAGCTCTTGGGGTATTCCCGGCACCGAAGTTCACGGTTCTGCTATGGCACAAAAGACCGCCCAGGGCAGTGGATGGGAGTGGTGGCCTGGTGTTGCTTACCAGTTGCTCTGGGCCTGGGTCATCGCCCCGATCGTTCTCTGGAAGTCTCGCAACATCAATGACACCCAGGGCTGGCGAACACAGACAATTGGCTGTGCTATTGCTAAGTAAGTTCTCTTTTGATAATTCAGGATCAGACCAGTCACTGACGTATTCTAGCCTCCATGCAACCCCGATGTGGTTGATTGGTCTCTACGTCCCGGCTATGGCACCCGTCAATGCTGTCTGGATCCCTCCTCAGTGGTAAGCATTCATTCCAATAAACTTCCAAAAGGTATTTTCCTAACATGCCTCCAGGATTTGCTTGTCCATCTGGTTCATGGAGATCTTCACTATCTTCGTTCCCTGCTATGAGGTTTTCCGATCCCAGTCCCTTCGCAAGGAGACCCTCGACTCCATCGCTCGATGGGAGCTCAAGGTCAAGTCCTCTGGCTCCGAAGAAAAGTCCTTGAACTCCGCGTCTACCATGGTCGAATCTTTCATGTCTGGCTGGAAATCCACAAACGACTCTATCCAGTCCAATGGCTCCCGCGACAGTATCATGACCATGCATGCCCTCGAGCACGTCCTGGAGCGCAACCCAACCCCCCTGCAGGAGTTCTCTGCCCTCCGAGAATTCTCCGGTGAGAACATTGCTTTCCTCACTGGAGTTGCCGAGTGGAAGAAATCTCTCCCTGCAATTTTGAAGGATGGAACTTGCGATGGTCCCTCAAAGGCAGCCGTCCGCGAATCCTTCAACTGCGCCCTGCACCTCTACGCCAAGTTCATCAGCGTCCGCCATGCCGAGTTCCCCTTGAACATCTCCTCGCAAGATCTGACCAACCTCGATCACATCTTCGAGAAGCCCACTCGCCTCCTTTACGGCGATGAGCGTGAGACTAACCCCGTCAGCCCCTTTGACAAGTTCACTTTTGACCTCCCGTCGCCGGCCTTGACCGACTCATCTGAGAAGGGACTTAAGCCTACCTCGACTGAGATCAAGGACCGGGTTCAGTACTGGGGCCAGATTCCTGAGGAATTCTGCGCAACTGTCTTTGATGACGCCGAGAAGAGCATCAAGTACCTTGTGCTCACCAACACATGGCCCAAGTTCATCAAGGACCGTCGGACTTCGATCGAGTCTTTCGAGACTTTGAAGCCTGGTATGGACGTCTAATTTTTTTTGAGCTGGATGGAACTTTAATTTTGAATGCGAGCACGATCGGACTGATTAAGTCGGGCGCGTGTATATTTCACTGTTTGTCTTCGACGAAGGTCCCTTTTCATCCTGGTTCATCTGGGATAGAGTGGACCTATATATATGAATGAGCTTTTGATGCACCACTTTGGATACCCCCTCACTTTATTTTCTTTATTTATGGATTCTTTTTACAAATTTTTGGCTGTCATGAGTCACCTGTACGCTCCTTTAATCTGATCGGCAATAATTCTTAAATTCACCATATACAGAGGGCTTCCTAGGTGATTCCCTTAGCGGCGTAGTATATCCCGATTGAAAACCGTTTCAAGGTTTATTGATGCCCAAGGAATCTGCAAAAATGTACTTCTTGTAATGCCAGGTGGGCGCAATCACAATCGGAGCCATGGTCACACCTGGGCAGTACGACGAATGAGTGTGTTGTAACTGAGGTCGTATTTCCGTGCCAGAGCTGAAATATTGGGGTTCCTTGGCCGGATATACTAGCTAGGGCTTCTGTGATAAGTTCTTTGGGTTTCGCAGACATATTGTGCGTGGCGTTGATATAGAGCAAAAAGAGAAAAGCTTTTGACAGAGCGGTGTCGTTGACCAATATTCAAGGGCCCGTCCTATATTGGCCGGCAGAGAGTGACGTGCTACTTTCTGCCGAAGAGGCGTTGGCGGATTGTGCGCCTATGGTGTCCGCCAGGCTTGGGCACTCGCTTAGAGACTTCACTAGACAGAGTTTGGTCCCGAGGCGAGGGCGGTTGGCCGGTCGCAGTCTGAAAGGTGGGACCAGGCGCTTTAGTGAGCTGGGAGGATGAAGATGTGGAAGAAGCTTTCCCACGCCATTCATTCAGAGTAGACTTAGAAGACATGGTGTTCGGGTGATCAGGACCAAATTTTTGCTCGCACAGTCGAGCGCATTCCGCCATCAGCGGTAAAGCGGCTTTCTCTTGATGTGTTAACCAAAGGGCATAAGCTAGGTTGTTCATGCTTTCTAGCGTGTCAGGGTGGTCGGCGCCGAGCTTCACCTTGCTCGTCTCCATGACCTGCATAAGGAGCTTCTCCGCCTCTTCTGATCGGCCCTGGCTCCAGAACGTTGACGCCAGATTTGTCATGCTCGTTAAAGTGTCTGGATGGTCGGCGCCGAGCCTCGACTTCCTCGTCTCTATGACCTGCATAAAGAGCTGCTCCGCCTCTTTTAAACGGCCCTGGCTCTTATATGTTGATGCCAAATTGGCCATACTCGTCAGCGTATCAGGATGGTTGGTGCCGAGCTTCGTCTTGCGACTTTCCATGACCTGCACCTCAAGCTGCTCCGCCTCTTCTAACCGGCCTTGGTTCCAGAATGTCGACGCTAGATTGGCCATAATCGTCAGCGTATCAGGATGGTTGGTGCCGAGCTTCTTCTTGCGGGTTTCCATAACCTGCACCTCGAGCTGCTCCGCCTCTTCCCACCGGCCCTGGTTCCAGAACGTCGACGCCAGATTAGCCATGCTCGTTAAAGTGTCTAGATGGTCGGCGCCGAGTCTCGACTTTCTCGTCTCCATGACCTGTGTAAAGAGCTGCTCCGCCTCTTCTAACCGGTCCTGGTTCTTATACGTTGATGCCAGATTTGCCATACTTGTCAGCGTAGAGGGATGATCAGCGCCGAGGTCCGTCTTACGAGTCTCTATGACCTGTACCTCAAGCTGCTCCGCCTCTTTCCACCGGCCCTGGTTCCAGAAGGCCGACGCTAGATTAGCCATGCTCGTCAGCGTATCAGGATGGTTGGTGCCGAGCTTCGTCTTGCGGGTCTCCATAACCTGCATCAAGAGCTTCTCCGCCTCTTCCCACCGGCCCTGGCTCAAGAACGTCAACGCCAGATTAGCCATGCTCGTTAAAGTGTCTAGATGGTCGGCGCCGAGCTTCGACTTCCTCGTCTCCATGGCCTGTGTAAAGAGCTGTTCCGCCTCGCTCCAATCCCCTTTAAGTCGGTAGGCTACCGCTAGCATTATAGTGCTATTGAGGGTTTCTTTGTTTTCCAGCCCCAATATCTTTATTCTCTGCTCTCTTGACATAGATGCCATTTCCCGCGAATCAGGGATATTGCCGCATTCTTGCGCATACCACGCCCCCTTATAGAGTAACCCCGCCCAGCTTTGGAGACAGTCTTGCGATTTCGGTCGATGTGACATAGCTGACTTAACATGTGGAAAGAGTGTCCGGCACCTCTCCCAGTGTTCATATTGAGCAGTCGGAAACTCAGCATATAGATTATTAATGAATCGTTCCTTCCACTCTTCGTCCTGGCCGTATGTTTTCAACCACGTGCGTGCTGTGAGCTGCACTAGCCGATGCATAGTGAATACCGTTCCATGTTCACTCGACATAGAATAGTATTCACTCGCAGTGACAAAGGAATAGTCTCTGAGAGTTGTAATATCACTCTCGAAAGTTTCATCTAGGTCATATTCAGACGAACTTGCCGTGTCCTCTCCACTAGATTTGTTCGCGTCCCCCGAAGAAGCTAAGTTTTCATGATTTTTTGCCGTATATCGGCTCCGCAGAAGATCCTCAGGGATCCCCTGCCAGTCGAAAAAGCTCATGAGAGACAGTAAGTCAGCCGCAGACCGCCTTACTTGTCGGATATGGTCGAACGATATTTGCCATGTTAGTAGAATAGAGTTCTTTGCCTCCCAATCTCGGCCCATGTGAAATCCCTCATGAGTCAAAAGCATCGTGGCTTGACGGTCACTATGCCGAAGCTTTTCAAGGTATTGCGATGCCGAGCAATGGGGTGAACAGTGCACGATGTAGCTAGCCGCTTGCACAATTGCTAGCGGCATAAACTCAAGTTCTTCCACAAGCTGAACTAAGTCTGCTCTCTCTACACCTGAATCTAGCTTGTACTGCATTAGATCCAAGGCCTCGGCCTCATTCATTGGTTGCACATCGATTATATACTTCTTATAGCCGGCAATTTCCAATGCTACTGCTTTATTCCGGCTCGTAACAATGATAGAGCCATTTGAGGCTTCAAGGAGGTACTTTAGCGGTGGCTGCATCGGGGTATGGTTCTGGGCGTTCGCTCGGGCACCCGTACCATGTGCCAGTGGTTTGCGAAGGAGTTCGTCATCATCGACATTATCAAGGACAAGAAGCCATTTGCCAATCTTTCCATCTAGCAACCAGTCCCTAAAGAGTCGGAATATATTGGCATGGCGGCTCTGGCGCCCAGGGATCTTAGCACGCTCGGCAAGCTCGCGGAGACTTGTCTCGCATCGTGCTGCATTACTCGCATGAACCCAGAAAATCCAGGTGTTAGGTGATTCATGTTGAACTCGATAGCAGTATTCGATAGCGAGTCGAGATTTCCTGTTATAAGTCAGCCTTGGACGGATCACTTAGGACTGGATAGCCCTAACCCAACGCCTCCTATACCATAAAGAACTAGTGTAGATCCCGGGATCGAGGACTTTTCGTGGATCTGATCAAGGAGTCCATCGCGGCTAACAAAGTCTGGATCATGCCGGAACGGCACAGTCGAGAAGGGGCTTGGAGGAGATTCGGTCGGGTCTGAGGTTTCATGATTAATATGACAGTCAATTTTTTTTTCGCAGGAACTTACCAGGATGCCAGTGGTAGTGGGTCCCACCATAGTATTCGGTGTTGATACTATTATCCACATATCCAGCGAACACTTTTCCACCTGATTCGGCGCTCACTCCAGAAATGTTCTGGGTAATAAGGCTTCTCGACTTTCTTCCTCTATCCTTAAGTATCGTATCATGGTCGCCAGACATGATGGATCAGAACAGCCTCAGACAAGCAACACGTACTCTCTAAAGAAGGAAACAAGAGAGACTTCACTTCCTTGCCGAAGTGGCTAATCACCAAGGACTTATACATGGGGCCGGAAGGGATACTAATCCACCAGTACAAATTCAAGTGTTGTCGCTCGATTTTTTGGTCGTCGATCAGTCGGGCAAGCTGCCTTTCCAAACGTGTAGTCTTCCAATTGGGGATGAGCGATCCACTTCCAAGGCTGTTCAGTCCTATGCGCTGCCAGGCGGGGTAGAGCCTAAAATTAGAACTTCGCCTAGCTATACCCGGTAAGCTCTTATCTGATGCCATTCGCAAGCGGCTATAATTGGCCAATACAGCCTTATGCGCTCTCGATCAGCGCTAATTTAATTATAGGCCTTCCAATTTCCCAGCCTCCTTATCACCTACCCTAAGTTTCATCCAACAATTATAATTACGGCTTAGAGCACACACATTGGAACAGTCATTCTCTAAAGCACACAGTATCTTTCAAGCGAGGCTCCTCTGCTCGCTCTTTTGCGACGATGGATCCATTCAGCTTGACCGTCGGCACCTTAGGTATCGTTGGAGCAGCGGTACAAAGTATTATTGCTTTGATTCATGAGATCAACGCCATCAGAGATGCACCAGGTGTGATAACTGGTCTCAGAGACGAACTGGTGGCTGTGGAGGCCATACTGTTAGTTTTGGATGATGCACACAAGAAATCCCAGCTTGAACACCTCACGCCTGATACAAGGACGGCGCTACAGCTGGCTGTCAAGCATTGCGCAAAAGCTTGTACCGAGTTTCGCAACAAGATAGTACGGTGGACGAAGCATTCAGGTGAAAAACTGCATACGTGGGATCGTGTCCGTGTTGGCTTGTTCGCTGAACGGTCTGTTGAGGCTTTATGTGAGCAACTCAGCCGCTGCAAATCTACCATGAACATAGCAGTCAGCACCGCTACCTTGTATGTCTTCTTTTCGCATACGTGTTTAGCTTGATTATCAGACATGAGCTTACTGGCTCTGCAGGCTCGCGACCGCAACATCGTACCCCACCGTCAACGCAGTGCAAGAAAACCTCTATATCAAGGAAATGGAGATCACTCAGGAGATTAGCAAGATTGATGAACGAATGGCTGAAGCGAGACTTGCCCTACAGAATGTCACACAAGCGCAGCTCTTGGATGACCATCAAGACGGCGCCGAGGTGATTGAGCAATTTCAAGATCAATGTGCTGTACTAGAGGATTCTAGAAAGCTATTAGAAAGCCTGCGCGCAGAGGCTTATCAAGTGCGTGCAGGGCAAAATATCACCAATGTCGACATGAGTGACGGCGGAAGGCTTCTCGTCGGTCTCATCAATTTCGACGATGATAACGGAGACGTTCGCCAGGAAATTCACAATGTGAAAGCCACGAACCACGGTAAGGGGGTTGTAGGAATGGCCAAAGGATTTGATGTCAATGCGTTTTTTCAATAACTAGCTGTAGTGTATAATGCCGAGCGAAAGCACTCGATATTGGAGTTGATGGAGATAAACATGTTGACCATCATGCAGAACTGTACCATAGACATTTTTTATTGCCAAGTACATCTGATGTAAGTTGAGTTTAGGTCAAGTTCAGACTATGTTACGGAGAAAAAGATGATACAACAAATCATTCAATTTGGATATTAAACTAAGGAAAACAGAGCCACGAGTCAATCCCATTTGGGAGACAATCAGAACCGGCTGAACAGAGAAAAAGCAAAGCAGGAAATTCAAAACAAGGTATCAGAAACACAATCATGACGTCTCACGTCAGAATAAACGAACTTTTGAAGACACCAACGACGAGGCGCTGATGCCTAGGTGAGACGTCGGGGTAACAGGCTTGACCCATGCCCCGCGCCACCGAACCATTAAGCAGGTAATAAGAAAGCAAATCCGAAAACAAAACGATAAAGGCAACAAAGATACATGTCGTTCAAGTAATCACACGGAGTTGATCACTGGTTTGCCTGGAGAACGGCGAGTTGAGCTTGCAGATTGGCAATCATCTCGTCACGCTCGGACAGCTGATCCTCCAAAGCCTGGATGCGAGTTTCAGCACTGGCCTGACGGGCCAGCTTCTTCGCACGAGACTTGCGGGCAGCTTCAGTGTTGCGAGCACGCTTGGTAGCGATCGGGTCATTGGGGTCAAACTCGATCGGAGACAGATCCTTGCGTTGACGGGAAATGCCAGCAACACTGGAGTGTCTGGTTGTGCCAGTCGCAGACATGGGAGAAGACTTGACACCAGAGGAAAGGGGCTTGGGAGCAGGCGACATCTCGATAGAGGGCTGCATTTGCTTCTTGGGCTCAGCCATGGCGGAGGCGAAATCGGATGCATTGAAGAGACCAGGTGCGGCCGGGTTTCCGATGGCTCCGTCATGGAAGAGAGGAGTCCAATCGTCACTGCCCATGAACTCCACGTCGGTGAAGAGGGGAGAGGGGTTTTGGCTGAAAGTGCCCGGAGAGTCGAATGGGGGAGTGCTCAAGTCGGTGAAAGTGCCCGAGGGCGGAATCGAGTGGTCAAACATGAGGTCCTGGGGGAGATGGTTCCGGTAGGCGCCTCGGGAGAGAGCGCACCGGTCTCCTGACCCAGGAGCTCGTCAAAGGTGAACGGTCCCATGCCACCGGCAGATGGAAGACCGAAGAGCTCGGTGTCGTGTTCTGAGGACATCGTATGAGCGGTTGTGTTCGAAGTAACGGTGGAATCATAAGATTTACCTTGGAAGTTGGGAGTAGACATGTTGCGACGATATTGCATGTACTGTTTTCTTTTTTCGAGTGGAATATTACCGGCGTGAAACGGCGGGATGGGGGGACGTTGAGGGGAGTTGGTGGGCACGGTTGCCGAATAAGGCTGCGAGTGCTTCACGGTGGGGTGAGACCAGTAGGAAGGAGACCGGGCAAGCTGGGTCACTCTGGGGTCCTGAACAGGAGAACCAGGGAACTGTTGCTGGAGATGGCGTTGCAACTGCAAACTGAAAGAGTGTCGTCGAGGGTTATTCTGCGCCAGAAAGGGCTGGAGGGCAGAAGGCCTATGGGTAGTGTTCGGGGCTAGCGAACGCGAGTCTCTGAATCGAGGCTGCGGACGGGGCTGCGGGGCTGGATAGAGCACAAAGTCCTCTAGTGCACTGTTGTTGTTGTTGCTGTTGTTGTTCGAACTGGAAGCCAAGGGCTGTGTGGGCGGGGGCGAGGGAAGCCATGGTTGCTGGAAGTGATCCGTGGTGAACGACGTAACGTCGATCGAAGGTATAGAAGTGTGGGAACTTGAGCTACGCGGTGCGCGACTGAAGTTCAGAGGTCCTAAGACGTCTGAAGAAGAGGGAAAAATGGGGGATTGTGTTCCGTTTATGTTGTCGGTCGGGGGGAAAGACTGGCTCTTTCGGGGGGCGCTTAGATGGAGTTCATCTTGGATCTGTGGAGATTCAAAATGTTCTGTAGGTATATATAGAATGGTGGATGTGTGGTGATAAAAAATGTATGGGTTGTGTGAACACAGAGAATGGTGGAAAGGAAAAGAAGCAGGCAGCGATGGGGGGACTCAGGCACTTCTTATGACCGGACAAATTGGCAGTGTGGGATCAAGTGGATCTTCCTGGTCCAATCACGGGGATCAGCCGCACGGGGCTTGAGAGTCACGGGGTGTGAGTCACACTTGAATACAAGGTGCTGATTGGCCAATTACTCGCATCCAGAGCCTCGTTACCCACAGGGTACATGCATTATCTATGGATCCCACTACGTAGTCCAAAGTATCGATGATGTATTCCGCCCCCCCCGTCTCACCTTAGGGCATTGGCCAATCATATCTTTAAATCTGTCCTGACGGTATGCTCATCTAAAGTTCCAGGCATCCGCACAGCCGGATCAACCCCCTTTTCAGGCCCTCCTCCAAATGACTAGGTAACCATTTATGTGAGATACAGATCACATTGTTTACAGCATTCTCCATAGCCTCAATCACAGAACCTCCAACGTCCAAGGTTCCTGACAAACGGAATTTTTACTCCGACGGGGACTGTTCTCGTACTCCGACCCACCGATCTTTTCCTAATTGTGTCCCCGCGGTGGGCTGTGTCCCATGGCCCGTGTGCCCTTCAATATCTACTTTGATCCTAGTCTTGCCGAAGGGCGTGAAAATTGAGTTTTTCTACATCCACCATTCGTTTCTTAGGGCTCAGTTTTTCTTCTTCTCTTGGGAAACAATCATGAAGTGTCTGAATCAAACTGGTTGAAAAAAAAAATCTATCACTGTATACCCTCATTTTTAATCCATCGCTTAGATGACATTGCAATCAGACGTGCAGTGTTTAGGCAAATATGTATGAGACAAGCCACCAAAATTTGGATTATTAATTCAAGGTACTCCGTTCATCCAATCAATCCCATGGGTCATTGGAGCCCTTCCTCCAGGAGTCTCGTTACAGACCAATCCCCGAAGTGGCGTTCTGGTTAGAACTAAACTAATTAGATGCCTTGGCAGGCTCCAATTATCATTTGGTATTCCAAGAAAGCCAGTTTCGGAACCTCGCCGGTAAGACTAGGGGAAATATGTGTGGTCTGAAAAGAAGTAAGCAGGTTAGTGTGCCGGTTTATTCCTCGTAGGTCCGAGTCCCGACAGCAAATCCGAAACGGCTTTCAGGAATATGTGTTTTAACTCCGAACTCCGAGTGCTGCTCTGGTGGATCTAACATTCGTGTCGCTATATTAGAGCATAGGCCACATATGGTAGAGCTCTAGAGATATACCTACGGAGTACAGGTATAGCAGGGGATCATACTGTGTCCACGGGTGGGTCTTCAACCCTTTTGATATCGGGCCCATTATATACACTTAGCAACTATCAGTCAGATCAAGTGCATTCAAATGTTTCCTTACTCCAACTGTGCACGGGTATCTTACTTCCCATCAGTGGTTGCGTATGACATCGTCATGTGCGGGCGCTTCCGAGAACGAGAATTTCGCGGACCCGCTAGTGCTCAAGACGATATGCCCATCAGCGCGTGCCTTATCCCGATCGGCAAGCCCCGCCGTCGAAACCAGATGCACCCCAGACCAACGCATCTCGATGGATCCCGACCCGTGGATATCCCGAGTACTGTATTGCTTGCATACAGACCTGGTAGCTGCTAATGCAGCGAATCCAGTTTGAACGGCCCACCATATGCAGAGAGACCCATCCGAGCTCAACAAGCCCTACTGGGAGCTCTCAAGACTTAGATACTAGAAAACTGGCTACCTACAAATCTAACAAGCCTCAAACCACACAGGTGTGAACCTTGAATAAAGAGTGTATATTTAAAAGCAAACAGAAAAGATTCTATTAAGTATTACCTAACGCAGTATGTGCCACACCCACGACGCAGTGGAGAAAGAAGACCGCGCGAGACGGGAACAACGGTAGACAACTGTAGAGGGGGACAATTTGAAAAGCAACCAGGCCAAATAATTAGATAAAGAATAGCCTTAGCCACGTCAAAGCAAATCACCTTTCCTCCCCATAGGGTATCGAACAGAAAAGCCAAAACGCAGAACCAGAAACGGCAGAGTGGTATCAATCTAGTCGGGCAACACACCACGTAACGCATTAAGCACGTCGCAAATCGAGAGTCGGTTGCGGGTCGCGTGTCGTAAAAAACAGAACGAACGGCGATTCAAAGAATCAGGGACACGAGGATTATGTGGATTTTTGGAACAAAGAACAAAGAAAACAGTGAACAGTGAGCAGCGGGTATCTCATTGACACCCTCTCAGATCAAAGCCTAAAAAGGACGATGACGAAAGGAGTGACAGTGTCGAGGCAAAAGCAAACAAGCAGCTGGAAGCTAAAATGGTATAAATCCGTATTTGCACGATCCAGACTCGAGCCCCAAAAGAGCGGCGGAGTCTGTCAAATATTGTGGGCAGGCGACGATGTAGTGGTTAAGTCCCACCATCGCTCATATTCCACACGTCCCGGGGAGGCAATTCAAGCAGCAGCCTGAACAGGGGTGGAGGTGGGGACCTCAACGTTCTTGGGCTCCTCGGCGGTAGCGGTCTCGGTGGCCTTGGTGGCCTCCTCAACGGGAGCAGCAGTCTCAGTAGCGACCTCGGTGGAAGCCTCAGTCTGCTCCGGCTTGACCTCAGTCTCAGCAGCGGCAACGCCCTCCTTGTCGAGCTTCACAGCCTTGGAGGGCTTGCGGAAGAGACCGCCGAGCTTGTTGGCCTTCTTGGCCTCCTTCTCGCCATCAGTGGTGGCCTCGTTGTCGGAGGTGTCGGCCTTCTTCTCCTTCTTGAAGCCGAAGAAAGAAGAGCGGCGCTTGTCCTTGGGGGTCTCAATGGGAGTCTCAGCAGTGGTCTCCTTGGCGGCCTCGGCCTCAGCAGGGGCGATCACAGCCTCAGCCTCAATGGGGGCAGCGGCCTCCTCGACGGGGTTGTCAAGCTGGGGAGCGGAGCTGGCGACGGGAGTCTCCTCAACAGGGGCGGTGGCCTCCTTCTCGGACTTCTCCTGGGAAGGGCTGGTGACCTTGTTGAAGAAGTTTCCAAAGATGGAGGCGCGCTTAGCCTTCTTCTCTTCCTTGACCTTCTCGGTAGCCTCAACAGGAGCGGGAGCGACAACAGCCTCAGCCTCAACGGGGGCATCGGTGGCAGCAGGCTCAGCAGCAGGCTCAACAATGGTCTCGGCGGGAGCCTCAGTAGCGGCCTCAGCAGCGGGCTCGGCAGCCTTGGTCTCCTCAGCAGTCTCCTCCTTGGGCTCCTCGGCCTTCTTCTCCTCAGTCTCCTTCTTTCCGAGGATGGCACCGAAGATGCTGCCGCGCTTGCGGGACTGGGAGCGGCTCTTAGCGGCCTCCTTGGGCTTCTCCTCCTTGGGCTCAGCCTCCTCGGTCTTGGCCTCCTCAGTAGCGGGGGCCTCCTCCTTCTTCTCCTCGGGCTTCTTGGCGGCAACGACAACGGCGGGCTTGGTCAGCTTCTCGAGCTCAGCCTTGTAGCCCTCGCTGGAGGTGAGGGTCTCCTTCTCGGCCTTGGCCTCAGCAGACTTGGCCTCGAGAGCGACGAACCAGCTGTCACGCTCGGTAGCGTTGGAGGCCTGGAAGGTGTGCTTCTGGCCAGCAACCTTGAAGAGGAACTCGTTGGAGCCCTCCTTGGTGAGGTCGGAGATCTCAGCCTAGCATGTATGTTAGTCGTATTCCAGCTTTCGATTGTTCTCGTCGAGTCATACCAGGTTGAAGATGCCAGCGGGGGTGGCCTTGTCCTCGGCGCGCTTGGTCAGGAAGAGCAGACCCTTGCCGGTCTGGCTGGCCCAGGCAGCGGTGGGGTTGGCGACGGCGGGCTTCTCGTTCTGGTGGAAGACAGAGAGCTGCTTGGCCTCAACGGGCTCATCGTTGAAGTAGAAGAAACGCTTGGCAAAACGCAGGCTCCTATGCGCGAAGTCGATATTAGTCGCAAGGCTCCTGTATGTTCTGTCGCATAGATATCACTCACTTGACCAGACCGGGAGCCTTGTGGCCGAGGATACCCTCACTGGCGGGCTTAACCTCCTCCTTGGCCTCTTCCTTGGCCTCCTCCTTAGGAGCCTCAGTCTCAGCGAGCTTGTCGGTGGCAGTCTCCTCAACGGGAGCAACCTCGGTGGTCTCCTTGGGGGCCTCAGTGGCCTCAGTGGTAGCGGGGACCTCGACAGCGGGCTCAGCAGCGGGAACGACCACGGGGGTCTCCTCAACGGGCTTCTGAACGTCAGACATGATTAAAATGGGTATTAGAAGCCGGAGCTTGTTTTGGGGTATCGATTAAAAGAAAAGAGCTGGGTATCGGGGTATCTCAAAAGCAAAAGAAATAAGAGCTGGAAAGCTCGGGTATCACAACGAAGATAGGAAAGGGGGGGTATTTTGCTTTGCAGGTGGGAAGAAGGGAAGGGAAAAAAAAAGGGAGGAAAGGGCGAAAAAAAGAGCGGCATGGGGGGGAGACTGTTGATGGCGCTTGCCTCCTAAACGGGAAAGGAACTGCAGGGAGTCCAGACTGAGTGGGTCATTGGCTTATGTAACGCCGACTTCAGGGGAGAAAAGTACTTGGGATTGACTCGACCTTCACTAATTAACTTATTATGGAGACCTTGGGTTGGACCTCGTATCATTAACTATAAAATCAGTACCCTAGGTAACCCTTTTGTTGCCTACCCGCTCTTTGTTATTGGTTATGAACTAATGTGAAACCAGATCATTAATCCTAGTAAATTGTTAGTCTCGATTCCTCAGGTACTCTATTGCATACAGTCGGAAATCCCATCACACCACCTAGGATCGTCAACGCAGCTTGAATCAACGGCCCCCTAATTTACCCGTGCAGCTCGGCTCCGGTCCCCGGTTTGTAAATAATTAGGTGTGTTTTGACTTTTCGCACACGCGACCTAATTTTCTGATTTGTTTGAATTTTTATTATTTGATTTTGAGTCTTTGGTACAGGTTCTTAGTTAGGTTTCATTGGGCCCATTCTTAAGATTTATTTATTTTTCTTTGAGTCGCCCGATTCGAGTATAGACCGCCGTTGGTCCTTGCGATAACCAATACTGTTACACCGTGAAAGGGGGTTGATATTCCAGGTATACTTAGTAAGACCAGGTAGGTATGCAGAGGGGCTTTATACTTCCCCCGAAATTAGTCCCCAACTAATTCTATAGAGTCTAGGAGAGATATGTAGTTCATATTGTACAAGGCTTATTGTATAAAGAAAATAAAATATAAAAAATATAAATTTCCTTGTCAAGCCCCTCTGGCTTCCAAAAGGTTCTAATCCTTTGATCCCTTGAGAGGGAAGGGGGAGGGGGAGAGGGGAAAGAGTATGTATCTTTTCTGCATGGTGATCAGCGAGGGTTGGACAGCCCGGATTGGCCTACAAGTAATGCTGATCCAACGGAACAGCAATGCCGACTTTGTTTGATGTCAAATGACCCGGATCATCAACTCTATCATCGAGTGGCGTGCCAACCCTCGTGGCCAACCAGCGGTATCGCACCCTGTCTGCTTTGACTTTCGAGCGTCATATCTCATCTGTCGTACCCTATCACTGGCGTATCATCGTTCAAGGCAGCCGTTGTGACCACCGATTCATCCAGGATCCCATGATCGCCTGAAGCCATCCTCGCCTTATGGTCCGTGTTGCTGTTACGTGATAACGCGTATCACAAACAAGTTGACCTTGTCAAAGACGGGACTAAAAATTTATTATTTTGACCTAGATCCACTATCATTTGCTACCCAATGTCCCCTAATTAAGCCCCTTTCCACCTAGGTCCCTGCTCTTCGCGACAGAGATTTCATTTGATTTTCGTCGCTAGCGCGGCTACTACTTTCTAGATGATCCGTCGGTGGGCTAACGACTTCAATGTACGGTTAGGCCCCACTAAAGGTGGTCCCGTGTCTTAAGCCATACACCGTCGGTGGCTGGTTTACTCCCTATACACGTCTTACGCCAGTACTTGATAGATATGTTTCGGATGTTTGCCATGGTTCATTGGACTCTGCCTCTGGGAGCCTTAATAATTCGATGCTTTCCATGTCGGTCAGGTAAAAATCTGACTATCGGAACATTTCCAGTAATGATAGCCCACACGGGTGATCCACTCCAGCCCGGCAACCAATTGCATCGTCATATTACCCCTTTTTCACCCGTTGGGGCCAAGAAAGTCACTATTTGCCAATCCTGCCATGAATTTTTACATTCCATTTTTTTTGCTGCCCCTATCCTGTGAGTTCCAGGCCTTGATCACTTCCTAAACGAAGGGCCAGTGCCATCCATGTCGATCGAAGGAATGCCCGATGATAGGTTTTTTGTATGCAAGTGCCATGCGGTGCCAAGGGGGGCTTCCCGCTGTTGCAGGGTAAGTATTGGCGGAAATGCCCGCAGAAATAGTGTACTGTAGAATAGCGTCGGGATGTCAATTCTTGAAGATCCCAAGCAACAACCGAGCCGTGCCAAGCACATTCATTCTCGTAGAGATGCGGTGTACCCGAGTTGTTGTTGGTTGAAACTCTCTTTGTTCATCTAAGCTCTGCACGGATGGTCTCCGTCGATTCTAGCGTCCACTAGACTGATCCTCTAGGCGGTCTTAACCATGGCACCCTTTGATGAGGATGCGCACTCTCGTTAATCGATATTGCGGTGAACCCGACCTTTCCTTCCAACTCGGAGGACTAGACTGGTCTAGTAGTGGTGCCGACGGGCTTCTACCGTATTGGGGAAATGATATAGGGCACAGAAAAAAAAATTCAAGACAGCTCGGAAAACCATGGACCCATTGTGGACGAGGGACCACCGTACAGAGTTGCTGTGAATCCATGGAAATAGGAGAGGTTCCACCAGAGCTTGCGCTGGAAGCACCCACTTTTTTCTGCGACAGAGCCTGGCGTTCCAAGATGAGTCATGTTCCTGGTATGGGACAAGGAGAACCAATAATTGAGTCCTACGAGGCAATGTGGCTTTGGTCCTTCATACCAGACTCAGTTTCTACTGTAACCTGCAAATGCAAGGTGACATGACAGCTCACTTCGCCCATAGCAGGCCTGTACAACTTCACACCTGAGGCATCACATTCCAGGGGTGAGCAAACTAAGCAAACGACTCAAACATGTCTCGCTTATGATTAGTCACCTGGCCCCTCGCTTGGTTAGTGCCCCTTTCCCTCGCGGGTATAAATACCTCTCTTCTCTTCCTCCCTTCCTCCTCTTTTTCTTTTCTTCTTCATACTTACCTTGTTTGGGTGGCCGCGATCATGAAGGTGGTCCACCACAGATTGGTCCCTGCATTGCACAGCGCGGCGGACTGGTTTGTTCAACGGCTTTCGGGTCATTGACAGGCGTATTCTTTGGCACTCCCACTATGTGGTTCTTTCTTTTCATCAATGCTTGGGTCAGTGACCCGAGATTGGAGAAGAGAACACCCTTCAGCTATATATTATAGGCGATAGATACTGTAAACTTCTCATTAAACATAACGTGCCACCTCACTTGCTTTCCTCAGCCGCTGTAGATCTTAGACTGGCCCCACCTCCGAGGTTTGTTATTAGACGCGTGAGCTTTTGTCTATCGTGACTGAGCAACCCCATGCAACTATGTCTTCGCCTAGCGCCCTGATAATTCAATACTGTTCTCAGCAGCCTTTGATAGCTCTGAACAACATCAGTGGGCCACGATCCAAAGTCCCCGCCCCGGTATTATCATGCCTCGCCCGGACACGTGAGCGGTTCTCAACCGAACCGGACTCCAGGATCGATGTCTGGTAGGCCAATCACCACGCAACAAGACCACCAAAAATGGTAATCTTATCCAACGGTCCGCGTACGGCTCGGTGGTCTCAGATCTGGACCGTCTATCCGATGCTGGTATCATCACCAGTCTATAATCCACCGGTTATTGCGGGGCGTTAAGTGCCTTTCACCAATCCCATTGCATACAAGCATCATGGTATACCTGCGGGGGAGGGGAAGGAAATATAAACTCTCCGCAGGAGGGGCAAGCTACTGCTATCGCCGACCACCTACATAAAGGACACAGACTCGCACGCTGCTCCTAGGCAGCGAATTACTAAATCGCGAAAACTTTACCATGGCTCTCACACAGCGCGTGGTTATCATCGGCGCCGGCATCGTGGGCACCAACATCGCCGACGAGCTGGTCTCAAGAGGATGGACTGACATTACAGTTGTTGAGCAGGGCCCCCTCCAGATGCCTGGTGGCTCGACTTCCCATGCTCCAGGCCTCGTCTTCCAGACTACACCGTCCAAGACCATGACCAATCTAGCACGCTATACCGTCCAAAAACTATTGTCGATTGAGAAGGACGGTCAGAGTTGCTTCAATCAGGTCGGTGGTCTGGAGGTTGCTACAACACCCGCTCGGCTGGAGGAGCTCAAGCGCAAACATGGTTATGCCTCTTCCTGGGGCATTGAGGCGCGCCTCATCAATTCCGAGGAGTGTCTCCAATTATATCCTCACCTCGATCAAAACATCGTGCTAGGCGGCCTTCACATCCCCAGCGACGGTCTTGCTCTCGCTGCTCGCGCAACACAACTGCTCATTGAACGGACCAGGAAAGCTGGCGTCCGCTACCTCGGTGAAACTCCCGTCACCGGCATCGAGCGGGCGGGCCGTCGCGTGACGGGCGTGACAACGCCTAAAGGCTTCATTCCCGCTGATATCATCATTTCCTGCGCTGGGTTTTGGGGAGTGGAGATCGGTGCGATGGTTGGTGTGTCTATTCCTTTGCTCCCCTTGGCGCATCAGTATGCAAAGACTACTGCTGTGCCAGCACTGGCCGGGCGTGATCTCAACAAGCGGATGAATGGAATGAACGCAGAATTGCCCATCTTGCGGCACCAGGATCAAGATCTATACTACCGAGAGCATGGTGAGCAGTATGGTATTGGATACTATGGCCATCGCCCAATGCCTGTCGTCGCAGGGTCCTTGGGTCTGACTCCCAAGCATGTCGATGAGAAGAACATGCCATCTCGTCTCGAGTTTACCAAGGAGGACTTTGAACCAGCTTGGAAAGAGTCACAGAAGCTTTTGCCTGCTCTTCGGGACACTCAGATTGATGATGGGTTCAACGGTGTGTTTTCGTTTACTCCCGACGGCGGACCCATCATTGGTCAAGCACCAAACCTGGACGGCTTCTGGGTTGCTGAAGCTGTGTGGGTCACTCATTCGGCTGGTGTTGCACGCGCTGTCGCTGAGGTCCTCACAACGGGTCAATCTCAGATCGATCTCACCGACTGCGAGTTATCTAGGTTTGAAGAAGTGCAGCTCAGTCGCGCCTACATCAATGAAACCTCGGCGCAGAACTTTGTCGAAATTTACGATATTCTCCACCCATCACAGCCTAAAGAGTCACCTCGAAATCTTCGTACCAGTCCCTTCTATTCTCGACAGAAAGATCTGGGTGCCTATTTCCTTGAGCTTGGAGGCTGGGAACGCCCTTTCTGGTACGAATCAAACTCATACCTTCTCAAGTGTCTTCCAGCAGAGTGGCAACCTGTCGAAAGAGATGCCTGGTCCTCGCAGTTCTATTCGCCTATCGTGGCAGCAGAGGCATGGAAGACCCGCAATGCAGTGGCCATGTACGATATGACTTCCTTCCACCGATTCGAAGTGTCCGGCCCCGGTGCACTGCATCTGCTCCAGCGCCTGACCACCGCCGACGTCGCTACTAAGATAGGCGCCATCAGCCACGCTCTTCTCCTAAACGACCATGGCGGCATTCTCAGCGACGTCTTTATTACAAGGCTTGACGAAAACCTGTTCCAGGTGGGCGCCAACACGGCCACGGATCTCGCTTATCTCTCCCGTGAAGCCCGTCGCCAGGGACAATGGGTCCAGGTGCGTGACATCACCGGCAGCACCTGCTGCATCGGTCTCTGGGGTCCTCGATCCCGGGATGTGATCAGCAGCATAAGCACGGACGACTTCACCAATAAAGCATTTCCTTACTTCACCGCCAAGAACGCCATCATCAACGGCATTCCAGTCACAGCACTACGCAAGTCCTATGTCGGGGAACTGGGCTGGGAGATTCAAACCAGCGCTGAATATGGTCAGCGGCTCTGGGATACCATTGCGAACGCAGGAAAGACACACGGCCTCATCCCTGCCGGTCGGGGTGCCTTCAACGCACTACGTCTGGAGAAGGGCTACCGCACTTACGGCGCCGACATGAACACCGAGCATAACCCCTACGAAGCAGGTGTTGCCAGTGCTATCCGAGCGAGTAAATGGGAAGACTACGTTGGCAAGGCTGCGCTGGAGCGCCTCGTCAAAGAAAAGCCCACTCGCCGGCTGCGATGTCTCACTGTTGATGATGGCCGCTCCATGGTCCTGGGCAAGGAACCGGTGTTCTTCAATGGCAAGGCAGTTGGTTATGTCACCACAGCTGCCTTTGGTTATACAGTTCGCAAACCCATTGCGTATGCTTGGTTGCCAAGCAATGTGTTGGAGGGACAAGGTGTCGACATCGAGTACTTTGGCCGTCGAATTAAGGCTACAGTCGCAGCGGAGCCGCTGTACGATTCAGATTCGAGGCGTCTACTTGATGAAAAGCCGGCCATTGACCCAGCAATGCAGCAACCGCTGAGACACCGACTATAGATTTTAATCCCTTTTATCTTTTCCCTTGTCATGATGAACGATTTGACTGGAATGTTGAACTGCATATATATAAGCGTGAACGTGAAGAGTTCTTTGTTTCTTTTCTTTTCTTTTTGCAATGAGCGTCTGACGAATTTCAATGAGTTTCAATGAAAGATATGAACAGAATCTTGATTCAAGACTTCAATTTCCTGCGCATGGTAGAGTGCCGTAGCTAGTACAACATAGAACCCACCCATGACGTCGCACTTAACAAAGCTCTTGCCACATCCACCACGACCCACATCCAAGAATCCACCACCAATCTCCAAATCTCCAACATCAGCTTCGAATCCTCACACTCTACCACTTTTGAACCATTACCCATCATCCTCTCCCTTGAATACAATAATAACGTCGATCAACCCGCGCATTCATCTACCCGCCGCAAAAATGCCTATCCCGACCGCAGACATTTACGATAAGGAGCAACAAATCGCCCAAAACCAGCCCTCCTCCAACACATCCTCCGAAAACAACGGCAGCAATGGCCAAGGCCATGTATCTGGCTCTTCAGCTGCAGGCGGTGCCGAGAGCGAGCGGGCGCTGAGCAGGGAGGAGGCGGATCGTTTGTATGAGGAGCGTATGGAAGAGGAATATGCGAAGAGGGAGGGCGGTGCTTGAACTTATCTACATGTGCGATGATGTTTGGCTTGGAGTCTCCAGGAAGTGGGATGTTGTTCTCGTCCAGTTGACTGTATATTATTTGTGGATATGACGATACGACGATACTCTCCTGTCAGCTTATTTTCCCTCGGGCTCTTCCGCAATTTAGAGCATGTAGTGGGCACCTAGCTACGCGTGATTTTGATAAGTATATGCCAATCACGAAGCGTGGGCGGGCGACCGTGCTTTTGTGTTGGAGCACACCATAATCCAGCACTAGCTGCTGACAGCTGGGGGCTTAAAAATATTTCCTACCGATGAGTCACTTTACATAGTTCAACATCACAGCCTGCCATGAAATCCCCGCCACCCAGCAAAGGCAGCCTCTATCCTGAGCAGGAGACTAGAGTGATAATCCCTGCCAAAGTATCCGCAATAAAGACTCCACGTCTCTATCTAAGACCGATTGAGCTGTCCGATGCAGCTGATATTTTCGAGTACCGGCGTCGACAAGACGTGGCCGACTTCCTGTGAGTCTCCGAGCTCATCAGCATCTAAGATGATAAGAATTAAAGATTCCTATTTAGCTGGCCGAAAACTCCCCATAAAGAGGTCCAAGAGACAGAGGCTGCGATCATCGGTAAAACCTTCAAAACACCAGATGCATCGGGTGCTTTGGGACGACAATTTAGTTTTGCTGTAGTACAGCTTGATGACCCCACACTGAAAGTTATCGGCATGGTGGGAATCAATGCACTGGTGCCGGCGCCATCCATCGGCTATGGCATTCATCCTGAATTCTGGGGGAAGGGGTTCGTGAGTGAAGCTGTAGCGGGTGTTGTGGATGCATGGTGGAAGCTTGAGAGGACAGATCTGAAGCAGCAGTCTGGTGAGGTTGCACTTGAATCGGAGAAGCTGTATGCGGCGTGTAATAAGGCGAACGCGGGGAGTATGAAAGTACTTCTAAAGAATGGGTTTGAGATTTACGAGGAGATACCACTGATGGGAGATACTGTAGCATTGTTTTCGTTACAGAGATCAGTAGCCATTTAGATGGCCTTGGCTTTTTAGATATATGCACGCAATCGATAGATTCGAGGCTTGACTCATCGTGTGTAATAGCAATTTCTGATCTCGGGAGATGTTCAAGCCCCGAGTCCCCCGACTGCCCTAAACCACATTGAGACCCCGATAACAACATTGCTGCTGAACACTAATCTGCCACCACGCCGGGGTGTCTATCATCTTTGTCTGCTCCTCACCAACTAGCTGAGCCACTAGTACTCAAGACATATATCACTATGGCCAGTTTGACTCCCATCCCCGTGACCCTTCCCAAAGACAAAGTACCATCCAAGACGAACGTCAGAGACATCATCGCCAAATTCCTGACAAAAGAATGGCCATCCGTGGATCCCGAGACCCTGACCATGTCATATAATGTCTCGTTTTCCAACGCCCACTGTCCCGTGGAGCGACCGAAGCCCGCTACTGGCACCGCTACCGAGCCCTTGAAAGTGTTCATCAAATTCCATAACAACACCGAGGTCAATCTTGAAATATTCAAACACCTTGCACCAACAAAACAGGAAGAAGCACTTCTCTGCTCTCAGTACGGTCGGACTGGACTAGGAGCGAGAGTCCATGGGTTCTTCGAGACACAAGATGGCACACTTGGGAGAATCGACGAGTTTCTAGAAGCACGGAACATGGAACCAGAGGATGTTGAGAATCCAATTATCCGAGCGGATGTGGCAAAGGCACTGGCGACGTTTCATGTCTTGGAAACACCGCGGCAGGAGAAGTCAGTGGTGTCATACTACGAAGCCGTCGTCAGCGGTCTTGAAAAATACCACGGAATGAACAAATTGAAGGCACTTGGGAAAGAAGGCGGTGTCAACGTGGACAAGCTAGTCGATTACGACTTCGGACCGAGGCTGAAGAAAGTGGTGAACAGATTGGAATCTATAGGAGGGAAAAAAGCGTGGTGTATTCATGATGTCCAATTTATGAACAACATGGTCAAGAATAACCCGAAGGATGGCGAAAGTACAGTTGCGCTGATTGACTTTGAATTCGTGATGCGGAACTATCGAGCCTTTGATATCGGTGGGCACTTTATGCAGAAAATGTTTAAGTGGTTTGACGAGGAGAGCAAACTAGCAAGGTGTAGGAAGTATACCGAGGAGGAGAAAAAGCACTTTTGTGAAGAGTATGCTAGACAGTGGAATGCACTGACTGGTGACTCGGACACTGGTGATCAGGTTTTTCTGGAGTCGGAATATGGATACATGCTGGCCATCACTTTTGATATTCACAACATGCTGTGGTTCATGGATGAACAGGATGACAAGGATCCTTTGAGTCTTTTTGGTCTGAAAAAGCTGTTTGAGGAATTTGAGGAACAGTATGTCAAGCTTGGGTTGGAAGATTTATAATGTCAATAATGAACAAAGCTTTTTTTCCATCTTATTTTATTTTATTTTATAATTTTTTTTTTTTTTTTTTGGGTTTATATTCCTAGCTGTTGTGTAGAGTCTACTTCCTTATCTGCGATGATCTATGAACATTGAAAGTAGAGTCAATCAATAAAATTGGACACGGGTTGCACGAGGTTAAGTGCTGCTGGGCTGCCAAGAACCCGGAATGTCCAAAAAGGGAACATCCAGACCCGGAGTCGAACGCAGGACCCCAATCTTCGAAATAGCCTCACACCTCAACCAAGCTCCAGCAAAGAAAAAAAAAACTGGTAGCTTCTCTTTGATTGAGCGTGTCATCCTTAGTGCAGGGGCCATGCTAATCTTCTCTGTATATTTTCATTTGACCAAATGTCCCGAAGGACGCTGTTACTCCCGGGAAGTGGAATATAACCCAACGAAGCGAAGAGGAAAGTGCACCCTCAGAGAGAAGTGAGTCAGTGGTTGCCAGGTGAAGAACAAAAGACTAGAAGAGTGAACTCGGAGCAACTTTGGAAAGTAAGCTGAGTGGCTCCACTGCCAAATTGACTACCCCGGAGGACTAAGAGTAGCGACTCAGCGTGACCATCTTCAGAACCCTACTATTAACCAATCCAAAACCTTCCAAGGAAGTTCGCTAGCCATCAATGGCCATATAGAATGACATTGAATCCAAATGCGACACCGTTCATCCAATGCGAACACCGATTGATGGACGGAGGGGGACAAAATGGTCTGCTTGAGTTATGTGAAGGAGGGGGAGTAGAGCGGGGCTAAAGAGGGGCGGAGGGTTTCCTGCCGCTTGCCCTAGAGACTTTCCTATTCTAGTAAGGCTAATCTCGGAGGTACATAGATATATATGTTAGCAGTATAGATATCCTTCTAAAACCTATATACATATATGCACATTGATAAAATCATTTGCATCTTGTGTTGCGTCTGCCCAGGTGCCCTTCGATAAGGACTTTAGAGCACTAGCTTGCTAAAATGTTGCGAGTGTATTAGAGTATTAGATTTCCAAAAACACAATTGTTTGCCTCAGATAGAAATTCTAAGCCACCAGCGACACTAGTAATGGGCATGAAGAACAATGACGAGACAATATGTCATCCCAGTGGTGTAGGATTCTTAGCAGTACCGTCACTGAATCAAACATCCTTACTTAATCAGCTAAGGTATAAAATGACTGAAACCAGAGGCTGGCATCCTTCGAATTCAGTCTTTTATCATCACTCCTCCATCTCCTGTCACAAAGTCAACGCATTTCATTCTTCAATATGGCAACCAAATCTGTTCCGAAGCTATCACTTGATGGCACTCGCCAGCCTCCCAAGAACAAAGACCTCACTCCCACATCGCCAGATACGGAAGAGCACTTGCCACCTGCGGAAAAAGACAATGAACCATCCAAACCTGACCAAGGGCAGAGAAATGATGAGCTTGAGATCGTGCCCGGCTCAGAGCTTCGATCCCGGGAAGATGCACAGATAAGACCTTTTGTTCAGTTTTTCGATCAGGAACGTTACAGAATGTCAGGCCCACTCATCGGTTTGTACAACGATACAATGTCTTTTCGAGTTCCGTGGGCGACCAAAAAATCTCTGGACACCCTACTGGAGTTGTGTCAAAGAGAAGTAAATAGAAACAACAGATGGAGGGAGACAACCTTATTGCAGATGGTGGGCAGTATTTTCCCAGGAAATAAGGCTTGCCTTGCCTGCCAAGCTGGCAAAAACAAGCTATACAGAGACTGTGTTGCTACCCAGAGTGTAAGAAGCGGCGCGTGCGCAAACTGCATCCAAAGGTCCCTGACTGAGGGCATGGTGCAAATATTCGCCTGTGACTTTTTCAGTAAGTTGAGAATAGAAGAAAGAGTCAATATTTACACTAATCATGATAAAAAGATGATTCCGAAGAGAACAGACAGGCATGCTACAGCAAAAACAGGACGCGCTACTCAGGGTTAAGCGTAAAATCCAACAGTGCAGTAAGGAAACAGTATCAACCTAATCGTTTCACCAAAGACGTTCGTTCCGAAACTCTCATGCGAAATCTCATCACACAAATCAATATGCATCTCCCCCATCTTTTTGCTGGAGACAAATCCGCCAGAGCTATTTATGTAAAGAAGATCCAGCATATGCTTGGACTCATAGACGGGGAGCTGCGAGGTCTCCCTGAATTGACTGAAGATATCAATTTTCTTGAGCTATCTGAGACGAACACTGGCAAAGCTTTACCAGACACCCAAAGCGGGATCCTTGAGGATGTCACCATGGAAGAACAACAGGAGAATCTCTGGACTACAGCCAATGAAGATCTAGTAGATCAAACCATGGAGGATAACGCAAAGAATGGAATCAAGGACAAGGCCGATGACGAAGTGAAAAAGGAGATCCAGGGTGGAATCAAGTATGAGGTTAAAGAGGATTTGCTGGATTCGGTTATCAAGAATGAGATCAAGGACGAGATTGAGGACGAGATCAAGGATAAAATCAAGGATGAGGATATGCTCGATTCAGTCATCAAGGATGATGCCAAGGATGAGATCAAGGACGAAATCAAGGACGAGGATCTGCTGTTTTTGGTCGAGGGTGAAATTAAAAAGGAGATCAAGACTGAGAATGAGTGAGAGAGCCAGAATGTTGTCATGTTTCCAAGAAACGCCGAGCTGATCTATGAACGGGGTTTGACGGCTTTGATCAAACAGAAGCTGATATTGATTTTACGTTGCGGATCAATTGTACCCACCAAAATTGACAGGAGAGACCGGATCTGCTAATTGATTTTGCTATTTTATCATACTTTAATAAGTAATTCTGCGAAGTAGGTTTTCAATCTAATCGTAGATTCAATTTGGAAGTGGATCATATCATGTGACCTCACGTGCACTACGGCCAGCTCAGAGCCAGGAGCTGCCAACTCCCGAAGACCGTCCACGCATCTGTGTCCCTACCACAGATCTTGCCAAAAGGTTGAGATCCACCCATTAGCCTTGTTATTTGACTGCAAATTCCCTGGTGGAAAGGCCTGGCTCCAAAAAGCCTGTTCACCACCATGGCTCCGCAGGATACCTTCTTCCGCTCGTCGGACATGAGCCTGACCCAGCTCTACATTGCCAACGAAATCGGAAGAGAGGTCGTGAGTGCTCTGGGTGAGCTTGGTCAAGTGCAGTTTAGAGATGTAAGCGGATGCGAGACCCCTGGATCAACCCCCCCCAAGTGTTGTGAACAGCTAGACTGACTTTCTATGGCGTGTCCTTAGCTGAACCCCGATACCAATGCTTTTCAACGCACGTTTACCAAGGAGATTCGCCGCCTTGACAATGTTGAGAGACAACTCCGTATGTTTTCTCAATCAAAGGAGTTCTATGTATCATGAGTACTGGCTAACCCGTTGGGTCTTCTTGACAGGTTACTTTCGCACCCAGATAGAGAAGGCGGCCATTCCCATGCGCCCCTCGACAGACTTCTCCGATACCTTGGCTGCTCCCCTGGCCTCGGAAATTGATGAGCTGGCTGAACGCAGCGAAAGCCTCGAACAACGCATCGCTTCCTTGAATGATAGCTACGAGACCTTAAAGAAGCGCGAAGTTGAGCTCTCTGAATGGCGCTGGGTTTTGAGAGAGGCCGGTGGGTTCTTTGACCGGGTGAGTCTTGCTATGCGTTATTGGCAGCTTAGGACAATACTGATAATTCGAAATAGGCCCACACCCAAACCGAAGATATTCGCCAGTCCTTCGACAATGACGAGGCGCCTTTGCTTCGTGACGTTGAACAGCATGCTCCGCGAGGCGCCAACGGTGATACTCATGGCCAGCAGAGCTTTTCTGAGATGAACATCGGCTTCGTCGCTGGTGTTATCCCTCGCGATCGGATCGGTGCCTTCGAGCGCATCCTTTGGCGAACCCTGCGTGGCAACCTTTACATGAACCAATCCGAGATCCCGGAACCGATCATCGACCCCAGCACAAATGAAGCGGTCTATAAGAACGTCTATGTCATTTTTGCTCACGGCTCCAGCATCCTGGCAAAAATCCGCAAAATTGCAGAGTCGTTGGGCGCTTCCTTGTACGGTGTGGACGAGAACAGCGAGCTGAGAAGGGATCAGATCCACGAGGTTAACACCCGATTGGGCGATGTTGGAAGTGTTCTACAGAACACTAAAAAGACGTTGGATGCCGAGCTCTCGCAGATCGCACGGTCACTTGTGGCTTGGATGATCATCGTCAAGAAGGAGAAGGCTGTCTACGACACCTTGAATAAATTCTCCTATGATCAGGCGCGCAAAACGCTGATTGCAGAAGCTTGGTGCCCAACCAACTCCCTCGCTCAGATCAAGTCGACCTTGCAAGATGTCAACGATAGGGCTGGTCTGTCCGTTCCTACCATTGTCAACCAGATCCGCACCAACAAGACCCCGCCTACTTACGTTCGCACCAACAAGTTCACGGAGGGATTCCAGACAATTGTGAATGCTTATGGTATTCCGAAATATTCGGAAGTTAACCCTGGTATTTACACCGTTGTGACCTTCCCTTTCCTCTTCGCTGTCATGTTTGGTGATCTCGGTCACGGAATCATCATGGCCTCCGCTGCCTCGGCTCTAATTTTCTTTGAAAAGAAGCTGCTGCGCACCAAGCTTGATGAGATCTCATACATGGCGTTCTATGGACGATACATCATGTTGCTGATGGGTCTTTTCGCGATGTATACTGGTGTGCTTTATAATGATATCTTTTCGAAGTCCATGTCTTTCTTCAGCAGTGCATGGGAGTGGCCAGAGGATCTTACGGCCGGACAGACTGTGGAGGCTACCCTCAAGGGCGATTATCGATTCCCCATTGGTCTGGATTGGAACTGGCACGAGGCCGAAAACTCGCTGCTCTTCTCCAACAGCATGAAGATGAAGATGAGTATTTTGCTTGGCTGGAGTCACATGACCTTTGCCCTCTGCTTCCAGCTTGTCAATGCTCGTCACTTCAAGTCCAAGGTTGATATTTGGGGCAATTTTGTTCCTGGTATGCTGTTCTTCCAGTCCATCTTCGGTTACCTGGTCGTCACTATCCTCTACAAGTGGTCGGTAAATTGGCAAGAGAGTGACGCATCCCCACCAAGTCTGCTCAACATGCTTATTTTCATGTTCCTGAAACCCGGCTTCGTTGAACAACCACTCTACCGCGGTCAGGGCACGGTGCAACAGCTCCTACTTCTTATTGCCGTGATTCAGGTGCCCATCATGCTTTTCCTCAAGCCATTCTGGCTCCGCCATGAACACAATCGCGCCCGCGCTTTGGGATACCGGGGCCTCGGCGAACAGTCTCGTGTCAGTGCGCTTGAAGATGATGGCGATGTGGATGGCGGCTTTGGTGCAGCCCGGGACAGCCTGGCGAGCGACGGCGAAGGCGTTGCTATGATTGCTCAGGACATTCAAGACGGAGAGGAGCACGAGGAGTTTGAATTCAGCGATGTCATGATTCACCAAGTCATCCACACCATCGAGTTCTGCCTCAACTGTATCTCTCACACTGCCTCCTACCTTCGTCTCTGGGCTCTCTCCCTTGCCCATCAACAGCTTTCAATCGTTCTGTGGACTATGACCCTTGGATCAGCCCTCGATCAAGAAGGTGGAGTCTTGCAGGTTATCATGATCGTTATTTGCTTCTTTATGTGGTTCGTCCTGTCATGTAGTGTGCTCGTGGGTATGGAGGGTGTTTCTGCAAGTAAGTCAATCCAAACACCAGGTCAAAATCGATGGCAAAATACTAATCACATATGCAGTGCTGCACTCGCTACGTTTGCACTGGGTCGAGGCCATGAGCAAGCATTTCATGGGCGAGGGTATTCCATTTTTGCCGTTCAGCTTCAAGGCTCTGTTGGACGAAGACCCAGTCGACTAGACTGGGCTTTACATTCTTTATTTCCGGTTAACTTTTTTCTTAAACTGTCATGCTATAGCATCTGTGGGATCTATCACTCTCCGAGTCTTGTCCTATGTATTGTAAAGAGACTAGAATATACAGTTCCGAATTGGGCTTCTACTTGTAGTGGGAATCAGATATGTAGCATGACTATTTGGGGTGGATCCTTAGGGCTTGGTGAAGTAGCTCGTAAGATTTGGGTCATGAATGAGTTCCTATCCTGGTTCATAAATAGAGTTCAACTTGGACTTTGCCGCCAGGCTCGAGCTTTCCTTTTCCCTGAGCAACATTGAAACCATGAACTCAGATTAACCAGAGCGAGCCGCACAACCAATGGCTTTCCAATCTCCGGGTAGTGGGCATCGAGCCCCACGCTAAGGTGCATCGGGCATAATGTACGGAGCACTTCGTATAAAGGAGATTTTCATGAACTCGAAAAATCCTATCGATATTGACCAAAGCTCAAAGATCACATGTGGTATTTCCATGTATTATTCTCCAGCTTCCTGAAGATTAACTCAGTGCACCGTTTAACACTAGTTGTTGCCAAATGTATCAATTCAGGAAGCGGACCCTGCGCTTACCCTGAATTTCCACACATGAACCCCTTTCCCTGCGCTAGTCATCTAGCCGAATGCTAGCACTCTTTCGCTCAAGCCACGAGCTTCCACGATCCAATCAATGAACAGCTAAAAATGACTCGAGCTCCAAATTTGGAAGGAAACATTGACAAGACAAGAGTGTGCTCCGGCCGATGCTACCGGACTAATCAACTAATGGTCTAACCCAGGCTTATTCCCCACCACTGGTGGAAAGAAGCCATTCAAGCTTAGTATTAGTAGTGCCTCTGGTCCCTGTCCATTTTAAGGATAAAGAGGACCGTGTCCGCTGTCTGCCTTGTACACAAATCTCTCTCTTTCTACAACCTTCCTCTCTATGCAAACCCCCTCCACCGTGTGAAAACAACAATCCAGAATCAATCACCGAAAAAACTCCATCCACCCAAAATGCGTACCTCCTTCCTCCTCGCAGCAGCCCTCACAATCCTCGGCACCCAAGCCGCCGAATCAAGCACGATTGTCGGCATCTTCGAGCCAAACTGGGACGCAAGAATCCCAGAAAACGGCCAAAAGGCAAGCCGCGACGCCAGTCTGGCCGGTATCAACGCCAACGCCGCGACCTACCACATCGGATGCCCGAAGAATGCCGCCAAGACTGACTGCAACATTCCTACTTCGTGGACTATCGTCCAAGGCGCCGAGACTGCGAGCATGACGGCCAAATACATTGCTTCGACCTCGGGCGACTCTACTGGATACGATGTCACTGTTACCGAGATGTGGGACTGCAAGCTCAAGTCTTCTACTGAGTCTGCTAGCTGTACTATGAGTGTTGGCATGAGTGGTTCGGCTGGTGGTACCAAGACTTCGTCTTCGACTACTAGCAAGGTTACTTATTCTACTGTGCCTATTGATCAGTATTACTTCGAGTTGACTGTTACTTCTGGCTTGAGTTCTTTTACTATGCCTGCTGCTACTGAGACTGGTGCTGCAGCTGGTCCTGCTGGGGCTATTATTACGGCTGCTCCTGTTTTTGCTGCTGCTATTGCTGCTTTGCTTTGATTGAGTCGATTCATTGTGGAAAGTTTTGATGGGGTTTGATAGCTACGAAGCTCTATGGACATGTAATAGTGGAACACCGGAGGATGAACTTTTCTTCATGAAACGCTTAGATCGGCGTCGAGCATAGCTGTATTCGGAATCCAATTTGCCGACATTTAGGGCACCAGGGTTTTGGGCAACCTTGGATTACCATTAGACTCGGACTGTGTGAAGTATGCTTCCTATTCTCCTCTCTACGTGTGGATTCGATTATTTTAATGATTTTTTTGAATTATATTTTTTGAGCTGATCTAATTGTGGCATCGAAACATTGGTCGTAACCAAAAGAGCCCAGATATAACAACAAGTAGACAAGAGGCAAGGACATCACTCCGACTCAACCGGAAGAAGAAGGGCATGGGGTTTCAAAATAAAGGGGTCATGACATGAAAATAAGATTGAGCCAGAAATGAAATCATGTCCATGCATCAAAAGCAGAACAGCGAATGGTGGGTGATCCGCTTATTTCTTGTGCTTGTTGTACATATCAATGACCTTCTGGACCTCATTCTTAGATCCAAGGAAGACACCACTCTTGTCGTGAATGTGCTCGGGAACAACATCCATCAAGCGCTCCATGCGAGAGTTCACAGCAAGACCGCCAGCGTTCTCGAAAACCATAGCCATGGGCGCACACTCGTACAGAATACGCAGCTTACCCTTGGGGCTCTTCGAGTCAGCAGGGTAAGCGAAGATACCACCGTACAGCAGAGTCCGGTAAGCATCCGCTACCATGGAACCAATGTAACGGGCGCTGTAAGGCTTGCCATCCTCGGGGAACTTGAGGGAGTGGAAGTACTGATTGCACCAATCATCCCAGTACATGGAGTTACCCTCGTTCACAGAGTAGATGGAACGGGATTCAGGAAGACGCATGTTGGGGTGAGTAAGGATGAACTCGCCCAGCGAGTTCTCCAAAGTGAAGCCGTTAACGCCACCACCGCGCATGGTGATAACGAGCTGTGCGGAGGCACCGTACATGGTGAATCCGGAGGCAACAAGGCTGGTACCGGGGTGCAGGAGGGCCTCGGGGCCGACCTCCTTACCGGCGCCCAGAAGCTCGTCGGGCAGCTGGAAGATACCGAAGATGGTACCGACCGAGACACCGGCGTCCAGGTTGGACGAACCGTCAATGGGGTCACAAACGACAGCGTAACGGGCATCGGGGTACTCGTCGAACTTGATAAGTTCCTCTTCTTCTTCTGAGACTAGGATTCGGCACTTTCCAGAGCCGCGCATGGCGGATATGAAGATGTCATTGCCGATGACGTCAAGCTTCTTCTGGTCGTCACCGGTGATGTTGGAGGAACCGGCGAGACCGGTCAGGTTGATCAAGGAGGCACGACGGATGTAGTAGGCGATCGACTTGAAGGAGAATTGGAGTGCGTGGCACAGCAGAGTGAAGTCACCCGAGGCGTCAGGGTATTTGGTTTGTTCCTCGGTCAGGAACCGGGAGAGAGTGACAATATCGGTGTTAATGTTCTCCTGACCAACAGGGGGTGCGCTTTCGGAGCTCGCCATAATGATTAATTTTTATGTGAGGAATTGAAGGTGTAAAAGAGTATAGGGTGGTTGGGTTGGGTGCGAGGGGTAGTGAGGGGCGGAGTAGTAGTAGGTTTTAAAGTATGGGAGTTAATTGAACGAGGAAGGGTTCAATTTAAGAAATTCCAAAAGGGCTGATTATTGGTGGCAACAAGTTCAGCAAGGCAGGTGAATCGAAGTAAAGTGGAGCGTTCAACGTCAAGAAAATCGGACGCAAACCGGTCTAAGTAGTCGCGAACCAAGTTGCCGCGGGGGAGTGACTTCACTTCCCGAGATCCTACGTTTTCGTCATTCTTCCCCGCGTGACCTTGACCGCTCCGGTTTTCTCCTTGTGGGCCGAGAATGCCCGCAAATAAGGATCCAGGAATCTATAAAACCATAGCTAATAGGTAGAGAATAATTGCCTCGTTTCACTTACCCTGTCTATTATAAACTATTTGGTCTGTTTAGCAATTGGGAAAGCAATAGTCAATTGACAATGGAGAGCTTGGAGTTCCCGCGGGTCCAGATTAGCCTAGATCCCTCCGATCCTTTCCTCATGCCGAGTCTCGGGCTATCGGGATAACTCCCCGTACCCGGAAGAATTATGTCCCTCCTATTCCTCCGCCTAGTCCACTATGGGGTCAGCTGGACGTGAAAAGTTTGTCCAATTTTCAAGGAGATGGGGAAGCTGCCGATCAAAAACAATAGCATATTCCTGTGGGCCTAAGGGGTCACCTGGTGAGAGACATATAGCTCGGAAAGAGTAAGAGCTCGACATGTATGTTCGGGGATGATCAAATATTTCTGCCTATTAGATCCAGTAGTGTTATCTTCCCCAATGAGAACTTCAGAGACACCAGTAGATCATCTACAGCCAATTTCTACTGTAAATCATAGCGTGATGGATCAATTGACCTCGATCTTTAGTTGCGGCAGCTTCTCCGAACTATGCTTTTCTACCGGCAACTTCAATGGGTCTCAGACACATATCTATTTTTAACTCTCTCAGCTGGACTAAATAACCCATCAAAATTCAAGAAGTTTATCATTGTCAATTTGCCGACATAAAAATTTCGTATCTTCACATTAAGAAACCCACAGGACCCTTCCAGGCATAACAGGACTTACTCGACTTCGGCTTCAATGATCATCTCATACTGTTGAGGATCAGGCCAAAACTTGCAAATCTTGAAACCAGACTCAGCCAAAAGCCTCTTCCAATCAGCTTCCGTTCGCTCAGCAGCCGAAAGCAACGCCAGCATCTGCACATCCATAGTCGTTTGACTGATACTTGCCCCCTTGGGCGGAAGAACGATGTCATAAATGAAGAGCTTCGAGTAACCCTTCACCATTGCATCACGGGTATTACCAAGCAACTGCTTAGCTTTCTCATCAGGCCAGTCGTGCAGGACCGCATGCATGAAGTATGCACGGCTTCCTATGTGTCGGGTATTAGCAAGGCATCCTGGCATTTTGAGAAGTAAGGAGGAAGTAGCAGTCTCACCTTTAACAGGTTGCGGTAAGAAAAAGTCATGAGCCATTGCCGTGATATTTTTATCCACGGTAGCTTTGGAAATGATCTCGGGAAGATCTTGTAGAACGAGGGCCCCGGCTGGAAGATTTGGATGAGCGGCTAGAACATGGGTGATGTCGATACCAGTGTTTCCTCCAACATCAACCACGAATGGAGCGCCGTTGTCCAGATTAGCTCCCTTAAGCAGTCGGCTGGTATCGTAGACCTTGGTCCACGGAGTCTTCCAGGTTGTCCATGCTTCCATGTGTCCTGTGAAAGCTTCGAAGTACGCGGGACTAGCCTGCAACCGCCCGAAGAAATTGAGACCGTCTGGATCGGAGTCTGAGTAGTTGTTTACATTGACGTCGGTCGGCTCCTTATAGAAGGTTTTGGCGAGGTAGCCAGGTAGGTTGCGACCAGAAGCGATGTAGTGATGTGTGCTAATCAAACGGAGAAAAGGTTAGTACTTTTGTCGTGCCTTATGGGTGATACCTGGCTGGGTATACTCACGCTGCTTCAAGTGAAGCTCGGACCTTGGTACTTTCATCACCAATAGCCAACGAGAACGGAGTCGGCTTGAATCTATCTACCCCAGTCTCTTCAACCACGTTAAAAGCTCCCAACAAGCGGAAGAATCGACCTGTGTTTCACGTGAGCTATGTCTCAGACAGATTGAGGGTGAGGGACTTACGGAGTAGGTTCGTCTCGATAGTGGGCTTCGTCAAATCAACCAGCTCATCGATCGATTTCTCTCCTCCTCCAATGGCAGTCCAGGACTTCCAAAGTCCCAGATCGATACATGTCTGCAGGGCGGCGAACACAATAGGATGTTCGAAACAGAAACCCCATGCACGTTCGTAAGGTGTCTCCACTCTGGCCAGGAGTCGACGTGCAGCAGCACGGACTTTCAGGCGCTCAACTTCGTTGCCGCCAAATGCGTCGGGTTGAATTCCATCGAGAACAGCGATAACTACTTCATTTAGAGAGACCATGGTGAATTGGACGGTTTAACTTGAAAGGTTGAATGTTCACTGTTCAGCAGAAGAGGTGGGGATATGGTCTACGGGTATATATGACCACCACTGATGCATTGACCACGGGTTACTGGGGTATTGACCTGGGGCCGTTGGTCCCACCTTCTCACTGAGGTAAACGCTAAAGACTAGTTGACTTCCCGATAAGGGCGTGTACAGACTGTCAATGGCCCATCGACGCGATTACTCGCCACTAACGTCCCGAGCACTATCACAAGCCCCAGCGCCCCTGAGCCAGCATCAGGAAAGCTTGGAAAGTTTGGACCGGCCGTTTCACCTTCTTTCCACGTCAGGGAAGGATGGCAATCTCCCAGGCCGATCTTTCACCATCGGCGAGGATACGAAGGATCCCAACAGGATCTGAACAAGGATTTACATTGCCTTACCTATTCCAGCATACTCTCCTTTTCATAACTCCATCTCTGAGTCTAGACCGATGGATCCGAGAGGGGTTGAGCACTAAGTGGCTCGGTTGGAAGTGAGCCGTTTTTCTCCCAAGCTCAATTCGACGTGTAGAAAGTCAATTTAGCTGTCAAGTCGTGGGCGTGTTGCATGTGGGGCTGTGGCGTAGGGTTGGGCGTTGTTGACTCGTGGGAGGACCTCGGACGCACGGTTAGTGGGCTTTAGCGCACCTGTCATGGTATTGTTGTTCCCGGCCCGTTGTCCGCGACGCTAAATGTTCAATTTCTAAAACACAAGGCGGCGTACTTTTGTAGAGCAGGGATTGTCAGGAGGAATGTCGTTGTCGCTCATTCTATAGATCATATTTTCTTCTACATGTGCATACTAATGTTGGACTTGATAAATCCCAAGTTGCGTCTACGCTGTCTTGGTGATTTTCTGTTTTCTGTTTAACCAAATGACCGTTATTTTATACAGATATTGAACTGTCTTCTGTCCATTCTCATTATGGGTGTATACGGAGGCTTAGGGCCAATGACCAATGCGGTTCTGTGGCTAGAAGCCATTATATTTTCGTTCTTTGTGGGCCTGCGACTCTACACGCGAAAGCAGATTCTGAACTCCATTGGAATTGATGACTATCTGGTCTGTTTTGCTCTGGTAAGTAAAGGATAATCGGGATTCTTGCACTAGTTGCTGACATGCTGCAGGTTCTGCACCTCCTTTACACGATCTTTGTCACCATTGGCACTTACTATGGCCTGGGACAATTGTACGCCACTGTCGGTGATCCAACAATCTATTACACTGCTGTTAAGTATGAGCTCTTCAGCCAAGTCGCTGGGCTCATGGTCATCGGCGTCGGCAAAGCAGCCGTGGGAACTTTCCTTCTTCGCATCGTGCGAAACAAGATTCATATTTGGGTTATCTGGGGCTGCCTTGTCATTACAACGATTCTCACACTATTTGCAAGCATCGCTGTCATCGTTCAGTGTGTGCCTGTGAAAAAGTCTTGGGACCCATCTACCCCAGGAACATGCTGGCTTAATTTTTCCAATGTCGGCTATACTGTCGGATGTGAGTGTCAATTGACCTTGTTCCATCAGACATACAATCGCTGACTACAGATACGATTCAGCCTGGTTCGTCGCCGCCGACTTCTCCTTTGCTATTCTCCCCTGGTTCGTGGTCTGGGACCTGAACATGAAAAGGAAGGAGAAGATCACTGTCGCCGTTGGTCTCAGTCTTGGAATATTGTAAGTCGACCAGTTCTTTGATACCTGGTCCGCATCTAACATGTAATTTCTGCTAGTGCCGGAATATGTGGTATCGTCCGAACTGTCGCGCTATCAGGCTTAGACGCGTCCGAGTACATCTGTACGTTTTCAAACCCCATACAGACTGCTACATAAGCTGACAAAAATAGATGACACTGTGCCAATGCTCATCTGGTCCGCAACCGAGAGCTGCGTCACGATAATGTGCTCCACAATCCCTGTCCTCCGCCCTCTCTATATCCGTGTTAAATACGGAAAGGATGGCAAGGATAGCTCCTCCGGCGACAACTCTTATAAGCTGCCGATGTATGGCAGTGCTGGTCAAAAGTCCAGCAATAGGCATTATGGCCAGATTTCAAAATATGGTTTTGACACTTCGATCATGGAGTCAAAGAACTTCGATCAGCAGACTGTCATTCAGCCTACCAGGACGCATGATAGCGACGAAGTGATTCTTCGAAGCCCCGCTCGCATTGAGAGGACGGATGAGATTTCTGTTAGTTATGAGGTATATGGCGGCAAGGTCTAGGGAATGGAAAAGCTTTCAAACTGGGTAATCGGGGTTAATCTGGGGTCTATTTCCTTTTGTTTGAATTTCTTTTTTTTTTTTTTTTTTGCTCTTGAATGATTGCAGGGAAATCCGAGAAGGTTTTGCGTTCATGCAAGTTAGTGTCGTGAAATAGTAACTCGAGACTCGAGCGATCGTGCTCAAGACATTTATAAGTGGTTTAGAGGTGTCTTCCCCCAAAGAGCTTTGTGATCCCGTGTCAACCCCGGCATCGGCAATTGAGCGCGGGTCGATAGACCGCGAATCGGCGGGGTCCTTGGCAACCCTTGACAGCTTCCAGCTTCTTGATAGGATCATCGGCAAAGTCCGCGCCAGTTGAAGCATGCGCTATCTTTCTAACAGATGGCGTGCTCTGCCCTTGACTAAAAACGAAAGAATCCAATGCTCTAATACCCACGATGTGGATTTTCATCTCGTCAAAATAACAGTGGTGTGTACAAAGGTACATTTCAAATCATGTCGTTGCCGACGGAAAAGTCTCCCCAGGTCCTGAATGCGACAGAGAGCTCAGACACTGAGCTTTCAAATAAGACTCCGGGACAAAGTGCAGGCTTGAAACCAGCTCGCCGCCAGAAATGGTATGAATGGTTCGCACCCACGGATACACCGGCGGAGCGACGTTTGATCCTCAAATTAGATGGACTGATCATCGTGTTCGTATTTTTGGCATACTGGGCGAAGGTTTTGGATTCGTCGGCCACTAGTACCGCGTATGTGAGCGGCATGAAGGAGGATCTCAAGCTGTATGGGAATCAGTTGAACTATCTGAATACGGTATATTAGTATGGAATTCTCATCCTCGGTCGCGAGGGAAGCGTTTGCTAATCTGCTTTGTAGCGTTGGATTCATCGTGATGCAAATTCCGTTGACTCTTCTGGTACTTAGTAGCAACATTGCGCACGCGGCTCGAGTATGGTTCTGACGTTTGATAGATGACTCGCTGTCCAGTCAACTACTTCTTACCTGCAGCTGATCTGCTGTGGGGTGTTTTCACCCTTGCGCAGTATAAGGTCAGCACTATAACCCAATTGTATGCGCTGCGCTTCTTTGTGGGAGCTCTCGGGGGCTTCTTTTTCCCTGCGGTACAATGGTATTTGGGATGTTGGTATAAGCGGTCGGAATTGTCTCGCCGGGGAGCCATCTTCTTTATTGCCAGTCAGGTTGGCAGTATGAGCTCTGGGTATATTCAAGCCGGAGCTTATGACCGACTGAACGGTCGATTCGGATTGGAGGGATGGAGATGGCTGTATATCATCTGTAAGCCAATTGACAGCGAGGAGGAAGAGAAGCAAACAGCATACTGACTCACTAGGCTTCGCATGCACGGTTCCAATTGCCTTCCTCGGCCTTTGTCTCCTACCCAGTACTCCTGATAAGTGCAATTCCCGATTTTTGACTTCAGACGAGATCCTACTGGCACAAGAGCGTATGAAATCTGAAAACCGAGAAGCCCGTCAACCTTTCACCTGGCCAGGAATCATTAGGATTCTCAAGGGCTGGCGAATATGGGTGCTAGTCGCCTTTGCCTTCTTTTTCAGTCAGGCCGATGGGGTATCCTCAAATAGCGGTCTTTCCCTATGGCTCAAAGCTGAAGGCTATTCTGTGGGGAAAATTGACACAATCACAACCGTCTCACCGGCTGTCACAATTATTGCCTCGGTGATCTGCGCCGTCTTATCAGACATCTATGACGCGAAGGCCAGCTTGATCGCGATTACCGCGGTGTTGAACATTTTCGCATGTGTGGTACTTGCGATTTGGAATATCCCCGACGGATTAAAGTTCTTTGCTTTTTTCTTGTCCGGCACGGCAGACGGGATCGCGGCGATTATCTATGCATGGGCCAATGAAATCTGCGCCCATAGCGCCGAAGAACGTGCACTGGTGATCAGTGCTATGAACACGATTGGGAATACGTTCGGAGCTTGGATTCCTCTCTTGTAAGGTGATAATGAGCTTTCAAAGAAAACTCTGACTGACAATCCTTTGCATTTTAGCGTTTGGAAAACTGTGGATGCTCCTCGTTACCTCATCGGGTACAACTGGACGATCGCACTTGACGTATGCATGTTGCTTATGCTGGTGGTGCTTCATCATTTCTGGGTACGGGAGCAGAAGACTCGTGCTTGAAACCATGTGGTACCTGGCAGATACTTGTTATGATTTTGGCACGATTCCAAATAGGTCTTATGGGTTAGCCAATCAAGACATCCAAAGCATCGGGATTTGCTAGGCAAAATTTCGGGATCTTCGGGACCCGAGACATCTGCACGTTCGTCTCGATCTCGTTGATCTCGGGGAGAAATCAACGTTACCCCTGATAATCTGAGTTCGTAACAAGTTTTCGGATAGTTTCCATCAAAGAAAACCACGCAAAACGAGGCTGTGGTACTAATTTAGACTAATAAAGGAATCGAACTATTGAACATTTTGACAAGGATGTTGCGGGTAATGTGAAGCGTACATGACCTGGAAATCGGGCACCTCCACTCAGGCAACTATCCCCGATGAGAAAAAGTTCCCCACTATGGGCTCCAAATGGCTCCACTATGAGCTGGGATTCAAAGACAAGTTGATTTACACATCGTGTGCCTACAAGTTTCCATGGTTGAGTATTTCTAATAGAACACATGCTCTTGATTGGACCGAAACTAAGAATTCAATTCTCCCTATTGCATGGCCCATCACCTATGCACATACCTAATGCAAGCATGGCACATACATATCGCACTAACAGTAATATCACATCACATATCTAATTGTCGTATATTTGATCCAGTTGATCGTGCCTAAAGTGAAGCCAAGATAGAATCAGAGATGAGTCCAAGTGGGGCATTATGAAGAAACCAATCTTGTTCTCGTTTTCGTGATAGTGAATCAATAGTTCTGCTGATCGATGCACACCAAAAGCTAGCTCAATCCTGGAGCCAGACCTATCAGGAACAACGCCTCCCCGATCGAGGGTTGCAATTCCTCGAGCGGTCCGGCCAGTTCCACGATGGGGCCGGAACGTTCCACCCACTCAGACCCCTTCACAACCTAATTCCTATCCACTTCGATCTACAGGGGAGCATCAAAGACTAAGTCCAACACGCAAATTTGAAATGATACAAAGTCACGGTATGCAGCCGGGCCCCGAGGCCGCAGCAGCGCTCTCCAACTTTTTACTCTCCTTCGAGCTCTCATCATTTTTCCTGCAAAACAAAGCAGCCAATTCATCATGGGATCTGAATTGGGGGTTACCGCTCAGTCAAAGGAGGTGGTTACCTTGACTCCAGTGGCTATCTGGTGGGCCTGCTGGGGTTGTGTGTGGACACTCTTCGTCGCCTTGGGTGTCGCCTACTTGATCAAACATCGTGACTCACCAACAGTTCGAATTCGAGGTTTAGGCCTCACACTATCTGCCATTTTCTTTCTTCATATTTATTTCTGGTCGGTCCAATGGGGGGTTATGATAGGCACGCTTATGCCGGGAGATGCCATGTACTGGATCATGGGTACCTGGTTGCCTATCGGAATTTCTCTTTTCTACGCGTCCAACGGTCGTTTCCTTCATATCGCAAAGCTTCAGAAGAAATACGCCTATCCTTGCAATCGCCTCTCCGTGCAATCTGGCAAAAAGCGCAAGGCGGGTTTAGTCGGTCGCTTTCAACGTCTTGATTATTCCACAAAGAGTCTCATCGTTGTTGGTGTTGCAATGTGCACCCAGGTTTGTTGAAAACTACTCAGTTGCATCGCTTGTCAAGTGTATGAGCTAACTAGCAAATTCCTAGATCTTCCTTACTGTCTTAATGTACCTTATCTCTCGCAGATTCCATAGCACATGGGGTATTCCTGGCACCGAGGTTCATGGTACCCCCATGGAAGTGAAGTCGGCCCAGGGCAGAGGCTGGGAATGGTAAGAGCACCAAACCAATACGCGTTTATGATGGAAATATCGCTAACACAAAACCAGGTGGCCCGGTGTTCTGTCGCAGGTCTTCTGGTGCTGGATCGTCGCTCCCTGCATTCTCTGGAAGGCCCGTAATATCAACGATACCCAAGGCTGGCGAACTCAAACTATCGCTTGTGCCATCGCTGGTCTTCCCGCAACTCCATTGTGGCTCTGTGGTACCTACGTCGATGCTATGGCTTCCGTCAGCGCAGTCTGGCTCCCCCCCTCAGTGGATCTGTCTTTCTATCATAATCATGGAAATCTTTACCATATTCCTTCCCTGCTGGGAGGTTATGCACCGCCAATCCCTTCGTCAGGAGACCCTCGACGCAATCGCACAATGGGAAGCACGCAACGGAGTCGGCGGCGAAGTCAAGTCTCTCGGCTCCGGTCCCACCATGGTCGAATCCATCCTGTCTGGCTGGAAGTCCACCAAGGGCTCCGTGCGATCCGACGCCTCCAACGAAAGTATCCTGACAATGGGTGCCCTCGAGTATGTTCTGGATCGCAATCCCGCCCCTCTCCAAGAGTTTTCTGCTCTCCGCGAATTCTCCGGGGAGAATATCGCCTTCCTAACCGCCGTCGCCGAATGGAAGAGCTCGCTGCCCGTGGCTCTCAAGGACAAGACCGCTCCTCGCGATGAGAAGATCCAAGAGCTTATGCGTGAGCATTTCAACCGTGCCTTGCATCTATACGCCGAGTATATCAGCCCCAGTCACGCCGAATTCCCCGTGAATCTTGGCTTCCAAGTCTTGAAGAAGCCGGAACAGATCTTCGAGAAACCTACTGCCCTCCTATACGGCGAGCGCGAGATTCCCGAGCCCGCCACTCCTTTCAGAGAAACATTCAACATAGATTCGCCCGTGACACCTTTCACGAGTGACTCTGATAAGGGAAACAAGGACTCGATACATGAGATTAAGAACCTCGTTCATTATTGGGGTGAAATTCCTGCTGAGTTCGATGCCTCTGTTTTTGATGAAGCCGAGTCAAGTATTAAATACCTTGTTCTCACAAACACATGGCCGAAGTTTATCCGTAATCATCGGGCTTCTATTGGCTCATCAGGCTCATCTGGCTCATCTACTACTTTGGAGGCTGGTGACAATGTCGTTCATCTACCTGATGAGCGATCCACCTAATTAATATAATGGACATGTATCATTCTGGGATATAAACGAGGCTTTGTGATATATAATATTTTTGATTCCCCTTCAATTCAATCTTTGATTTCCTATTTCACCAGACTTGTACCTTGAAACCTACAAAGAGAGACCTCCTCGGAAGCGAAGACATGGAGATTATTTGCTCAATACTAGTCCCGAGGTCATCTTCTACATATGCGCCCAGCACCTGTACTTGATTTGAGTAAACACACCTGGGCAGTGGAGTGGAAAGAGGTTCCCATTCCAAGGTTCCCAAAATAACCACAATACGGCCAGATTGTATGTTATCGGTCCCGTTCGTGCGTCTGTATCCTCTAGTTTTGTAGTCTTGACTCGAAGATCGGCGCATCTGCCAAACATCGTGTAAGCTTTTGTTTCTGTGGCTCCTCTCTAGTATTCTCAACAAAATCTATACATCCCTGAAACACGAGGGAGAATCAAGTCCTCTAGTCCACTTCAAGCTTCCTATCTCTATAACAAGTGCACAAAGTGCGACCACAACGCTCACAGTCCCATAGAAGTACGCGTGTCGCTTGCGAAGCCCGGATAATTCCAAAACCCACGTACTCACAGTTGTCAGACACCCACAGAACCCATCCATGATTCCCTGCAGTACCTGACAACCAACAAAGCTTGCTCCACTGGATGAAGCATGTTGTAGCGAGTACGCCATTCCTAGCACCATTGTACCACCTAGATTAACAACGAACGTCCCCAGTGGAAATGCCGCGATACGGCTGTTAAGCTGCAAGGACACGAAGAACCGGACCAAGGTACCAAGTGGAGCAAAGATCAAAGCAAATATAACTGGGCCTCTCCACATATCCGTACTCCAAAGCGTGACTTTGCCTGAGCCTCGCGGTAGTAAAGCTGCAAGACAAATCACGGCTACCCATGACAAAACCGCTAGGACGAACACACAGGGATCTAGGAACTTGCGCACCCAGCGCTGTGAGACATTGGGCATCCAAGCAGATATACCAATTGCAAGGTGAGCACCTAGAAAGAGACCGACAATCGACAACCCAATCTCGACGAATAGCACCGCGACTATGGCCATGAAGTTGAACCCTCCATTGGGGGCACTAGCTCCGATCGGTACAGAGGCAAATAGCGAAGCATCGGAGTAAGGTCCAAGGGGTACGGCCAGATCGTTGGAAAGAGCGAGGAAGACGTCCCGAATGAACGTAGAGAAGGAGGTGAGACTGCCGCAGAAACCGGTTGTTAGGCCAATATATAGAGGGATGGTCTTTTTGTGTTTCGTCACTGCTTCTGCAGTGTGTGAGTCGTCAACACGAAAGAGCTCTTGATCTTGGCTTAAAAATCCCAGGATGAAGCTCCCTCCTACATTGGCCCAGAGGACACTGGTATTGACTGGGGTGCCAGGGTAGAATGTTAAACATTCAATGGCTAGTCGTAAAATAGTGCCAGCAATTGAGAAAAATATGAGGTAGCCGACAGTGCAGGCCATTCGAAGGAATACCCGGAAAGCTCGCTTTTTAGACGGCTGTGGTTTATCTGATAACCTGCCATCTTGTGTGTACACCTGTGCGGGTTCTGTTTCCTGGGGCAGCGGAAGGGATTCACGATCATCTTTACGACGATTTTCGAGAGAATCTCGCTGTCTTTCTTCGTAGATAGGAGGCGGTGCAATAATTTCGTCCAAGTTGCTCTGTGGCCCTAGAAATTGGGAACCTGATGAATTCGACGTAAGACTAGACAGTTGGGTGGAGCCACAATCATCATGATGCGAAGTTCTCCCTTCATCGGGTGGCGGCATTGAGGCCATCGATCTTCAAGGATAGCGACATGAATAGGTAGAAATGTTCAAAAACAGCGTGAAGATTATTTGGAGCGACATGCTTGAGATATGAAGGGTTTGCTATTTGAAAGACACGATTCGGGCGGGCCGGTTAAGCTTTCGCGCTGGGCCGGAACCATACCGTCATCATAACATAAGCCGCCCGATCCGCCTCAACCGGTTTCTTCCCACTTCGGCTTCACAATAATAAGCCGCATCTCACGGAAAAGTGCATAGTCTTGGCATTGGCATTCGAATGAATTCTCTTGCTTTTTACAATGAAACGTCAGCGTGTGGGCATTGCTTGCGATAAATGCCGTGATCTCAAAGCCAAGGTCCGAGCCGGTACCCCTCTCACTATATCGAGTGTTCCCATCGCTAATTCGAGTGAATGCAGTGTGATGGAAGACAACCTGTATGTTCAAGGTGTGAAGGATATAGCTTCACCTGCACCTGGTTGAAGAGAAGACGGCGTGGATCTCAAGTTGGCCCAATCGAGACGGACGGAACCCAGCGTCATTCCCCATTACTTGCAGCGGATATACCCACAAGGGGAGGAGTTTCAGGCCTCTCCAGGGCTGTTGATTCATATGAATCATTGATTCAAGAGCTCCGGTCCAGTTTAGATGGGGCGCATCAATCTGCGCTCGATGCCAGTTTGGGGGAGATACGACGTCATATCCCGCACCAGGCACAACAGCGTTCACGAGAAAATACCGTGGCAACTCCTCCAACTCTTGACTCGCCGGTAGCAAGTTCTCCTACGTATGTTGGAAAAGCGAGTGACATCCACTTTATACATAGTATTCGTCAATGTGTACAAGGGCCCACAGAGCCAACTGGAGAGGCTGCCCAGAATTATAGTCAAACTCATAACCCAGAGAGTTTGACACTATTTAAGCATCCGGTGCTTTTCCCGTCGCCATCTGAGGCGGAACAATTTCTGGATGTCTATCTTTCAACCATTCATGTTGCATACCCGTTCATCTCCAAGTCGGTTTTGCTAGAGGCTTTCCAAAGATTTCAAGCCGGAGATATCAATAAGCCGGAATTTCGGCCATGGCTCGCACTCTTCAGTATGATCCGGTCAAAACGCACAATCTGCAGCATATCGTTCTAATAATATTCTAGGTTTCATATTTGCTATAGGGTCATATTACACATCGTTCCCCCATGGCAAGGACTCGGGCAATCAGAACCACTTTCGCTACCATGACCAAGGTGTTTACTTTTCTGGAGAGCTGAATGCAGATTGTTCTCTCATGAGTGTCTGGGTTTTGCTAGTTCAGTGCTTCTTTCTTCTTGCAGTCTGCCACACGGACCGGTGCGTATATTTCCTGTGGTCTCACTTCATGGCCGATACTAATACTTTGGCAGTTGCTGGAACATTCTAGGATTTGCGATACGCATGGGACAAAGCATTGGTCTGCACGTGGAGTCATCCCCTAGTACTGCAGACCGTTCACATTGGCGACGCACATGGTACTCCATGTATGTCTTGGATCGATTACTTGCTCTTCAACTCGGACGGCCCATGGCTATCCATGAAGTTGATTTCCAGGTGGAACTACCTTCTTTGAGTGATCAGTCTCCATTCCTTCCTTCTGGCCATTCCGAAGACAGCCAGGTCGGTCCTGTGGCCCATAGCCAGATGATGGGCTATTTTGTGGAGGTGATACGATTCTCGCATATCGTTGGACAAGTCATTCGAATGCTGTACCGGCCATCCCAAATTGATCTATCTCCAGATCATATGCTTCATAGTGCATCTAGTCTGGACCAACGCCTACTTGAATGGAAAATGAGCTTACCACGTCACCTGCGGTTCGATATGGGCCACACTTTTGAAAAGTCTATGTCGTTCAAACGCCAGGTCAGTGTTTACAATCCCCTTGGACTCTGCAGATACTGAATTACATCATAGCGCAACATGCTTGCGGTGAAGTTCCATCATCTTCGTGCACTCATTCACCGACCTTTTCTCTGTCTACCGCTTCTGCAGATGAATAACCAGTCATTCATGAACTTGCTCATTCGGGATAAGGAGCGTATATCCCAGGCAGAGTCAATCTGTGTTCACGAAGCTCAAGAAACAGCTCATCTGCTTCACAACGTCGTAGATGAGCGGAGCTTAGTCCACGACTTCCCATGGTGGCAGATGATCTCATGTCTCATCTGTGCAAGCTCCATCTTATTCGTCGCAGAAAGCTTCTATAACAGTAACAGTCCCACGCATAGCAAGGCTTCCTCACAAAGCCTGCGTGAAGACGCCGGGACTTGCCTGAAAGTGTTTGAAGCTCTCAGCTCGAACTCCGCTGCGGCCAGAAAGGCCACAGATATATTGCAAGGTCTTTCTCAGATGCGTCGATCAACAGAAGAAGGTATTTTCAGCTCAAGAGTTAAATCAGTCCATCTCAAACGTGCTCTACTTACACACCCTCAGCAGTAGCAATCGGCTCGTCAAACCTAGTGCCTGCCTCTCAAGTTCCATCTACCCACTATGCTCCGAATAACGGACCTCCATCCACCGAGACCAATGCTGACCTTGTGTCGCCTACCATTTTCCCATCCCCGCAAATATCCGCCTATCCGTCCAATCTCAGTGATTGGCCTAGCGAGATTTCCAGTGCCATGGAGTGGTCTATTCGATTTCTGGATTACCCTCACTTTCAGTCAAGTGATATTCCCCTTCCAACGACTAACCTAAACTAGTAGTAGGTTTTCATGGATTATGAGCAATGAAACGTTTCAGTATTATACAACTATCCAGTCACCAATTTCACTGCAAATTTCAATTATAGCTTCAAGTTGTAACTCCCATTGATACCAAGATTTGTCAGATAATAAGAATGAAAGGCCTTTGAGGATTGCCGGATGATCCGGATACCACGGGAGGCGCGGACCCGGCGGCTATAACATCACGGAATGCGGTCCACAGAGATCACGCAACCGTGGAAGTATGCAATTTAGCCTTTCAAATCCATATGGAACACATTGCTTGACAATTCGGTCTCTTGAGGGCTCTTATTGATGTAATTGCCTCTTCAAGAGAAGAGACCACTCTGATGTGTCAGGGAAAGAAAGTAGTGTTCTGACCAACTTCGAAATCAATAATCAATCTTCCCCTTGGCTATTCTTCTCCCTAGCCATGATATCACTAGCTTTAGGTGTGACTTTTTCGATGATGATGTTGGGCTACCAGTCGAAGGGCTGACAACACGTACTAATCTTGGCATTCGTAGATAGTAGAAAGTGCGGCGACAAACTGGGCAACTGGCATCCTGTGTGCGGAGCCAGGTATCGATGCAGGGCTGGTGAAAGATATGAGAGCATGGAAGCTGTCGATAACAGGAATCGTCACCAAGACTATCACCGCAAACAACGCAAGCATCTGGAAGTTCGCCAGGGTCTGCAACAAGAGTTAGATGTCAGTGAAATCTTTTAATAAAAACGGACGGCAGCTGGATATATTTTTACTTGTGAGATTGCTATGTCGTCCGTGGTAAAATGGCATTCGAGCATATACTAGCTCTGTGGCTGTTAAGCCTCCTCGCGCTGTGCGGGATGGAACGTATAGGTAAGCGGAGCTCATAATCAATGAACCTCAGAGGTTACCACAAGAAGCTTGTGTATATATAATAGAAGCTCAACACATAAAAAAAATATTAAGAAGGGAAGGATTGATTCAGTCATTATCGGATTGCTTCGGTGATCTCATGGAGGCTCCTTGCCGCAGTTTCCGCAATACCCGATGGCAGGATCTATCGGGTACTCATGTACAAACCGGACAGCCCTATGATCTGGCTCGGGCCGATTTTAGTGACTTGTGACCTTTGGGGTGCATTAGCCGGAATTAACCCTTTCAGCCGTACTGATTGTGGTCGATTTGGAACAAGGTCCTGCGTATCAGGCCATGCATTAATAAGCCCAGATTTGTCCATGATAAGACTCGATGGATTCTAATCATTGTTATAATCATCAGTCAGTCCTCTCATTATCAAGAGTTTTACTTGAGTTATCTCAAGACCGGAAGCTGATATGTGAAGAAACAGACTATTCATGCCTGAGGCACCAGGCTATTCACACTAGTCCCGTTGCGGAGTGGTAGTTGAGGTGGATCCGGGGCGGTCTAACCGTCCCAAAGTGGTTTAGGGCGGCCATCCCGGTTAGCTTAAAAAAACTTCGATTTGTGTTTTCACACTCTTCCTTTCTTCCATCAGTGCACCTTCCATTGCAATAAAATGCCTTTTGCTTGGACTGCAACTTGAATCTCATCCTTCAATGAAGATGATATCTCACACGACTCACTGACGCGAGCTTGTCTTGCAGGAACTCAATTTATGGTAAGCGATTGTCTCGGTTAAAAATTTCTGCCCCAACACGAGCATCATCTTTATGATGATAACTATAACCATTTTCAAACTAGAGTCTTTGACCCCTTCGGGGAATGAAACTTCTGTTATTGCACGTCAGTCTGAGCTTTTCGCGCTCGTCTTGATTGTTGTCACTACTGGTCGTCGAGATTTACAGAGAGCTAACTTTGCCCTCTTAGGACTAACCGAATGATCAATCTCAGCAGCATCTAACTGCCTCTCTTGTTTTGTAAATGGTAAGCGACTTTTTTGCTCCCCCAATCACTCCCTTCTCCCCTTTTTATGATGAACGCATTTAAGACTGGAAATTACCGTCCAAGGCCCCCGGGCCTCTGACGACAACCAAGGCTTGACTGAACTTTTAATATCTCCTGCATTTATATTTTGAACTCTGCTTCTGAATCATATGCTAACTGGAATAAAGACAGATGTAAGCTTCCGACCCGTGAACTACCCAACATCCCTCACGTCCGAAGATGAAATGGCACTGGGCTCCGAACTGTATGACGGATACGCCCTTTTTGCGGCAGGCCTAGAAAACCTCGCCCACTGAGACATGTCTCATGAATCTCATCGACTCACACATGACTTTGTGACGGGTTGCTAATCGACTCGTTCAGTCTCTTGCCTTGGCCGACTTCATCGTCAATCTCGTAGAAACCCAAAAGGTATGCGATTACTTGCTTTGTGTTTCTTTTTTTTTTTGCTTTACCCCATATTCTATGATGAACCCTTTAGATGACGAGTCTTATCGGCGTTTGCCATGCAGACAACATCTTTTTAATACCATTCATGCCTTTCTGAAATTTTTTTCTCTGTGAAAATTCTGCATAACAAGTGTTTTTGGAAAACAGTGACTAATTCGTCCTGTCAACAGTAATCTTCTCTTTTATTGAACTGTCGTCCTTCAAACTTCGGCCTTGTCATACCGTAGGTGTATGTCACACTGTCTCCTTCCCATCTACCTTGTTTTTCCTGATGAATCGACGAAAACAAAAGACAAGCATATGTCCGAGCCACTGGCTTTGACGAGATCGTCATGCCTGATCAATCACCAATCACTTTATGATTGTCACCCATGTCCATTCAGTGCTCGATACTGATCGGTCTTGAATAGTGTCGACATGAAACTGATCACTTGTGACAGCATCGCTACTTCTTCCCAGTCACTAATGTAAGTTGGCTTGTCTTTTCTGTTCGCAAATTTGATTTTTCTTCCCCCTTTTATATGATGATTTACTATATTATCACGACGGTCAACATAAGGAATTTTTCAATTGATGACCACCGCCTGTGACAGGGCATATTATCTGACACCTTGTTTACAAGCTTTTCTTGTTAATCAGCTTTTTGGGGAACTCCAAACTAACGTTGGATTCAGTGAACAGGGATCTTTTTAAGCCGCGTCTTGTGCCGGTCTCCGGGCGAGGTCTAGTGCAGAGGTCCACGAGGCCCGTTTAGTGTGCAGTAGTTAGGACTCCAAAGATTATAAATGCAAGCTATTCCACAAAAGTGTTTTTTCCTGCCTATCACACCTGTGAAGGATTGTAAATCTTGCAGTGTACATCCTCGTGTCCGTTTTATTTTAGAATCAGCCCATGCTCCTGGTCGGTATTTCCTGAAGGAAGAAGCTAAATTCCTGACCTTGATGTGATGCGCAGGCTGATTGGCTGTTGATCTGGTCAGAGGGTGTGGGGCTAGCGGCCTTGGACCTGTAAGCGTGGATGATAAGCGCTGAACCTGGGCCGTGTGTGATGAGAACCCTCAGGGTGCATATGAGATTCCCCGCTTCGACCATCACTTTCCAAGTCCGCTATGGCTCTGCTGAAAGGTCTTTGTGCTTCCAAATATAGATCATGGCCCCCTCTTCTCCCCCTGTGGATAGGTGCCATGCGCCTGGGTCGGCACTAATTGGCCCTACGGACTAGGGTTTGGATGAATTCTCTCTTTCAAGCTTTGTGAATTGCAATCGTTGAATTTGGCCCCTCGTCTTTTTCCCTTTTCCTTTGTTCTTGTTGGTTTCACGATTCCATATCTTGATCCTGGGGACTACCATGGCCTCGAGCTGAACGGTGTGTTGATGGGTGTATAGTCCCAGGATGAACAGGTGCGTTAACTTGCTTGAGCCTCTTAACAATCGCTTTACAATTTACAAAGAGCTCATGATGTTGACTTTTGTTCAGTTGGATGGCTCCAAGTCATGCAGGCGACGAACAGCAGTACACTGGCTGGTCGTCGGCCGCTCCTAACAGTAATCAACCCTCACCAGGTCGTCGAGATCAGGCGGTGCAGCCGCCTTTGTTGACGACTGCATTGAGCGGCCTTCAATTCCACCACGGGACGACACCTTTATCATCAACTTCGCTTTCGAGTCCGTTTATTCATACCCAATCTCCATGCGTTCCATCTCCAGCAAATGCTCGGTCCACATCATCCTCTAGACAAACGGCGAACTACGGTGTCCCTTACAATCCACAGGACTGGGGGCCTCCTGGCCCTGCCGCTGCGCAAGCTCAGTATCCCCATCAAAGCAGCCAACTTAGGGTTGCAACCCAGCCCAGGCCTCATACAGGTTGGTTTCTCTTTGTTATAGAATCTATAGATTGGTAGGTCTTATGTTGACGAAACGTAGAGGAATCTTTGTCACCACCACCTCCGCCATACTCACCTCCGAGCAATCAAAATCGACTATCACAAGGAGCATTTGGATCCCCTAGCCCTAATGTTTCGGTGACGCCTTCAGTGACACCACCCCAGAACCCTCCCAGGAATGGAGACTTCAATGCAAATCCTGAATATCCACGACGTTCGACACATCGTCCTCGTCCACTTTCTATGGTCTACACAACTGACACCGAGTCTCATCACCAGTTACCACCTCCGCCTCCACCACAGGGTAACCAGGGATCCAGATCAGTCTCGCACAGTCGAGTTGACGGAAATCAGAGTGTGCCTTATCATGCCGCTCAATCTCATTCCAGGGCTCGATTTTCCCTTTCGTCTTATGAACAAGCTATGCCATCGCCAGCTATCAGGGATCAACTACCGGGACCTTCTTCTGGCCAATTGGAAGCACCTTCGAGGCCACCTACATCGCGAAGAGCTGCCTCTGCGGGTGCAGTGGTCAGCAGTGCAGGCCCCTCAAGAGACCAGAGTCAAACGAGAAATCGATCTCCATCGAACAGTGGATGGGCACCAGGTATGCCAATTCCACCGCCACCGCCAGGCCCCCCTCCCACCGTGCGGTCTGTTAGTGTGAGCGGATCATCGGAGTCCTCTTCCGCAAGAACACCTCAAGGTCCGGTGAGAAGTAGGGCTCGACCACCACCTTTAATGGGAACTGGTCTGGGTAGTATTCCACCAACGCCTGCTGACTGGGTGGATGAGGAATACTTGAAAAGTCGGCCAAGTCGTGATGAGCCATTGCATATTGACACCACAAAGGCAATTTCAGCACCTGATCGAGCTGAGTATCTTGACTCCAACGGCAAGATGCGCGAGAACCAAAGAACACCAGGTAGTGGCGGTCTTTTCCGTAGCCCGGCAGTCCGGGACCCAAGTGCCAAGGGTATTCGTGAAAGGCGAATTGAGCGTCGAAATCGGCAGAGTCTGACATTCGACGATATGAGCGCCGTGTCTTCCAGTGGAAACCCTTGGGCCGATGCTTTAGAACAGATCAAACCGTCGAATTTGATTCTCCCAGAAGCGAGAAACTCTCCCGATCCAACCCAACAGCCGTCATCGTCGAAATTTACCCCCAAAAGTGCACGGAGTCTTCCCTCGGAGGCACAATTCGCTACCTCGCGGTCTCGAGCAAGCTCTGGGGGTCTTTTCACCGACCAATCATCTTACTCTTCGCCCAAATTGGAACAAAGTCCAGCTCCTGGACCTAGTGCATCATCTGCTGCATTCGCGCATACTCCTCCGTTCTCACCCAACGGCGAATCTTCGTCCGCCTATCCTAAAGAGGCACCTCAGCCTATACCACCAAAGGCACTTCCCACTCCTCCGCTGGGCTCTGGCAAGGAGTTTCAACCACAGCCCAGGCCTCGAGGCTCTTCTCGCACTCGGGAGGATCGTCCAATCTCGCATATCTTGCATATGCCGAATGATGGTATCCCTATGATGAAGCCACTGTCACCGCGTCGAGTCCCATTGCAACAGGCAACGCAGTCAGCTTCCTTGGAATCTATCATTAAGCAGGATACCGATTTCATGCAAGATGCTATCCAGCGGCACCGAAAGTTTATTGAGGAAGAGGCCGCTGCTCCCACTGAGGCGGAAGCCCTAAAGATTTTCACACAATATATGATCACCGAATCGCAAATCCGGCGTGGACGGTATGCCTCTGTCTGGGACTCTGAGTCGTTCGATGCCGAAAGTGTGCATAGCAAGCTTTTTGAACGCCCTGTTCAACCTGCGAAACCCTCAATCAGACCTGCTCCGATGCTGGAGATTCCTTCAAATCGACCCGGGAGACCGGATTCTGCATGGTGGAATAACTATCAGCCCTGCCTGTCCCCTATTGCTAGTCTCAATATGAGCAACGACGAGATGAGCTCGCGGGGTCGCGCTCCCAGTCGCTGGTGGGAATCCAAGACTGGATCTAGTAGCGAAGGGGACGGAAGACGTGTGCGGCGCTCCAAACGTGAGTCCAAGTATATGGGATTGGCTCGGGATGCCATGCAGTGGGACCAGGAAAGGACCCCATCTAAGCTTGATGATACGGGTGCAAATTATACAGACCAATATCCGGCTTATGGACCAGAAGAATATCCGCCAGAGAAGGTCGGCTGGCATGATGAAGAGAACGAGTACCCCAGTGCAGGCACCGAGCACCGATATGAACAGTTCATTGGTAACCAAAAGCTGGACATCTCACGCTTGGTTACTTTACCTCCGCCGTATCCACGTCACTACCCAGCAGTCAACAACGGACATCCAGACCTTGTGTCATATCGGACGACAGTTCGATCCATCACTGACATCTCTGAGATAAAGTCCACCAGACAACGTTATCAGATGGATGTTGAGAGGATGACTCAAGAAAATCAAGAGCAAGTTCAAGAAGGTCGTCGCCATTTCAGATCTAATATCCAGAGCCAGATCCAAGAAGGTAGCCTCACCTTTGCGGAAGCTGCTGAGGCCGAAGCTGCTATGATAGTTGAAGAACAGAGACGCGAAGGCGAACTAGCAAAGCGTCAGCTTGAGTCATATCAAAAAATGGTGCTGAAGCCAATGCATGCCATAATCACGGACCGTATCGACAAAGCCACATCTTGCATTGACGAGCTGAGCAGTAAGCTCTTTGACGATGCACAGCATGAGACACCTGATCAGACGCAAGAAGAAGGCGATGAGAAGCCCGAGCTACTAGAGAAACTTACGCAGCTTAAATGGCTATTCGAAGCGCGCGAGCAACTACACCGTGAAGCATTCGATCTCGTCAGCGATCGCGATGATAAATACAAAACGGTTGCTCTGCTGCCGTACAAGCAAAGCAAGAACGAAGACAAGCTCCGCGAGACACAAGCCTTCTTCTTGAAGGATTCCTTAGACCGACGTGTGCAGTACGAGACGGAGGCTTTCGCCCGTCTTGAATCGTTCCTGAATATCATCGAACAAAACGTTGTCCGTGGCGTCGAGAAGCAACTCTCAGCCTTCTGGGATATTGCCCCCTCGCTCCTCGCCCTGATACAACAGGTCCCTGAAAATCTGCATGGCTTCCAAGTTCAGATCCCGGCAAATGAGTACGAAGAGAACCCGAGCTACCATGCGCATCCGCTGCAGTATCTCTACTCGCTGCTCTCGCATGCCGAGAAGTCCAGTTATCAGTACATCGAGTCCCAGACGAACCTTCTCTGCTTATTACATGAGGTCCGGTCGGCTATGATGCGAGCCAATCGCAACCTTACGGAAGCAGAAAGGATTCAGCGTGGAGAGTCTGAGGAGACGGTCCGTCAGATCATGGAGATGACCCGAGCAGATGAAGAGGTCTCTCTGACTACAGATCTGAAGGACAAGGTGGCCACTGTTGAAGGACAGTGGACAGAGGCTCTTGGAAGCCAGATTGAAGTTTTACGAGGAAGGGTCAAAGAACAACTCATAAGTGAAGATGCGTGGGAAGACTTGGAGAGACTGGAACAAGAATGAGTCACCAACTTTGAAGATGAATGCTTCTTCTTATACATATATATTCTAGCTTGAGATTTGTGATATCCCCCATTCGTTCGTTGCCCATTTATCGGGTTTGGGTACATAGCATGTTCAATTCAAAGAGCTCTATCCATCCAAAATCTGGGCATGAAAATTTGATATATCCAAGTTTCAAATGTCTCCCAAATTATTAATTAAAGCAGTGCCCGACAGGTTGTATACTAATCCTCTTCCAACGCAGGGCCCACTGTTTCACGTGACTTCTCATTCTAGAGTGTTCCGTCCCCAATCACTCAAATATCCGTCGCTCTTCCGTCCCTCTTCTCTTTCTCATCATCCTTCAATCACTCCGTCCAGAAGTTTATCTGGGCTTTTCTTGAAATTGTGAGTAACTTTTGCTATTTCGCATTGCACTGCACCCTTCCAATGAAGAATCCTTATTCTTCACCCGGGCTCTTCTCAAGCCCTCGTGGGCTTGAGCTATCCTGGGTCTGCTCAAATGATGAGATACCAGCTGGCACCAGTCAGACGACGAGGAATTGTTCCCTTGTCATGTTGATTAGTATACCGTCCGGCATACGCAGCCGTGACCTGATATTTGTGGCATAATTGCTTCGCGCAATTGTTTCCTCTACTTCGCCTCCACATGAAATTTCTGCGATCATTCCGCTAACCTGAAATCTCTTAAAGAACCTTTTAGATTCGGTTGGATATCCCCCGGAGAAGCAAGAGAGAATTGAAGAAGGAGAAGCACCGAATTCGCAACTCGGCTCTCGCAAAATCACATCGTCCCCAAATCAGAGTTTTCCTTTTCCCATTTTAATAGTCCCACATTCATCATGGTTCTCCACAACCCCAACAACTGGCACTGGGTGAACAAGGACGCTTCTGGCTGGGCCAAGGAGTACCTTGACAAGCACCTGACTGTCATCAGTGCCGAGGAAGGTGGTGTTTCCGCCAAAGTAGACAAAGTTCTGTCGATGAATGGCGACGTAGACGTCAGCCAGCGCAAGGGCAAGGTCATTACCCTGTTCGATGTCAAGCTGTCGCTAGAGTATTCAGGTTTGTAGAAATCCACTTGAATTCCGAGCGATCCTGGCAGCTGAGACTGTTTATAGGTAAGACCCAGGACGGCGAGGAGGTCAGCGGTTCCATCAACATCCCCGAGGTAGCCCACGATACCGAGGAAGATGAGTACGTCGTATGTTCCCTTGTACCCGCCCAAAGGCTACCCTCCACACATAGGGGAAGGCCCAGTTAGAAAAAAGTCAAGCAACTCCCAAAACTAACGGAATTTTTCTGTGTCTTGTTAGTTCGAGATTGAGAACTACGCCGATGCTGCTTCCAAGCAGTCCGTAAAGGACCTCGTCCGCTCGAAGATTGTCCCTCAACTCCGTGTGGCCCTCGCCAAGCTCTGCGGTGCCCTCATCACCGAGCACGCAAAGGACATCCAGCACGCCCCCGGCGTCGACCCTTCCAAGGGTTTCCCCGCGGTCCCTGTCCACCCCCAGGTCAACAAGGCCCAGGCCGCTCCCACCACCGCAACCACCACCACATCCACCGGCAACGTCGCCATTAACACCACCACCGTGACCGCCTCAGATGAGTTCCGCACTACCGCCGAGGAGCTCTTTATCACTTTCACCGACCCCCAGCGCCTCGCCGCTTTCACCCGCGGCGCGCCCCGCCAGTTCGAGGGCGCCCACGTCGGCGGCAAGTTTGCCATCTTTGACGGCAACGTGACTGGAGAGTTCGTTAAGCTTGACTCCCCCAAGCAGATTGTGCAGACCTGGCGTCTGGCTCAGTGGCCCGCTGGCCACTTCAGTACTCTCGAGATCAACTTCGACCAGAACAACGTTGATGGTGTCACTCAGCTGCGCGTCGAGTGGTCTGGTGTCCCCGTTGGACAGGAGGATGTCACCAAGCAAAACTGGGATGTGTACTACGTTCGCAGCATGAAGCAGACTTTCGGGTAAGCTCTCCTTTCCACCCTTCAACCCTTCCTTTGTCTCCCGCTACCGCCGTCCCCTTTTTGTTCTTTGTCTTTTGACTAGTGCGGGTCGTTCATGTCCAGATCATCATCCAAATCTCGCTCCTTCTTTGGGAAAAATTTACTAATGACATTCCTTGTGATTCTTCTCGCTATAGGTTTGGCACTATTCTCTAAACAACTCGGCCAGAGTTCAAAAGTTTGATACATAGAGAACGGAAAACGCCTGTCGGTCTTCATTATTCTCACGCCTGCAACACGAAAAACAACAAAAAATATGAGAAACAAGAGCTCATAGCAGTCTTGATACATTGTATTGGGTCTGGTCCTTAATAGGACATGGCATTGGAAACCGGGTGGAGCTTTCTTGGGAGAGCTCCCCATAACTAGAAGCTAGCTTTGGTTTTCTGTTATATTATGTCTGTCTCTTGGAATCCTGTGTTTGCTTGGATTGTTTGAACCTTGTTCGGCTCTTTAATCCAATCTATTGGACCTGGACTTGGGTTGCGATGATGCTATGATAGAGGAAGTGATGTCTATGATAATGAAATTAAGAATTGATCTATCTCACGATAGAATAGATGTTGTCACCTAAAACCTTTCAATTGCAACCGTCTAGATACACCCTGTTAGATAAAGCTTATGAATCTGGTAAGGCGGCGCCTGATCTAAAGGTTTACGTGATGTGAAGTGGCCAGGTTGAGTAACATCCAATCATGATCTATATCATTCTTTGTACTTTTAGCTAAATACTAGCTTTTATTCGAGTCAGGACACTTGAAGAGTGCGCTCCTCGAGCTCGATGCCGTACTCCTCCTTAAGCTCCTTGATGAGGGGGCCACAGATATCCATGGTCATGGGAGCGAGAACACCCTGGTTGAAGAATTAGTTATGTGAAGATTATCAAAATGAACTCAAGTGTGGCGCAAACATACCTTCTTGGTGATGGTGCCGTTAAGGACCTGCTTCACGGCAACACCGCAAGGCACACCGACTAAGTACAGTTAGTATTAAAGTTCCCTTCTTTCTTTATCTTTTCTTTTCGAATGCAGAACTTACCGGTCTTAGCCATGGCAGAGTAGCCGGCAGGGTTACCGTACTCGCACAGGGTGGAAGTGCGGGTCTCCTTGGAACCATCAGCGTTCTCAATCTCGAACTTGTGCTGCAGCATGACCATGTCACGCTCGCCCTCCTCGTACTGCATCTTCTTCTCGAGGACAGCGCAGAGGGTGTCGAGAGCGTTACCACGGGGAGTGGTGGGCTCATCAGAGAACAGACCAATCCAGCGGAAACCGTTGATGATACGGTCACGCTCCTCGTTGTTGGGGAAAGCAGTCTTGGACTGGATGGCCCAGGCGAGGTCCTTCTCGGAGGAAGATGTGGCACCCAAAAGCTGGCGGGTAGCCTCCTTCCAGGGGATGGCGCTCTCAAAGACGGGGTTGGCCTCGTCCTTCAGGAAACCAACGTCAACAAGGACCTTGACGAACTCAGGGAAGCCTTGGTAGCGCAGAGTACCGCGGATAACGGTCTGAGCCTCAGGGATTCCGTAGCGCTCGCGGAAGGGAGTAGAGTCACGGTTGGGGTAGCCGACGAAGGCGAAACCGGGGAGAATGTAGTAGGGCTTAGCGTTGGCCATGAGGTCAGGGCCAGCGATGTCAACAATCTTGCCCTCGCGGTAAATGCGAGCAGCGTTGCGCAGAGCCAACAGGACACCCCTGTAAGCAATTAGCTTTTCTGTTTAATTTGGAATATAATGCTATTTGTTCGCACCTGCTGGACCACGAGAACTTGTATCCGAGGGGGTTTCCACTGGCCTCGGGGGCAGGCTAATTAAACCGTTAGTAAGGCATAGGGAGGAAAATTTGGATTTCATCTTACAAGACCACCTATAAAAATCGTCAGTGATTGTCAATTCAAGGGATATGTAAACACTTACCGCAGAAGGAGATAAAGCTAGTAACCTTGGCGCCGGCAGCGTGGGCATCGGCAATAGCCTTAACAGCGTAAAGGTGGTCAATACCGGGGTCCAGGCCAATCTCGTTCATGACAGTGATGCCAGCAGCCTTGGCCTCAGCATCAAGCTCCTCCATGGCGGGGGAGACATATGAGGTGGTGACGACATGCTTCTTGGTACGGATAGCAGACTTGATAACGAGGGCGTGGAAGGCTATTATCGTGTCAGCATACTTCTTGTAGACCACCAATCAAATAAAGGATTGTACTTACTGTAGGGAATCAAAGAGATGACAAGGTCGTGCTAGGATGAAATGATTAGTTACACCGCAATCGCCCGACCGCAATCTGGCTTGGTCCTTACCTCGCTGTTAGCCTTGTCGAGAGCAGCAGCATCAGAGACATCAAGGGCAATAGCCTTGGTGTGCTTGAAGCCAGCGGCAAGCTTCTGGGCACTCTCGAGAGTACGGCAAGCTAATTGACACAGACTTATGATCAGCTACTATAGCATTGCAGCGATGTGTAAAGGGTATCTTGGAGCTGTCGCGGGATATGGCGGGGTAATTCGGCGATACTAGCATAGGGACCAGAAAGGTATATTGGGGTCAATGGCACGTACCGACGGTGACCTGAACGCCAGCCTTGTCGAGAACATCGACAGTAGGCTTGGTGACTAAAAAGAATCAACATGTGAGCAAGTGAACTCTGGAACAGTGTTGAAGCGGAGGCATTGCGGGGCAGTCATAGGAGATATAGGTATTGGAAGGGAGGGGAACGTACCGAAGCCCGAGCCCAGGAGGAGGACCTTAGAACCAGCGATTTCAGCGACCATCTTGATATTCAATTGGGATATAGATAGATGGGGAATTAGAGTGAGGAACTTGAACTTTCCCTGTGTGCTTGAGTCACCCCGTCACGTGGCCGGTATCGGCGCGGGGGTTTACTAATGCAGGACCGGACTAGATAAGAAATTCGAGAGACCTTTTATAGATAAAAGTGATGTTTTAACTATATAACAGTTGGATATGGTGTATCGAAAATAATGCTGTTAATGCTGCTGGGATATATGACAAGTCGAGAGTCACTCAAACACCAAACTCCGTTGAATGCGAGAAAGAATACAGGAAAGAGACAGAAAGAAGACAAAGAAAGGTTGGCTAGATAGCTTTCAGCTTGCTCTGTCGTAACACCACGGAGTCTAAATCCTCTTCGCTGGATTCTGCATTGTCACCGGCAAAATTGCCCTCGGCGTCCGGGTTTTTTCGGGACTTGGATATACGTCGCTGCCATCCAAGAAGCACTGGCAAGAAATGCCACAAGTCAAACTCGGGCCACAAAACGTCTAAGAAGACAATTTCTGTGTTTTCTTGGCACTGCCAAAGCATGAAGTCGCTCAACCGCTCCACGGCCGATGTCCGCACAAGGAGATCCAATGGTGGGGTGCCCTTGGTCAACATATGGTCATTGAGGGTTTGGCGCGAAATCGTTTCGGGGGACATGAAAGCCGGCTTATCACCAAGAGATCCATTCTTATCGTGGTGAAGAGTTGCAGAGGATGAGAAAGAGGAGCCGGATTCATAGACCCGATTAGAGCGATCGTTTCGCAGAATCGAATCATCCTCCTGAGAGGACTCCGCCGATGTAGACCCAGAGTCACTCTGGGAATCTAGTGGCCTAGACCCCTGGGTCTGGGCACGTATATTATGTCTGATATGGGATTCGGAGAAAGGGGTCCGAGGAACGCCGTTGGCTTGAAGGGGCGTACTGTAATCCTCTACAGTTGAACGGATAGCGGTGGTGATTTCGTCGCGGGAGGTGTAGGGGAAGCAGATGTTTAGCACGCAGTCGCCGTTGCGACTGGTGGACTCGACTGCCTTGTTGACGGCGGCCAGGACGTCGGGCTTGAGAAGATCGAGTCGGCCAAGAACGCGCACCTTGGCTCCATACCGGTCCAAAAGATCTCCGTGTTGCGCCATTTGTGACAGTTTTACCCTGGCCATATCCATCAGGGCATCCACCTCGAATTTTGAGCGCTTGAAATTCTCGATGCTGAAGGCGTAAATGGTGACGACTTTCACGCCGCTCTTGTAGCAGACCTCTAGAATCTAGAAGAAGGCAGAAATAAATTAGTATGGGCGAAATAAACCAGCCGAATGGTATTCATGACACCAAGCTGCCGGGGTCAGCTGGTTGGGGGAGGGGGAAGACCTACCCTTGCCAGTGCCTCAAAACCGAGATTGTGTCCCTCGACCGTCTCAATACCATGTGATCGGGCAAACCGGCGGTTTCCATCCATGACGAAAGCCACATGTTGAGGGATCGGGCCCTGGCGGAGTGCGCCAACTAGGAGCTCCTTGAGGTTCGAGATGGCGAACTCGATTGGCGGAGAGGCAAGGAACCAGTTCCGGAGTCGCGACAAATGCATTGAACCCGCCATGATGAGCACGTACTTGACTTGGCTCGCACAGCTCAGGGGGTTTGGGAGAATCGAAGCGAATTCGATCTGAGGAGGGAAAACTGGGCAGTAAAAGGATGTCAAGGCGGAAGGAGGTTCGTATAAGCGTGGGACGTGATGCAACGGGAGACGTGGTCAGTTATGCGGGCTAGACTAAGCCATTAACCCCCGTACAATTCCGCTTTGAGCGTATGGAAAGTTAAGGAGCAAACACGTTGAGGCGATGCCAGGCTGCACTATTTTCCTGCACTAATTTTACCAAAATTCTTGGCCCATATGTATTGTATTTTGATTACAATTTACAGCACTTGGCACCTAGCAAGGGTGGATGCAAAGCCTTAGATATGGATTTATTTTCAATTGCTTTTACAAGCACATTTAAAGTGAACTATCGTGTAGAAATTTACAAAGGAACACCTACTCAACAAAAGCGTTTTGATTGTGTTTTTTTTTTTTTTTTTTTTTTTTTCTGTGACTAGTAAGTATCCGTTGAACACTCCGCGCCACTGAAGTCCATGCCCAATAAAGTGATTTGCCCCGCAATTCCGGATCTTCGATTTATATTAAGCCTCAATTGTTTTAGATTACTTTAGCCTCGACGCTAATCTACTTTCCCGATAGACAATAGTAGTGGCGTTTTTGTTTGTTCATCCTATAGATAATAAAGCACTAGCAGGGCGAGCAGCTCTAACACACGACTTATCATCAACACAATATATATAGCTGCTACATCTTTGGCATCATTATATGGTGAGAAAGACCGGCCCCTACCTAAGCTTTGCAAACGAAGGTGATGGCATCGCGGGACTGGAAGTCATAACAAATGGTAATAGAGGCTTTTTCTAGATAATGGGTGACGGTCATTCCTCACGATCAACGAGCAGCAAATTGGCGAATGGAACCTTTTTTACTTAGTCATTGAAAATGATATGACCAGGATGCTATCATAATCTACTACATTGGACGACGAAGGTCAGAAAGGTAAAGCATAGTAGCAGACAACTTTATAGTCCCAATGTTGGTCACCGTATATCCCGGTAGGGATATCGGGTTTGGTTATAACCATCAAGCTTAATTTGCAATCTGTCATCGTGGCACAATGCTCGGCAGGTATGCAGTAGCCATCTGGCCCTAGAATTCCAATTGTATGTGTTTTGTAAGGTTTGTTAAGGTACTGGAGGCAGGTGGGAATGTATAGCTCAAAAGGAGAAACAAAACACAAGGGATATCTCATATATACACTAAGGAACAGGAAAGAGTCACAAGTCTCCGACTCCCAATATTGCCGCACAAGAAAGTACGTATCAGAATCAGACTTCAAACAGTAGCTGTCATAGCAGGTCATAGATCTTTTCGGGATTCATCGCCGCTAGACGGGGTTCTTGTTCCCGAACTAGCCATATCCCAGCTTCCATCTTCACTCCGGCGGCGTCGTCGTTCACCTCGCTCTCTCATAGCATCCCGGATCCGCGAGCTGACGTCCTCCAATGGGTCTTTGGCGGTCATGGGGCTGAGCGGTTTAAGGCCATGCCGAGAGCCAGGACGGGGTGCCGCGGAGCTGCTGCGGCTGCGGTTGCGGCTTGGCGGTCTTGTGGAGAAGAAGCCAATGTTGGCCAGGTTATGGAACGATTCATTTCGAGGCAGAGGCTCCGCACTGGGCGAGGTATGTTTCATTTCGGTCTCACCAACTTGTTTATTCACCTGCTCTTCATCGGCGGCACCCTCATAACTGACCTCACGGAACGGATCCGTGACGATCCGGGCAGCATCAAAGTCAGGGAATAGCTCCGGACCCATGGTGTTGATGGCATCCGTGACCTGCTGGGCAAGAGAAGCGCGCTTTTCTCGGAGTTTCACCAGTGTGTTGGCTGACGAAGGGTTCAAAGAAAGGACCAGTGGTCGAAGCGATTTGACAATATCCATACCCACCTCACCAATACGCAGGGCAGCGAAGGTAATGGTGGGGAAGAGAACCATGCCAATCATGACAACCAGCCAGAGGGGAACCCAGTCAGGAATTAAGCCCTGCACTCGGTTTCGATAGGTCCAGTAAGTGAATGCTGCAGAGTAGAATGCATAGACAGCCGGAGCAAATGCAAGTGCAATTAGAAGCTTCCAGGTTGCCATGACATCCCGGCCCTGAAGCTTGACAGTGGAAGCGGCCAAAGCTTCCTTTGACTTTTTGATCGAGAGATACTTGGTTGCAACAAAGACAGGGGCGAAAAGAAGCAAGCCAGGCAATGTTCCAATTGTCAGGAGGACCAATTTGCCCAAGCGATAGATCAACGTAGCAATGACCTGCAAAATAGAGAACTTGGCGTATGCAACCTGGTGATCTCGGATACCTAGGATGCGAAGCTGCTTGTTGTAATTCACGATAGATTTCCGGAGGTTGACAATGCGTGGGTCATCTTTGAAATGCGCGTATCCCTTTACGAGTCGACGGTTAAGCTCCACGACCATCGGAAGAGGAAGCTTCTTTCCCTTGGTGTTGTACAGACGACGTGCCGCTTGAATAACCTATGATTTGTTAGACTTTTTTCTCGAAATCACCAAAATAAACATGTCTTACCATTAGTGTTTCATAATCAGGGCTGGTGACCGTGACAGCGACGAGACTTTGGTAGATAATATCCAAGAGCGCGCCGACAGACTCACGACGTTCGCCTTTCTTGAATTGCTCTACCAGTTCCCGGGGGACTTCAATCGGCTTGCCAAACTCAATGACTGCACGAGAGCGGAACTTATGGGCATGGAAGTAGTTCATGCCAGTGGGCACAATCTTCAGACCACAATCCGGATTGTCCGCCAGAGTACCAAGAGCCATGAGAGCCACACCAGCTAAGAACAGTTAGTTAGCAGCGCATTGGCCAAAAAGTGACATATAGCTTACCTTTGAGGGGTAGTAACTCGGTACGGTCATGGCTTCCACCTTCAGGGAAGATTCCCACACAGCCGCCAGCATTCAATCTCCCAAAGACAGCTTCGTAGACAGCGGTTTGATCCACGTGTGGAGCAACCTTGAATTTGGTGCCCTCAAAAATCGAGGTTTTATCTGCCGAATCTCCTAAGACTTTACCATCTTTGCCGATATCCTGTCTTCCTGTAAGCTGGAACAATGCATCCCTATGCTTGAAAGGCTTCTTGAGGACGAGTTCCTCTGGTCCGCGGATTTCCGCAATAGCCGTGCTGTGTGAGGTTCCATTGATGGTTGGCAGCGCGATTGTACCCTCCACTTCAAAAGTCGGGTCTTCAAAGTTTGTTCCCACGCCTCGCAAAAGGGTCGGCTCGTTGACAGGATCGGGGAGGTAGATCGTGCCTTTTCCGGGTTTCAAGTTATCCATGGCGCGGGCCACCGGGAGCGTTCCAATACCCTTCGCAAGCAGTCCGATGAACTTGCGTCGGAAGGACTTCTCTGCGATCAGCCATGAGATCCGACGGTGCGCTTCGCTGCGAATGACGCGCATGAGGACGAGGGAATCAACGAACTGTAAGGAAGGGGCTTGGTTAGCCGCATGATCTGGGTCAAACTTCGGGGGCTATAGTGACATACCTGATTCGCATGAGGGGCAGCGACAATGATAATGGGACCGCGACGAGGAATTTTCCATGATCCTCGCGGGTGCACCTCGCGGAAGAAGAGGTCGATGAGCACAGAGAAGGACCAGAGCACCAGATCGTACAGCCACCCAATGAGGGGTGGAATTTTTGTCTGTTGCTTGCCCATAGTGCCGTTTTTAACCCGGTCAATGGTTCCAGGAGGCTCAAGTGGGCGTGATCAGTGGGAAGGTCACGGCGTGGACATGAAGTTGCAGGTGAGCTGCACGAGCTTGGACCCGCCGGAACCTGACGTCGGTAGAGTGAGCTTAGTTTTTTTTTCTTGGGCCCCACCAAGTAGTTATTTTGTTTATGCAGCGACGTTTACACCACACACAATAATGATGAGGAGAGTAAAATAGAAGAATACAGAAAAAAACTCAAGGACAAGAGTGGAGCGAAGAGGAAAAAGTTAGGGGGGGCACAAATAAACCTGATCAAATCCGGAAGGTTTGGGGATCCGGCTTTAGCGCGTTCGCTCCTCGGACGCTTCTAGAACAAGAATCCACTCACACGACTATAGGGACTTATCTAGGGTTTTATGCTGATTTGTGAGTTCTGTGCGCAACGGAACTTTCATTACCCAAAACATACGATACCCGTTGTGGACTGGGGCCAGTGGCCAATTTTATATTCTCATAGTCTCCACCAGGGCATACCAGGACTATGTTATCATATATGTGGGTACCCATTTATGGAAGAATCTTGACAAGGACACAAAAGTAATCATTGGGGGCCACAAAGCCCAACGGTTTATATGCATCTATAAATGTTGAGGAAGATCCGTCTAAGCCCGAGATGGAAATTTCCTGCGTTCAGGCGCGGGGATCTACGATAGAGCGGGGGAATGATGAGTATATCTGCAGCTGGTTGAGTTATCGGGCAAGTTAGGGTTTTTGGGGGGGGGGATCTAGCATATGATTTGTTCTCCCAAAAGAAATACAGTATATCACCTGGTATCAATCAATCAGAAAGGAAAGTCCGGACATAATACCGTGGAAGACCAGTCATCTTTGCAGAACTTCCCCGCTTGCCCCGCAGATGGATGATTTTCTCCCTTCCGCGACACCGGATAACCAAGGGTTTCAGACCCTGAAATCATCTCTTGGGCATAGAACCTGAAACCTCCTTCTGTGGATCTCCCCATCCTGACCTTCTTATCTTGCCTTCTCCGCATCTTCGCGCAATCAGTGCAGTGGAATGATCGCCTGCCAGAATGTCTATCAAGTATGTGCATGCTTATCCTTCCCCCTGCTGGGTACTCGAATCGCCGAGATACACTGATAAGCGGATGACAACAACTAACGGGGACTGTAGCTGGGTGATGCTTCATGACCAAGAAGGTTTCGTCCGCCTTCCCAACGAACGCTTGATATACACATCACCTCCGCGCACCACCCTCGCGCTAACGCCGCCATCCGGGTACAAGGGCCCGGAGGCGCTGTCTTTTCAGAGTAGCGCCGGCTGCATTCACCTTACCAACCAAAGGGTCTGTCATTCTTCCCCTTCTTCCGGGGTTCCCTTGTAGCTAAAGTACTGACCGGTGGTTGACCTAAACAGATAATCTACCTCCCTTCCCAAGCGCCTGACAACTTTCAATCCTTTTCGTCTCCTTTACTAAACGTCCGCGACTCTCACGTTTCCGCCCCATTTTTTGGTCCCAATGTCTGGACTGCACTCATAAAACCCGTCGCTGGAGGAGGCATCTCCTCATCTCTTCCAGCCGTCCAGATCAAGGTGACCTTCAAAGAAGGTGGCGCGTTCGATTTCCACACCAGCTTCGAACGGATCAGAGAACGACTAGAGCAGGTGGTGGAAAATTCAGGCGAGAGTGCTCGAGGACTACAGGGCGTGGATCTCGCTGGGGTGCATCTGGAGGAGCTGCCAGCTTACGAGGGCCCGGGTTCGAACAACACTAGCCAACCTGCTGCTCCTACCCAAACATCAAACCCACCAGCAAACAATCAACGAGCATCAGTCATTGGCCCTGAGCCTATGGAGCCTCCGCCAGGATATGAAGAAGTTCAACAACAGAGTGTAGCCGATGCCTTGGAGGAACGTTTGCGACGGGCCACATAATCCACTTGATTTAATCTGATCTGAGCATCGCGAGACATGAATAGCAAATTCGAGGACCATTCTTCAATTTTTGCTTTGAGTTCTGTTGATGCAAAGCCGGGAAACAAGCATGTATAATAAGACCTTCCGTTTTTAAGACTTGAGTGCGGTGAGGTTCATGCGCGGCATTTAGAGCGTGACCGTAATAGGTTGTTGCATTGGCTTAGCCTGGTAGTGATTTCGAAAATTAGCGATATAATGAAGAAAAGAAAGCGACATATCGAGTATTGCTTAACCGAATCCCATTGACATTGAGATGGTTCCGGAGTAATAAATCGTTGTCATAGTCAGCGAAAGCCAGCAGCCAATCACGTGCGGTACAATTGTGCTCAGCGCCGGGGCGTCCCGATTTTCCAGTCCGAGCTTGGAAAACCAACACTCAATCATCAACCCCTACCTTCAAATACCCACCATCTCTCCCGGTCCCTGTCCCCTCAATTGACAGTCACAATGGGTTTCGCCGACTTCTTCTCTGACGTCTACTCCTCCCTGGGCTTCACCGAGGCCCAGGCTGAGGCTCCCGCCGCCGACGTTGAGTCCTCCACCCCCCAGGACGAGCCCGCCGAGAAGACCGAGGAGACCACCGAAGAGTCATCCGAGGAGACCGAGTCCGCTGAGGAGACCCCCGCTGAGGAGTCCGAGGAAGCCTCCGAGGAGGAGCCCGAGGCTGAGGCTGAGGAGGAAGAGGAGGAGGAAGAAGAAGAGGAGGAAGAGGAGGAGGAGCCTGAGGACCTCAAGCCCAAGTTCGAGGAGGGTGAGTGGTTCCTGTTTTGATCCCATTGAGTCTACTGCATTTGCAATTGGGCTTGATACGGCGACCCTTGTGTCTTGGCTATATGTCAGCGGTCGGCTGGCTGTTTCGCATTGTTGCCCGAGGCATTCGGATTCATCCGCGTGTCCCGCAGGCTTCAATGGCATCGCAATTGCCTTCATGCCATCTCGACTCTCTTCTGTGTATTCGCAACTAATTTATCCTTCTTCCAGAGTGCGCCCACTCCGCCCAGTGCGCCCCCTACAAGCACCACTACGACGAGTGTGTCGAGCGCGTCACCCGCCAGGAGGAGGATGAGGACTTCAAGGGTCCCAAGGAGGACTGTGTTGAGGAGTGTAAGTTCTTGAAAGCACTGAAATGCTTCATGGAATTCGCCCTTGTTTGAATTCATGAGGGTGTATCCATCCGGATTCCCGGTGACTAACATAATTATTAGTCTTCCACCTCACCCACTGTGTCACCGCTTGCGCCGCCCCCAAGCTCTGGCGTGAGCTTAAGTAAACGGATCGCCGGGTACATTCTTTTGGCACGCGATTTCCCTCCATGTCTCATGTCAATGCTCTGTTGGTAATGACATGAACAATGCCACAGTGTCAAAAGCTAATCCTGTTTCTGTTTCTCTGATGATTGTCACTTCTATGCTCTGACGATCTGCCGACAATATCCTTGGTTTGAGAGCACGGGGTTACCGGAATGAAGGCTTTCATTTCGCGTTCTCCCCTGTACGCATATGGTGTTTCAAGGCAGGGAGGAAGAAACCAATGGGAAAAGAGAAAAAAAAAGCATAATAGATATCCTTTCTTTCTCTCTGCCTTGCATGTACAGATAGCTGGTCTTCCGCCTATTCGAACTGTGCTTGTGTTTTTATTTTCTGCTTTTAAGACGAATCTCATCTGTTCGGACGGACCTTATATAGTTCTCTTCTCCATGCTTTTGCTCCATAAAACCGGTATCTGTTAAACTTGGAGTTTCCCCCCAAACCGACGTAGTCCTCCCAGGGCTTCGGGCATTAGTTCTGGAGATGTGATCGGCACTTTAGCCATAGTAACAGGATCATTGACATGTCACCACCCACAATTGCATCGAGGAAATCGAAGTGGGGGCATTTCATCCTCGTTGGTTAGATCGTTTAAGTCTCCTAGTAGATTCGCTATCCAGTCATAGAGCGGGATATTTGCGTTGTGAATCTCTATCAAATTCTATCAAATTGCAGCTCGTGCTATCTGTTGCGCTCTGTAGCGTGTGATCGGGATATAATATCTTCTTCTTCAAGTCTTACACCTATATCATATTGGGTACTGTTGTGTGGTTGATCCGAGCTATCTATCATTGGCTTTTGCGGTCCAGTTATAAGCCTATTTCTTTTCATCGCAAAGAAGAAGCTTGATACACTGGCCAGAGCAGGCAGGCTGCATTATCTTCTAATTCGCTCAGACTTTTTCTGCCGAACGGTATCTGCTCACTTACGAGTGGTAAGAATAATGTGCGGAGTATAACAATGACCTCTCTGCCGGGGGGCTGATATAGGCTCGATGTAAAGTTGTAAGAGGCATGGAAACAGAGAAACAGAAACAGATTATCGCAACATTGAGCCAAATCAACGACCACAAAGTAGAGGCTACTCATACCGGTGATGGACTACAACCTGCTGCTCTAGTAAATGGGCAGTTGATGGAGCGCCGCTTCAATGTCTGGTCAGGAATCCTCCTCGCAATCTGTACCAGTGTCACTTGGGAAATTATTCGCGCTACCATGACTCCATCGCTACTGACCGGTGGAAGCTCCAGCATATCTGGGGCTTTGCTGCCTCGGCGATTCAGGCTTTGGCCATTGCACTGTCATAAGTGAATATGCCAGCATCATAACCACTGATGGGGGACAGTATCACTAGTTGCGGCGCTAGTCGCGCTAAAGCATGCCTGAGAATCTTCCTAGCTCGCCGGTTAGGCTACAATTTGAGGCTGTGACAGCCTTGTCTGGGATATTTCCAAGTGCTATGCAGATCCAGGTCTACTTGATTCTATATACCAATGTAGACTGCACTGAACGGACGCGATCTGTTATTTGCTTCACAAGGATCAACGGTCAACGCGAAACTCAAACGCTGGTGTTTAAAATTCGTCGCGATCATTAATAAAGCCTTCTGCTGTGCACGTCTACAGTTATATCGACCTGAAAAACGACATCGGTATTCTGGTATGACTTTGATAGAGTTTCCAATCTAAAGATACCAACCCCGTCGACGCCGGTCGCCGCAACTTGATTCTTGGCTAGACTGCGTATTTCGTATTAGGAGCTAATGAGTCTCAGCGTATCCTTGTCTAGTTGGGACATGTTATGATTATATGCGCGGAGGCGGCCGCGTAGCGTGAAACGCGGTACGTCATAGGGGGTATAGCGGCCGCAGTAAAAGATATAATGTTATCTTTAGCTGCGTGAATGCAAGATAGATCTTACCCTCTAGGAAAATAGGATCCTGCCTTTATATGGTACCACTCAGTAACACGGTAGATGATAGAAAACATAATGACCTGAAGATCAGTCTTAGATGTGGATAGAGGGAGCGCTAGTGGAGCAGGAGATTCCTTGATCGCGTCGAACTTCCTTCGCCTGCCACCATATCATTGTCGTTGCCGTCTGTCCACCTCCGCTACCCTTTCCTTTCCCCTGTATCAAACAATTGTGAAAGGCTTAGAGGGACGACAATTCTATTGTCCCACATGGCTTTATCTCGCGAAAATATGGCATCAACCGAGGCAAAGCCAATGGGATACGGATGGCGCTCGTCAAACTTCTTTATCCTGACTTGTATAACGCTAGCGTTATTTTCAGGTTTGTGCAAAGCAGCTCATACAGGCTTCAGAAGTGACATGCACTAATAAATTCCAGAAAATTTTCTATACAGTTTTATCGTCCCACTCCTACAATGCATGATCGAGGATCGTCTTCACCTCGATCCATCCAAGACTCAAGATATCACATCAGTCGCACTCTCGGTCCACGCTTTGGTGTGATTCGTATCTGGTCCAATAATTGGTCATTTGGCAGACAAATTTTCTTCACGAAAAGGTCCATTACTGCTTTCTTTAATGGGAGAGATCATAGGGACAATCATTGTCGCTGCTGCCACATCCTGTATGCTATCGCTTATTTTCTTTCTTTTCCCTCAATCTCCTTATCATAATTGTGGTGGAGTAAAACTAATAAGGCCTCTCCCCCAGTGCCAGTGCTTCTTTTCGGGCGTGTGGTGCAGGCCTTCGCCGGCAATGCAGCATGGATTATTGGGTATGCAACAATTGCGGACACCGTCGAGGCTGAGAATAGGTCACGAACTATCTCTACGATCTCCGTTTTCTTTATCTCTGGGATCTTGTTTGGTCCTATTGTATCGGGCACGCTAATAGGATTTGTTGGATACTGGCCGACCTGGCTTACAGCAGTTGCTCTCCTCGTCATTGATGCGATCATGCGGTGTCTCATGATTGAGAAACCCAAAAATGAGATAAAGGACGTTGAAAGCGCATCGGGACCTGGAACTAGCTCACCAGATGAGACGTCCAATCTTCTATCCGGACCTCCACCTACTCAGCTTGATCCAGAACGGATTTCACAGCAGAATGGCTCTACATCGCAGGCTGCTAAAAGCTTCTACAAGATTATTCTAAGTAATCCTCGCGCGCTTACTTCAATGGCCTGTCATGCAACCATCAGTCTCACCCTAGCCTGTTTCGACACTACCCTGCCTCTGCATGTCTCTCGAACCTTTGGCTGGGACCCGTTCCAGACAAGCTTGATGTTTGTACTCCTGACATTACCCACACTATTACTCTCCCCCATCACCGGCTCTATAAAAGACCGCTGGGGCACGAAAATCCCGTCTGGAATCGGATTCCTCGCTCATGCCCCTCTACTATGGCTCCTGGGCGCTGCCGGTCCCGAAGGTCTGCCGTTCCTGAGCTCAGAGCAAACGGACCAAAAGATCTACACAGTCACCGTTGTCAGTTTGGGTATTGTTCGAACGCTTGTCACTGGTTGTGGCACCATCGAGATGACGAGTAAGTATTCCTTGGTCAGCGAAGCCCTGCTATCTATCTTGTTCTATCCGTTTATATTCATGTGTTTTGTGCTAATACTTTCTCTTATCCACTAGACCTTGTGACCGAGCTGCAGGAAACGCAACCAGCAATCTTCGGTCCCAACGGTGGGTATTCACGGGCATTTTCCCTGACAAATATGAGCTGGACATTTAGCATGTTCATTGGACCAATTCTGTCGGGCACTATCACCGAAAAGATGGGGTATTATTACATGAATACCTGCCTTGGTAAGTGAAATATGTGGAGTCCCTCCATCGAATCAGAGCAAGTCTAACTGGTATTTGAACCATTGTAGCAACAATTTGTGCTGTGTGTGGTGTCCTGGCATTAGTATATTTCCAAATGAAGTGAATACAATGGTCAGCATTGAGTCGATTCACAGGGTGAGCGGCAGCTCTGGCGCTGCCTGCATATAATCAGCTGGCGGTTGGTCAGAGATGGGTAGGTGCTCCATGAGACTTAAAATGAATTGCGTTTTCTATCAATATGGGCCTGTGAGATTAGGGTTGTATATGACCAATGGTCACCCGCCCGACAACCCTGGTTCCGGTACGCCAAGGCCAGGTTGGTCATACTTATAACGAGTCGGAATGATCCTCGCCGAGCTTTGTCTTGCTTATCTTCATCACCTGCACATCGAGCTGCTTGGCCTCCCCCACATCGGCTCTGGTTCCAGTAGCTCAATGGTTTAGCGTGTTAGGATGATCCTCGCCGAGCTTCGTCTTGCGAGTCTCCATAATCTACACGTCGAGCTGCTCGGCCTCCTGTCAGCGGCCATTAAGCCAGTATACTATTGTCAACATACCTTTGCTATCACAAAGGTTTTCGTGCTCTTCACCTAGTAAGACCGCTTTTTGAATTCTTAATTTTTTGTCATTTCTCTTATATATACGATACTGCCACTTTGCCGCTTTGCCACGCATACCACGCACCTCAATCTATGGAGTAACGTGGCCTATTGTTATAGACACTCAGGTGATTTCCATCACTGCGATATTACGGAAATAGCGCCTGTGTTAAGGGGGAAAAAAGAGGTTTCCTGCCATCAACTGTAACGTTGGAGAATTAGATTTACTATGACAGCCCGCCAAAATGATGATATAATCAAAGGCCTGGATTTATGGTTCGGACTGGACCGACTTTAGATTTTGAAACTCCCACCACATTGACAATAAGGCTATGGTAGTTATTGCTTAGATCGATTTACCACCAACGACGGCTCTTACTGGATTTGCTTTGACGCCAACCAGACCACCTGTGAAATTATCTGGGAACAACGACAATAAGAAAGCATGGGACGTCCCTGACATCCACTACATCAGCGCAGCTGAACCTCAGGCCTGGGGACACGAGAAAGAAGGCTGGAGCTCCTAACAGAATCAAAATGGCCCCCAAAATGATTTTCCTGGTGGGTGCCCCGCTACCTGGCAATTTGGACTGGGATCACGACGAGCTTTTAAACGCACCAGTGCCCCCATTCCACGATGCGGACACCAATTCCAGAACCGAACATCAGGCATATATGAACCAGGACTCTATCAAATGGAGAGTTCTTCAGCCTCTGTCAACAGACACCGTGGATGATCACTATGCCTTCTACTGGGGACCCAAGGACCCAAACTTCCTAACATCCCATCAGCTCATCAATGCTGACAGCGTAACAAATGATGGGAATGATACGACTTTGTCTCAATTCTACGACCATTCATTTGCCATCCATGAAGCCTCAGAGATTTCTGGGTCAGAGTTACAAGAGGACCTGACACAGGAGTTGGACAGCATTGAGGCCGCTGATTCACCAAGCAAAGAATTACTTCTGTCACCACCCTTTCGTCTCAATGGCCCCTTGAGGGATTTGAAGGACATCCCTACGGCAAGAGATCTGCAGACTATTGTTCCACAGACAATATCAGTCAATTTAGTTGTCGGGGTCATTGCAGTTCATCCACCCCGCCGCGTGGTAACACGGCAGTGGAAGAAAGAACTCGATATCATTGAACTTGTGGTGGGTGACGAGACAAGAGCCGGGTTTGGCGTCAATTTCTGGCTGCCAGCTTCAGTACCAGCCGATCAGACGGCAGCCAAGGCCGAGAAAACCGATGGGCTTGGCCGGTCCCTGGCTCGGCTTCGACCTCAAGACATTGTTCTTTTGCGTACTGTGGGGCTCAGCTCGTTCCGGGATCAGGTTTACGGACAGAGCCTTCGTGGAGGAATGACCCAAGTCGACCTTTTGCACCGATCATCGACGGATGCGGGTGAGCTCGACAAGGTTCCAACCAATGTCCAGGGCGATCTGCCGCAGAAGGTTCGCAAGGTACGGGAATGGATCCTCCGATTTGTGGGGACGGATGGAGTAGGCGGTACTAGCCCAGGAATGCCCGAGACACAACGTGGCCGGCTACCCCCGGACACGCAGTAGCTCCATTGGTCAAAATAGCCTGGTTTTTAGGTGTTTATGAACACAGCTTCTATCATCGGGCCCCTGGATAGGTTGGATCAAAAAGAATCTACAGACCCATGACCGAACATGATATTGTTGAAAAATCCAAACATGACATATCAACCAAGATTCATTTTAAGTCCTTAATACGTACTATTCATAGACCCGATCATCTGGTGTAGAGAGAAAATAAGGGGCAGTTGTAAGATGAAGGACGGTCGTGGTGTGACGGATGGGGAGACTGGTCTCCGCGCGGCTCATGACCGCAACCGACCACTGATCTCGAATTCCCTTTCGAGACTATTTAGCCCAGGGGCGACATCGCCTGACCGGGTAAGGTTGGCGGGGCAGCTATTCAACAAGCCCCGATCCAGTTAAAAGGCGGCTTTGAACTGCGCCGCTCGGCGCGTCGATGGGCTGGACCCAGGGTACTAGTACCACCCGGGGAGGGGCTCATAGTAGAGTACGGAGCACTCTGAGTGATCTTTTCCCACCACGACAATCGCATTCATAAGAAACATAATTCAGAGTTTGAATCAGATGAGCACAGAACGTTGCAAAGCATGAATCAGCCGGAAATAGAAGTATTTTGAAGTCGAAGATGGTAACAGATATAAGAGGGTCCACCCCCTTTTTCACTGCAAACGTGTAGTCATCCAATCAGGTCCTCTCACGTGCCCCACCCCTCCCTCCTAATAAAAATAAATCCATCAACGGCCAGGTGTTCCCTAAATAATGTCCTTCTCCCCTTCGTGTTAAACCCTCTTGGCTTGTTTTTGTTGTTGATTGAATATCAACTACTCTTTCTTTGATCTAATCGTGTTTTCACCTTAACTTACTTACCCCACAATGAAGGGTATGTTATGCCCCTCCATACCACCCCTCATCCCGTCACTAACCAGCCCGCAGCGCTCATTCTTGTCGGAGGCTTCGGCACCCGTCTGCGTCCTTTGGTAAGTTGCCGTCGATCGTCCCAACATGCAATTGATATGACCCAATGCTCTACGGGGAAAGAATTGGAATTGGTGGGATCTCTACCCTCATCACAATGGCTAATTTGTATGCTTCCGCCTAGACTCTCACCCTCCCGAAGCCGCTGGTCGAGTTCGGCAACCGGCCCATGATCTTGCACCAGGTCGAGAGCTTGGCTGCTGCGGGTGTTACTGACATTGTCTTGGCCGTTAACTACCGCCCCGATGTTATGGTCGCCGCACTGAAGAAGTACGAGGAGCAATACGGTGTCAACATCGAGTTCTCCGTCGAGACCGAACCACTGGGCACGGCTGGCCCGCTCAAGCTGGCGGAGAGCATTCTGGGCAAGGATGACTCGCCTTTCTTCGTGTTGAACTCAGATGTTATCTGTGACTACCCCTTCAGAGAGCTTGCGGAGTTCCACAAGAAGCACGGTGACGAAGGTACCATTGTTGTCACCAAGGTCGATGAGCCCTCCAAGTACGGTGTCGTGGTTCACAAGCCTAACCACCCTTCGCGCATCGATCGTTTCGTCGAGAAGCCCGTCGAGTTCGTCGGTAACCGTATCAACGCTGGTATCTACATCCTGAACCCCAGCGTCCTCAAGCGCATTGAGCTGCGCCCCACATCCATTGAGCAGGAGACCTTCCCTGCCATCGTCAAGGACGGCCTGCTCCACTCTTATGACCTCGAGAGCTTCTGGATGGATGTTGGTCAGCCCAAGGACTTCCTCACTGGCACTTGCCTGTACCTCTCCTCCCTGACCAAGCGCGACCCCAAGAAGCTGGTCTCCACCTCCGAGCCTTACGTGCACGGTGGCAATGTCATGGTTGACCCCTCCGCGAAGATTGGAAACAACTGCCGCATTGGACCTAACGTAGTCATTGGACCCAACGTTGTCATTGGCGATGGTGTCCGTTTGCAGCGTTGCGTTATTATGGAGAACAGCAAGGTCAAGGACCACGCTTGGATCAAGTCCACCATTGTCGGCTGGAACAGCTCCGTTGGCCGCTGGGCTCGTCTGGAGAACGTGACAGTTCTGGGAGACGATGTTAGCATCGCCGATGAGGTGTATGTCAACGGTGGCTCCATTCTCCCCCACAAGAGCATCAAGCAAAACATTGATGGTAAGTTTATTGCTACAAACCGATTGATATCAGGTCCAAAGTTAACATTTACAACTAGTTCCTGCCATTATCATGTAATCCTCCTTCCTCCTCACGTCGATACGTCCTTTTTCACCTTTTCTCTCCTCCCGATACCTTTCCTCCCGTCTTGATGCATGGAACCGGAGTCGTTTTCTTCGTGATCTTCTCTTCTCTTGTCTTGATCCTCTTCGGTCCCAGTTTTCTTGCCTGTCACCCACGACGGTGCCGCCGCCCCGCTATGTGCTCGCGCTGCTTTTTTACCTTTCGTTCCCGAGCTTCGATGTATCCCAAACCTAGATGGCTGGATAATGCACGACCAGCGGCCCTTTTTGCAACAATTACCACTTTTAGTCTCTTCTCCTGTTTTTTCTTGTGATGTGTGCGGGCATTAAAAGCCTACAATTACAACCCTGCTCTTTTTGCGCTTCTGCCATTTTGATTTTGCGGGCAAATAAATCATGCAATATCTGTTTTAATGATATCATGGGCGTGGGGCGGGTACTGTTGATGTAAATAATTGGGAGGCGGAATACAAAGATGCAATTCAATTGACTTTGGTAAACATGCGCAAAGAAGAATGTAGAGAGGACCAGCCATGGGATGCCTAATACCTACCTAGCCTAGCTAGCTACGTCTGTAAGAGAAGAGTGAACTAAAGTAAATGAATCTTGCTCCTATGCAGCCTCCAATTGAGCCTCCGGTCGCGAATTATATGCAGCGTTCAAAGTTATAAATATAGATTGATTGTATATGTGATTAAATTATAATGCAGTTATGCCAGCTCTTGACGACCTCCGGGGTTTGGTGTGCCACGGACCACATGCACAAAGTAGTATACAAGACAGACGAACCTCAAAGGGAATAAAGTTACAGTGTATATCCTCTTGCTCACTGATCATGCTGCGTCTTCTCAGCCTCATCCAGGATCGCATCCCACTGGATTCTCAACTCCTCCATCTCCTTCCAACACTGACGCCCAAGCTGCTCAAAATTCTCCTTCTGCTCCGCGGTAAGATCGGTAGCTCCTCGTTTTCGAAGTCTTTGTCGATCAGCCTCGACAGCAGCAGCACCAACAACTCCACCATAACCCCAACCGTCGATTTCTGTGCAGATTACACTTCCAACACCACTTCGCGAAGCAGACGAGCCCCATTTCGGCTTTCCACCACCAGCCTGGCGGTATGGCTCCTCAGCAGCATCAAGTGCAGCTTTAGATGACAGAGCAAGGAAAACGGGGGAGCTAGCGCCAAGATAGGTGGACATGGTGTGCCATGGAGATCCTAGCATCCGCGCGGCCCAAAATGCAATCACCATCGCCCAGATAAGGGGTAGGGCAAGCGGGACGATAGCTGTAGCGCAGATACCAGGGTGGGCAACATGTATCGTAGGCGCAGCAGACTCTTCCTTGATGCCCTTGTTGGCACCATCAGAGCCCAAGAAACTATCCACCGCCCACGGTGCCGTGCTAGGCAAATCAGAGGTCAGAGCCAAAATATCCGTTAGCGCCTTAGAAGACTCATAAGGCTTAGCATTGCGCAATCCCTGGATATCTTGAACATCGAAAGACTTGATCGTCGCCTCGATACTGCTCACCCAGACCACACGTCCAGGCCCATCTGGCGCCTTTGCGCGCTTCAGCAGCGGCGCCACATTATGCGCAAGCATATAGTGCCCAAATACATTGGCGCAGAACACTGAGCCCAGTGCGGGTTCCTGCAGCTCCTTGCTCGAGGTCTGTTTGTCCGTCAACACGCCCACGGGCGAGAGCTTGTATGTGGGCCATGTCACTTGGTATATGAGGTCGGTGCAGACACCCCAGACCGCGGCGGGCCAGTCGAGACCAGACCAGCCGCCAATGCCGGCGTTCAGGATGATAGCATCGAGTTTAGGGAAGGTGGAATTGACTCTGCGGGAGCAGGCGCGGACGGAAATAAGGGAGCCGAGGTCGACACTTTCGGGGAGGAAGCGCACGCGCGAGAAGTCCGCGGAGGAGGGGGCAATTTTGCGGAGGTCGGCTTCAAGGCGGCGGGTTGTGTCTTGAGCTTTGCGAGCGCTGCGGGTTGTAAAGATGATGTTTATGCATGCGGATTGTGGACGGGTTTTTAGGAAGTCATTGGCAAGGCGACAGCAAATTGAGTATCCTAGGCCGCTAGCAAGAGTGATATAGTTAGCTGATTGTCCCTCCTTTTTTTTTCTTGTTTAGAAGGGTTGATATAAGATTTGGTTGGGCCAATTGGGGTAATTGGTACCTATTTGCGCCTGTCACCAGGACATATGTGTCTTCCGGGTTATGGAAAGCCTTGTTTTCACTCATGTTCTTCTTTTTGCAGGGATTATGGTGTTGGTGGATTCGAGATAGTCGCGATGGTTTGCGGCAGGAACAGTGTCATGTGATTGAAATTGATTATCTGCGCTCAAGTTGACCAATGCGAGAAAAATATGAGATTCACAGGTATTGGTGAATTATAGACTCTCAATTCCAAATTGACCGGAATTTATGTAAAAAGTGTCTGGATGTGCAACGTCGCATTGTTGGTTGTGATACAGATTCGATACACGTGATGTTCACTTATCCGATAATCAAGACGCGATTCCAATACAGTCAAGCTACGGCCAGCTCATCTTGCCACCAAATGCTGTGCACTGCGCACAAAATGCGCGGCTAGCCATGACCCCGAAACTGGAGCGCGTTCTCAACACAAGCTTCTTCTGCTTCATCGCCCTCATCCTTTTCTGTCTGATACTCCTCACCCCGGCAGACGCCATCTACCAATGCTGGGAGACCAACCAGCTCACCGATATCTTCTTCATAACCGGCGCCTATGTCCTTACCTTTATTTTTGCCGTCCTCATCTACTCGACCCGAATATACACAAACAGAAGTACCTTGGCCGGTATCCCGAAAGCATGGATCCCCGTGGAGAAGGACGACGTCAGCAAGAGCGTCCGCCGCATGGTGAAAGAGGGACTTGCTCGTAGCGCAGTTGTCGCATACCAAGCTCGACCGCGAGATACCTCAGGAGAAGGAGACAGCTTTCAGAATTACGAGCCTCTTCTGATCGACCCCAAGCGGCCGCCATGGGGCCGCGTGGAGCACCCCGGCTGGTCGTCGCCCGCTTCACCTGACTTGCCGGACTTGCCCTACCGAACAGTTATTCAGGAATTACCCAACCTAATCGAAGCAAAAGCAGTATCACTGGCGCCTTCCGATACTCTCTCTGCTGCACCAGATGCCTTTGGTCCGGTCGGCGACCTGGGCCCTCAGTATCTACCAGATATGCGTGTAGTGGAAGAGCTACGGCGACCGGCTTCTATGGGATTACGGCAATATATCCGCCATCTCACGTCCCTGGGAGCTATTGAACCACCGGAACTCGGCCCAGATTTCCTAGCACTTTACGAACGGGCCCGTTTTTCCTCCCACCAGCTCCGCGAGTCCGAGTTTCGTGACTTGATGCACTTGTTTGCGGAAATTCTTAGAGGCATGACATCCCTTGCTACTCCTATCGTGGATGAAATCCGCGACAGCGCAAGCTATCGCCGTGCAGATAGCGAGTCAATGATTGGGCCTTCGGACGAGGAGGGGGAGACGGATACAGTGGACCATTACGGGTACGATGGTACATTCACATCAATGCGGAGTAACAGCCTCCGGCCGTCTAATACCTCGACTTGGGAGACTCAATCGGGGTACGATACTGCGCCAGGGGTACAGAGTCCATACTCTGGGGTGTCACAGGAGAGCGGGTCTTATCTGGGGCGGGGACTCCGCACGCCGTCGACTCGATCACTGCGACGTTTGCCCTCCGGACAATCCGGTAGTTCTGGAGGAAGTGTGATTCGGCTGTCGCAGCCACAGGATCGGGGCAATTTACCGTATACAATCACCTATGCTGGTCGTAGGGACATTTGAATCATAGGCCCACCTCCACCTCCACTTTCATTTCGCTTCTACCCATTAGAAGATGTACATTAGTTATAGATCGGATCAAAATACCCTATCGGCAACAGTGGGGGCTTAGTCAGGCGGAAGTAATGCCGAGCTTCTTGGCGGGAATGCAAAATGATTGATAAGATCACCTCAATTTTGGGCATTACGCGTCATAGTAGAGAGAAAAAGAACAGTTTGATACCAGTCAATCGCTAATTTTGGATCTTCTGTATCATTAAACTCTACGGGAGCACGCAAAATAACCAGCCAGCATGCATCTCTTCCGCCGAGGCACGTCCTCGCTTTTCAACTCCTCCAACGTCTCTCTCGCTTCCTCTAAGACAGACGCCACCACCGATGCTGTTGGTGACAATGCCCTTGCGGCTGAAGGATTCCGAACCATTTCAGAGTCAGACAAGCTGTTTTCCAAGGCCGACCCAGCTGTTGACGGCGAGGACTGTCTGCACGATTGCGCGACATGTACCGTCAAATACCCCGCGAAATTTGACGTCGACATGGAAGACGAGCTATATGGCCAGGTGAAAGGGTGGGCAACACACATGCTTGTTGCAACCGGGAAGTCAGATTGGGTGCGCGACGTTGCAGACGAGACAGGCAGTGTCATGGAAGCAATTGAGAAGGGAGGAGTTGAGCCTAGCAATGGCGTAAGAACACACTTCAAGAACACAATCATATACTGCTCAAAGTACTCACATATCTTTAATCTCAGCGCCTCAAGCTTTCTGCCTCCAACATGCCCGTCCCAGACGAATACCATATGCACGAACAAGGGAAGCAGCCCACAAACGTCCTCATACTGCCTAGCTTCACCATTGTCGAGAATGTCACACCGCAGCTGGCCCCAGATCTGATCGAACACTTCGTGAACAACTCCGCAACAACTACAACACCGCTCGGTGCGTTACCCGCAGCACCTGCAGACCAAAAGGGCAGCTCTGAAGAGCAGTCATCCGACTCCATCCCTCACCCTTCCAACACATCTATTACCTCCCCTCTGCGCTCCCGCCCATGCCCTCACGCCGCTGTCATTCTACTCTGCTCGCAGCGTACTCGCGACGCCCGCTGTGGACAATCCGCACCACTGCTCCGCCGCGAATTCGAGAGGCACTTGCGGCCATTGGGACTATATCGCGACATGGACGATACACGCCCCGGTGGTGTGGGAATCTATTTCATTAGCCATGTTGGTGGACACAAGTACTCTGCCAATGTTATAGTGTACCGGCGCCGAAACTTTGATTGGTATAAGACAGAGGGCGCAGAGGCCGAAAATAATGAGCAGGAAGGTGCTGCACAAGGTATCTGGCTGGCTCGGGTCCGGCCAGAGGAGTGTGAGAATGTCATCCGGTATACTGTTTTGCAGGGTAAGGTGTTGAAGCCTGCCCAGCAGTTGCGAGCTGGATTTGATCGGGAGCGCGGCTTGACGAGTTGGTAAAATCTTTGGAGATATCTCCTGCATTTCGCATTCTTGGATACATAGATCTCAAATTGACAGCATTGGCCATTTATTCATTTCGTTCGGAACCCGCAGTCTCACAATTCAACCTTGACTGCTTAGCTTTTTTTTTCTTTGTCCATCTTTCATCTTGCTCTTTGCAAGACAATCAACCTCGTGGTTGAATATCTCCGGACAAACCATACCTAACGAAGGCGCAAGGCGTATGCAAGCCACAGCTCATTGTCACTAAAACCGACGGTTCGTGTCGAGGTCAAGCTAAATCCCGCCTGATTTCTAATAATGCCCGAGATGAAGTCACAATAGGCACGGGAAATATTCCCTGGCGCAAGATGAGCCGATGACTTGATCATATCAAGACGCACCATATCACCAAGGATGTTTTCACTTGTAGTGTCCCAAGTACCATCCCGCCATCCAAAGTATCTCTACTTCCGAAAAATGACTTGAAACGAAAAATAAAAATACAAAATAAATCCCGATAACATGAAGGCGAACAATCCCGGCGAACAATCCCGCCCCCCTTCATATCTACAACAGTCCCTTCCCGTCTCACATCCGCATATCCTACCTAGAGCAGACATACCCCGTTATACAATAGTACGAAGTATCCACCACACATGTGGTATGATACGATGCCTTCCCTAACTCCCCGCCATTCCATTCCATTTGAAACTGAGGCGTGCATGCGTACCCGACTGCCGAGCCGGCATTGCAGCCACGAGAAATGTGCCATAACAACGTCACCGTAGCTTGAACAAGAAAATATCGCATCGAAACCGTTTCTCGCCGGATGCTTACATAGCATAGACCGAAATATCCGCGCTAGTTCCGATTTCATATGCAAATCAGATGACTGACCCTGGACGCAAGGGAGCCGAGCCCCCGAGGCCAAGCGAGTCTCAGCCCCAGGCTAGATCAAAGTTGGGCGCCCCATGACTTTGAAGGGTTGTCGAATTCAAATCATGACAGGGATGCGAGTCCCCCACCTTCTTGGCGCGATGTGGTGAACGCTGGTTGCACAGGAACTAGTTTCCCCCCTGTCGCCACTACCAATAGCCTTATCGACGGGATTAGGGAATATCGGGATTCGCAAGGATTCTTGGCTATGCCGATCAGACGTCCCCTCAACCCGCTTTTTTGGGTTTTCTGGAAACATGATCGGTAAGATCGCGGACTTGTTGACTGTTGCGGCAAAACGCTCTCGGTGTCGGTAAGGGATGGTCAAGGGGCAAGGGGGGTTTGGATTTCAGAATCGTCAGTGGCGTTTTTTTGTGTGTTTTTTGCTTTTTTTTGGGGGCTTTTTTGTTGCTGATAGGAAGTATTATCCTACGACTATTGCAATTGGAATCGGTAGATACGGATCATCATTCAAAACAAGATTGATTCATTGAATACTGCTATTCTATTTGCTCTTCTCTTATTTCATCTTTTGTTTATTTTTCAGCCCCAAAGCTCTCGCTGATCTGACCGGAGACTTTCCGTATCGCGCTAAATGGCGCCGGCGCACCTGATTCGGAGCTCGCTTCCGATGGGACACTGTGCTCCTGACCGACTCTTTGCAATCGGCACAAGAGCCGCTCGAATGGCTTGAGAAGGTTTTTAAGTGGACAAAGGCGTCCAGTTGTGGATATACTCGCTATTTGCACATGTGTGCTTGCATTGTGCAATGTGACCAGCTACTTAGATACGAGATGCTTAAAAACATGACGACTGTGGTTGGACTGTTGGATCCGTTCCAATCTAAACTGCTCTCGGGGATTATCATTTGACTCATTTTCCTTTCGGGCTTTGTATGCCAGATGACGAGGGTTATATCCGATGATACTGTAGCCGTTTCACGTGGCAGTGAAGTTAAGCATTGCGGGTATACGTGCACGGCCATGGAACACTCGATCTCCACCTTGACCTGCCGAGCCGATAGAATACGATGGCCCATTGCATCATTTTCAAATGTCATTAAAATGCGGGGTAGCTTGTAGCTAAAGTGGCAATGGGAGAGTTAAATCGAAATACAATGCAAAAGTTTCATGCAGGATTTCGTCACAATAAGATTACACGCGTCTCCGATGTGATGGAGTGAGCACAATCCGGTGTAGATATAATATCCGAGAACCTGGATAAATGACCCGGAAGTTCTTATCTTGGGGCCTAAAGATCAGTTCCACAGCGAATAAGATAAGTCACCCGAGACGTTCGATCCGATGAACCGGTTCCTGGGCACATAGTAACCGACAATGGTAGCGGACCTGATAGCGGACAACCTCAACAGGGGCCGAAGTAATAAGTCAGGTTTTCCTTGATTTGATAGAACTTTACCTCGTATACCTAGATAGATCCAATGTTGGATTTTGAAGCCTGTGCCAGTCATTGGCGGAAATTTTGGCCGTAACTAGTCTGAATGCAAATAAAGCCCCCAAAAGTCTGGGCAAAAAGCAAAAATAACCGAAAGGTTCTAACATGTGTACCAGAAGAAGGGGAAAAGGGAAGATAGGAGAAAAGGAAGGGAGGAAAGGGCCCACTTGTCGCGTGTTTTTGGATTTATCAGGCTTTTTAGATGACCTTTGCAGCATGCATGTAGCATGTACGTATGTGTGCCCCCCCTGTGGACGGATTTACATGAACCCAGAGAACCACCCGCTTGCGTGAATGGCGGAGGTTGATACTATCTGGACGATTTTTTCCGATTGAGGTAACATTTGTAGATTAGCAGGTGCTGAGAATGTGATGCTTGTTACAGCTGCAGATAGCCAGTGGACATACATCGCGTAGGCAATAACGTTTGCCATTGGCTATGGATGGAGTTGTCGATAGCTGAGAGCCAGTCAGAATCACAACGGAAATCAAATCCATCTGGCCCTTGGAAGTTATGCTAAGGCATGAAAAAAAGAAAGAAAAAGACGAGACGATCAATTACGATCCATGGCTTGCCGATCTCCTGGACGCTAGACGCCTCCTTGGTGCCCTAGTTCGACACGGAGGAGTCAGTTCAATACTTTGGTGGCTTTGGGTTTGCACTCGGTCCCCCCTGGGCAGCCTGATGCGTTTTATGAACTAATAGGCTTCTAGATCCAGAAGATCCCTGAGATTTCAAGTGGAGCCCCACGTTGAGAAGCATAAGCCCTGCTTCTATATGGTCAAAAGATCCCGGGTTCCATCTGGAGTGCAGATCGACACTTTTCGTGTTAACGGTTACACCGTTGATATTGATCTACCGAGGCCAATCGATCTGTCTTGTGAAATATGCAATGTTTACTCCGTACAATCCCCGACCTTCCGGATTCATCATCCGGAGTCGCCACCGACACGTCTTTAAGGAATTAGATTGTCAAACGGAAAGTCAAGATACATTCCCATGCACGAATCTTTCTGCCTTGGAAAAAGGTTGCGGGATAAAAACAATAGAAAAAGAAAAATGCAAAGGATCGACCCGTGTCTGATGAAAGATAAAAGGAAAGAAAAACAAGTATTCGGAAGCATGGGGGTATACTAGTCGAGACGGTGAAGGATCGCTCCACCAATTCGATTCGAAAAGGGACTCGCAGGTGTCATCGCACCTAGAAAGTCTATCAGACACTAAATCACTCATCTACTAGTGCCGGCAGCTAGGCAGATCTGAAGGGTTATCCTTTGAACATGCCAGATCCCTTTATTCTCGAGTCATGTCCATTAAAGTTCTCAATCAGCCTTTGTCCCCGGATTACCAGTCTGAGTGAAGATCATCCTATATAATCGCTTCCGCAATGATAGGTCTTAATTTCTCAATTAAGTAAATTAAGTAGCGAGGAAATGCCATTCCAGTTTAACCTTAAAATGACTCGGTATGCCTTCTACATAGACCTGATACGGGTCGAACCAGGTTTCCCGTGTTGAGCTGCAGCTAGAACGCCGCGTCATGTCCATCATCCCTTGCTGGAGACGATCTCCACTGGACATGATATCTGTAATATTTTCCCGAATTTCGACCGTTTTGTTTTCGTTTCTAGCGGGGTACAACGCGGAGTATTAACGGGGGAATGTGGCCCCGAGGTTTGTGAGACCCCCTCTCCGCTTCTGTTCACCATATGGTATACGAGGTTTTTGATTTCTTTTGTGATCGTCAATGTTGAGCCAAGCCTTACGGAGAAGCTCGGGCGCGGTTTATAGAGCAGGGGTCGTTGCCTTAATTTGACATTGATAATCCAGAGCGCCACCGAGGTTGATAGGTTGGTGGCTTATGTTAAAATCGCGAGATGCTGAGACAATGATATCATAATTTCTAGGCATCCCAAGAGTTGGGGTCATGTATGCTGTAGGTTTTGTTGCATTTAGTTACATAATTTAGTCTTAACTCTGGGGACATCGTCAGTCACTAGATGATCGATGGAGTTAGACAAAGAGCTGGGGAAAATAGATCCAGACCCTTTTCTGGTTCACCGGGCTACAGAGGTTCTCCGCGGGGATAGATTCCGTTCCCAGTCACTACCACTTGCCTAATATACTTAGTGATTTTTTCCCCATTTGTTTTCCTTTTTTCTCATGACTTTGTTCTTTGTTTCCGTGTCGCTATCCAAAGTGCCGGGAATTACGAATCAGGGGGCGCAGTTTCAAAATCAACCTCAGGCTGTCTAACTTTATTCTCAATGAAAATACATTACGGGTGATACTCCACCTCGTATCCCCACGCACCCGACTAGGCTAGCATCTCTTGTCATCCGGGTTTCCATCAAAGTGGGTCTTGAGGCCTGGAACCGGGTTTGTTGAGTGTTAGGGGCAGTGGGGTTTACTAGGAATTTCTTTTTTTTTTTTTTTTTTTTACCAAGGCAATCGCAATTTCAAAGTACTTAGGTTCGGTTGCCAACCTAACCTTTGCCAGAGCCAGGGGACCTATCAGCGGCAGCAGCTAAAAATATTTGGCCCCTCTTGTACTCTAACTAGTATATATTACACAGTTCCGACAGGTGGTACCCCCTATTACAGTCGCATCCTTGACAGGCGGGGCTCGGTGTAATTCGGTATTCAGGTTACTTGGTAAAAGCTCCCGGTGTTTTAAGAGTTAAGGCTGGGTGTCCGAAGAGCCTGGAGAAAAGAATCAATACGCTCAAATGAGTAAGATGAAATAAAATCAGCGCGGAAATACATGGATTATGGGGTACATCTACATTGTATGATACCAAGGTACCAGTTGATGTACATGTACAGCCAGATTAAAAAGAAAATCAGTAAAATTGTAAAATCAGTAAAATAAAATGTAATAAATCCATTTTCGCAAAAACCCCCCATTTTTTAATAATCCGTAATCAGAACATAATAATACCATCTATGAAATGAATAATAAAATCACCTTGTACGGTCCCGCGCGCCGTTATTTCCTTTCCCAGCTCTCTCTCTTGAAGGTTCATAGTTAATGAGAGTCCCCTTCCTTCTTCTTTTAATCCCCTCTTTCCTTGAACTCCCTCTACCCACCTCCACCCCCGCCCCACCCCTCATTTTGACTCTCTATATTAAAGCTCTATTATGCCCCGGGCTCGCCTAAGCACCCCGGCTTCGATTCATCCGGCTTGACCAGGACTATCCCGGATTCCTCTTTTGCGCGCATGCGCTGACGTTCTTCCCTTCTCCCGTTTCTTCTTTCCTTATCCCCACTGGCATCACGACCCGCTTCCCCCGCAACCGTGAAAGTCGATCATCGACAACATGGCTCCAGGTGGACGCGATTTTAACTGCTCATGGGAGCATTGTGGCAAGGTATGTGATATTCGTAACATACCCTTTTGGGAGTCTTTTGCCTTATCGGGTCATCGCCAAAATCCCAATACTAACATGTTCTAGTCCTTTAATCGCAAGTCTGATCTCTGTCGCCATTATCGCATCCACACCAATGAGCGGCCATATCATTGCACAGTGAAGGATTGCAATAAGAGCTTCATCCAGCGCAGTGCCTTGACCGTGCATTCGCGAACTCATACAGGCGAAAAACCGCATGTTTCTGACCATGATGGGTGCCAAAAGGCCTTCTCAGATGTAAACAAACACAACTTCCAGCATCAGCTTGAAATACGTTTTGCTAACATATAGTACAGTCTTCGAGTTTGGCTCGGCACCGAAGAATTCACACTGGCAAGCGACCTTATATCTGCCAGGAACCAACTTGCGAACGGAGGTAAGACCTTACGATCCGCGTCACTTCCCATCAACAAGCTCACATTTTGTAGTTTCTGTCGCAAAACCACCCTCACCAAGCACCAACATCGCTCTCATCCTCCAGGCTCCATGACTCGACCATCATCGGAAGATGCGAACTCGGAGCATTCATACCATCAGCACCAGCCTCCCGTGTCGGTCTCGATCCCAAACCCGAATGACCAGTACCTACTCGCTCAGCAGCCTTATTACCCGAATTCGGCGACGCCAAATCACGAGTTCTACTCGCCGCCCAGCGTTCAAATGGGCTCGGTACCCCATGCAGTCCACGATGGTGCGCATCCGATTGTCACACAGAATGTCCCCGTCACATCACCGATAAATATGCCGCATGCTCCACCGCAAGCGCCTCCACCACACCCTCATCCGCAGGCGCACCCGCACCCGCAACACCAGCAGTATCTGCAAATGATGCAGCAGCGCTATGACCCCACGCCGCGCACGAACTATCTTCCACCCGAATACCACCAGCCGCCATACCAGGGCCATCAGCTACCAGAGGGGCAACCAATGATGGTGGGATACCATCCAAATTTCCCGTACAAAACCCCTACCCGGATTCTGAATCAACCGGAGGGGACTGACTGGGCTTTTCTGGGAGTAGGCTAAGAGGAAACTCGGCGTAGAGTTTCTTCCTTTGGAGAGAATCCTGTGCGATTGATGCCCGTGACGATTTTTCTATATCCCCGATTCCCCTCACCTCGAGAACCCGGTGACTTCGCATACCTGTTGTATTCTTGTTTTTTGTTTTGGGTTGTCTGTGGATTGGTTTACCAGGCTACTCTACTTTTGGGCGCTTCTGATGGATTCCCCTTATCATTCTTGGTATGTTGTTTCTTTTAATTCCCGACTTTCCCGTCTCATACAAAGGAAGAGGATTGGCGTTGTTTCATTTCTATTTTCCATTCATTCGTCCTCTTCTTTTGCATGCGTGATTTTTTTGATACCTGGCATGAGATATGTTTGAGATTCTTTTCATTATATTTATCGTTTTATCTACGAAGTACGAAGAATCTTATTATCAACTCTACTCGAGTGAATTTGAAATAGAATCGTTCTCATGGAAATCCGCACTAAGGTACGGGGGCCGCGATAAGGGAACCGAATCACCGACTTTCGATTCTCCGGTAAACCTGGAAACCAAGTTTCGGTGCCACTCTAACTACAAAGAGAAGCGCAAGTACTCTAAATGAGAATGCCCCTGGTTGGCCACCTCGGAAAAATTGGCGCTGCCACTATTCAAAAGTCGGAGCTGAGCTGAAAACCGTTCTATTCACTACATACGTAGGTGGAGCAGCCAATCCCGGACACAGACCAATGAAATCAACAAGAAAACCAACCCGATAGCGAAATGAATACTCCACCCGTAACCATTCTCTATACTCCTTACTCCTAATTCCTTAGTTCCCCCTTGGAACTTGATCCTATCATGAGTCATTTACAATAAAAAACCTAAGGATATGCCCCCGATAGGTCTACGATCCGAAAAAATGCATGGCTTGCATGACTCGCGGCTGGTCGCCGTTCATCTTTATTCCCTACCTTAGTTAAGGCTGGAGATTTCACCGCAGTTTTCCGCCTTAAGTTTACCCCCTCAGAACATCATGGCCAGGTGGGCCAAGCGCTGATTCCATCCCGATAGGCTTGCCTGATTTCAAGAGCGAATACGAACGAGGACTTGCGGCGAGATGGTTCTATAAATGGACGGTCATACGGACTCTATACGCGCAATAGTTACATCGCGGATGGATTATAAATGCTGAGACAAAAAAAGAAGAATTTTAGAAGCGCTCTAGAAGAGAAAGAAGAAGGTAATCATCAGGATTTTCGTGATTAATCATTTCGAATCACTCTGACTGGATCGCCACTGCGCGGACGATTACCGGATCGACGATACATTCCTCTAATAAGGTACCAGTACTACAGTGCAGGAATCATAAGATGTTAGAAGTATACATATGAGCCTGATAACTACAGTACTTAGTCGAAGCATGGGTATAAGCAATTCCAAATCCAAGACAAAGCCTAGTAATCAAATATTACCTCATCAAAATAACCCCAAGCCACCAACCTCGCACCTACAACCTTGTGAGACACGAACAGCGCCCCCAACATGGATAAGCGAAGACGTCAAAAGTCTAAGTCCAGCGGCAACGAAATTAGCGAGTAGAACTCTCCCGTCAAACCCAACACAGTGGAAGAACGAGCAACACAAACACAAAAACGTCTAGGGAGGGGGAAAACCTTGCGATTCAGTGTTAGCTGAGACAGGGCCAAATGAACGACAAGGTTTACGTCGATGCATAACGATTGGGGACAATACGCCGCAAGAGCTGCGAGGCTGTCACCGCTTACTCTGGTCGGACTGTCATTCGAGGGGGGATGTGAGAATCCGGTTTTGGGGCTTTGGTGCCCAGTCGCTTCGCTTCATCGTGTTTGATTTGTATATCCACGCAAACTCGAACTCGAACGAACTGGTTGATATTCTGATCGTGGTAGCGTGGTCTCCAGGTGGCTTTTGATTTTCCTTTGACTGTTTGTGCTTATGACAGACTAGCTCTTACAGTATGGGCTGTTACTTGCGTATCATGTCTGTGTATAGCATAGGTGATGTGATTGGGTGTGCTTTAGGTTTATTTTCCGCCCCGAATACAGTACAATCCAACAGATGGATCACACGCAGGTGGACTGGAAGTATGAAACTGTGAACATCTGATGCACGATAAAATGTGTACAAGTGCGGAGATGTTGAACTTTCTGGTGGACCCCTGTTTCTCATCCATGGATCGACCATTATTATTTGTTACATACGATTTAATTAATTGTAGATCCACTAGACATACTCGGGAGGGCCTCCATCCACTGAATTGCGCAGATCACACTTGACACTTTTAGCAGGGGTGGGATGCGTGGGATGAAAACAAGAAAGATTAAAAATCAAATTTAAAAACACGTGAAAGCTCTGTACAGATAGCTACGGGCAAGAGTCTATAGACCGATCCAGTCCAAGCCAAGACTAGACCGGACAGGTCATCCCGGGGCCGGAAAACCGGCCAGAGAAAACAAGGGGGGTAGGAAAATCAAACTAAAACTAGGGCATTGGATTGGAGAATGAAGAAGCTAGTCGATACTAGCACAAAACCACAAATTAAATGCTGTGTACTCCGGTAGAACCGGATGACACGGCGCGACTGTATATGTGGCGGCTCTGGCTTTTTGTCGCCCCCCCTGTAACTACGTAAGTGGATGCATGCTGCGCACGCCTTGGTCGGAGACTTTTTTTCTTTGATTTGATTTGGCTTAAAAAAGCGACATAAACAAGGGGGTGTAAGGGATTTCCGAAAGTTCAAATTTGGTGGCTCCTTACTTTTTGCGCTGACCGTACACGGCCCCGTTTGAGGCTGAATGGTATGGGGTTGTGATGTGCTTCCCTTCCCCACATTGGCGTTAACCGGAGAGGCCTGAGCTGCGCCCGTCGGTGGTTTAGGATATCGGTCAACTTTGTGTCGACGGCGGAGAGTTGGGTAGATCATCGTTCGATCGCCGAAAAATCGGCTCGGCTGAGTGTAGAGAAAGATGTTTGCTTAATCTATTTCATTGGTTCACAGAGGAATGTCTTGCCACAGACTATAGTGGTTTTCCATATAGTCATTTTACTCGGATTTGGTTTTCAATTTATTATACGGTGAGGACGCGACTTGCAGACCAGAGAACGTGGGTGGTTCGGAAAAGACAAGCGAAAAAGAAAAAAAACAAGATTGCACTTGCAGATGAATCCATAAGCGAAGGCATGATCCCTGCCTCAATATGTAGGTTCATACGCGTAGACTGAACTAAGTAAAAGGTGCGGTTTCATGGAATAGATTAAGGCAAGTTAGAACGACCAGAAACTAGTAAAGATCGTGATCGCCGTTGGTAAAGTTGCGACCTGACACGTAACATCCGTCGCGTACAACTTTCCGTCTGTACAAGTGGATGAACATAAAACCAGCGCGGCAATTAATGCCCCAATCCGTCGAACCTAACCTCCGAAATACATACTGTATAAGGAAATATTTTTAAATTAAATACTCGAAACCCACACAATACGACTTCACCCCCGCCACAGGATCACCGTTTCTGCACTAGCGATCCCTCCACTGCGGTGTGGGGCTCGCAAGCCCCCGGTAAACACGCACATACCAAGAAACCCAAGAACCCACCACGACATACTAAATCCAGGCAAATCATCGCGTGCAAGCGTTCTCGATCTCGGGCGATCGTGGGTGGAGGGCGAGGACTTGATGATTTGCCGCCCCCTAAAGCCAAGGCTAAGAACTGTTGAAGCGAGACGAATAGCCCTTTGAGGGTTAGCGCTAGCACTTGTGAATGGCTCATTTCAAGTGCAGGAAGTCCAATCCACTATGAATCAGCATGTTCTAGGTGCATGTTGCCGCTGGGTCGGGTTTCATAGATTCCTTGGTCTCTTTAATTTTTTTTTTATCGGGGGTTTCCGATGACTTTATTTGCGTTTCTCTCTTTTTTAATCAATATCAATATATATCTAACCTGGATATCACTTCACTGAATCCATGGCTGCCATGTTTCAAGTGGATCTGTCAAAACATGTCATGTCAGCCACTGTGTACTCGGTATTCCGATCTGCGGGATCCTTCGCTGTAATTTTCCTCTCAAGGAATGGTGGACTTTTTGCCCGAATAGGAATAGTCCTTGGCCCCTGCTGTGCTGTGAAACACCAGGGAATGACGACACTCCGTGCTATGTCGTATCGGACTTAGGAAATCTAGACGCCGAGAGCTTGGTCGCTTGTGTTGGCGCGCTGCGGGGCAGTGGAGAACTGGTGATTTGGTTGAGATTGCTAGTTGCTAAGAAAAAGGAGATACTGTACGTGTACGAACAGCCTGTCTTTGATCAGGTTGCTAGAATCAAGGAAATGGCGTCACACGACACAAGCGATGCAGCTCGCATGGCGCTAAAAGGGGGTTTTCGATTAGGGCCATTCGAGGATCAGATGTAAGGAGAACACGATCTATCGACTGATCTAAAGAATTATGGAGTAACTAATCCCAAGCTTTGCATTCATAAGGAGCTTGGGCCTTGTATTTGTAATACCGAGAACGTTCCCGGAGCGGGTCCGCTAGTTCGACGGGACCAACCTGCGTTCCCGGTACCTGGAACCGTATTGTGGTCTTTGTGTATTACCGGGACTCGTTATGTCAGCGTGAGACTCCAACCTGCGTACCATCCACGTAGGATCCTGCGTACAAAAGCTGCACAGCTGCACAGCTGCACAAAAGAAAAAAAATGGAAAGTGGAGAATTCGGGACAAGCGGAGAAAACGGAAGGTGATTAGAAAAAATGGAAAAGGGGGAAGGGGAACGCAAGTCTAGATCTGCAACCCCCACCCCAACCAACACTAGCGAGAAGCCCAGCGCTGAACCCCGGAGTACGCCGCGTGAAGGGGACAAAAGCAGACCAAAGCATAAACAAGCTTTCCTCCTGGACCCAGTCAGCGGGCCTTCTATTGGGGCCAGTGTCCTTCATTTCTCGATGGAAAGTCAGGCCTCCAACGAGAGATCAGAGACAACCTCCACTTTTACCACAACCGCAAATTAGCGTCACATCGTTGCCTCTTTTGGCAAGAACCTCGTCTCTGGGGGATACGAGCGATCGACAACCGATTGGAGCCGAGCCGAGTGCCCCCAGTTGGTAGCCTTGGAGCGACAGTGCACGGCTCAGGCCGAACCCAAACATATCCCTGAAACGTTATTGGATCAGTAATCAGTCCGAGGTCAGTGGAAGAGAGCGAAACTTGTCTCAGATATACACCAGATCGAGGACGGGGAATCCTTGCGGCTCATCCCACATGGCATCGATCTCTTCATTCCCAAGATCATAGTACTCCAATCAGCAACGAGCCATTACTATGATTCCTCGGTTATGGCTCTTGGGTAAACGTTTTCCCCCGTCGGAGAGCTTGAGCACGTCTATTCCATGTGATCGTCCCTAATATCCATGTCCATCACTATCCTTGCCGTCGTAGCTAGGTTGACTACGGGCTTTATTTAGTATACTAAATGACTAGCCACAGTAGTCTGCACAGTAGTATGCAGTAGTCTAGAATACGAAGTTGTTGAGCCTTGTCCCACTTTGGTTGTTGAGTCCGAGTGGGGTCCCTGAATTGACATGCATAACAGGCGACCGGCTAGAGATTCCATGTCGAGTCTCCTCGGCAAATGTGGATGCTGGAAAGATTCTGTGAAGTCAAATGCAGTCAACTGAAGTCTTGATTCGATTCAACCACAAAATCAAAAGGGCATATTCCTAATATGGACCCATTCCACGGTTTGGTACGGCGGGTAATTTGGTTTAGTTCCACTTGCTTGGCGCCGCGGGATGGTCTAAACTTCTTTTGGTAAATCTAGACGAAATGCGGGCTTTACCGCTGGTTATTGGACTATCTGGCAAGATACTAGCTAGTTATGTGTTTGGTTGCAAATCATCCGCTGATTCTCACTGGTTTTTGAAAAATAATCTGCCTTTCTCGAAATGTGTATGGTATTACTGGTAATACTGGTAATACCATTGTACAGCCTGACAAGATTTTAGGGCTGGGCTGTCGGGTCGTAGGAGTTGGCGCATAAGAGGACCAACCTGAGTAGGTTATACTGTAGTTAGCAGATGTCACTCCACCCGTTGGCTCCCAGTAGTACTTCACGATAATGCTCTGCATATCCAAACGTTAGAGCCCATGAACTGCTTGCTACTCCACAAGCTGACCAATAAACTGACAATCAACTCAGTTCCAAGGTTCGGCGACAAAGGTAACTTTAATATCCACATGGTATCTAGATATATATCGCTCTAAATTTTTCGCTGCATAGACAAATCCAAAATGAACATATCATCATAAACCGGCGCAGTGCAATCTATCTCACCGCAACCAACCCTCATTGCAGTCATACATGGCTCCCATGGGAGTCAAAAATCTAATCATCAGTAACAGCAACCTCATCCTCCCACTTCGGTGCCATCTCCCGCGCACGCTTAATCACTCGCTCGATACCATCCAGACCCTTCTCAAGAACATCCATCTTAGGTCCGTAGCTCAGACGCACGAAGTGGTGGCAAGGGCTGTCGAACAGATCACGACGCTTGGCGGGGTTCAGGTCGAAGAAAATACCGGGAACAACAATGACCTTCTCAGTCAGAAGAGCATTGAAGAAGTTCAGACCGTCGGAGATGTTGGCCTCCTTGGGCAGCGGGGGGTCGAGCGAGGTCAGGTCGAGCCAGACGTAGAAAGTGGCCTGCGGCACGTCCCTCATACGGAAACCGATGTCGTACAGGCGCTTCAGGACGAAGTCACGCTTCTCACGGAAGTGGGCCTGCAGCGCCTTCATCTCAGTGCGGACGAGGGAAGGGTCCAGCATGGGAATGGCGGCTTCTTGGAAGGGGACATTCGCACCACCGTCCAAGTAGGAACCAGCAGAGCCCAGGGCATTGACAAAGTCCTTGGGGCCGACAATCCAGGCAATACGCCAGCCAGGAAGACGGAAACGCTTGGTGAGACCGTCGATCAATAGGACGTCTATATGAAGTGGTTAGTTGTAATGATAACAAGGGGAGTACTGGCGGTGAGTAAAACGAACCATCCTTGTTCACGTCAACAACATTCTCGGCACCACTGATCGTGGAACCGTCGCAGTCGGTGGTGTAGTTGTAGCCACCATAGAACTCATCCAGGATGAGAGTGGCGCGGTCACGGCAGATATCCTGGATCTCAGCGAGCTCATTGTGCGAGACAAAGTGACCTGTCGGGTTACGAGGGTTCGATGTCAGAATCACCTGAGTACCACGGGCGATTTCCTCGGCAATCTTGTTGGGGTGAATGTGGTAGTGATCCTCTTGAGACAGCGGCATGGGAATGGGGGCAATCTATGACCAATTATCGTCAGCATAGGCACGATTTCTGGCTTCTAACGCAGGTCTTAGACACTCACGTTCTTGAACAGACTCAGCATCTCATTGTACGCAGAGTAATCGGGAATGGGGAATGACAGGTACGAGTTACCCAGGATGGCAGCGATACGAATCAATCCCGCACGACCACCGGGCACAATGCAGACATTCTCCCAGGTGTACTGGCTCTCCTTTCCTTGACGGTAGTGCTCGTTGTACAGACGGGCCACGGCCGCACGCAGCGGCTTGATACCGGCGGTCGGGCCGTACTCCCGAGCGGCAGAGGTGATGGGGATCGACGTCGGACGGGGGAAGCTTCCCTCGATCTCGTCGTCAGCCTCGGGGGCACCTTGGCCTAGGTTGGCCCAGCTAGAGGGGTCCTCTGCATAGCCATGCTCGGTAGCACGCTCTGTACACCAGACAACACCGGTCGACGCACGGGAGGCGTCGAGACCAGCGTGGGGACGGTGGCCTTCGTGGGCGGTTCGGAATTGACGATGAGTCTCGGACCGTAACTCTAGCGAAAACCCAAAATTGGGACCGTCAGCCTCAGACCTCTGTTTTCTGGTACTAATGACCTACCGTTATCGGAGAGCCCCTTGCTGGAGCGGCGGTCGCTCGAAGGACGCAGGATGCTAACACGGCGGCCGGAGAATGACATTCTTGGCGTAAGTTAGTGGCTTTGTTTGATTTGCTCTGCAGGACTATATAATCAGTGTGACGTAACCCAATCAAAAGAGGAATAAATCCGACCTTTTATGTGAGATAGGAGAGAGAAGTGTCAAGAAAAGGGAAACGACAGAAGAGGGGGAAGCTTGTTTTGGTTCCCACTGTACACACCGACGTTTGGAATTGCGAATCCTGGACCACTATTCGACGAAACCACCGACTGGAAGTACTGCCGACTTCCCGCAAAACAAGCGTGCTTGAATGGGTTGAATGCTGTCGGGCAGCAAATTCTGATATCGAAAATGCCGCATTTTACTTGGACCTTGGATTTTTCATGCAATTCTGACTCCATGTATACTGTACGTCCTATCTGCATATGTGCATGCGCATGCAGGAAAGCTCTCTATTGAAGACTTCTTAATTGGAGGAATCTGGGGCCCCAGAATATAAGTAGGTAGGGTGCTTTTATTCGTGGCTAGGTACTAACTAAATAGCTGCCAAGCGTGATGCCGAAGGAACCGGTATCCCGATTGGCATGACGCCACCGTGGACCGTAGAGGTTCTTATACTTCGTAGACAAGATCAGAAATGAAGATCAACAATCATAAAATCGCTGGAACCCTGCCCACATGCAGGTTTTCCAAGGAAATACAGATACCAAGCTGATCAAAGTATGCATACATCATGTAAGGTACTTCATACGTTCAAGGACGTTCGGGAAACGGGTAGTAGATCAAGAAACATTCGTGCACTCCCGCCACGGAAATCCGGGGTCAACGGGACATGAAAATAGGGGATATAGTAGGAATCTCTAACAACACAGGTTGGGCCACATGCCTCCAACACCGTTCATGCCACGATGAAGATCATTATGTAGCTCCCTTCAGGTGCCACAGGCAACTTGGCTCGCTCAAGAGACAAACGAAGACAGAGAAACGAGAAGGATGGGGTCATCTCCAAATCAATCCAGTTGGAGAACAAAGCAAAGGGGGGGGAATGGAGAATAAGCGCCATGGTGATACAATGATATCGATGATGAAGATCGATCATTTGTGGACGCCACCGAAGAGAAAGAGGATGGTAAATGCTGCACGGGAGAAAGGAGATGGGTATCATGGAAGGTGCAGCTATTTAGTCAACCACTTGACAGTACAGCTGGATCTCACCAACCAACCCCTTCGCTAGCATGTCCCGGTGCTGCTCACGCCATTCCATAAAGGCAAGCTGAACGGCCTCGTCACTGTCAATGGTGACAAAATCTCCATCCTCATCACGGTAACGTAGACGAACGGTTTTATTGCCTATGGATCGATTTGTAAACCGAGCCAGCTTAGCATCCACGCGGTCCGTCAATGACCGGAACAAGATATTAGTTGCAATCACCAGTGTGACGTAGTTGTCGTCGAAGTTGACTTTGGCCTTCAGTTGTGTAGGCATGAACGGATCGCCGTCGGGCTCTTGACTCAAGGGAGAAGTGGCTTGTTCGGAGACCAGCCCCGAGTTGTAGGATTCATTATACTCCGGCTCGGTGAAATGTGTTGGGTGAACATGATGCGGTTGCGAACGCATTGGGAGTTGACTGTTGATTGGTGAGTTGTTCTGGCTGCGGTTAACCGGGGCCTTCATGTTGGCCATGTGTGCAGGAATTGGTGGCACAGGGACATTGTCAACTGTCTGCATTGTGTGGGCTCCCATGTATCGACGTGACTCGGGTGGCATATTGTTATGGTGGTGGATATCAGGACTACTAGCGGAACGCATACGCTGGGCATTCCCATTGGCAGCGGCAGCCGATTGCGGTCCAGAAAGAGGCGGCAGAGATGGGCGCTGATTGCTCCGCCCATTGGGCTGTGGAGGGGGGTAGAAACCTGTAGGTGTGCTGCCATCTCTGGAGGTCGCCCGAGACAATGCCGGCGCGGTATAGCGTTGATTTTCTTCGTTCCAGACGGAGGATGCAGAGGTAGAATTGGTGTTTTGACGACCGAACGAGAACCCGGTTGATTGGGAGCTGGAACGTGTGGATGGTGTCTCTGCAGGTGAAAAGTATGAGTTCATGTTCCGATCACCAGGAGACATGTTGCCAGCACCCGAGAACTGGGTATGGACAGAAAGTGCTGAATCAGTGGTGGTATATCGAGGCCGACCATTCACGTGGGGGACCGAACCAGTACTACCGCCGGTGGCAGACCGAGTTCTCAAACTAGTGCTTGACGCATTCCGGCTCATAGGGAACTCAGAGTAGTATGACGGATCCTTGGACACATCGTCGACCTCGTACTCCTGATATGGATTCGGTATGTTTGTCATGCCCTCCAGATAGGTGAACTCGCTGTCAGAGGTGCCCGTATTTCGCATAGTGCGTCGCTCGGATTGAATGGCCCTTTGGGTATCGATGTCCTTGTACCAACTACGCATAGTATCCTCATTCGCGTAACGAATGATAAAGTTGTCCACCACGCCTGGGTCGCCCTTCCAGAAAATTTGGATACGGTAAAGGCCTATGGATAAGTTGTCAGAAATATTCCAGCTGTATGCCGTAAGAATTACTCACCAGGCTTTTGAAGGCAGACAATATCAGTGACGTTAGCCATATAGATTCGACCCTTCAGTTGGAGACGAGCTTTTCCTTTAGCCGTAAGAGCTGGCTTGTCTTTGTTCATCATAAGCTTAGTCTTCTGCTTGTTCGGGTTTATATCTTTGCAGCATAGAAGGATGCGCTCGAATAGGAAAATATGATACTGCGAAGCCGCGTCAGCAAGAAATGTTCACAATGTCGCATAAGAACCCAGATGGTGGCAGATGTGCCAAAGGAAAGTCATTGGTACATACCTCTCTCTCACTGTCCTTGCCACTGTCGCCTTTGACCACCGAGAAGGTACCGAAACGGAGCAATTCTCCAAATGAATCCATCTTCAGAGCCTTCCAATCATCAACTCGCTCGGACAAGTCTACCACTGCTGTAACCAAGTGTTCCTTGTGGATAGCTTCGTTTGCCGAATCAAGAGTGACCTGAATGGAATCAATGGCAGCTGTGATATCCAGCTTGAGTTGTTCGTCTTCCAATTGTTTACGAAGCTCCTGGTGAGATTGACACAACGTTAGTCGAATCAAAGATACTGTACAAGAGATAAAACAACTTACCGATAGCATAAGTGGGTATCTGGTCAAACGCTGGAAAGGCTTGACAAAGAATCCGTTCAAGGTTTTAGGCTGAGCAACCATTTGCTGAAGGTCTACATGACGTGGCGCATTCTTGATTTTATCCCACTCCTGCATACAAACCTCGTCGCAGCGCATTTGGTTCGCAATAAATGGTTCATACTGTCGGAAGGCATCCTCATGCGATGAGAAGAGAAGGCCCCAGTTTTGGCTTTCCTCGGGCAAAGCATAGTGCTGCTCCATCCGAATCAAGAAACGTTGAGCAAAGTCAAGCAAATTGTTCAGGTTCAGGAAAATCTGGTGACTTGCGTCACCTGTCAGAGCACCAGTCTCCTCCAATTCCTTCTTGAGCGCTTGGAGATTCTGTAGATGGTGAACATAGTCGCGCTCGGTTTCCAAAAGCTCCTTAAGAATATGCTCCCGCTTAGTGAGTTTTACGTTTGCTTTTGCGTTCGGTGCATCAGTCACTTCGGAGGGGCTTTTCAGTTGACCCTGAATTTCGAGGATATCCACCACGCGATTGACCATCTTGATCACTTTAATAAATCCCGTCGTGCTTTCGCCGTAAAGATCGGTGATTAGGAAGCAGTCCTGCTGAGGGAATGCCAGTTCTTGCAGGCATGCCTGCAGGAACTTGAAAGTAGCAGCTTTAGGCCGCTTCGCCTCCGGCACCTTGGCTGGATCAACGACTAACGGCTCCTCTGGAGCGGATGCATTGTAGAGACTCAAAAGGGGATAACCGTCTCGAAGAAAGCTCCACAATGAGGCCACGGGGTCGGTGTTTCCGCGCTCACGGTCTTCTTCATCCATCTTTTCCAAGTAAGGTTCAAAGGATGGCACTTCCCAGAGCCGCCTTTTGAGGTTGACGCAGCTCTGGTAAATTGATTCACCACCACGCCGGTTGATGATGTTGTCTTCGGCAACCGGAATACCGCTCATGGTGGCGGTTTCGATCATGTTCAGGTGCCTCGACCAGTTATGTGAGTCAGGCCAGCCAGGCTCAGTTCGAATCCGCACAGCAGACCAGGAATGCGTAACGATAATCGGGAAGAGCGACGAGCGTCGAACGGGATGCCGATCATGGAATGTTCCCGCGATAAAGGTAATTTAAGGGAAGGTGGACACCGCACGGCGCAAAGAAAAGGTAGAACGATCGGTCGAATTTCGAGAACTGACGAAGGTGCCACCGGGGTGTGACCGCGAGTGGCGTTATCGCTGAGGTGTATATATAGTCGGGGGCAAGCCCACTGAGACAGCACAAGGAGATATATCAACCGAGAATCTGACGCGCCGCCACTTTCCTCCGAGGGGCGGTGACGGAAGTCGGAAAGGTATAGAAGACCGGAATTCCTTCCAACGTCAAGCGTAGCCCAATCTATGGGGACGCGAGTCTTTTCTGAGTTCCTCCCGAATCGAAAGTAAACGCTGCAGCCGGGCAGACGAAGGCCGACTTTTCGAGGTAAAGAGCGGTTTTCAAAACCCCCTGTCGAGAAGACTGCTGGTCGCTAGGACTTTGAGAGCAGAGAAGGGGGGACGGAAGAGTCAACTTCCGAAAAATGATGTTAGTAACTACCCAAGATACCTGAATCGAGGCCAAAAGACACAAGATAGAGGGGCAGCGATGAATGGGATGAAGGGAAAGGAGAGGAGGGAGCGGAAGGAGAGGGCTGTTCGTTACCCGAAACGGTTTAGCGTGTGTTCCATCGGGCGGTGGGATGTGGAGAGGGGCACGAGTCTCAACCTGAGACGTTGGACTCTTCACAATGGTCTCATCTATTTTATAGTTCTAGTCTAGATCTAGATTGGCTCAAGTATTTGGTCTAGCTTCTGGACTATTTGTTTTAAGCCAATATGTATAAGGTTGAATAAAAAAGCATATATATTGGGCACCTACCTTTAGTGCCCCATTGTGGAGAGGTATGTGATTGTGACCCCCTATACAGATATTCATCGACAATGCCATTTTGCTTTTGCATATGAGGGGCGAGTAGCTGCTTAGTTAGATGACATGCTCTAGAACCTAATGTACATCATTGCCATATGGCATATGATATGTTATCTATCAGTTCTACTAGTTGATCACTGCAGTCCATACTTCAGCCTTCCACGTGACTTTTGTTTGAAATGAGCCATTCCAGTTACAGCATGAACAATGTTTGTTAATCTTAGGTTCATTCTTATCATCAGAGCCAGTGCTCTTTTTGTTGTTCTTTCATCAGTTTATTGTTGTCCCTTGAATCAGCTCAAAGTTTGTGGTTCGTCCTTTTGATGTGTTGATTGCTCTCCACCCGATCTATCACTTTCTTGGAGTGGATCCCGCACCTCCGTGACGTGACATACAGCACGGAGCCCGAGTCTCATCTCCCATTCAACCACTTCTCTGCGTAAGAGGGATCATCCCTTTGCGAAACCTTGAGATATCGCGTCAAAGGAGGCTTGTGGTTTCTTCTTTAGTTGGTGCGACCAGTCCCAATACAAAGACAGCATCACCGAGCGAAAACTCACTCATCCTTCTAGTCTCCCGAAAACCATACCGCCCGATCCAGAACGTGACCTTTTATCGCATCCATGGAGGGGGAACAAGCGACAGACACTTCCCACCCCACAATCCATCTACAGACTACCAGCTTTCCGGGGTACTCCGCACAATCACTTTCACCGTCGTTCAAGGTAGATGAAGGTTATTCAGATGAGACGCGGAGTCAGGCAGATAAAGAGCCTGTGGCGGACAATGTCATGATGCTTCCAGATTGGGTGCTTGCCCAAAGCGAGTCTGATAGAGCTGGTAAGTGATCCCTCTCATTTCTTTTTGGCGGTTGTTTCCCCACCCCTCCCCCAACCTCCTTTGTCTTCTCCACCCGCTCATGCAGCCCGCAACCACAGAGCTTGCCTACAGTCTCCTTCGCTCGCTCTCGACATCTGCGCTTTCCGGGGTGGTAGAACGCGTCCACCCACTACTTCACATGGACCCCGTTGTTAAGCTACCCCCCGAATTGACATTCCAGATCTTTTCCTACCTCGATCCTCGTACCCTCCTGAACCTCACGCTTGCGTCTCGTTCATGGCGCAACCGCATCCTCGATTCTGGGCTATGGAGAGTGTTGTACATAAATGAAGGTTGGCGAGCAAACTCGCGCGCGATTTATAATTTTGAGCAAGAACACTCTGAACCAATTTCTCCACAAATCCGCAAATCACGTCCAAGACACTCAGAAACAGACCTCGGTGAACCCAAACAGAAGAAGCGCGTACCACAATCATGGCTTACTTCGCGTGTCGCTGCAGGCCCGGGTGCGGTAGAGACCGACGGCCATCTGCATGGCGAAGCAGACAGCGAGGGAGATCATCACATGGCAGACGCGAACGGGAGCTTACCTCTACCAACCAACGAAGCCGATCTTGTACAGCCCACATCATTTCCTCAGATCCCTTCAATGCTCCAGCCACCACTCAAATCATCAATCCTCATTCGACGCCCGAACGGAACTGCTAAGATCAACTGGGTACACTTGTACAAGCAACGCCGGCGCCTTGAAGAAAACTGGCATCAAGGTCGTTTCAAAAATTTCCAGCTACCTCACCCTTCACACCCAGAAGAGGCCCACCGAGAATGTGTATATGCCATTCAATTTCAAGGAAAGTGGCTGGTCAGCGGCAGCCGGGACAGGACCGTGCGCGTTTGGGAGCTAGAAACCAAACGACTATGGCATCGTCCATTAGTTGGACATGCAAAGTCTGTGCTATGCCTGCAGTTTGACCCAAGCCCCGACGAGGATATTATTATTTCCGGAAGCAGTGACCGTTCTGTGATTGCATGGAAGTTCTCCACGGGTCAAAAGATTCATCAAATCCCAAGTGCGCACGCTGATTCAGTCTTGAACCTTAAATTCGATCGCCGATACCTTGTGACCTGCTCCAAGGATCGAACAGTCAAGGTATGGAATCGTCGAGAGCTATCCGTGACAGATGAAAACTATCCTCGTGTCTGCAAAGGTGGCGGTGCCAGTTATCCCTCCTACATCATTGATCTCAATGAAATGGCACCGAGCCTACTAGAAGCAAGCTTGGCGAACGGGCGTATCAAACCATTGGAGCCTTACTCGCTTCTCATGATCGTGGAAGGGCACGGCGCAGCTGTAAATGCCATGCAGCTTCAAGGCGACGAGATTATTACAGCCTCGGGGGATCGCATGATCAAAGTGTGGAATGTCCGCAACGGTGCTTGCTTGAAGACTCTCATGGGACATGAGAAAGGCATTGCTTGTGTGCAGTCCGATGGCCGACGGATCATCAGCGGTAGTAATGACAACACGGTACGAATTTATGATCATATTTCCGGGGCTCAGGTCGCCTGCCTGAAAGGGCATGAGAATCTTGTTCGTACCGTCCAGGCAGGATTCGGAGACCCACCAGGAGCCGACGAGACGCTGAGACAGGAGGCATTGGAAGTTGAAAATGCATTCTGGAGAGCACAGCAAGAAGGTGATGGTGTTGATATGGCACCAAGAGACTTGCGACGTGCCGGTTACACATCAAATACCGCTGGGTCTCGAGATCCCCGGGATATCTCTGCTATCGGTGCAAAGATCCCTCCGAATGGCGGAGGTAGTAGCTGGGGCCGCATCGTCTCCGGCTCCTATGATGAACACATTTTCATCTGGCACAAGAATCGAGACGGGACATGGTCCAGAAAGCATGAGTTGCGCCAAGCCGATGCAGCAGCCAACGCTACTCGTGCCACCCTGACACCCGCAGCACGAGCAGCAGTTTCGGCGCAAGCCCAGCAATTACAAGCAGCAGAAACCCTGATGGCTTTACCTACTGCCCAGACTCCAGGTCCCGCTCAGGCCCCTGCTCCTGCACCCACACAGAGCACTGCTACATCTACTCCAGAAGTTGAAGATATGAGTGCTGCTCCTCCCGCTACCGAAGCCTTCCCTGCCGGCCCCGCACAGCAAGATGATGCAACTCCGCAGCCTCAGGTCCCAGCTCAGGCGAATACGCCACCCCAACCCAACCCACAAGCAATTCAACAAGTGATGGCCCATCACCACCATCACCACCATCCACACCCGCACCGACCACTCCAGCCAAATCCACCGACTTCGAGGGTATTCAAAGTCCAGTTCGACGCGCATAAAATCATTTGCGCCAGCGTGGACCCGCGAATCGTAGGCTGGGACTTTTGCAACGATGACGAAGAGATCGTCGAAGCATGCCAATTTTTTGAGAGCCTATGATATGACTAAATCCTGGTCCCCTCGCATCTACCTCTGCTTTGGATCACAGGGATGCCAGAGATCATGGCTGGCCGGGATAGCACGAATAGGTGCACCATGCGCTGAAAATGATGACTTGACTTTTGCTTTGCATGCATTCTTATCCCGACCCTCTTCCTTTTCTGGCCTTCATTGGTCTTTCGACTATTCGCCCTTCTCCTTCTCCTCCTTCTTCTTCTTCTTCTTCTTCTTCTTCTTCTCCCAATTGCATTCTAAACCCTTTTATTACCCCTTCGTCATGAGGCATCGATGAACAACACATTCTTGGACTCACTTTTTGCGTCGAAACGGTTCTCCACATGACCTTTACTATTATTTTATTCCTCCTTGGGATTTGAGGTTCCTAGCATGGCGAGCTCTGTGACCTTCTCTTCGTGTCGCCTATTCAGCATCATGGCATAGCATCTAGATGGAATGCATGGACTCTCACGAGGCTTTCTTGGATTGGTGTATTTTAAACCCTTTACTGGGTTTCAGCTTTGGATGTAATGTAATCTCCGGTTCATAAAGAGCCTGATACTAATCAGCTATGGTTCAACTAGAGTTCAGTTCACCATTGCATTGAGTCTAGAATCCTAACGAGTGTCGTGTCTTTCTTCACAGAACACTGGATCAGAAACCTTGGACCCAGAGACACAGAGCCTCAAGTAAGAATGAACAATTTGCACAGGAGAGCACCAGTCGAATAGAACTCGACCGTAAAAGAAAAGATAAAAAAGACCAGTATCTCGAAGGTTGTCAATGAGGATCGTGACCAAGCGAAAAACCGCGAATACGCCAAATGAATGCCGGGCATGAATGTACAAGTTCGGAATCATGGGGAAGGCCCAACTCTATTTCCATCCGTCTCCACACCAGAAAACCGACTTCTTGCCGTCGCATAAGTCTCCCTAGAATTGATGATTTCAAGATCATCGTCATCCTCGACAGAGAGACCCCTAAAACAGCAGCAGAGGTACAGCTGGATCGGAAGCCAAGCCAAAATATCACAAACTGTATACGTCCCCGCACTGAGCACTTCATCTTCTGATCGACGATCACTCGGCGTGCGAATAAGATCGTATCGCGGTTGCGGTAATTGCAGAGGAGATATCGGGCTAGTGATAGGTTCTTGCTGTGCTCTTTGAATGGGGACAGAGGCTGGAATAAGCGTTCGTCCGAAGATACCCAAGCCCATTGTGCGGACTTTTTTCTTTCGTGGTTGACAACCTAGATAACGTTTTGATGTACTGGGATCTGCTTCTGCGCTATTCCGAACAAAATCGGTACTAGCTTGAGAGGTAGGAGCGACACGAAGAGTATTCTGGTGGAATGGGTGATCCTCAATTTGTCTTGCTAGATTCGTACCGTGGCCACTCTGTCGTTGTGGGAACCTGCCTTGGACGATAGTTCCGTCTGGTGCTCGCCCAATACCGATACTTCCAGACACGACTGGATCAGTTTCGACCGTTGATTGCAAGCCCAGGAATCTTCGTAATGCATCGCCATATGAGCTGGATCGTTGGCCGGTGGCTGGTCCTCCGTGTGGGCGATGAGATGGCAGACCCCGTGGTCCGTTGTGCCCAATGAGGAACTGGGCAGAGCAGTACATGGCTTCTGGGGTGTTGAACGATGGGAGACCTGGAGGTGTGGGTAATCTTTCCGGTGGAGGGTATGTTGGTTGAACAGTCCTCACAGCCGTTGGCATGCCTGATCCAGGCCAACAGGGATGCTTTCGGGGGCTATTAGAACTGTGACCATCCACTGCATCGAGGGACATAGCTTTGCGGTGCTGATTACCAGCAAACTCGGGTAAATAATTCGCTTCTTTTAAAGGGCTTGGGCCCAGTTGCGATGTATGATATGCCCCATTATCGGAGAAGAGCTGGTTCCGCCACCCAAGTTGGTCTGCTCGCTGTCGTGATTTGAAGAGACGTCGATGCTGGATTGATGGGTGGCCGTCTTGAGAGGAACCTTGTGATCCTGGTGAAATGAGCCTGGCCATGTTAGCTGCCAGCCCTCTTTCCATGATGTAGGAAACTTCGTAGGGACGGGCATCCTCGTTGGGCGTGGAGACCCGGACTGCATTGAAGATTGATCTTTCATCGCTGTAGAAAAGGTCAGAGGAGTTGGAGTTCTCTGGTGAGAGTGGTGGGATGGTTGAGTCTCGGGAAGGTTGAATGTTGGTTTGTCTGCTGTAGTATCTAGGGCGTGGGGCGCGATAAGGTGGACTAGTCCGTTGAGCATGCTGAACAGACGACATAATGAAGGAAATGAGCCCCCTGGGCAGTCGAAGCCGGGTAGAGGATAAGTGAGTGTAGAGTCTTTAAGTGGGGAACATGTGAGTAGGTGATAACGCCGTCGCGCTTGCCGCGAGATGTTCATGCAATATTATACAAGGAAAGTCTATATGTACAGTCTTTATAAAAACCAAATCCGAGAACGTAGAACATAATCATCATCATAATGGGGTTCCGACAGGACTGGGCATGGGTTTGCCCGTCACCTGAGCGTGTTCCTTTCTTAGAGCTCGCAACAACCCTTCGATTCTTCGCCGCTCCTCTTGTTCCGCCTGTGTTTATGATGTTAGCATCGGTAGGAGTCCATGGACAGGGAGTGGATGAACGAACCTTCAAAATCTTCATGTTTTCATTACGAGTGTCGCGCATCATCTTCTTGAATTCGTTCTTCAGAACCATTGTGGAGGTAGTCTCCATGGTAGGGTCGCGGCCCATTGTGGTTGGGCTGCTCAGGTTCATCCAGCTAATGCGCTCCTCGCTGAGCTGGGTCTCCAATGCCTCACAGCGATCCCGGAGACTATCAATGACACCCTCAAACCGCTCGCGCTCCTTCTCAAACTCGATGCTAGCCTTGGTCATGGCCTCGTAGTCATCTAGAGTCTCCCGGAGCTCCTTCTCGAGGGTATCGGCGCGTTTCTGGATGTCACCACCGCCTTGCTTACCCCGAAGCTCGGCCAGCTCCTCTGCCAACTCAATATTGCGTGTATTGAGGGCATCGATCTCTTTCTGAATCTCGGGATTGAGAGCCACCTCCGCAGCTCGCTGGGCTCGGGTACCATAAGCACCGTCCAGCTCGGCCTTGACCATTGTAAGCTCGGTCGTGATTCGCACAACTTCGCCTTCAAGGTCAGTCATCTCATTGTGAGCACGTTCCGCATCCGCCTCGGCCTGCGCACGTAGTTCTTCAACCTGTGAGAGCTGGTTTTCAGCTTCGGCTCGCTTCTCTTCGGCTTCGGCAAGTCGCTCTGCTAGGGCTTCCTGTTCATCGGCCTGTGTCATGTTGCGGCTAGCCTCAGCATGACGCTTCTCGGCCTCCATAAGCTGGCCTTCCAGCTCAACGCAGCGCTCTTCGGCCTCGATACGACGCTCCTCAGCCCGTTCCATCTCGGATTCGACGTCGGCACAATGCTCTTCAGCTTCCATACGGCGCTTATCAACCTGCGCAATTTGGGTCTCGATCTCAACACAGCGTTTATCGGCCTCGATGCGACGCTCTTCAGCATCTGCAATCTGCGATTCAACCTCAGCACATCGCTCCTCAACCGCAATACGACGACCCTCGACCTGTGCAATCTGGGCTTCAACCTCGACAAAACGTTCTTCAACCTCGATGCGACGCTGTTCAACGTGTGCAATCTGAGCCTCGACCTGAGCACGACGTTCTTCAGCCTGTGCAAGCTGGGCTTCCATCTCCGCACGTTGCACTTCGGTCGCTGCGAGTTGATTCTCAACCTGCACACGGCGATCAATGGCCTCCTGAACAGCCTCTGCCACAGCTTCCTGCACACGGACATCTGCCTCTTCGCGGGATTGCTTAAGACTGGCTTCTAGCTGAGCAGAACCCTGTTCTGCACGCTCACGGGCCTCCATGGCTTCTTGCGCACGAATGTCAACCTCGTTTTGCAACGAATCCACAACACTGTGCAAGCGAGCGACTTCTCCTTCAGCTTGCACCAGGGCAGCCTTTGCCTCTTCTTGGGTAGAGCCGTTGGTGCGCATGCCCTCGAGCTGCTCCATCAACACGGCTAGTTCGTCCTGGGCGGCCTTGCCCTCACGCTGGGAAGTTTCATGTTCCTTGCGCATATGGGCCAGCTGCTCGGTCAGATCACCAATGTGGGCATCACGTTCCGCATCAGATTTGGAGTTGAGCTCACGCTGCTGCTGAATTTGGGTGGTGAGAATGCTCTTCTGCTCTATCAGACCATCGACCCGGCTTTCCAAGCCGTCAATACCAGTCTGAAGATATCCAAGTTGCTCCTCTAATCCCTCGCCATCTGTTGCGCTGGGAGGAGGGGGCAAGGTGGGCGATCGAGTCAGCCCAAAGCGGTCAACGATACTCTGGACCCGGGTGTTAATCACCGTGAGGTGCTGTCGCCATGCTCCCTCGGCCTCGGGGGCAGTACCAGGACCAACGAGGTTCGGTCCCGAGGACTGGCCGCGGGAAGCAAGAGAGTTCATGCCGTTTTCGATATACGCCAAATGTGCCTCGATATTCCCTGCAGGGTCTGCCGAGTCGTGCGACTGTGGCGGAGGGTCAACAAACTCATCGGGAGTAGCTTGAACCATCATGTCGCAAATACGCTGGCTCAGTTCATCCAGTCGCCTTTCCGTAGCCTGCATGGCCTCATAGTCCACCACTGAAGCCGCCGCAGGGTTGATATCAATACGTCCGTTTAATCCATAATTATCCATGTGCTCTGGTGTTCGGTATAGATGACGGTCGTCAAATTCGTATCCGTCGTCAAGATCAGAAGCCTGCGCATCGGAGTTCTTTGGGGTCTTCCTTAATCCCTTATGGGTCGTCTGCAAGACACCCGCCGTGTGCTCCAGCAAGCGCTGGTTAATCTGCTGTGACCGATTCTCCAGTTTCCACAGCTCCTGCGCCAACTCTTCGCACTTGCGCTGGCTCATAGCCAGCTCCGAGTCACTTTTATCAAGTACCTGGGCGGTTCCGCTGCGGCCAAAGATACTGCGGCTCCTCCGGTGCGACTTGCCATTGGCGCCATATTCACCGCTGCTTCGGGGGCTGGGCGGGCTGTATAGTCTGCCGATAGATTGAGCTGCGTCGCGGAGCTTGGTCTCCAGGGTGAGCTTGCGCTTGGTGCCTTCGATTCGGCTGGACAGAAGCGAGCGCTCTTTCTTGAGGTCTTCCACCTCTTCGAATGACAAGATTTCGTAGTTTCGGCTGTCGTCCATGGCGGTCTCGGTCAATAAATACATGGTGACGGGGTCGCTAGTGTTGACGAGCGCGGAGCTTCGGGGGTGTGCCGGGTTAAGCTATAGATTCAAAAACATTGGTGAGCCATGGTAATGAAGCCGGGTGTCCGCGAATTTCCCCTTACCGGATTGTACCGCGCCCGGTCTTCGTTCTGGGGGTTAGCCGCATCCCGATAGCCGTCGACTAGGCTTTTCCCCAGGGGCGAGGGGACGTGGACATCGGAGACGGTGGCAGTGGACAAGTATCGGGGGTCTCCGTATGAAGACTCGCTGGATCGAAGGCTGATGTTCATGGTGGTCGGCTAGGCGCCAATGCGCCAATTAGGGAGTGAAGTTGGAATTGAATTTAGGGTCGGCAGATACACATCATGTACAAAATAAAGAAAAGTGCCGAAGTGGTGAAAATAGGTGGACTCGGAGGATCTCAGGGGAAAGAAAAAAAGGACGGGGCTGAACTTGAAATGACTTAAAGATGGCGGGGACAAAGGAGAGACTGATCTGCGCGGAAGCTGAGGAACTCAGCCACAGCATTTTACATGTTTCCATAGATCCTTTGTGATCGATCATCTAACTTCTTTTTTGACTCTATCATTTCTCATCTCACATATCTCCGGGTCCTCGCTGGTTCTAATTTATGCATGTTTGTAACAGATCCACAGTGCCAAGTCCTAATTACGGTTATTGAACAGACTAGATTGGATTAATTCCCGTCCTGACTATATTTGGCGGATAACTATCTATCTGTCTAGGATTCCTCCAATGACAGATTAGCCTATAAATGATAAAGAGACGTTAAACCTTGATAGATGGTTTTCATGCAAGCGAACGCCCATGGCGTTGCCCAGGGACAGTACTTGTCCAAACTACGTAACTCTGCGGGGTTGCATGTACCGGGGTCTAAAAGAAACCGAGGATCCATGACTTTGGGTCTGTGAAATACTACCTAATCATAACTAAAATAGTCTTTTGTCTTCGATTCCCCTCTCTTTCTCTTGTACTCTCTAATAATGATCTGAGTGTATACTCAGGATGGTCAACCCCAATACTGAGGAGTCGTACCTCACACGACCTATATACAAGGTCTACAAGCGACGCTTCTGGGGTCTTGCGCAGCTGGTTCTGCTCAACATCGTCGTCAGTTGGGATGTATGTGTGATTTTGCATAAGAAAGAATCAAAGGGCTCGATCGCTAATTTGCATAATAATCTATAGTGGTTGACTTTCTCATCCATCTCGAGCACAGCTGCGGAATACTTTCAAGTATCGGAGAGCGCGATCAACTGGATGAGCACTGGTTATCTCTTCGCATTCTGCATCGCCAGCCCGTGAGTGATTTTGAACCTGGAATAGGGGGTAACTCGATTTGGGAGGCTAATTACCGTTCTTTGTCTCGTGTATCAAGATTCGTCATCTGGGTTCTAAATAAAGGCGGCCCCAAGCCCGCCATTGTAATCACAGCAACCCTATTGCTCATCGGAAACTGGCTGCGCTATGCAGGTACCAGGGCGAATGGTGGTATCTTTGGGCTCGCCATGTTCGGCCAGATCTTGATCGGTCTGGCGCAGCCCTTCTGCCTGTGCGCGCCCACGCGATATAGCGACCTCTGGTTCTCTGACAAAGGGAGAACCAGTGCCACGGCTGTTGCCAGCTTGGCGAACCCATTAGGTGCGGCATTGGGGCAGTTGATAGATGCAGAGTGGGCGTCAAAGCCCTCGGACATTCCCAATATGGTCCTATACATCTCTGTCATTGTGAGTTGGCGCATTCCAGAGAAGCACGTGAATACCTGATGCTAACCATTGTCTTCTTTGTTGAAGTCCTCCGTCGCAGCTATCCCATCATTCTTTCTCCCCGCTGCACCCCCGACCCCGCCCAGCGCATCATCGGCTATCCCTCGTACACCACTGATCCCAGCCACACGACAACTACTCGGCACTCTAGAGTTCTGGCTAATCCTTATCGCTTTTTCCGTATACGTGGGGTTCTTCAACAGCGTCTCCTCGCTGCTGAACCAGATTCTCGAACCATATGGCTCTTCCGAAACTGATGCCGGCATCGCAGGCGCCATCCTGATCGTTGTGGGTCTGGTGGTAGCAGCCGTGGTATCACCAGTCACAGACCGATTCAAGCATTATCTCGGCTCAATCCGTATCTTGGTTCCCATCGTGGTAGCGTCTTATATCGGATTGATCTTCGCCCCATCCAGCTCTGCAGGCATTGCGCCAACATACGTCGTCATGGCGCTCATGGGCGCTTCTTCATTTTCGCTGCTTCCCGTCGTACTGGAGTACCTGGTTGAGATCACTTATCCGTTTTCTCCAGAGATCGGCAGTACCATCTGCTGGACGGGTGGACAATTGCTTGGAGCGTGCTTCATTCTCATCCAGGATGCGCTCAAGGCTAGTGAGAATGCCACTCCGGCATACAACATGCGCAATGCATTGATTTTTGCATGTGTTATATGTGCTGCCGCGGCGCCGTTCCCGTTGTCGCTTGGCCTCTTCGGTAGGACTGTGACGCGGCGGAGGCTGGAAATCGATCGTGGAATTGAGTTGCAGGGGTCAGTATCCCCACCTGAGGAGAAGAAAGATGGACTGAGTGAAGAGATCCCCCAGCAGATATCAGCTTCTAAGTTAGATGACATTGTTAAGCTGGCTTGAGTGGATGCATTGGCTTTGGACCCGTCACTTGGATCCACATCTTATGCACGCTCTTTTCCTGCAGTATAGATAATCAAATCTTGCAATCATGTCCGATCTTGCCCATGTGCTGGCCTTTTCACTGTCTCTCTTGTCATCTATCGACTTTACGATCTTCTTTCTGGGCGTTGATTTGATGGCGTGAAATTAGGGCTTCCGGAAAACTCGTCTGATCGGCAGAGTTTATACCCCTTTTCCCAAAGTCTTGGGTTTTTCCCGTTTTTTGAGTTTTACGCATCGGACTTATGTGGCCCAACTAGCATGGAGTTAATCTGATATCCGTTTTGGACTTGTACGCCGTCAAATGCGATGTGTAGACCGAGTTGATCTGTCTGATTGTAAAACTGCGGGCCAGTCGGGTGGAGATACATAAAGTCTAAATAATTCTGATGGGTTTATACATACATTCGTGGTATGTAGTGACTCAAATGTTATTTTTACCTTGTATACGTACTGCCAAGCAGTGGACGATGGGTTAGTATGATGGAAACTGCAAAATTCGATCCAAACTTACAATTGAAAAGGTTTAATCATCATCCTATACCCGTGGACATTGAGGGTCCCTAGATCTGAGGCACATAGATCCTCCAAATGTCCAAGATATATTCTAACCTTGGAATGCCAACATATGTACCAAGTTCGCTGTTGTAAGTACCTGGCCAATAAATGGCATATGAACCATCAGTTACCTAGATGCTAGTCACTGAATTTAACTAGATCAGATACCAAGTACCTCGATAAACCGCCTGGCCTAAATGTAGACCCAAAATTTTGACATACATCTCATTATCACGATATCGTTTACTGCCCGCCATACGATTGCCTGACCGGTGCCTGGAAGTCGGAACATCTGAAGGCGGTGTGCATTAATGGGAGCCACGTGATGATACGGGAAACTGTCCGAGCCTAAGTGGCAAGCGACTTTCGCCGCATCTCAACGGAGTCCAAACCCACGTCACCGTTGCCCATTATCTACTACTGTCAGCTATGGCACTTTCTGCTATTAGCCATTGAATATAGTCATCTGGCAACATAACCACACCTTAGAGGAGAAACTTTTCGCCTCCCACGCGGCCGAGCGCCGCTCTACATCGGACAACCATGGCCTTTCAAGTCACTATCCCGCGGCCGGTGAGGACTCACTTCCTTGAATATGACTTTATCCAGGAATACCGCTGACCATCTTCACGATTGAACTAGAACATGGCAGCTGTGACGACTGACCTCTGGCCATCGATGTCCAACCTGCTTGCTACTCCCTGGAAGCAGGTAGGACGAACTCCGGCAGCCGGCGCCCACGAGACCACCGGAAGAACCCCTTCTCAGCAACAGAACGTGGTGGTAAGGATCTCTAGAAATTGAAGATGGAATATTCGGTATTGATATGATAAAGCAGACACATGCGCACCTCTCGTTGCCGGACTTCTTGAACTCCGTGTCCTTGAGTGGATTAAAGGCGGACATGGTCGGCCAGTCTGCCCGGCGCGGACTGTCTTCGCTCTTCAGTGGAGGTATGTTAATATCCTCATACACTCGCTTTTGACTTGTACTAATGGAAAGCCGACATAGGAAACCCCGTATGGAACTCAACTACCTCGGCCCGTCGTCTTACTTCCCCTGCAACTCGATCCTTTTCAACCTTGACACCCTTCCGACTTAACACTCTTCGTAAAGCCCCCAAGAACAATGGACTGGCTAGGCTCCAACAGCAACGGTTCTTGTTCGGGGGTCCCTCGCAGACCATCCTGGCTCAGAAGGAGAAGACTGCGAACAACAACCCGAACAGTGCAAACGCCCAAAATGCATTTTACCAGGCCCTCTTACGTGCGAACATGGCAGCGATTGTGGTGGAACGATTCCGAAGCGCTCAATTTGCGAGCAACGCGGCAACTGAGGCGATCTACAGCAAGGCACTAGAGCGGGTCGGTGGTGACCCGACTCTCGCTGGACACACTGGACAGAACCAAGGCCTCTCTTCCGAGCAGCTCCAGGCCGTTGGCCAAGCGGTCGCTGCTCGGAGCGGCGGCGGTCAGATCGGCGTGGCAAACAGAGGTACTGGTGCTAAGGAAGCTCCGCTTTACGTCGTGGTTGATGAGTCCATGGGCAGCGCAGTGTTTCGCTGGGTCAAGTTCTTCTTGTTCTTTGGATTCTTCACCTATGTCTCTCTGGTCCTGATCACTATTCTGATTGAAACCACCGGTGTGTTGAAAAACATCGGGGCTCGCAAAACAATGAAGCGCAACCTTCGCAGCAGACCGTTCGGTTCAGCGATGTTCATGGTTGTGACGAGGCCAAGGATGAGCTTCAGGAGCTTGTAGAGTTCCTGCTCAACCCTGATCGCTTCTCTTCGCTGGGTGGTAAACTTCCCAAGGGTGTTCTTCTGGTTGGTCCTCCTGGTACCGGTAAAACCCTGCTTGCCCGTGCGGTGGCTGGAGAAGCTGGTGTCCCCTTCTTTTACATGTCCGGTTCCGAATTCGACGAGGTCTATGTGGGTGTTGGTGCCAAGCGTGTCCGTGATCTCTTCAGTCAAGCCCGTGGTAAATCTCCCGCAATCATCTTCATTGACGAGCTGGACGCGATTGGTGCAAAGAGAAACGAACGCGATGCTGCCTATGTTAAGCAAACCCTGAACCAGCTGCTCACGGAGCTTGATGGTTTCTCCCAGACTAGCGGCGTTATCATCATCGGTGCTACCAACTACCCTCAGTTGCTAGACAAGGCGCTGACTCGGCCCGGCCGTTTCGACCGCAAGGTGGTGGTTGGTCTTCCTGACGTTCGTGGACGTATGGATATCCTGCGACACCACATGAAGGACGTCCAGATCAGCACCGATGTCGATACTGCTGTGATCGCCCGTGGTACTCCTGGTTTCTCTGGTGCCGACCTCGAGAACCTGGTCAATCAGGCCGCCATCCATGCCAGCCGTGACCGTAAGACCAAGGTCGGTCCTCTGGACTTTGACTGGGCTAAGGACAAGATCATGATGGGCGCTGAGGCCCGGAGCCGTATCATTCAGGACAAGGACAAGCTTCTGACAGCCTACCACGAAGCTGGTCACGCTCTAGTTGCCTACTTCTCATCATCCGCTACCCCGCTCTACAAGATCACTATTGTCCCTCGCGGCATGGCTTTGGGTATCACTCATTTCCTGCCAGAGATGGACACCGTCTCGAGGAACTACACGGAGTATCTGTCTGACATTGCCGTTGCCATGGGTGGTAAGGCCGCCGAGGAATTGATTTTCGGTGCCGACAACGTTACCAGTGGTATCTCTGCCGTAAGTTTTAACTGCACAAATCCCCTTTATCCTAGTTACTAATACTGTTTCCAGGATATTCAACAAGCAACCGAAACAGCGTTCACACTAATTACCCGCTTCGGTTACTCCAAGAAGCTTGGTAACGTCGACCTGTCGACCAACTATGACAGCCTCTCATCCGAGACAAAGCAAGAGATCGAGGGCGAAGTTCGCCGCCTCGTCGAGGAAGCCCGGGCCCGCGCCGAGAAGATTCTCACAGATAAGCGCAAGGAACTCGAGCTGCTCACCAAGGCTCTGATTGAGTACGAGACGCTCACTAAGGAAGAAATGGAGAAAGTGCTCCGAGGCGAGAAACTTGACAAGCTCAGCTCATCGCCCAGTGCACCACTCAAACTGCCCGAAGCTTTACAGACGGCCAATCTGAACCCGTCGACTGCAGCGGGTGGTCCCCCCACCGCAACAGAGTGAGCTATATGACCTGATCTAGTCAATCTCGCCTCTTATTGTTTCTTTTATCTTCTGTCTCCTTATCTCTATTGTTTGAGTTCTATCCTCTTGCATTCCCGGATCGTTCGGGCGTCTACTGAAAATACCATTTTCCTTATCTCTTTCACCCCCCTCTCTCTGGCTTCTTCCTCGTCCCATTGAAAATCAATCTGGTCCCCTATTGTACTTGTATATACAACTTCCTGTATCCTGTATCTCAAAACGAATTGCGAAGCGTGCTTTCCATCTTTTAGGTAGCTTTCTGCAATGAACTTGAATCTCGATCATTGATATTCGCAGCTAAGATATGCGTAGAATTCGAGTGATAAGTAAGCCAAGCCAGGCTAATGAATTAAGCTATATTATGAAAATACAATCAACGGGCACTGTACGTGTAGATGATGTCCGAATCCTGATTATTGCAGATTACCTGAAACTCGGGCACGGTCCGCTTGCTCCACATAGACCAAACTCAAGACCCCGTGACATCATACCCTTAATCAGGTACAGTCCGTGCCTGGTTCGTTCTACATTGACGTTATCGTCTACGAACGGGTGGGTCCAGTTTACGAAGTTATCCGGTTAGCATCATCGTGATGTTGAAGTCTTGGTTTTGGTCTTTTCTAGCTTGGATCCGATTTGGAGGTGCCAAGGTACTGTATTCCAATGGGTGTAAATCCTCACTAGGCACCAGCAATGTTCACAGGATCTAGTTTCGGTCCTGATTGGAAGTATGGAAATGAGATGCTTTGAAATTTTTTTGTTTTCGTATTGTTTTCAGATAGTTCTTGGTATATACAAAAAAGATGCAACAGTCGACCCGGTTCGATCGACGTTCAACCGCCAAAGATAGCCAGAACATAGAAATCGAAGCCAGTTGTGTCCTGCACGATAAAGTAGCTGGGACATGTGAAAATAACTGTAAACCGGAAAAAGAGAATCAAGATGAAACACAACCATCATCAAGGTCATGAAGGCGGGCATGGCTTGCGGGCACACCTATTAGGATGGGGCTATCTAACTTAAGCAAGAACCTCTAAATATGTATAATGGAATGTCCGCGTGTGTTCCAGTGCGTCCTGGACAGAAGAGCACGCACCGGAGATCAGAGGGAGATAAGAAAAAAGGGAAGGGAAAGAAGGTTGGTGATGGTGTCTGATGGTGTGGCAGTCTCCCTCTTTTCTCCGATAGCGTGCGTGGATGCGTATGAGAATGTGCTGCAAGGCCCGTATGGAAATAATATTGTCGTCGGTCGGGTCCCGGTGAATTGAGGCGGGCCGACTCGCGGTCCTGGTATAGAAGTGGAAGAATTGAATGGTGAAGAAAGGCAGCTTATTCGTCGTTGTCATCGTCGTCGTCGTCTCCCGCCTTGGGATCCATCCAACCCCGCGACATCTCCACAGCCTTAGACCACCGTTTGTACATCTTCCCACTGGCTTTTTGGGTAATCTGAGGTTCGAAGGTGGCACGGTTGGCACGGTTCATGTGCTTGAGGTCGGAGAAGTCCTTCCACACGTCGATGGCGAAGGCGGCGGCGATCGCGGCACCAAGGGCGGTAGTTTCGTGCATTGCCGGTCGCTCGACAGGAATTTGGATGATATCGGCCTGGGTCTGGAGGGGAAAAGAGGTGAGTATGTGAATGTTCTATATGGATTTCGGAGCAAAGGTAGCTTACCTGCATGCAAATGTCGGAATTACTCATACCACCATCCACGGCCAATTCCGTGAGCTTCTTGCCACTATCCATCTCCATGGCGTCCAAAATGGCCTTGGTTTGGAAGCAGGCAGCCTCCATAGTTGCGCGAGCGATGTGTCCTCGCTGAGTGTGGTGTGTGATACCAACTGTTGGTCATTGTTAGTTGGCCTCTCAATTCTGGACGGAAAGGACAAATACTTACAAATAGTTCCCTTGGCGTCATCGATCCAGTAAGGAGCAAAGAGACCACTGAATGCAGTGACGAACACACAACCTCCGCTGTCCGGGACGGTCGCGGCCAAATCACTGACCTTGCGAGAATCGCGGAAGAAGCCCATATTGTTCATGAGGAATGACACACCACTGCCAGCCACCGCCACACTGCCTTCCAGTGCATAGACAGGCTTGCGGTCCCGGCCCAGTTGAAAACCGACCGTACCAAGTAGGCCGTGTTTCGAGATAACGGGCTTTTCGCCCACATTATAGAGAAGGAAGCACCCGGTACCATAGGTATTCTTGGCAGATCCGGGGGTGAAGGCACAGTGACCGACCAAGGCTGCGGCCTGGTCACCCAAACAACTAGTGATTGGGACACCCTCTAGAGGACCCTCGCAGATCTCTCCGAAGCCCTCGCGATCGGCCGAAGGGAAGATCTCGGGAAGACGAATTTTCTTGGGATCGATATCGAAGAATTTCAAAAGCCGATCATCGTATTGGAGGGTTTCGAGATTCATGAACATGGTACGCGAAGCGTTGGTCACATCGGTGACCAGACGCTTGTTTTGTGGCCCTCCGTTGAGGTTGTAGATAAGCCAACTGTCGACGGTACCGAAAGCAGCACGGCCCTCGTCGTAAGCGGAGCGGACATCGGGTAGGTTGTCGAGCATCCATCGCAAGGTAACCGATGAGGGGTATGTGGAGAGGGGTAGACCGCAAATATTCACCAGTTCATCGGCACCGGGCTTGGCCTTGAGTTCACGAACCAAGTTCACGGTCCGGGTATCAGTCCAAGTAATAGCATTGTGCAAGGGCTCTCCGGTCTCCCAGTCCCAGACTAGGGCGGTTTCTCGTTGACTGGTAATTCCCACCGCTTCAATGTCCGACCTAGAGTGACCCAATGCAAGGAATGACTTCATTGCCTCTTCAATGCAAATAAAGACAGACTCAACCAATTCGTAAGGGTCCTGCTCGTGCCATCTGCAATAGAGGGGCAAACAACGTTAATGGAGGGGAGTTGCGGGGGGTGGGGAAAACGAAGTTCTAACCACCTACCCTGGATGTTCGTGGAGTTGGCGGAACTCCGTTTGGTATTTGGCGATGGGAACGCCTGTGCAATCAAAGATAATGAACCGGGTACTGGTGGTACCCTGATCAATGGTGCCGATAAAGCGCTCCTTCAGGTCATCCCCATGTCGGTCCTCATCTTGCAAGAGTGCGCGGTCCCCATCGTCTGTTTGGTGGGGTCTGATTGGGAGGTCATATTGCTCATCATGACCGGCTTCTGAGTCGCCGTCGACGCTTTCGTTGTCGAGTTCGAATGGGTTCCGCATCTTTTGTGTGGTATGGTGGTATATGTGTTGTGGCGGGATGGCGGGAAGGGTGTAGAGGGAAATAGGTCAAGGGCAGGAGTGGTGGAAGAAGAACCAAGAATTACGCCTAGAGAAATCTACAGTGGCGGCAATGAGATTGTCGCGGGGGAAGGGCAGCTCCTATGGGAAAAGTGGAGCCTGACGTACGAGGGGGCAAAGTGAGAGAAGGAAAGGGAACATGAAGTATGAAAAGCGACTGGCAACTCTTTTTATCCAGGCAAGTGGGACCAAGGGGAGTGGGGGAGAGGGGTGTGGACCTCCTCTTGCTTCTCCCCAAATCCGGTTCACGGAGTTTTTTTTTTTTTGGTTTTCTTTTTTTTTTTCTTGATCAGAAGACCTCGTCACCTCCCCCACTCTGGGGCTATGTATATACTGGAGAAACGTTGGATCGAGGGTCTACACCCCTATACTGACTTTGTAACCCTAATTTTATCTGGAAGAACTTGTACTCTATTTTCACCATGTCATATAACTTCAGAGCAAGGAGACCATTTATAGAGAATTGATCCATATCGTTATTCTAGACTATCCTAGGGACCATCAATTGAGCCCCGTAGATCGACCACATGACACTCCATTTTTTCTTTGCGGGTTCTAGACCCCCCTTTCCACCACTTTCTTTCCTTTTGCCTATCGTGCAATTTACATACTTTCCCCCATTTCCCTGCCCTCCTATTCATGGATTAATGCCGGAAGATTAGCTGCTGGTCTACACATTCCTGGAGAATCCACTAGTCGCAGCCAAGAACAATCGCCCATTCTCCCCTGCCGTACCCCTGGATGAACCGGTGTCCACTTTATCATCTCAATATAAATGTTCCATTTCTTCAATAGGAAGATCACATCATGTATGAAGGCCAAGACATCACTTACTAATTTCCATCCCTGTAATCTGGGCAACCCCAGAATCCCACCAGACATTACCCAATCACATCACTGCAATCCACGGGTGATGACGTGTGAGATTCATAGGAAGAACGGGTTTAGGGCCCTGGAGAACAAGAATAAATTGCCCGGTTGCTGGCCGACGTGCCAGCCTATGAGAGATTGGCACAACGCGCGGGGGGAGGGGAGCCAAATAACAAGGGAAAGGGAAGTCTTAGCACGACTAGGTTTGGCTTTAGTCCAAGTCCAACCTCACTATGGAATAACTAAGGCCATGGCGAACGAGGATCGCGCCCGTGGCCTGCCAGGGACAGGGACGTGCACAATTGAGTAGATCACGCGAGGAGCCAAAAAATCACTAATCTAATTGATGATTTTATTTTTGGTCAACTTCGACGATCCTACGGGAATCTGGCGCTCCCGCTCTCTATCGCAACCGGGGTTATGTTCCAGCCACAATGCAGCTCGGCTCGCCATACCTTCCTATTTTTCTGTGTGTGGTCCACTTAACCATGGTTGGATGGACCTTTAAACGCTTGGACAAAAGTACCCATCGCGAACAAAACCCCTATATGATCTAGTAACTCTAGCTATCAAACTACTAGTAGAGATATTGATACCTATATAGCTGCCCAGATATTGTCTAGGGATCATTAGTTCAATCAATGTATAGGTCAGGATGATCATCCCCCATCAAAGTACTTCGTATTGCAGACAATGGCCCGATTTGCAACCTGGCTACGGCCTACCTGCTTTCAGGGAAACCCGGCCTCTGACCCAATCATCGGGACCGGACGCGGCAACCCGGGCCTCTATGTGTCGCTGAACGGCCCTGATCGCCCAGGTGACCTTCCAGAAATCGGAGCTTAATGCTTTAATTTCAAAACCTGCCCAGGCGTTAATCCCTCGATCCGGTTTAGCCCCACGTGGGTGAACTGTCTGGACTTGAATCGCTGGTTCACATGAGCATTTATGCAGCTGCTAGCGCGGGTCTAGGAAATTTTAAATTTATTTTCCTTTGTCTGCTGGGTCGGTTCGTGCCAATTGAAAACAAAAGAAATCAGATAAAGCTTTCGGCCCTAGTGCGTTCTGCGTATATTCTACAGGAAATCACGGGGAATGCAAACATCAAGAGTGAAACGCGGGGGAAGGCACAATCCTTCCTCACCCGCTGACAAAATCAAACAAAGTTACAAGGTGAGTGTGTTGCTTTGGGGAAATCAACACATTTACTCCTCCTCCTCAGCCAAGACAGCCTTGCGGCGGGCCTCGACCTCCTCCTTCTCCTTCTTCTGCAGGAAGATCAGGGCGTTGATCTTGTCCTTGATGGTGTGCTCAGAGGTCAGGCCCTGGGCAATCTGCTCACGACCAATCAGGGTAGCGACGATGGAGGCACCAACGACGAAGGTCAACACGAAGCGGTACATGCCGTACCAGTGAGGAGCACGGCCGGTGGCAGCGGCGCGGGCGTCGTTGTAGTACAGGAAGGTGAAGGCAAGGAACTGGCTGATCAGAGCGTACTCAACGGGGAGCAGCAGAGTAGGCCAGGCCACAGCGGGGGCAATGATACCGGCAGCGTAGCGCTTGTAGCCAAACTTGCCGCCGTAGCCAGCCCACTCGAGACCCCAGTGCACGGCACCAAGGAAAGAGAGGATCTATATGATCGATGGTGATTAGCGGGAGCTCGTCTTTTGGATTTAAATATCTTGAATCCGAAGCAGGATTAACTTACCACGGCACCGTATCCGACCTGGATGGGCTCCAGCATGTGCAGCATCAGCTCAGCGCTCTGGCCGGAGAAGATCAGACCCTCACCAGCAACGGCAGCACGGTTAATCTCATAGGAGAGGGCAACGGTCTGCAGAGAGGTGGCCAGGTAGGGAATGACACCAGCCATACCCAGGTAGAGGGCCTCCTTGGGGACATCGGCCAAGCTGAAGGTGTCCTTGATGACTTTCTATAGATCGCAATGGCTGATTAGTGTGGATCTTAAAGATCTGTACCCGAAATCAAGGGCAACTGATGGGGACATAAACATACAGCCTCGGACTTCATGCCCGCCATCATGTCGACCTCGTCATCATCCTATCCATAGAAAAGTCTATTAGCCATTGTGCACCCCCGCCTATCATATGCAGCCTGATCAATAGTCATACCTTAGCCGAGGAGGACGCGTAGCGGACCAGGGCAGTGGTAACGGGCTTGTGAGCAGCCAGAGAGAAGCTGGGCTTGGTGGTCGGGCGGATGGCACGGGCGGAGGAGGTCAGCTGGGCCTTGAAGATGTTGTTGCCAAGAGCGGAGCGGGCAACCGAGGCATTGGAGCTCGAGATGGCCCGGAGCGCAGAGCGGGCAGCGGCGTTGCGGTAAAGCATGGCGGGGGATAGAGCTTTTCGTGTGTAGTCGGGTTAGCAGTTTGCGCGGAAAGGAAAAGCCTCGGGTAGGGCGACAGCGCGGGGATAACGCACCCAATTGGCTTTGTAAAGAGCTGAAGAAGGGAGGGGAGAGTGGAGATGGGGGTATTCACCCGAAGAAAGACTCAAAAGCAAAGTCGGGGAGGCCGTGGGTTTCCGGATTGGGAGCAAATAAGATTATCCAGAAATGAAGTGACCGAGTGGTGAGGTGTATTCATCCGGGAGACCACAGAGACCTAAACCGCACGAGCTAACCTTTGGCCTAAGGCAGCGATAGGGGAGAACCCGGGGATCCCGTGGTGGTCAGGTGACCATTCTCCCAAAAGCCCTAGCTGAGTAACCTCAAGCTAAATGCCAAGGTTGGAACGATGCCAAGTGAACAGCACGGGTCTGATGTCACTCTGCCTGAAGTAAACATGTGTACTCTCCAGTACAGTGACAGTACGAGGGTATCATACAATATTGATACTGATATAGGATTGGGATAATTTTTTTACAGAGGTTTAGCGTGAAAATGCAATGAGTAGATTAATAAATTAATTAAAATTAGATTAATATGGATTCAATCGATCAGTCTCCCATGATGACATAGACATGATGGTTCAAGTATGGGGAACTCGGCAATGGACAAATGCCTAGGCGGAGAAGCTGCGAGTGTACCGCGTTTTTGACCATTTCGTACGGTCGCTTGTCACATAGAAGACGGCGATTTGATCCACGCAATCAGGGCAATTGGCTTGGCTTTGAATACCCAACTTTCCTGACCAGTTGCGATATTGTTGGTCGCTACCATCTTATCTCTCGACTCATACCTCTCTTCCTTTCCCAAACCCTTTCCCCACCACCCTGCACACCCTGGCACCCACTCTCTCGGAGCTGGTTGTCCCACCTCGGTATCGCGTGCTGCCGACTTACCTTACTTAGATGGCCCGGTGCCTGCAGCCTTAAGGGAATCTATGAAGCTGGCTTTTTTTGAGCTGGTGAGAGACAAGAGCCCCCACATATTCCCAACCCCCAAGAACCAGCACTGACCCTTCCGCTCAAAGCCAGTTCGATTACCAGTGAACGCACGACCCACCTTGTACCAGCGACAGCGGCCGCATCGAAGGCCATAGAGCCCAAACCCCCGCGGGCCTGGTCAACGACCAATAAGTCGCAACAATGTTGGAAGGTCTGGTTGCCAACTTGCTCAATCGCTTCCTGGGAATCTACGTCAAGAATTTCGACGCGAAGCAACTCAACATTGGAATCTGGTCCGGCGATGTCAAATTACGCAACCTTGAGTTGCGCCGCGAAGCGCTCGACCAGCTTCATCTTCCGTTGAATGTTGTCGAAGGCCACCTGGGCCAACTCACACTATCCATTCCATGGTCAAATCTGAGGGGCAAACCGGTCAAGGTCGATATTGAAGATGTCTTTCTATTGGCGGCGCCCCAGGAGGATGCGGACTACGATGCGGCGGAGGAAGATAGACGCGCGCATGTCCTGAAGATGGAACGAATTGAAAGTGCTGAGATCCTCCGAGAGCGTAACGCAGAAGGCATGAGTCAGGAGGAACAACGTCGAAACCAGAGTTTCACCCAAAGCATGATTACGGCCGTGGTGGACAACCTACAAGTCTCGATTAAGAATGTGCACATCAGATACGAAGATTCAATCTCCTCCCCAGGTCATCCATTCGCTGTGGGTCTGACACTGAAAGAGCTCAGTGCTGTCAGTACCGACGCAGAGTGGAACCCGACTTTTATCCAATCCACCTCCGACACTACACATAAGCTCGCGGTTCTCGGTGCCCTGTCAGTATACTGGAATACAGATGCAACGCTTCTAGGAACTGGCCGCGGCTCTGATATTGGTGCAGAGGCACAGGGAATTGAACATGACGACCTAATGCACAAATTGCGTGACGCCATTGACAATGGTGAAGGTAATCAGTTCATGCTTCGCCCCGTTAGTGGGCGTGCGGGCCTCGAAATGGACAAATCGGGTAAATATGACCGCCCTGCTATGAAAGCACGTTTGCTTTTCGACGAGCTTGGTTTTGTGTTGGATGATAATCAGTACCGGGATGCCTTGATGCTGGTGGACCTCTTCCATTACTTCATCCGTCATCAAGAATACAAGCGATTCCAGCCCAAATGCTCAGTCAAGGAGGATCCAAAGGCCTGGATGCAGTTCGCTGGACAGGCAGTGCTCAGCAAGATCCACGATCGGAATCGACGATGGACCTGGGAATACATCAAAGAGCGCAGAGATGACCGCAATGCATACATCAAGTTCTTCAAGAAGAAGAAGCGCGAAGAAGCATTCTCACCGGAAGAGACTGCAGAGCTTGACAAACTGGAAAGGAAGCTCAGCTACGAGGATATCCGATTCTGGCGATCTCTCGCTCGAAATCAGCTGCGCAAAGAGAACGTTGGGGTCAAGAAGCCTGTCCAACAGCAGTCATGGGGTGAATGGATCTGGGGCACCAAAAAGCAAGAATCAGAGGAACCGGCTATGACTGAAGAGCAAAGGCAAGAGCTATACAGTGCCATTGACTGGGACGAAAAGAAAGCACTCGCAGAGAGTGTCGACGTACCCCGTGAATGGGTCAAGCTGGAGGTCAATTGGAGTTTACGGGCTGGTAGCTTCACTCTCAAACAGGATCCGCATGGCGCAGCAAACGAGGTCATGAAGTTAGTGTTCGACAACTTCAGTGCCAAGGCTCTCCAACGCCCTGACTCTTATCTCCTAGACCTTGACCTTGGTGGCTTGAAGATGTATGATGGTACCACGCCCGGTACCCTTTACCCTCAGATTGTCAAGGTCAAGGACTCTCTTCCCGAGCCCAAAAAAGACCAACCCAGTACAGATGATGATGACCTCGCCTCAGAGGCCAGTGCAGATGATTTGGTGGACGAAGACAGCCTGTTCCACCTGCAACTGGAGAAGAACCCATTAGAAAGTGATGCCGATTCTGCGGTCAAGGTCAAGTTGAAGAGTATCGAAGTCATATACAACCCCCGATTTGTGGTGGGAATTGTTAAGTTCTTTGAGCCTCCTGAGCGACACATGGAGTCAATTGGTGCACTTTTGGACACTGCGGGAGCCACTGTTGAAGGCCTGCGACAGCAAACCCGAGCAGGCTTGGAATTTGCTTTGCAAGAGCACAAGAAGGTTGATGCCCATTTTGATGTCCACGCACCTTTGATAATTGTGCCCGAGAGTATCACACATGAGAGTTCTCTTTGTCTGATCCTTGATGCCGGTCACGCCAGTGTGAACAGTGAGTTGGTCGACCGACAAGCCATGCGAGAGCTCCAGTCCAAGCAAAAACATCAGTACGAAGAGGATGATTACAAACGGCTAGAGCACTTGCTGTATGATCGTTTCCTCATCAAGTTGGACTCGACCCAACTTCTGATCGGTCCCGGAGTTGAAGCAACCAAAGCTCAGCTCACCTCTGATGTTGAGTCAAAGAACTTCCACATCATTGACCGGATCAATGTGGATTTCGTTTTGGAGATGTGCATCGTCCCGAAGGTGACACAACTTACTCGGACGCGTATATCAGGAAATCTGCCGGAACTTCATGCCTCTATGTCAGATACCAAATACAAAGGATTGATGAAACTGATTGATATCGCAATCCCACAATTCGAAACCGGCAAAACTGATTCCGACCCAGCAGCGGCCAAAGCCATCGAAGAAAAGGCCATTGCCACCAGAGCCCGATCTGCGTCTTTCAAGCCTCCGGCCCTCAGAGATCTTCCTGTTGTTGACGATGAAGAAGCTGAATCAGAAAGCGACCACGCGAGGAAGAGTGTGGACTCAACGAACAATATCCACCGCCGAGACTTTGAGTTCAAATTCAATGTTGGCCGGTTGCGTGGTTCTCTCTTCCGCTCTGACTCTCAAGACCCCCTGAAAGATAAATTGCTGGTGGAACTTGTTGCAGAGGGCTTCGAGCTCGATTTCTATATGCGTCCTTATGACATGGTTGCTGAGGTTGTTCTTAAGTCTCTGAGTGTGGATGATTATATCGAAGACAACCCCGTTCCTGAATTCAAGAGAATCATCTCCTCTAAGGGATTTAACGCAGACGAAGACAAGGATCTATTCCATCTGAAGATGGTCAGGGTGAAACCCGAGTCTCCAGAGCTTGACACCACATACGAGGGTGTTGCGATGAATCTTGACATCTCGGTCTCGACCATCAATCTTGTGGTGACAAGAAAAACACTGCTCACTCTATTGGACTTCATCCTTCTCACGTTTACAAGCCCACAGCAGCCAGTCGACCAAAATCCTCAAACAGACAATCTGGCCATTGAAGAGGCAGCTGATGCCGTTCAACCGCCTCCTCAGCAAGCTGGCAAGCTTCGCATCAAATCCAACCTCAAGAGTATTGCTCTCATCCTCAATAACGACGGCGTCCGATTAGCGACCCTAAGTCTTAACACTGCAGATGTTGGCATATTCCTCGTTGGCCGCTCTATGACCATTCAGTCTCGAATTGGTAGTTTGACCTTGGTCGACGATGTCAACTTGGGTGCACCCGAGGAATCAGATGTTCGGCGTCTACTGACCATTGAAGGAGAAAACTTCGCCGATTTCAAATATGAGACTTTTGACCCGGAGAGCGAGACATACCCTGGGTATGACTCGGAGGTTTACCTGCGCTCAGGTTCAATTAAGATCAATTTCCTGGAAGAGCCCTACCGGAAAATCATCAACTTCCTGGTCAAGTTCGGCAAGATGCAAGCAATTTTTAATGCAGCTCGCCAAGCCGCGGCGACCCAAGCCAATCAGCTACAGGAGAACGCCTCACGAATGCGACTTGACATTGTGGTCAAGACTCCCATTTTGGTGTTCCCTCGAGTGATGGCGGATGACAGGCCCAGAGATACAGTCACTGCTCACCTCGGTGAGATCTATGTCAAGAACGAATTTGTCCCCATGGATGAGGGCAAAGATAGCCCAGCTGTTAATGTGATATCTACTGGCGTGCGCAACATTCGCTTGACCTCCAAATTCCACTTCGAAGACGGCACAGAAGAAGAGCTTGAGATGATCCAGAAAGTGAACCTTGACTTCAGCATCTGCTACCTTGAGCACCAGGCCAATAACGCGCGCCCAGACATGGAGATCGAAGGTTCTTTGTCTCCTATCAATCTTCGTATCTCCCAGAGTCAACTCAAGTTCTTGCTAGCCCTTTCAAAGTCTATCCCAGGTGCCTTTGCCACGGATGCTGAACAACAAGAGCTTGAGGCCTTGGAATCCCTCCCATCTTCAGTTACCGAGCCCACAACTACCTCCAAGGCGGTTCAAGCGGAGGAGCTGAAAGCAGTGGCTGCAGATGATGCGACGAGCAAAGAGACATGGGTTCGACTCGACATGATATTCAAGGTCGATAGTGTTGGACTGGAGCTTATACTAGCCAACGACAACCAGCCTGCTGGCCGCTTGGAGGACTCGAGCTTATCCAAATTCTCTCTTAATGACACCAGAGTCAAGCTCCGCATGTTGACAGATGGCTCCTTGGAGTCAGAGCTTCTCATCCACTCATTCTCTATCCGCGATAGTCGTCGACAGGACTCGAACAAGTTCAGAAACATTATGTCCTTGATTAACAACGATGTCCAGCAGCAATTCATGGCCAGTGTGTCTATGTCCCCTGGGCCGGACAAGCATCTCATTGCGATGTTGACTATAGATAGTCCACGGATCATGTTTGCTTTGGACTATCTGTCTGCTCTGCAGTCATTTAGCAATTCTGCATTTGCATCTGACAGTCCCGTAGAGATTTTGGAAGAGGAAGTTGAACTTGAAGACTCAGAAGAGGGATCTGATGCTGCAAACTCGGACAAAGAATCCACAGAAGTTTCTGCTGGAGAGCCAGCCTCCGGATCTACATCCATTTCATTCCGAGTCAATTTAGTCGACGCTCAGGTTATCATGGTAGCCAACCCTGCCATTCCTCATTCTGAAGCTATTGTCATTGGTACTAAGGAGGTTCTTATTTCTCGTCAAAATGTCTCAACCTTGCAGGTTCAAAAGCTTGGCATGTTCCTGTGTCGTATGGACAAGTTTGAAACCAGCCGACTGCGAATTCTGGATGATTTCACTGTTGAATTGTCGATTGATAGCCGACCTCAAGATCGTGGATCTGCACTTACTTCTATTGAGGTCCACTGTGAACCTTTGGTCCTCCGTCTGTCTCTGCGAGATATCCTGATGGCAATCCAGATTGTGAATAAAGCGTCTGAAATGCGAGCCCAAAATGCCCAGCAGCTCGAGGGTGGGGAGGCGAAGAAACTTACCGATGCCAAAAGCACCAGAGCACGCTCTGGCAGCAAGGCATCCATGTCCTTGGCCCACAGGAGTCGTCGCCGGTCCAGTCAGGGGGCTGAGACACTCGACAAGACTGCGGCAATTGAAAGCTCGGCTGTTCTCAAGCGTGAGGAGCTGTCAGCCAAGATTGATGGCGTCCGTGTCATCTTGATTGGTGACTTGCATGACTTGCCTCTACTGGATTGGAGCGTTAAGAAATTCAACGTCGATGTACGCGACTGGTCTTCTACCCTAAGTGTCGATACCAACTTTGATACTTTCGTCAACGTTTTCAACTTCTCCAAGTCTGCTTGGGAACCGTTGATTGAGCCTTGGCAGCTTGGTTTCCATGTGGCGAAGGAGACGAACCCGGATGTCTTTTCGATTGACGCTTATTCTCACAAGAACATGGAGCTCACATTGACGTCGGCCACTATTGCACTTGCCTCGAAGTCTTTCCAATTCCTCTCTACCGATGAGGATGTCCTTTCTAAGCCTAGAGGTGCAGATGCCCCCTACAGAATCCGCAACTACACCGGCTTTGATATCCACGTGTGGGCCGATGTCAGCTCAGGGGAAGATGGCCCAGCTGCAAAATTGACCGACGGGGAGGAATATCCTTGGCGATTTGAAGAGTCCACTGCCATTCGTGAAACTCTTTCCCCTGAAGGACAGGGTGGAATTGTGGGCGTCAAGCTGGAAGGAAGCGGATTTGACAGCATCAACCGTATTCCCGTTGTGCGAGAAGGAGAAGTCATCTACAGTCTGAAGCCGAAACGAGATAATGTTCTTCACCGACTTCTCGTGGAGGTCAAGCTTGGAGCTGACAACGTTAAATACATCACGTTCCGCTCGCCACTGCTTGTGGAGAACAATACCCAAATCCCCGTGGAGTTGGGTGTGTTTAGTCCCGACGAAGGTCACCTCCTCAAGATCGAGAAGGTCTTGCCTGGTGACGCTCGCCCAGCACCGGTCGGCTCAGCATATCTCCATTCGGTTGTCATTCGTCCCGATCAGGGCTTTGGCTATGACTGGTCAAACGAACGGTTGTTCTGGAAAGATCTCATCCGCCGGCCGACACGCACCGTGCAATGCGTCAGTGAAAGTGGAGGCCAAGCACCCCCGTTCTATTTCCAGGTCAATGCAACATTTGACAACAAAGACGCGACTACAAGCTCTTATCCTTACATGCGGATTCGAATTTTCGCACCAGTGGAGATCCAGAACTTACTGCCTTATGACTTCAAATACCGCATATACGACAAGAACACCAAGAAGGACTGGACTAACTTCCTGAGAAAGGGTGGAGTTAGCCCGGTCCATGTAGTGGAGCTATCTCATCTCCTCTTGCTCAGCATTGACCTCGAAGATACGGTTTTCCGACAAAGCGAATTTGCCATTGTCAACGGGAATTCTCAGGACTATCGCAGAGAGCACACCCTGTCTTTGAAGGACGAACGGGGTCTCCAATTGAAGTTGAAGCTCCACTACTTCAACATTCCCAACAGTGGTGGAGCTTTCAAGGTCTCGATTTACAGTCCGTATCTTCTTTTGAACAAGACTGGCCTGCCTATGGACATTCAAAGCAAGGCCTTCCTCCAGTCTGCTCGCAATGTAGCTGGCCAAGGCCTCACAGTTGACCCGAGAGATGGTGGCCGTGCGCTGCCATACATGTACTCTTACGGTTCTGATGACCAAAAGAACCGATCTATCCTGAAGGTCGGTGATTCTACTTGGAGCAAGCCACAAAGTTTCGAGGCTCTGGGTAGCACATTTGAGGTCGTTTTCCCCGACCGACAAGGCAGATCAGAATTCCACTCCGGAGTGTCTGTGGTTGAGGGCGAAGGCAAATACAAGATGACAAAAGTGGTTACTATTGCGCCTAGGTTCATTTTGAAGAGCAAACTTACTGAAGACCTCATGGTGCGTGAACCTGGGTCATCGAATGTCCTTGAGCTTAGGAGCGGAGAGTTGGTTCCGCTTCACTTCCTCCGCCAAGTTCAAGAAAAACAGCTCTGCCTGTGCTTTCCCGGTGTGAACAACCAATGGTCTTCTCCGTTCAACATTGCAGATGTCGGAACTGTACACGTTAAGTTGGCCAAGTCGGCGAATCAGCGCCAGAAACTGATCAAGGTCGATGTTATCCTGGAAGAAGCAACTATTTTCCTACACCTCAGTTTTGAGACTCGCAACTGGCCGTTCTCGATGCGGAATGAAAGTGACATTGAGTTCATTTTCCACCAGGCCGTAAGTCTATATACTTCTGCAATGCATTTTCTTTGATGCTAATGTTTCTATTTACAGAACCCCAACGTGGACGATGATGAGGAAGACGACTCAAGCGGCTGGCGGCCTATCCGCTACCGTCTTCCACCTCGAAGCATCATGCCTTACGCTTGGGATTACCCAGCAACCAAAAACAAATCTCTTGTGTTATCTTCTCAAGGCAAGGAGCGACACATCAAGCTTGCTGAGATCGGTAACTTGATTCCAATGCGTATCCCGCCATCGAGGGCCGGCGAATATCAAAGGATCGTCGATATCAATATCGTGGCTGATGGGCCCACTCAAACTCTTGTCCTGTCCAACTTCAAACCCTCCAAGAGTATATACAAGCAACAGAAGGGCCAATCTTCACAAAACAACATGAGTGCTGGATTTGAAGTCAAAGAGATGAACGCCGACGTGAACTTCAAAGCTCAGCTCCGCCTGGGCGGCATCGGTATCTCTCTCATCAATCAGAACTTGAAGGAGCTTCTCTATCTCACGTTCCGAGAGATTGAGATCAAGTATCGGGAGTCAGCATTGTACCAGACCTTGAACACCACTATCAAGTGGATTCAGATTGATAACCAGTTGTATGGCGGTATTTTCCCCATCTTGCTTTACCCCAGTGTGGTCCCTAAAACCGGAAAAGAAATGGAAGCTCACCCAATCTTCCATGCGATGGTCACAAGGGTCAAGGATGACACTTATGGCGTTCTTTACATTAAGTACGCCACACTTCTCCTGCAGCAGATGACACTTGAGTTGGACGAGGACTTTGTCATTGCCATGTTGGACTTTGCCAAGATTCCTGGTGCATCCTGGACTGAGGAACAAGAGGGTAAGTTGTGTGATGGGGATTTGAATATCCCTGAGCCGCAACAGAACGAAGCAGGCCAGGATGTATACTTCGAACTTCTTCATTTGCAACCCATGCAGCTGGATATTTCCTTCATGCGAACAGAGCGTGTCAATGCAGAGGATGGTGCCATGCAGCCGTCTAACCCTCTGATGTTCGTCGTCAACGTTATGACAATGTCGATAGGCAATGTCAACGATGCGCCTATTCGGTTGAACGCCCTGATGCTGGAGAATGCCCGTGTCTCCTTCGGCAGACTCGTCAACAATGTCCGCGCACACTATACCCAAGAGTTTGTGCGTCAAGTACACATCATCCTTGGATCTGCCGATTTCCTGGGTAACCCTGTTGGTCTGTTCAATACCGTCAGCTCGGGCGTTGCAGATATCTTCTATGAGCCATACCAAGGCTTGGTCATGACTGACCGTCCCCAAGAGCTGGGCGTTGGCATCGCAAAGGGTGCTACCAGCTTTGTTAAGAAATCCGTCTTCGGTTTCTCGGACAGTATGGCCAAATTTACCGGAAGTATGTCTAAGGGTCTTGCTGCCGCCACCCTCGACAAGGAGTTCCAAGACCAGCGCCGGATGTCCAAGTCTCGTAATCGTCCAAAGCACGCCCTGTACGGAATTACGGCCGGTGGAAACGCATTTGCGAACAGTCTAGCTAGTGGAATTGGCGGCTTGGCTCGCCACCCTCTGCAAGGTGCCGAGAAAGAGGGAGTGGCAGGATTTTTCAAGGGCGTTGGAAAGGGTGTCCTGGGCCTTGCCACCAAACCCGCTATCGGAGCCTTTGACCTTGCTTCCAACCTCGCCGAGGGAGTCCGAAACACGACTACCGTCTTCGACGCCGACGGCCTTGACCGTGTCCGACTGACCCGGTTCATCGGCACAGATGGCATTGTCCGTCCATACACTCAGCGGGAAGCACTCGGTCAGTTCTGGCTCAAGACTGCCGATGATGGCAAATACTTCAACGAGGATTATATCGCACACTTGGAGCTCCCCGGCCGAGACATGCTGGTCATGTTGACTTATTCCCGCATCATGCTTGTGCGCACTAAGAAGCTCTATACCGAGTGGGATATTCGCCTCACGGACATCCAAACTATCTCTAAGGAGCGGACTGGCATGAGCATCACACTCAAGGGTGGTGCTAATGGGCCCTTCATTCCTGTTCAGGATGAGAGTTCCCGAAACTGGCTGTACAAACAGATTGCTGTTGGTAAGTAGAACCTTTGTTGAACAGTTTCTTTCTGATGTCGAAGCTAATTCGTCTTTGCAGCGGTCAATGCCTTTAACGAGAAGTATAATGTCCGAGGATAGACAAGTGCCCTCGAGGTCTTGTAATGATGTATGACAAATGGACTGCATTAACGGGAGGAAGAACAAAAAGGGGCTTCACACTTTCCTCGCTTGTCATTTTGGGTCTTTTTCTTTCATTGAGAAAACAATTGGTTTGATTGTTTTGGTTCCGGTTTCAAGTACATATGTTTGCGCATTCGTCTTTTTTTCTCTATCTTACTATGTAGTAATAAACATATTTCAGAAGCACCGCCATCCATGGACATTTATCCCAAGATTATCCGGATATCACCTCGAAGCAACTTTTGACTGCTTTCCCGGCCACACCTATAGATATGGCTTAAGGTCCAGGGACTGTAAGATCCTTTGGTTATGTACTCTCGTGATCGGTTGATTCCTTCTGTTTGACCTTGACAAATTGGAGTAGACATAGATCTAGGACGAAATAATATACATTGAAACCATAAGAATTATCCATAAGACCATGTTCGACTTGAAAGGTTCTAACTGACTAGCATAATAAGATCTGTAAGATGATATGTGACTGAAAGATGCAAGTTTGAAAATCAAAGTGATCACGGAACAGCTCTGTCCGGTCCGATTCGTCGATCAGTGTTCTTGACTGGATGCAGGAACATCGATGGAAAGCAAGGTCTGCCGTAGCGAGCTTCAGACGACTATAGACAACATGGTCAGCGATCATATAATCTAAGAACAGCGCATGTAAAATATACTGTACCTTTTTGCCGCCTTCATTCTCTGCAGTTCGGTATCCAAGCCATCGCCGATACAAATCCTCTCCCGTGTGCGTCGTAAACATGTATGAAAGACGATACATGATATGATCATAGACATGATCCCAGTTCCAAATGCTATCTGGACCTCCGTTAATATTTTCCGGTGGTCCCCGATTGTAAATTCTTGCTAGCTCCTCTGGCGTCCATTGTCCATCCGCGTAGATCGGATGCGGAACATACACAGCCTTGAGGCCGTGGAAAAGTGCCCAGGAGGCACCCGTCATTTCTGACGCAAGACCAAGACCACGCGTGGCTTGAGAATGGTGTATCAAATCCAGGAGACGTCGAGAGTACCGGCCCATGGTGATAACTGCTGTTCGGCGAGGCGTCTCAACACCATATTTGAAGTTCCAGATTGTATTGGGAAAGGTCCATTGTGTATCTTTGGGATTAAAGATAGGAAGAAAGGTGATGTGATCAGCTTCCTCGCCGACACCCCAAGTGAAACTATCATCTAAAGGACTTTCAACTGGCGGCTCAGGGCCCAGGGGTCGGATCCCTGTTCCATACATGGGGCCCCAAATTGTGGCTTCAGGCTTGTCGGCGAGGCTTGCGTTGACCATTGCAGTAAAGTTCTTCCATGGCCCATGACCACCAGGAGTGTAGAAGTAGGCGTTCCGCTCCCATAAGTACTTGCGAGGTTGCTGCATTGCGAAGGCGGCCGACTGTTCGAGAAAGTGATAAGAATGTCCAGTGTGGCGGCCGTCCATCTCGAGTTGCCAGTAGTATTCAAAGTTAGGGTACAGTTGTGCAAATATCTGCAATGCTTGGTGATGCTGTAATTTTGGACTGAGATAGAGGGAGTCAGCCATCATGAATGATTTGAACAAGAGTCAGTGATATATTACCTATGCTCCTCAATCTTGGGGTACCACGCCTCCAACAACTTGTTGTTGAAGAACAATGCAATGTTGCGAAACTCCACTGGAATAGATCTTCGCAGATCCTCCATTGTTTTTCTGTCCGAGAAGATCGGAAGATCGTCGTCCTTGACATGAACCAACAGGAACACTTCATACTCACCACCTGAGTGCAAAGAAAGCTCCATGATCAACGCACGAAGATATTCACGGTGATTGGCCGTCCAAATCATACTATTCCATGCTCGAATAAGAACCGCAGACCGAGGCTGATACCGTTTCACTTTCGAGGAATCAGACATTGTATCCGATTCATAGGCTTTCCGCGGCGGCTCTCTCAATTCAAAGGAGAGAGGTCGTTGGCCTGTCTCATTCATCGAACAATCATGTTGATACCGGTCTGCATTTCTCTGGTAACAAAGGGCTTGCAGATTGTACCAGTCCAACTCGAACCAATTCACCGGCGGGGGCCTAGAGAAACCTGGAATCTCATCATCATTCTCGTCATCGTAGCCATACGCGCCGAAGCGAGAGTAACGGTCTGTGCAGACGTCTCCATCCAGATCCATTGCCTCGTGAGAGCCAAAGCTCGGTGGCGGAAACCCTACTTGCTTTCCCTTGTATACCAAAACCATATCGTCCGGTTGATTTCGATCAAGATCACGACCGCGCGGACCCAAGCAAGGTTTGAAATGGCCATGATGTTCCCGTCGCCATTTCCTGCTGGTGTACAGTGGGTAGGGATCGTAGATCGAGGGAACGGGGTGGGGAGCTCCAGGAATCGTGGGGTCAGAACTAGTGAGAGTCAAGGTTCCACCTAGATAGAACTGCTCGTTCCTATACGCATAACGAATTGAGGTTAGTGATGAGGGATTCCAATCAAAGCAGAATGCATAGTTCCATGACAAACCTCACGTTATGAAGGCTCCCCATATCATCCACCCCATTCTCATCTCCATGTTGACTGTCGGGAGCATACTGAATGCCCCCGGTCTCCCGGTATTGTCCTGGCCGAAGGACAGGTGAGCTGCCCGAAAAATCAAACCATCGCAGCAAAGATATCTCTGGACGAGCAGCAAGATTTGCATAAGTCTCGATAACTGTAACCACGAAGACCAGCCACCCAATCCAGTGCACCCACTTTCTCTTCCGCACGGAATGTAGATTTCGGGTCTTAAACGCAACTGGACCCTTGCTGGGCACCTTCAATAGCCTCGGCCATGACTTCTCAGTTAACGAACGATAGAGGCTATCATGCACAGGCATGGTGCCGGGTCTGAGAAACTGTGTTGAGGAGAGATTGACAAAGGAAAATGGAAAGAAAGTGATTCTCTCACTTGAGGAGTGAACGGCAAGTGTAAAGGCAAGAACGCTCAAGAAAGTACGATGTCATCATAACGCGGTATTGACGACGACTAATCGGGTGGTATGGGAAAGGTCTCACTCTGTGTATGACAGTGCCAGTTTCCTATGGTTGGAGATAATATACTATGAATACTTATGATTCTACAGATTCAATACGCTAAGGTTTCCTTGTGCGGTGGTACAGAATTGCAACCGTGAAACATACCACGAAGTCATTTCGGATAGGGCACTGTTTGAGTGGAGTGGATTGGTATGAGTTGAAGATGCCCAGAGTAGGTAATTTAAAGATTTGCTGTTACCTTAAATTGGCTTGACACACATGTGGATTCAGGATTTATCTGTATTTTATGGAGTTTTGCACCCCCTAATCTACATCAGGTTACTCAATGGCTCTTCGGGTAATAACCACAATGGCATCAAAGCACAAAGGCAAACCCCCTTGGAAGGACCTTTCTAATTTAGAGCAACTTCAATGTTGAAATAAAGCTCTTTGTAGTTACATGTGCCGAACCCAGACGTATAAGCACATTTGGAGCGTTAGTCCTACATATAAATCATCTTGAGTCAGGAGTAACTTGCGGAGTCAACCCTAGAACCTTGCAAGCCTGACCTCGGGACTGGCAATCAATCAAAAATTCCTTCCAGTCAGATTGAACTGTAACCCCTTGAAGTGGGATATGCAAGTCCCTTCCACGTCCGAATTTGGAAAGTTCATTTGGGCAGATAAGAAAGTCATGATTGGTATTTATTTGAAAGACTCGATCCAGGTATGTAAAACACATCCATGGACTCGAAGACGGGAACATTCCAACTGCAACTCGGATTTTGGTCCACATGAGAATAGAGTAACACATAGCCTACCCTAGACAAAAAGACTTTGAAGAAACCACGGAATTCCCAACTAGTAATAACTAGGCATGATTATGTCTCCATACTTTACGCGAAGTAACTCTTCCATAGGACGCCCGATAGATCTTCCAGTTGATCGGGGGTAAAGGCCTGGGTGAAATGATTAGTACATGTGCCACAGATGTGTTACAGATTGCAAATGGAACTTACCTTGGCATCGATGTGCCAGGTATCTTGTCTGGTCTTCTTGAACTCGCTGATGATCGACTTCACACTTGAACCCACAACGCCTGGATCGTGAGCTGCACGAATACTGAGCGTAGTCAAGGCCTCGGGCATCCAGTGCGGGGGGGACTGTTGTAAGGGAATGCCTGGACCAGAGCACCCAAGCCTAGAACGGCACCGTGCCGAACAATCACCAGGCGATTGTGCTCGGGAGTTGGTGTGCCAGCGCCCGATGTTACCGCGGACGAGACTCCGGATCGGAAGTTCTTGGGCTTCTTCGGAAGGGGGTTGTCGGCGAGGACCTTGGTGAAGCGTTCCTGAAAGCGGTGGACCATCTTGTCGCGAAGGTACACAGGGGAGCAGCGGATCATACCAGACAGAGTGGCCGACGCACCCGCACGAACCTCGTGTTGCGTATCCTCAAGCATAGAAGCGATACATTCGAAAAGCTTGTCACGATCAGCAGAGTCCAACAGGAAAAGTCGACGGAAGTAGATGATCTGAATGTTGATCATGACACGTAGACGCTGGTGCCATGATGGTGAGGTTTGGCCGATGCGGATGAGGGACTGGATGAACTCCGAGCCCTTCTCGGCAGGATAGGGAATGTTGGGGAGGTGGCGGAAAACGTGATATGCAAGAGACTGCAGCTCGGGATCTTCCTTCACGTCCATCATGTGCAGAAGCTGAGCAGTAAACACATCGGGGAAGAAGGGAACTAATTGTGTACACTCATGGGACGAGAGAGTTGAATCCAACCAGAGAAGTACTGTCTTGCTGCCGGAGGTGTATGAAGAAGGAGTCTGTTGACCCGGCGTTCTGGCCTGTCGCCACTGTTCAATCTGAGTGAAGACTCCACGAATCATCTTTGAGAAGTCGTCAGAAGGAGCATATGGATAGGTGCCCACAGACGAAGAGGATTTCTGAGCTTCCAAGAGGTGTTGGAGGTCGGGATATGACTCGTGGTATCTGGTGCGGTAAATTGTTGCCAAGGTCTGTCCCATAGCCTCTCGCACACCCTTATATGGATGATCTAAGTGTGCCAGGAAATCGTCGACGATTGGCTTTTCCAGCTGGAAGTGCCAGCCGGCATCAATGATGCACTGGTGCAGGAGATTGATCTTGGAGCTTTCCTTGAATGCGGCGTTGGTGGTCATGTCCAAGCGGAAGCTCGCCAACCAGTCAACCATAGGCCAGGCTCGGCGGGGATCGCGGCATTGAAGAATCATGTGGAGGAATGTAGTCCAGTACCCTGAATTTTCAGGGGTGAGGCCATCGGTGAAAATCTTCCGGATGATGGGGAAGGCGTACTCCCAAACTAGAGTGCGTCTTTCCACACTGGTGTCTGTGACAGAACTGATCAAGGCCCCGAGAATCTCCGCAGTGGCCCGATGCTGATGCTTATCACTACCATCCTCAAAGACGGCTTGGATCTCCTCTTGGATCTCCTTGAAAGAGGCTGCCGTAAGACCGTCTCGGAGCATAAGCTCAAAGGCATAGAGAAGCATCATGGCAGAAGACATTCGGAATTTGTCAGCAGAAGGATCCCTGGGCTCCTGCTTCAAGTACATGAAGTACTTGGAGAACCAGTCGCGCGTGAACAGTTTACCCATTTGGGTTCGCACATTCCACTCGACTTCGTCATACTCGATGTCTCGATCCAAATTGGATTTGTACGCAGGCATGGTCTTGCCCCAGATGAGCCAACCAGGGAAGTCATGATCAACGTAGTACTCAGCTTCAGGCTTGGCAAAGCTAACCAAATAGTCCTGGGTCCAGTCCTTTTCGTAAGGACGGGTTGCCACCTTGATCTTCGCAGGGAAGCGCTGGTGCCCAAGGATGTAGTTCTTGTACTCATGGCTGCAGATGGCGCGAACATCAATCATGGTGAAAAGCGCAATGAGTGCCTGAGAGTACATTCCACGTAGACCTGGATGATCGTCAATCGAGCCAAGAGTCACCAGCTCAATCAGGTTGCCGCTGGCAATGTAATCGAAGCGCAGGCCCATGGTGATGACAATAGTCGCCGCACGGCTGGCAATCTTCCAATGCGAGATTCGAGCCAAGTTCACCAATTCATCAGCCAGATCAGCTTTCTTCTTCTCGATCGTAGCTCGCTTCTTATTAATAGATGTGCGCTTCTGCTCGATCTCCGCAGTTACGTCTCCAGTGGGAGCAATAGCCTCTACAATGACCTGGTCCAAAATAGCCATCCGCTCCATGGATCGACCATAGTCCATTATTTGGAACACAGCAGTGGAACAAATCTTCTGGACAGATGGCTTGTCAACTGCACTAGCATCAAGGAAAGTGCGGATTAAAGCTGGTGTATATTTCCAATTCCGTCCAGCTGTCTTTGCGACGCTACTGAGCAGCAGAGAAAACAGGGCTCCCTTGATGCGTGCATGATCATTCTCCTTAACACTGGTCTGAAGGGCCTTAAGAAGAGGGGGGATGATCAGAGATCGTGCCCCCCAGACGGATTTGAGGGCTGACTCGCCAGCATTTTGGGCATTGCGGCGGGTCTCGGTATAAAGAGAAACACAGGACTCAGCAATGTCAAAAAGAAGAAGTTCGTCCAGTTTAGATCGTGCTCGGGGTGCGGCATTGTGCCGTAGACGTTGCAGATGGTAGACATTTGCTCTGCGCACAAGAAGTGCCCTTGGATAGTCTTTCCTGATACCACTCATCTTGTAAGGGTGGATGTCTGCTGCTAAGAGTCTTGTTACTCGATCAAGGACATGGGCCGATCTCTCAATGCCAACGTCGACAAACCAAGAGCGGAAGGCCGAGTAGAGCGCTCCGAAACATGGCACATCATCTTCTTGCTTATCACACAAGAATCGGTGTACCAGGTGCAGAACCCAACCTGCCCGTTCGCGGATTTCGTGAATGCTATCGTACAGGGCGTCACCCTCCTGGAGAGGGTATCCAGTCGGGTATGGGAAACCTTCCTTGACCTGTGCTTCGTCGGAGCTGTCAAGGAATGCGTCTTCTTCACTCGCGCCATTTGTAGCTGGGTCATCGACCATATCGAATTCACTGGAGCTGACCGACGCACCATTCGAGAACTCCGGAGAGGATTTCGAGGCAGCTCTGGGGTCAAAGAGTACCGAAATTCCGGAAAGAAGAAGTCGCAGAAGAACAAGATTACGAGTAACTTCGTCGGACCATTCCTTGCCACTGCCATCGCGTTTGACGCTGGAGGTCTCGTTTGTCAAGCCGGACAGATGCCGCAAAGCAGTTTCAGCTTGATTTTTAAAGACCTCAACGGCAAATTCTAGCTCTTCTCGTTTAGGCACATGCCACTGAATGTTAAGTTTGTTCACATCAAGTCTGTAGCTCCAATGCTTAGGCTGAATGCCACCCTCAACATCAGCCGGCTCATACATGCTGTAATCTCTTGTGTATGTGCCAGTCAGGTTAAGCAAGAGGTGGTGGATATAGTTCGAAATATGCACGGTCGGAATACCGCGGCACATCTTTTGCATGTAAACTGCAATGTCAAAAAGCTCTTGCCGATGAGCAAGAACAGCATCACCGACATGGACCACACACATGCTCAACATACTGACGTTCCAAACCAATCCACGATCACGAGGAAGAACATCAGTGCCGGTCGTTCTGGTCGAACCCGCTCCATTCTCCTCAATCTCGGTACGAATTCCCTGAATCAGCACAGGAATGAAACGCTTAAGAGCCTTTTCTGGGTTGACCTTGCACAATGCGTTGCAAATAAAGGCCATGGCATCTCGCGCTTGGTGAATGACGTGATTGGATACGAAATCAACAATCTTTCCCAGTGCAATATCGTAATACTCTGGCGAAAGGGAGGCGAGGAGCGGCATGAAGGTGGCAGGAAGAGTGTTGACAATGTTCTCCTCCGGCGAGCCATTGCGCACTCTGGTGACATCTGGGAGATTCTCTAGAAGGGTGAAGACACGCCCAAGGAATGAAATGGTGAAGTCACCAAAGCCACAAGTCGAAGAGCGAAGAATCATTTCCTCCGTCTCATCGTCCAACTCAGTGTCATAGTTCAGCTGCACGTCGGATCCTTGTTCCTCCATTCTCTCCATCTCACCGGTAATCCATTGCACTGCAAGCATGTTACAGTTCACATCTTCTCTCCCCTTGGTCATGTCAACCATTGGAATGTTATAACATGCAGTTTGAATGAAAGAAAGGGCATGAAGAGACTTTTCAAGATCATTAGCATCAACACCAGGCAAAGCAAGGCCTAGGAGAGTCGTCATATGGCAGCGATAGCCTTTGGTTCGCGTAATGACGCGAGACAATACTTGCATGGCGCGTAGGGAAGAAGTGGTTCGATGAACCTCCACCAAACCTTGGAGAGACGGGTAGATTCTCTGCAAAGCACCTGGAAGGATGAGGTGTGGCTCCAAGTATGCAAGGCCTTGAAGGGTAGATAGGGAGAAAGTCATGGCGGTACTACTTTTGGCGTAGATACCCATAAAGATCGCATCTCTCAGGCACAAAACAAAGCGACGCTTCAAGGGCTCATTGAGTCGTCGTTCGACCGGGACGTCCATTTCCCCACTCTGCTCACGGTTCCATCGCATCACGAAGAAATCAGTTAAATAGTATACAAGCTGCGACAAGGTCCTCGTCCAGCTACCTGAGTTCGAAGGGTGGAAGAAAGTCTCAACTGCTTGGATCAGACCCTCAAGCTGGCTAAGAACCGAATCTTCTGAGTCTAGGCACGCAGGTGAAAGAGACAAAACAATCCATCGAGCAATATGGTGGGCAACAGGATGCTTGCGCGTATCACGATCAAGCATGATACCCAAGCCAGATGATATATCCACCAGAGCGCTATACGGGGAAGTGGATTGTCCTACAGGGATTTCTAGCAGCCGGAGAACCGCAGTGAAGATGAGAGCGGACTGTTCCTTTGTGAAGATACCATGCTCCGAGAATGGGATGTGCCCAGCTGGCAGTGAATCCCGTGCCAACCGCGAGAGGTAGTCAAGGTACGTCGTGTCAAACGTCTTTGAACGACCGACAAGAGACCAAATATGGAAATGTGTCGGCAAATAGTTCTGCGGAAGTAGGTCGCCGCGTTCAGCGGGAGGGGGTGACGTGGGAAGCATGAGGTTAATCAACCCAGCCACCACGAAGGCACCTTCTGAGAATGAGGTGGTGTAATGAGGCAGAAACTCCTCGAGCATCGCAGGCAGTTCGCAGGGGTCGATAAATAGCTGAGCAAATGCGCAAAGCTTGGTCAATGTCTTCACATTCCGCTTAAGGTTGGTCGAGTGAACGAGACCGGACTCAGTGGGGAGGACAAAGGCTTTCAGCTCCTTGTAAAGAGGTCTCCAGTCCAAGACTAGGTCCTTGACGGGTCTCAAATAGTGCTTGCGCCTGCCTTGCGGTTAGTGACTATGTCATTCTCGCGATGACCAGATACCAGAAAAGTCCAACTCACTTAGTCAGAAGCATGAACATGCTCGCAAAACGCTCTGCCACATTGGGGTCGATGCCGGGTGCCAAGGCGAGCTCATAATAAAGCTTCACGAGATTGATCCTTTCTTTTCGGGTCGGATCAAACTTTAGCGATAGCCATCCTCTGAGCTCGCGTGTCCAGTGCACAGCTCCGGGACTGAAGTCCCCAGCCTCCACAGCGATATAAAGCTGGTTCAGAATCTCTCGAAGGGCTCGATCCCGCTCTGTCTCATCTTCAAGCTGATATGGGAGATATGAGAAGTATGGATAGGTGCGCGGTCGGACGCGAGCTTTTGGCTCGCCATCGCCGTTGACGGCGGCGGGCTCACCACCTGGCGAGGTGGCCCGCGAGATCTCTTGTGCATGGGGGAAATTGTCGGATGTGAGAATCGCCTTGGGGGTTGAGGCGTCCATAATCGCATGTGAGGAAGAGGAGGGAGGAAGGTTAAGACAAGGTGGAGATGGGGCCGAACGAGTTGAGTTGGCGTAGACGTCAGAGAGGGCTCTGTAGATCCGATGTGTCAGCAACTTCGACTTTTCACAATCCTTTCACATCCACCCTTATCTGGTCTCGAGATCAATCATCAGCCTAGTCAGGGAGCTATACATCTATCACAGGAGAGTTTCCCTCCAGCAGGTTTGGAAGTGGAGGCCGGCGGATAGCGTTGCACACGGCCGGGTTCGCATGAGGTCCTTGCAGGCAAGATGGGCGGTCGAAAGGTCGGGGCTCACAAAGGAAGCAGTTCGAATAAACCGCAGGAATCAATCAATAATGAAAACCTCCTTTTATGAATCGGTTCACGATAATGTCATGGGAGAGCAGATGATCAAAGGAGATGTTCGCAGAGGGTGATGACATAATTCCACGTTAAAGCTTTGGCCTTGCGGCTTTGAGAGACCCGCGTGGAAAACTCCCGAGACTAGATTGAAGGGTGGATTAAAACTTTAGCGTAAGAATATGTGATTTTTTTTGGCTCAAATTTCAAACCTGTTGGCTTCTCAAGTGAGAATCAAACAAGCTGGCCATAACTTCAACTTCGCCGGGCAGTCAAGCGCGCCTAAATGGCCCAACCTTTTCTTAGGCAGACAGCCTTACGCAACCGGCGTACAAATCCGCCCGGGGTACTACAAGGTACGTAAAAGCGGAGAAACACACAAAATCATCCAATGCTTCTATGTAGCTTAGTGTTGATTAACAATTATTTTGACTCATGCAATCTTAAGCCGGCGGTAAGAAAGAACCATATAGAACCCCCTGAACCAGTGCATAGACCACCATGGCTTGTGCGGCAAGCGCTAAACTGCGGTGGTTCTTGCGGGAATCTTGGAGGCATTCCATGCCGATCGATACGAGATACCAATACCATACAGGGTACCCAGACGAGATCCGATTGACGATCTGAACGTGGTAACTCGTCAGAGCCATTATCGCCAGTAAACCCTGGGGCACCGCCAGGCGGAAGAGCATGGAGCCCGGGCTAAGAGGTGAAGATGCCTGGTTACCAGACCGGGAGCGCAAAGTAGAGGGTGCTCGAAGGGCCCATGCAGATGATTTGCCCATGATAAATAGGATCGGTGCAGCGAGTAAGAAGAGAGGGATGTTCGAGACGGTCCAGTACCGCAGAAATCCAACATTCCTGAGAAAGGGTCAGGATCGCGATCAGAATACCAAGTCGGCTGAGCAAAACAAAAACGACTTACCAGTAGTAGCTCTGGACCCAAGTATAGATACTCGGTAGTGTCCAGTTACACCATTCTCGATCTAGATCGGTCAGGCAGTAGGTCCGGTAGGCTAGAAGCTGAGGCACAAGCATCCCAAGTGCCACAGTGCCACCGCCCACTCCAATGACGATAAGCCGACGAATTTTGTGGGCGGACAGACCCTGAGTCAAGCCTGCCCATAGTAGGAGGAAAGCGTCATATGCGAACAAGAATCCGCTCAGGATTCCATTACTGCGGACCATCGTGGCAATGGCAAAAAGCACTCCGGCAGTGAGAACCTGCAGGTCTCGCAAAACCGTCACACCATGACGCTCGGAGATGAGAGATCCAGAGTACAGGTAGAACCCTGAAAAGTTGAGAAACGAAAAGATCGACTCTCCATACGGGGCAGAGAGAAAAGCACCCGCCGGGCAGATGATGTGGAGCGCAGCGGACAAGAAACAAATCAATCTCTGGGTGATTGTCTTCTCACCAAAAATATTGGCTGAAAGTCGATAGAGAGCCAGAACAGAAAAATAGTGGGCAACGTGGGATAACACTACTGCTATTAAGGCAATCGGAACGGGGCCCCCTAGCCCACCACTTTTGCGAAGTCCTATGGATCGTCAGTTGACCATTGCTCATATGGTAAGATGGTATGTGTACCAGAAACAAAGAAACCCAGCACTCTAGGGTACCCAAAGGCCCATTCTTGTTCAAAGACATAACCGTGCTCTGCAATATGAAGGAAATAGATGGAGTCCCACCGTGCCAGTCTCAATGGCCACGGGAGCGAAGTGGTGAGATCAGCACCCTCATAGGGTATCAATGTAGTGGAGGTATCGTAGCCTGGTCCTGGACAGACAGCAATGGCAATAAACAAGAGAGCTTTCCACAGCCAAAACGCGCCCGTTAAGCTCTGAATGGGATTGTCCAACCGGACCATGGTGGCAGAGGTTCCAGTTGCCATTGCGGTCTAGACACAGGTAGAGCCACCAATGCCAACTATTACCTAGCTAGGGTCTTCAGCGGGTCACTAATCATGAAAAAATTGCTTGTGGATCTGATCAATGATCATCGAGTCAACCGAGGCACATCGATGTGGACGACGCGGGTCCAGATTTGCATTAGTGTACATGTAAGCGTGCATAGGTTAGTCAGCGGGTTTAGTCTGGATCTACAAACACCGAACCGCCCGACACCGACACAAGGAGTGCGATGAACAAGGTTCAATGTTGATCTTGGTTTCATGATGGTTTCCAAGATTGTCATCGGACTCCTGAAGATCATAGCTTGCACAAAGCAGATCAATTGTATCAGGCACGAGCTTTTGTGAAGTTCGTTTGTGGTGGCAAACCCAAATTATGAAGAAACCGTAATACACAGTGTACTCTGTATACCATCGTCTTGGCACTTGGATCACGCGCGGGTCAGAATTTGGACAAATCCACCGTGCGAACCTTGGAACACCCGGTCAGCCCTATACAAGCTGAGCAGGAAATGAGTATTCTGAGTTTGTGTATACAGAGATTATGCTGTAGGTACCGAGGTATCAATGATGCTAGCTTCTGCTGACGTCGATCGAATTTAGTTCAGATCTGGTCAGCATCCCTGCAGGTTTATATGTGCGCTCTTGTTTAAAGGCTTGAAAAACTTGATGACATGATCAAATCATGATCAAATAAAGTTCTTCAAATGAATAATGGTGGGGCGTGCGGTGCTTTCAGTCTGTCCGATTTCCAGCGGAACAACAGGGATTCCTCGGCGCCGAAGTCCAACTTTTGAGCTGAACTCCGGTGAAGGTGCTCTGCATAATCAACTTGTCATCTCTCCTTGCGAGCAAATGACATTTGAGATAAACTATATCACACTAGACTCCGCTTACTAGAGAATTGAACTCCCCACCTACGTACGGCCCCTCCGACCATATCGTAATAGGGAATGGATATGTTGCTTTAGAAGCGTGATCATTAGCTTGGATTTTTGTAGCACTAACCTCGAAGAAAATGCCAAGCAAATTCATAACTCTAGTTTTTCACTGACGGAACGTCATTTCGGAGCCGCAGCTTCCTAGCTGATCGTCCGTCCGGAAGTCAACGGAGCCATCGGAGGCCGCAGTGACCGATCCGCGACAAACTTCTTATTCTCCACTTTGTGTGTATAAGGCTGACCGCCATGAGCGCAAGATTTTATGGTCATTTCCTTAAAAAAAGGAAACATTCCCCCTTCCCCCCTTGCAGTTACCTTTGCTAGTTCATGCGACCCGCGATTCATCTTTTCACACATTCTTTTTGACTTTCTGTATTGGTTGTCTTCTCATCCTTCGCTTCCAGCCCCGGCGCATATCCCCACCTGACTGGCCTCCGGCTAGTTTTTTATCCCCCCGCAATTGACGCGTGGACTGCCTGGAATGCGTTAGTGGTTGCTCCGGCCACATAAACAGCTAGCTCATCGCGGCTCTGGTTTTGTCCAGGTTCAATCTGGCTCCGCTGAAGTCCAAGAATGCTGCTGAATCTTGGTCTCACAGCGGATGCCGCAGCTGCTCACACTCCCGATCCTAGCGCCCAGCCAGGAACGCCACCCGCACCAGCTTCACCATCTTACTCCCCAGCCTTCTCCTTGGCCACCCTGCCGTTTTTGGGCGCTTTATATAACAGGACAAATCCAGCTGATGGTCCTGCACAACCTGTGGGATCTATATCCGGCGTGGCCATGAGCCCTGTTGCATCCAAGCCGAGCGAGGGGGAATCGTCCAAGGCCACCACGTCGGCCCTCAGCAGACCTCGTGTCAGCCGCTCGAACACGAACACGACGCGCAAGTCCACTCGGTCTAAGACCTCGTACCAGCTTGCTCACCCTGCCTCACATGCTCGTCACAAGCGACTGAAGCTTCGTCCAAAGCTTCTACTACAGCTGCAGCAGGTATCGCACACACCTCGACCCTTGCCCATCTTGGATGTTCTACCGTCGACGTTATATCTGCCACGGTTGGCTCGGAAATTCCCAGCAATGTTTCGTGGCAAGAACGGTCTCGGCCCAAATGACTTGATAATCGTGATGAGTGAACTATATGAGCGCACGGTCGCCAGTATTCCGGGAAGACCGCCGAGCTCCGAAGACGATGACGAAGATCACCGGGAAGTGGTAGCTACAATTTGTCAAATGCTCCAGGAGGATGCACGCCAAAGGGGAAAGGCAGAGATTTGCCTGAATTTTGGTCCGACATGGGAGGCTACACCCCTTCCGAGCGGTTCTTATGAATTTGTCGCGCAAACGGAAAATGGAATTCGAGTGATGCGCTGGGCTTTGCGAGCAGGCAGGACTCGTCGGATGTCCGCACAGCCCAGTTCTGAGCCGCGCGAAGATACCAAGCGATTCACATTCAGTATCATCGACCCCAACACTCGTCGGCACCCGGTCATCGCTTCTATGACGCGCAACCAGTTAGAAGTGTTTGATGAATACTCCGCCGTAACTCGATCGAATAATGGCCCCACCACTCCGAGCTCGGGCATGTCTGTGATTAGTGATCTATCTGACAATGATGCACTGGACTTAAATCCGGATGCAAATCTTGTCACGGTCGAGGATGGACTTCGCACTTTAATTATCATCACTGGGATCTGGGTCGCCTTCCGTGAGGGATGGTCGTCCAACTTCAATTACGGCGATCCACTTTCATCTCCCATCGGCAAAAACGTCGCCTCTCCAGCATCCTCTAAGTTTTGCACACCAACTAACGCCAAGAGTGAGAACAACAGCCCCATGCGCCGTGATGAATCAAATGATTTGAAGGATGTAGCCAATGGCAACAAGCGCTGCGCATCCGCAGCGAGTATCCACCGTTCGAAATCACCTGTTGATAGTGTTATGTTCGGAAGTCTCTCCAGACGCTCAAATTCAACCGGTGCCGCATTCATGGATCGAGCAAAGCGACGAAGCGCCTCGGCTGGCAATCGTCTCAATCGTCACAGTGCGTTTACAGGCACTGGCGAGAATGGACGCGAGATTGTTGTATCTCGACCACCGTCCATCAGACTTAATTCAGCCGAGGCCGAGGATTCCTCGCGTGCTGCCCAGCTCAAGAACACTTCTAAAGCGAAAAAAGCCAACGATAATCCTAAGCCCACGAACAATGGACAAATGGTCCCCTCATACCCAGATCACCACAAGGTCTGGGATGAAGACGATATCAAAGAGCCCGAACTAGCTCCTCCTGGTGACAGCAAAAGCAAACGCCGACACCGATTCAGTTCTCTTTTCACGATTTTCCACCGAAAGGAAAGGGCCCACTGAGGACCCTGCTTTTCAGCATATGTATACCCCAGCATCTTGTCAGCGACCTGTCTGTATTTCCTACCCGCATCTTTTTTGGATCCCATTGCATTTGGTTGGGCGTTATCTTCTATCTTATTTCCCGGCATTGCAGGCACACAAAATTTGCCTCGTCATCACTCTCCAAGAGTCTATACACTTCCCCTCTCTTTCTTTTTCATTTTCGGTCATTCTTGGCACACTCTTCCAAAGCCACTGGGTACCCCAGTGCGATTTTTTTTACATATACGATCGGAGTTGGATTGATCAGAGTTGGATTTTGTGGCACTGTGGTTTTTTGTACATCGCTACCTTTCAAATTTTGTAACGATGCCCATGGTCCATGTCAATAGAAATGTCCACTTATATCCTACTTGCATCTACAATACATACGACACCATTTCATAGGTGATCACTTCAAATCATATTGAATTCTGAAGAGGCCTTTGCCATAAGGATCCGCTGCGGTTCGCACATATTGTAAAACCAAGTTGAATACTCCATTCTCCACGGGAATCTTCTCTAGTTGAACACCACCTGCGGTCCAGGTTGAGCATCTCCGTTTACGGCGAAGAAAATCCCGAGTATAGAGTTCCTGTGGTGGGTGCCGCCGGAGACGTTGTTGCTCTTGACGAGGTCCGAATGTAGACACTTGCATGACTTCGCACGGGTAAGTATCATTTGATGGGTTTCGAGCGTGGAAGGCGCGATTCATCTGTTTGAGGCGCAATGCAGTCGATTACAATCGCCCCCTCTTGTTGTAACATACCGCCCTTTAAAGTTTGTTCCTATAAAATTTGATACGGAGACGACACAGACTGAATGATTCGAGGTGAAGTCAGTTACTTCCGACTTGAAGCACATATTCCTTGGCAATCTACCAATCTGAGTATTGTAAACATGGACCTGCCGAACAATGCTGCTTATCGAATCGAAAATTCAGTAGATTCCTCCCTTTGCTATTTCTTACATGGGAATTACCACCTTGGGCACATACGGCTCCTCCAGGTACTTGATCTCCTCAGGGGTCAACTTAACCTGCAGACTAGCGACGGCCTCATCAATACGCTTGATGCTGCTCAATCCAACAATGGGCTGTTCACTAGGTTGGCTCAACGACCAAGCAAGAGCAATCTGCGCCATGGTCACCCCCTTCTTGCCAGCCAGCTCCTCAACACGACCAACAATAGCCTCATCAGCCTCGTTTTGACGACCGCGCACAATGCCTTTAAGTGTAGCGTCGGTGCTCTCGCGCACACTCCCTGGCGAGTTCCACGGCCGAGTCAGCACACCACGGGCCATCGGGGACCAGGGAATAAGTGAGACACCGCTATCAAGGCAGTAAGGAATCATCTCGCGCTCCTCTTCGCGATCAATCAGATTGTGGTAGTTCTGCATCGAGATAAACTTGTGCCAGCCATTACGGTCGGCGACGTTCTGCAGGGCTTGAAACTCCCATGCATGCATCTAGGAGCAGTCAGACTATGTAGCTCAAAGTGATATGATAGTACGTACCGAGCTGGCTCCGAGATAGCGGACCTTTCCGCTCTCAACAACATCATTGAGCGCCTTCATAATTTCTTCACGGGGAGTCTCCCGGTCCAGACGGTGAATCTGCAACACATCGATGTAAGTGCCCAGACGCTCGACACTAGCGTCGACTGCGTCGAGAATGTGCTTGCGAGACAGACCGGTACGGTTGACCCAGGCACCGTCGTTACGAGCACAAGCGGAGATGGGAGGTTGGGTACCCTCGTCGTCGACGCCGAAGAAACACTTGGTCATAATCACCACCCGGTTGCGGGGGATGTTGTACTTCTTCAATGCCTTGCCCACAATCTCCTCAGAGCGGCCGTGGGAGTAGACATCGGCCTGTTTGTGATTATTAGAATGATTGGTTGGCCAGGTAGATCATGGATCGTGGATCTTTATGCTCACCGTATCCCAGGTGTTGATACCCCGCTTGTACGCGTGCTCGATCAGAGGCAGGGAATCCTCTTCATCGAGAACCCAATCTTGCCAGTCCTTGCTTCCAAAGCCCATGGTACCCAAGATTATCTTGGATACCTTCAGACCCGATCTTCCGAGACTATATCCCGTTAGTTCTCAGCTTATGGTCACTCATGATGATTAAGTCATCGTGTGACGCTGTGTGTGGGGCTCATACCGAACGTATTCCATCTCGGCAGACATGTTGAGACAATTGGAAATTACCTCGAAGTTGGTTGGTTGAGATCTGTGAAAAGGAAAAAAAAGCTTGTTTAGCTCTGCCTTCTGACTCAGGTCGGCATATACTTAGGCATGACGTCAAGCCATTCAGGAGGAACTTACTAGATCAAACAGGCTGATCTTCTTCAGAGACACAACTGGGTAGAGTGAGAAATAAATTCAGTGGGTATAGAAATTTCAAAGAACAGAACTTGAGAGAAGATATATTGTGATTAATAATTCGGTGTCGGACACACCGGTGTCTTTGGAGATATGCCGATATCCACAAGCGAGCACGGACTAGCCGATAAATAGCCGGGTAGCTTCCAAGATTTCCTGTTGTCCACTCGCAACCTTCCCAAGGCTTGGGCGCCACTAATCGGTCCATGAGATCGTCTGGGAAGATCCGGGGTAATAATTCGGAGCTATGTTGCATTGTGTCCCTTCAAGGCTGTTATGACTGCCAGGTGGCTGGATCTTCAAAGTTTGGCAATACTGCTTTCTCTGCTTCTGAAGTAGCACTCAGTGAATGGTCAATTCTCACAACTAGAATGAAGCATATGATAATGGATACATATATATATATATATTTATATATATGAAAATGTTGACTTCGAACCGGCAGTTTTATGTTTCAATACCTCGCCGTGAAGCAGTATTCTGAAACCTTTCAGTATGCACCCAAGTACTTCCAACAACGTCGTCACGCTAAGGGTCGAGGCTCGGATGTAGCTCGAGTCAATTGTTACCTGGAATTGTTTTCTCGAACACAACTCTTTTCAACAAATGCCATCTTCCTTGAATACCCTTATCTGCGCTGCTGTTGTTTGACATCACGTGACTGAGTCACAATCTTGCGATGCCCGATTGTATTTAGGCGGTACATAGAGCGGTAAAACCAGGTACTATGGACATGAGTCAGTGTTTAATTCCCTAATCCTTTACGTGACCAACATGAGGGCTCTCAAATTTGTAACTGGAAATCCTAACAAGGTTATCGAGGTCAATGCAATTCTTGGTGGATTGATACCCGTTGAGCCTGTGGCATTGGATCTCCCAGAGATCCAGGGGTCTTTAGAAGAGATCGCGAGCGATAAGTGTCGACGAGCTGCTAAACTTGTTTGATCTCCAATGGACAACAGTTTCACTGGCCATTTGTGCTAATTGATGTTGACAGATAAATGGACCAGTCATTGTGGAAGACTCGGCCTTGGAGTTCCATGCCATGAATCGATTTCCAGGACCCTATATGTAGGTGGTGATAGTCAACAATGAGAACTGTTCTCAAGTTGACGTCGAAAAGTAAATACTTTCTAGAGTCGCTAGGAAATGATGGTTTAAATAAACTTCTGCATTCACATGGTGATAAAAGTGCCGATGCTGTTTGCACCTTTGCCTTTTCAGCTGGTCCGGAGGCAGAACCCTTGATTTTCCAAGGAAGACTCGAGGTTAGTCGAGATAGAACCAGATATCCTGTGACGGCGTACTAAATGCAGTTCAGGGAAAAATTGTCCCTGCTCGAGGTCCACCCGTTTTTGGTATGTTTTGGTCAGCACAAAGTTTCCCAGGGGAGAGTTAACGCATTCTAGGCTGGGAGCCCATCTTTGAGCACAAAGGGGAAACTCTTGCGGAAATGGCGCATGACAAAAAAGTATGCATTGCCACTATTGTTTACCAAACTCACATTGACGTAATTTAGAACAAGCTGTCTCATCGATATCAAGCCTTGGTCAAGTTCCAAGAGTGGCTGGCCCGGGACAATAACCGGTTACTGATTTGCGGGCAGGAGTGAGGGCCAAGACCGATCTCATGTATACAGACATCCATGGATTGATATAGATCAGCATTTAGGGAACGGGCAGCTTTACTCTTTTAGTTACCCCGCATATGGTTCTCTTTCCGACATTTCCCAAGGTTCTATATTTTCTGGAAGGGAAATATTCCCCGCTCCTGTTAGGCCCCACATAGCATGGCCCATAGACCCATCGGGTGCTTATTCTCACCTAGACCATGAGAGACTGGTGGAAGATGCTTCTTTGGAGGATGCATTTCCAAGAACCACGGGTCGGACCCCCTGGGGCGAGTCGTGCCCCTCAGTGATCTCAGAATGGGGGTAAACACATACATATACTTCTTGGGCCGAATCTTTAAAATGATATTTATACATCTCCCCTCCAAGTTTGAGCAGCACTTTTCTTTTACTTCAAACGATACTCTCAAGGCATTCATGTCTTCAACTTGGCCCCTTGTGCTCTGAATCATTAGAAATATTTTACCTTTCTCTGGCAGTCTACCAGTTCCACTTCGACAAAATGCTGTCGGTCCTCGCGGTCGCTCCCTACGCAATCGGGCTTCTTGCCTTTGCTTTCATATTCTTCGTCGGCTATCCATATGTGGAATATCTTCGCGACCCCAAAGGTATGTTCCAGGCAAAGAGACAGATGGATCAGATCACTAACAATATCCCAGGTCTGCGCAAATATCCCAACCTGCATCCTATCTCTGGATTTTCCGCCATCCCTTTCATGCTCATGGCTTCGCGGGGATTCAGGTCCAGGGAGCTGGCAGAACTGCACAAAAAGCACCCCGTGATCCGAACAGGCCCCAACATGCTGTCTTACGGAGATGTTCGCGCGATCAAGGACATCTATGGCCACAATACCAAATGTACCAAGGACAGCTCCTACCTGATCACCTCTGGCTCTCATTTCAACCTTGCCGATGTCGTGGATAAGCCAGATCACGCAAGAAAGCGCAAGGTCCTCTCTTCTGCATACGCTCTGAAGAATCTGGAGAGCTGGGAATACAAAGTCACCGACAAAGTGCAAAGAATGTTCAAACACTTTGATGAAGTGTGCACAATGGCGCCCAAAGAAGATGTCGCTTCTGGCAGAGTGGCGCCGGATCAAAAAGACCTCACTCTGGACCTGCGTGCATGGAACAACTTCTTTACTCTCGATGCCATTGCCGATATTGGACTTTCTGAGAAACTTGGCTTCCTAGACCAAGGCAATGATATGTGCACTGCCGAGAGAAAAGATGGATCAACATACACAACAAGCCTGCGCGATGCACTCTACCCGACAGCTCGCAAACAGTCCTACATCTTATGGAACTACGACTGGTACCTCACTCTCAACAAGATGGTCAACGTCATCCCCTATTTCAATGAAATGCAAAAAGCAGGCGACAACTGGGAAAATATCATGTGGCGCCGCGGAACCGAAAGACTTCGCCGCTACGAGGCAGGCAAAAAGCTAGATGATTTCTTCCAAGCCCTCATGGAGGATAGAAACGGAAACCCGAACAACCTTGAATGGGGTGAGGTTGTTGCCGAGTGCAATATCATGATGAATGCGGGGAGTGTGACGACTGCTGTTGCCATTACAAATGTCATGTACCAGCTACTCCGAAATCCTCGAACCCTTGCCAAGCTTCGCGAGGAATTGGACAATGTTCTTGACGAGGACGAATATGTTGCGGACTACGACAAAATCAAGCATCTTCCATACCTACGCGCGTGCTTGGATGAGTCGTTGCGAATCTTTCCCCCGACCTCTCATGGCCTTCCTCGTGAGACACCTCCATCGGGCACAAATATCCTCGGAGAATGGGTTGCTGGTAATACTTCTGTCAGCATGTCTGCTTATGTCGCCCATCGTGATGAGGGTGTTTTCCCCAATGCAGACCAGTATATTCCTGAGCGATGGCTTGGAGAGGAAGGGAAATCCCTTCAGCCATATTTGATTGCTTTCTCTGCTGGTGCTCGGTCTTGTATTGGTCGCAATATCTCTTACTTGGAACAAACAAAGGCTGTTGCTTCTATGGTACACCGGTACGAGTTTGCTTTGGCCTACCCTGGGTGGGAGCTAAAGCGGGAGGAGACTATGAATTTGATTTTGAAGGATATGCCTGTGAAGATTTGGCGGCGTAACATGCAGAACATTGAGTGAGCATGGGTCAACCGGCTCAATGCTGGGACCTTGGAAGTTTCGAGGGTCTTTTTCGTTTGTCGCAATCCATGAATGTTCAAGATAGTTTAATGATATATATTTACGATTCCTGTGGTCCAATTCAGAGAATTTTTGTGTTATACAATTTTCGACCTTTGGAAATGCTTTTTAGTTTCTACTATCCCTTGAGGATCCATTGACAGACTGTTTTTCTTGCTCGAAATTCTATTCACTGTTGCATGGATGGGTTATGCATCCCGAGCCTGCCAGATGCCGAGGTTAAAATTTATATATTGATCCATACAGAATCTGACCTAGAAGACCATCAAATGCTCTAAATAATGAGTATTTCAAACACTTCAAAATGTTACATGTGTGACGACTCGATGCCAGGTGCCAGATGTAAGCTGTGGACCTGTCTGGACAGGCTTATGTGGGGAATTGTATCGGGGAAATTACCCCGGACACCCTCCTTTCGTGTTCCCCGGCCCTTAGGCCTATTTCATTCTCCATCGGCGAAAATACTCCATTTTTGAATTTGAAAGCCTATCTTGCAACCATTAGGGTACATCACTGCAGTGAAATATAATATAGGCACAGACTGATCTAATTCAAACCTTGGGATTGACAGCAAAGGCGTCAGGTGCCTAGGCGGGGTTGCACCATCATAGCCATTTCCTGTTAAGTCTATCTGGGAAATTTGTTCCTCAAGACCTTCACGAAAATTTGCCATCGGAGCTTTGGTGGCTGAAACTACCTGATACCCGATAATCGTTGCAGTTGGACTTGTCTCCAAGATGGGAATCTTTCCCCGTCGGGTGTGGAGATCAAAGTCTAATCCCGGCGATCTACCCCAATTGTTCATACTTCTTAGAGATGCCATTTTTATATGCGGGGTATCTCATAGTCCTTGATGCTGAAAGTATCTGTTGCAGCTACAGACTATTAGTATCTCTTGCTCGCTGTTTCACATCGTTCCAATCTCCTTTGACTCGACCCCCAAGTTACACCTGCCACCATGGTATCTTTCGCAGAACTTACACAAATGAACCTCTCGCCAGAGATTCTAGCAGAGCTTCAAAAGTATGCGACACCGACTGGTATCGCTGATTACGCTGCCTTGGCCATTATCGCCGGGGTCTCAGCAGGATATCTTTCACGAGGAACCCTCTGGGACAGGCCTGACCCGCATTACCATCTCTACTTCGAACGCCCACAGTTGAAGAATGGTGGCCAGGCTGGTATCAATGCCAACAAAGAGACCAGAAACATTGCACAGAAGCTAGAAGACACTGGCAAGAATATTGTCGTTTTCTGGGGATCACAATCTGGTACTGCGGAGGGCTTTGCCAACCGTCTGGCCCGAGAGATTTCCATTCGATGGGGCCAGGATTGTATGTCGGCGGATCTTTCAGACTACGATCCAGTCACAATCTCTGAGGTACCGAATACAAAGCTGGCGATCTTTGTCGTCTCAACTTATGGCGAGGGTGATCCGGCTGACAATACCGCGGAATTCTGGAGCTGGATCACCAAGACTGGCGATGTCTCGCTAGCCAATCTGCAATATACCGCATTCGGTCTGGGTAATACCAACTACAAGTTTTACAACAAGGTTGTCGATGTTATTGTTGAAGGGTTGGAGAAGTTGGGTGCCAAAGCTCTGATGCCACTTGGCAAGGCGAATGATGCTGAAGGTGCCACCGAAGAAGACTTTATGGCTTGGAAGGATAGCCTGTTTACAGTGTTCAAAGACAAATTAGGCTTCACAGAAGCGGAAGCCAAGTACGTTCCAAGCCTTAAGGTCGACGAAGATGAGTCTCTGGAGCCTATCGACCTTCACCACGGCGAACCGAATAGCCAGGTCGATGCCTCCAAAGGAGCTGCTCAATCCTCACCCATTCGAAGCTTGAGCATCGTTAACTCTCGAGAGCTCTTCACATCCTCCGACCGCAACTGCCTTCACATGGATGTGGATCTGAGTAACCAACCAGAGTTGACATACAAGACCGGTGATCACCTGGCCATCTGGCCCGCCAATCCAGACTCAGAGGTAGAGCGTCTACTCGAAATCCTCGGTCTAGCCTCTCGCCGTGATATTCCAGTCATTATTAGACCCGTCGACCCAGCGACAAAGGTCACACTTCCCACCCCGACGAGCGCCGTCGCCCTTCTCCGTTACTATTTGGAGATCTGTGCTCCTGTCAATCGAGACAATGTCCGCGATCTTGCTCAATTCGCACCTACGCCCGAGGCAAAGACATACCTGACCCATCTGGGCCAGAACAAGGACTTCTACGCAGAATTCATCAACCGTACCCACCTAACCCTCGGTCGTCTACTACAAATCTCCTGTCCAGGCCAGACGTGGACAAAGATCCCTCTCTCGTATCTCGTCGAGACACTACCGCACATCCGCCCACGGTACTACTCCATTTCTTCAAGCAGTGTAGTCTCCCCACGGAAACCTTCCATCACAGCCATCGTCTCCACAACTCCCCTTCCAGAAAACCCAAGCGAGCTGGTACACGGTATCACATCGAATTACCTCCTCGCCATCTCCCAGCAAGCCCACTCCCAGCCCCACCCTCATGGCGTGTCATACCATCTTAACGGACCCAGCGACGCTCTAGAAGGTGGAAAAGTTTTCGCTCACATCCGTCGAAGCAAGTTCAAACTCCCTATCACGGCCAAGACGCCATTGATTATGGTCGGTGCTGGAACAGGCCTTGCACCATTCCGAGCGTTCCTCTCAGAGCGTTGCCAGGTCCAGAAGATCGGAAAGGAGGTCGGTCAAATGATACTTTTCTTCGGCTGTCGTAACCCCGAGGAAGATTTCATTTACCGGGATGAGCTGCAGGAGATGCAAGAAACACTCGGAGATAAATTGCGTTTAGTGGCTGCCTTCTCCAGGTATGAAGGAACGCCACGGCAATACGTACAGGACCGAGTTTCAGAGTTTGGAGAGGAGGTTGTAAAGCTTATTGATGAGGGTGCTAGCTTCTATATTTGTGGTAGAGCTGGCATGGCACGTGAGGTGGAGAAGGCTGTTAGCGGAACCATGCAGAAGACTAAGGGGTGGACTGAGGAGGAAGTTAATATCTGGAGCAAGGCAGTCAAAAAGAAGAACAAGTGGCAAGAGGATGTTTGGGGTTAAAGGAAGCTTTTTTGTCTTTCTTTCTTTTTTTTTTCTCTTTGTTCTTTGTTCTTTGTTCTTTTGTTTCTTTTTTTCTTGGCTTAGGGTTCGGTTGTTGTGTCCTATCCCCTTTTTGCGAGATCGATCTTCCTCGCAATTTCAACAGAGTTCAACCACATGCACGCTATTAGGCGAGATCAAGTTGGAATTACGCGAGCCTTGCGACCGTTACCCAGGAAGGGAAAGTTTGGATGCGCGGCCTGGTGAGGATGAACCAATCAGAAGGGGCTGATCCACCTCATTTGCCGGTAATAACAAGCATGACAGATCTTTGAGTAATTTTCAGTCTTCAGCTTTTTCAGTCCTTTCAACCCTTTTTTGTGGTGGCGTTATTTTATTTTTATTTTTATGTTTATTCTTATTCTTACTGTATTTATCTATCTCTCGCTAGTGGAGCCATGGAACGAGGAGCGGCAAAATGATTCGCGATTAATGTTTGGAGCTCGAGCCTCGTGTATCATAATCTATAATACTGTACTTTCATATCTTAGCCTTGTGCTGATCAGCAATCGGATAATCCGTATAGTGGAACTCGTTATCCTCAAACGGCCCATAGAACCGGGTTCGGTCGTACGGAGCCAAGGGGAGGCCCTTCCTCAGTCGATCCACCAGATCGGGGTTGCTGATAAAATAACGACCGTAAAGGAGGCCATCGTACTTTCCTGATTCCACAATACCCCAGGAGTTGGTGTCATCAAATCCTCCAGCGGAGAAGAAGGGTGTTGTACCGAAGATCTCTCTGAAACGATCCAGAGTGACATCCTTCAAGCCCCAATTTTGAAGGAAACCCTCTTTCTCGCTCTCGCTAAAGATTTGCTCATAGCGCTAGAAGAATCAGTGGATGAAACCAAAACAAAATTTGAACAGGCAACAACATACTGGTTCAATAAAACTAACGTAAGATAGAGTTGGATGACTCTTCTTCAAACCCTCACATAGATGAGTCCAGGTCTCAACCCGCTGCTCTCCACGAGCTTGGTTGAATAAACCGAAAGGAGATAGTCGAATCGCCAGATTCTGTTCTCCAATAGTCTTTGCCACTTCATCCATTAGCTCGAAAACGAACAAGCATCGTTTCTCTGGCGATCCACCGTACGCATCCGTGCGCTTGTTGATATTGGAGCTGAGAAATTGCTCGGGAAGATAACCATTGCCACCGTGGATTTCCACGCCATCAAACCCTATTTCCATGGCAGCCTTGGCAGCATTGCAATAGTCCTGAATGGTTTGCTTGATATGCGCCACGGACAGTTCAATAGGTGGGTGATCCGCGTACGGAACCGAAAAGTACTCGGTGGAGCCAACAGGGGGATGGGAGTAGCATTCTGTGGGCGAGTCCCACACACTTGCCGAGGGACACACGGAAGGAGACCCAGTCATCTGGGGAATAGTGGCTCGACCAGCGTGCCAGAGTTGACAATAAATGATTCCACCCTTTGCATGGACCGCATCAACGACCCTTTTCCATCCGGCGATTTGCTCGGGGGTGAACAAGCCCGGAACGCCGGGCATACCATTGCTCTATGACGAAATTTTAGGTTAGACGCACATGACAAACGGAAGTCCGAACCCAAAAAGTGAAATCAAATTAGGTTTCTACCGCAGGGGAATGTTTCACCTTACCTCTAGCGACGGCGGGATCCCCTCGGAAATCATCAAGCCTCCATCGGTGGCGCGCTGCGCATAATACTCAACCATCAGATCCCCGGGAATCCAAATTCGATTAGGCGCTTCGGGGGTGCTAATAGACTTCTCCGGCACTCCACGGTTACGGGTCAAAGGCGCATGGACGATGCGGTGGCTGAGGGTGATACCGCCATTGGCGATAGCCAATGGCTGGAACAAGGCCGATTTCTCGCCTAGATTCTGAATCGTCATAGCTGAGGATATATGATATTTTTTTTTGCATACAAATTAGGCCCTGGAGAGAAAAAGAAAAGAAAATGAAGGGACGCAGTGGATTTTACTACAAAAAGTTAGTAAATTTACTACTAAATCGCCCTTGCCCAAAAGGGAAAAATCACCCCCCCCCCTGTCAGAAGTGTCAATTCGGCTAGTGATAAGGGTTTGAGTTTCAAACTGCAAAAATCTTCCCGTGTTACCAAATAATGTCATATGAACGTGGGCATCATGCTTCGAACAGGTCTGATCGCAGCCTTGGAGCTCCACTGCTCTCCACTGCTCTCCACTGCGCTTGACAGAATTAGGGCATAACGGAGCCGCTTGTTACCGCGGAGTACGCGAAGAACCATCCCCGCGGCGCCCGGCCACGTAAGAAAATCCATTTTCTTCAGCAACGACTAGATGATTGGTTGCAATTATTGTATTTCCGAGACCGGCAGTCAAAATCACAGGGCCTCGATTTCTTAGGTTACTAGTGAGATGTGGGATCAATAGCGTTAAGATCTCCACTGCAACCGATCCTTCCCGCAGAATACGTGCTGAACCATGGTAATACACGGAGGCCGGATCCCCTGTCAAAGCTGAACTCCATGAACGCCCCATAGACCCCATTGTTCTTTAATCTGTCAGTTCCCAGCTGCCTGGCGTAGTTCCATATTTCATATCATTCCAACATGACTGTCGCAAATCCCACAGATGTCATTCATACGGTCAACCTCGTCACACAGGTGCTATGCATGCCGATAACATCCGCGTTTTTGGCGTTGCGATGGTATACCCGATTCCGATTCAAGCAGAGTATTGGAATTGAAGATTGTATGTTTTTTTTCTTCTTCTCGATCTAACACGGAGCTTTGTACTAACTGGGATTCTGCTCAGATGCGTGTACAGTGGCTTGGGTATGTTGATGCCTTGCATCGATCCCGATCCGATCCCGATCCCAAGTTATACTAACCCGTCCGATCAGGGCTTGTTCATGGGATACTGCGGAATCAGTATCGTCGGTATGTTTGAACCCACAGAAAAAAGAAGTGACCATACTAATTCATCCCAGTCGGCAAATATGGCGGCGGTTACAACATTGACGACGTCTCAGCTGCCAACCAGATCCAGTTTAAAAAATTCTGCTACATCGCCACTATCCTTTACTGCCCCATGGCACTCTTCGTCAAAGTCGCTCTCCTTTCCATCCTCACTCGCATCTTCAAGCCCTACCGTGGTAAGGTGTACTTCATCTATGGCTTCCTCGCCTGCCTTGTTACATACTACACCGTCGCCTTGATCGTCAAGATCCGCATGTGCGGTCCAATCCCGAGGTACTGGCTCGGAGACGAGGTGGAAGGATCCTGTCTCGACCAGACTGCCGCCCTGATTGCCGACTCGGTGATTAGTGTGGTCAGCGATATCATCATTCTCATTCTCCCATTGCCGTTGACTTGGTCTTTGCAAATGTCGCGAAACCGAAAGCTCCGTGTCATCGGTATTCTCAGTGCCGGTGGTTTGGCTACCGCGTTCAGTCTGTACCGGTTGGTGCTGGTGTTGAAAGAGGGTAACTCTAAAAACCAGACTATTGTTTTCATGGATGTTATCCTGTCCGGGTATGTTGTCTACTTTATCCTTTATCCATGTCGTGATTCTGTTTGCTAATTCTTTCTAGTAACGCCGAGGGTGGTATGGGGTTGATTTGCGCATGTCTTCCGGTCCTCAATGTTCTCATCAATTATTACCGGAAGAACTACTCTTCTCAAAAGTACTACAACCAGAGCTCCGAGCTCCAGCTTGCCGACCGGACAAATAATACCAACCCTAAGGCCGGGTGGGAGAAGGCACCCAACTTTGGCGACCAGAGCCATCTTATTTCTTATGCTGGCGGTCTTGAGGCGAATGAGTCTGGTGTATTCGATGGAATCCGAAAGACCGTCGCCGTGGAGCAGACTGTCGAGAGTGCCAGTGCTGATAGCGGCAGCCGATAGTGCTGGCCAATAACGTTGATGAATGTATTATATAATTCCCTTCACATTAACTGCAGTCTATTCATAGAATAATTTCATAATAGAATATTTCCTTGTGTCATCAAGTTCGTCCACGTTCAAAGGCATGTTATCTTAAGGATGGGTTCGGATCAAATAACCCAGAGTGGTGCCACAGCCCGTCTAATCCAGCATCAAACCCAGCAGACCATGATGCGTCAATGAAAGGCCATTGAAACATATCTGTCTCTACATCGTGAGCAAGCCCAGAATGCTCTCGAGAAGTAAACGCAGCTTCAGATTCTGGGACTGGCGAGGATAAAATCTGGCCCTGAGACTGATGCGAATTGTCGGCTTCTCTAGGCTCCGCAGTCATAGATCTAGTCGTGTGTATCTCGCGGTTTGGACGCGAGCGAATATCACCGTATTCATCCAAGGTGCCTGCCAGTGCAAAACGTCGAGGGCTGTGCATACCAGCTTCAGTATGTGCTTGATTACTCTTAACCGTTTCGTAGAATCGATTGGCTTCTTGCACCGCGCGCCACTGGGAATAAATCGTTAATTAGAGTTTCAAGTTTTCCAGATTGACACTTACCCAGCTTCGACCGACAGGCCACAGTCGGCTGAGCCGCTCAAGATATATGAGGTTTTTGCTCTTTTCTTCTTCAGCTCGCTCCAGTCCGCCAGGGTATCGCATTGGTGCGATTGTTCCGTACATGTTAATGTGTGCAGCTACAAAGACACTGAAACCCGAATAGGGGGTCATCACTGGTGCTTCGGACGCCTCTAGAGCTGATAGAACACCGCTAATATTCTGCACGGCCGCGAAAAGCTCTTTGATTGTGCCGGGTTCTTGCTGTTCATCATCGTTCATGTCATGGAAAACGTCGGAATGGGGTTTGAGGTTAGAGAGGAAACGATCACGATGAAGGAATAATACGCTATTCCGGTCAGCTTAACAAATATTTTTATTATCAAGGAAAGAAGCGTACCTCATGAAGTATATCAGGTTGATGTAAGCGAAGAGCTCTCCATATCCGAGAGCGACATGTGCCTGGGCACTTGTTGCAGGGTATCGAACGGTCATATCTTGCAGAGACCTCCACTCATCCAACTCTCCCTTGAGTGTTTGCCAAGTCTGAAGAAGAGGTGATGTACAGTCATCCGAGTCCAACGATCCCAAAGCACGTCGATGTTCATTGGCAAATCTTAAAATCCGGACGAAGATATCAAATCCACGTGTTACTATCGTTAGACCATGCTCTATGGTTAGGTTTCTTGCCAATGGACATTGCTTGTTCATATCAGCAGGCATCAATCTCCTCTCAGGGAGGTGATTAAATGTGAAATCTCTGTCGCTGATAGGAAGTGGGACTGATATTTGAGAAAATGACAATGCGAAATGTTGTCGAGCACCGGAACTCAGCTCACAGTCCTGCGCAAAGCAACACCAGTAGGTACGAACAAGCTGTTCGTACTGGGTCTGAGAGGCATGAAATTCGTGTGGGCTATGCTCCATGCTGTCATCGGACATTTTCAGCAGTGATTGAATCATGTAGGTTGCCATGCCTAGGAGGATTAGCTTGTTTCACGCATCATCGATGGTCTTGCATGATACATACCGCTGTACATCCATGCTTGATAAGGCCGGCCGGTCCCCCATTCATAGAAAGAGATCATCACAAGAGACTGAGCAAGATAAAGTGAAGGGGACTCCATGACACGATGGGCGAGATGTTTTCGTGCATAGCCAGCATACGTCTCTTCATCCGCGAGCCCATCTCCGCTCATGAAACGCACGCAGAGGGAGAGAAGCGATGCAATAAAAACTGGATCAATTGATTGGAAGTTTGATGAGACATCCGAAATTAATGAGGGGTAATGTAGAAAATTCGTGATAGGAAACTTCTTTCGATAAGTTTCCACAGCGGTGATTACGATGGATGGTGGTAAAGATGATATGGGGTTCTCATCAGTCTCTGACACTGTACGCGAAAGGGCCGGTCGAGGACTCCGTCCAATGCGCGTATCTTGAGACAGTGCAGTGGTTGCTCGTCGCTTGTGTCCTGCTCTAGGTCTGGCATTGCTTCCTCGTGTGCCTGTGCCTGGCTTTGAAGCTCGAGGATCTGTCAGGACGCAATCGTCACTTTTGATTTTTTGACAGCGCTGACAGGGCGGGTTGCCCTCATGATTACATTTGACTTTCGCCCGTCTATGGTGATGATCAGTCATTAAATTGGATTCCCACGTATCAGCTCAGTCTTATCTTACCGACATGCATCACAAGATATTGACAGCCTCATTTGGGCTTTCAAGGACCAATGTACGCTCCTTCATGCAAATAGCATCAATGATACCTTGATAATGAGTCACTCAAGATCGAGAGGGCCAATGCTCAAGTGAGGCAATGATAGAGTTGCATTCCATCCGAGTTCAACAGAGGTGTGTTTCAGTTGCCAGGAATTTAAGGTGTCATAATTACCATAACAGCGCGGTCACATGATTTTATACACTTTAGTCCAGGCAACGTCACCTACATTAACGATTGCCACTTGGGCATCTATGTGCTTCTTAATGTTTACCAAAGATCTTGGAAGTAATTAGAGGGGCCACCAAGCTAGCCTTTGCAAGACTTCAATTGAATGGCGTATTTGTGCGGGAAAAAGCGCTCAAAGGCTCGCCACTCCCGAAAGAAGCCGAACAAGGGCGCAGAGAGGTGTCGCTCTGGTCTAGATGTCTTGTCTTACTTTATACTGTTACCTGGAATTCCGTGAGTCGTTAGATTATTAAATTATTTATATCTATATGGTCTAGTAAAGCAACTCTAAGTAGCAAACTCCTTGGACGCCGCAGTCCACTGCGCCACCCATGCATTGAATTTATCAACCTGCATTTCGTCTGTAGCCCAAGAGGTTACAAGACGAACCATCACACGTCCATCATCAAGCTGTTCCCAAATGTAGAAGCGGAATCTGTCCTGCAGCCGTTGAACCAGATTCATGGGAAGAGTAACAAAAACTTGATTTGTCGCAGTCTCGGCAGCGAGTTCATGTCCCAGCTTCTCAAAATTGGCCGAAATCTTTTCAGCCATTGCATTTGCATGCCCAGCCAATGTGAAAAACAGATCATCTCGGAACAGCTCCACAAATTGAACACCCATGATACGGCCCTTCGCCAGCAAAGCGCCGTGTTGCTTGAGGTGGAAAACGAAACCCTCAGCCAATTGCTTCTTAACGACAATTGCTTCTCCCATGAGGGCACCAGCCTTAGTTCCACCGATCCAGAAAATATCAGAATACTCAAAGATATCATGGAGCGTCATATCGTTCTTCTTCGAGCAGAGCGCCGTTCCGATTCGGGCTCCATCCACGAGAAGCAGAAGGTTCAATTGCTTGCACACAGCGGACAAATTGCTCATTTCACGCTTCGTGTAGACGGTTCCAGTCTCTGATGCATTGGAGATATAAAGAAGCCGCGGCTTAGCCATGTGCGGGAAGAATTGATTTTGCTGCATGGCTTTTTGCAGATTGGTTGTGGTCATCTTGCCATCAACGGGTGGGACAAGAATAAGCTTGTGTCCCGTGGCCTCAATGGCACCGGCTTCTTTACAAGCGATATGTCCCGTTTCAAGGGTAATGACAGCCTCATAAGGCCGGAGACAGCTGGCAATTGAGATCAAGTTCGCTGATGTGCCACTGGGAACAAAGAAGATCTCCGCTTCATCTTCAGTGCAATTGATTCTTTCGCGGATCAATTGCCTGGCGGTATTGCTGTAATCATCACCACCGTATGAAACTTGTTGAGTGGAGTTTGTGCGCAGGAGAGCCTCCAGAATTTGTGGATGGGCACCCTCGCTATAGTCGTCCATAAGACTGTATGGAGGGCATGCCTCGTCTTGGCAGAGATTTGTTGAAGGCATTGTGTATTTATGCGATGTTCCCAATGTTGAATAATATGGAGCTTGAGGGATCTTGGAATTCCACAGAGCACAATGTTAAAAATAATTACGCAATTCGTGGATGGCAAATTTGAGTCACCTAAATAGAACGTTCGGGAAAGAAAAGATAAGGTCGGGAATGATAGCTCGGGAATGCTGGTTTATTCCCGAGCCGTGATCCGGGAATCCCTTGCGCCGAATGTCAGTTCTTATCATGTAATTGTGGGCACATTCTGATCAAATCAAGGTCGGCTGATCTGAATGCCTCTTAAGTGCATCTTGGAGGGGTAATCACGTTTGGAGAAGCTTGTGGAACTGGGCAGGCCCGGGGGATTCCATGTTCTATAATAAGCCCACAAACTTATGTCGATGCTACCAGTTGACTAACTATCGAACATGAATTTGTAAAGACTCAGAATTGTAGTTTACCAGGTAGAACTATGGAATGTGGCCGATTTGCTCTATCTATAATTGGGCCTAGCCCCCTTGGTTTGTAATACCTCCCAATATAAGCTTCGAACTCTATCCCGATTCCCGACATCAGATAATCGGCGCCGATGACTGATGACCGTATTTCCATGTCATAGCTCCCCCACCATACCCAAGCCGAAGCGAAATGAGGAAGGTGACAGCTTAAATAATGTCGCTAATCTATTCTTTTCGTAGGAAAAGAGGCTCTGGCTTCTCCAGTATGGTCACCTTGTCAGAATCCTTTCTTTATAGTAGATATCAGAGGAAGACTCGGCAATTTTGTAGGTACTGTCTTGGTTCGGCAGTCATGTTTACCTGGGTATTGATAGCAACGCAGTTCTCTGGAGGTCTAAAGATTGCTTGCTTCAGTGGAAGAGAGAAATCCTGGACATGTCGCAATGCTAAGCCGGCGCGTATTTTAGGGTGCTGACCGCCACACACCCCATACGCCTTCTAGTATCATACCATGAAGCCATGTGATGATAGACATTCTGTAATGTGAGATGAAAGCCTGCTGGTCTAGAATTTGGTAAAGAGGTGTTCGTGAAACAAAGCAGTCTCGGGACCCAAAAGTATCCAATATGCAAGGATCTCTTGTTAAAGCCAGAACGTCAGGCATGTCAATTGGGCCTCTGGGCAGGGAAATTCAATGAAATCGAGATATATGAATTGACCTCAGGTCGGCGTTTTGCTTTTCGAAATTGTCGAAATGATAAAAAAACGAAAATGCTGAAAGATGGACAGGAATCACAAACGCCTGGCTATTTACAAATGGCAATTTCCCACCTGATTAAACCAATAATATACAGTAAACTCCAGAAGATAGTGCAAGGAAGAACCCGAACCCTCGAGCCTCCCGCAGGAAGACTACTCAGTCATTTCAGGTCTGAGATGCTCCCCCTCTTCAGATAGGTGTTCATCCGTTGGCACGCGGTGATAAAGCCGGACCCGCCAGCCTCGAATGAGCAGATAGCTGGCCATGATGCCAGACATGACTGCCAGAAGTAAAATGAGTGCGAAGAGACCTCCGATACTACGGACGGTCGTGTAGGAACTGGAAAGCATTTGAATGGCCTTCCTGACCTCAGCATCTGCCATGTCATCTGATGACGACAAGCGACTCGGGTTGCTTAGCTTCTTACTTGAAGAACCACCTTGGGCAGATGAGAGCCCGGATGGATCTTGGGGTTTGGGAAGCCCGGACTGACCTAAATATCCGGCTGCCTCCCAGTCAGGGACCTTGGTTCGGTGCACCTTCGAGGTACCCATAACGTGGCCGTCGTGGTGTACAGCCTCGACAGACACCCAATCCATGTACCCGCTGGCAATGAACATCGTTTCGAAATCATACTTGGAGACGTTGCCGATGAATACTGGGGTGTCGAATTCGGATGCCCGGGCGTAAAAGTTATACCAGGCCACATCGGTGGCACCGTTCCAACTAACGTGCATCCTGGTGACGAGGTTAGTCTCATCACTGCCGAACACGGACGCCACTAGGTCGGGCGGAGTGGTCGGGCGGCCAATGAACTCGGATTTATAGGCGCGGTAGTTCGAGTAGCGATCTGAGGTGAAACTGGCACTCATCAAGACTTGTCCCTCTGGCGAAAATTCCGAAATGTAGCCGCCTTGACTCCAGCACACAAACATGTTCTTATTGGGCAATAGCTGAGAATTGCCACGGAGGCGGGTGAGGCCCTTGTCGGGTCGAATATACCGGTTGAGGACGCGCGCGGTCATTGGATTTGTGCCGGTCTCCAGTTCGACGATCAAAGCCGACGAGGTTTCTTCCTCGGCAAATTCCTCATCGGACGCATTGTTCAAGAATGATATGACGTGGCGGGTTCCTGATGACTCGACGAACTTGGCGTCGTGTTGTTTCGAAAAGACGAAATCCTGGGCGAAGTCACTATTTCCCTGTCCTCCCAGGCGCCAAACAATAGTTCCTGTCTGTCCAGAGACGAGGTAGATGGTGTTCGTGAAGCGCATAGAGATCAGGTAGTCGCCATTGTCGTTCTTGTCCACAGCGTTGATATGCACATAATCCCAACCCGGGGCCCCTTCCACACGGGAGCTTGGGCTGTAATGCACGGTTTCCACCAGTGGAACCTCAGCAAACGAGTTCCAGTGGTAGAGAACATCCGCGTTGTTAATATCAAGCTCCGCGAATCCACCATATTCCAGCCATGTCTTTTCCATTGGGCGACCAAAGGCCTCCAAGGTAATTTCCTCCGACAAATAGTTCGTAACCACGGCGGATTGGCCATTATCAAGAACATTGAACTCGTGGATATCGAACACTCCAAGGTCCTTCCTCAAGGGGATTTTCCGGTAAACCTGATAGTTTTGATCCAAGATCATACCATATCCTCGTTCACTTCCATCGTGATTGTATTGCAAGATGAGAGAAATGTATGTTTCGTTGTTGAGGGTAATGGTTTTGAAATCGAAGACATTGCGATTGTCAAACATGGGGGCTCCGGTCCAGACGAGGCGCTGTTTCGAAACTCAGGTCAGTCAGCTGTGTCTCTCGCGACATATGGGAAAGTCAAGATCAAGACGTACCCCATCCTGGTCGTAAATGTGGGGACCCGTTTGGTATTGTTCGTATAGACTGGTGGTTTCGTCGGGCGCGATGTGTAGATAAGGTGAGACAAACCAGTATCCCGGGCTAACACGATCGCGATGTTCGTAGTTAAGATTAAACTTGACAGCCCTGGCGTCCGGGAGCTAAGAAGTCACGGAGCGATTAGTGTACAGGTCGTCTGTGAGAGATACCGGCCACACCAACCGTAACGAAGGACATCAGGTCATCGTCGGAATGCCAGGCGACGACATTCTGTGCGAGCAGTAGCAATAAGCCCTGCCAGAACATGATTATGGTGTAGAAAGAGCGACACGGACAAGGGAATCAAAAGAAAGCCATGAAGGATGGCAGAATCAGCGAGGGCCAGGGGACGGAAGGGCAGTGCGCAGATCGACTTCGCAGATCGGTAACACGGCGACCCGTTGACCAGAGGGGTTGAAGGCTGGAACGGTAGGTAAAATTGGCGATTGGGGGTGGACATCGGGACTTCTGGACCCCGGTGGAGCCAATAGGGGCCGGTAAGCATTTCTCAAGCGCCCTGATGACGCAGACGTTGATTGTTGGTGCCTGCTTTGCCCCTTGTTTACGAGAAACACGGGTGGGCACATAATGAAGATCATTGTTGATGTGTTCTATTCAAAGGGTACAGTATATGCACAGTATACTTATTGTTTTCTCTGATTGGACTGGGTTATACGAGCTAGGTTCTTACTCCGGATGATGCCATTTCAGGGTCTGGTTGCGCAGGGTCAATAACCATGGATGCCAAGGGCACAAAACATCGGCATTGTCATTCCAAAAATATTATGCACTACAAGGTGCACTTGTAATTCAATATTTTTGGATCATCAATGGCCACGCCAACTCATATAGATTTACAATGGGTCCTTGACTAAATGCCCAGACTTGCCCAGACAAAGTGGAAAGACCAAACAATTAAACAGGTGGCAAATCTGCAGATCCTGTTTCAGGTCATGTGATTGCCAGGGCCTTGGCTCCTCGGTATTAGTGGGCATCATATCAAGACTTTAAGATCCATATCGGTAATTCGATATCAAAGATGTCACGGAAACTAGCTACTTTTTACTTGAGTTCTTACACTGGAATACTTGATCTGGGTGCCAGTCGCTCGAAATCTGTACCATTTTGTTGCGTTGACAAGTGCCGAGGTCCGGAACAACGGTTTTTATCAGGCATTTAAACCTTAATCACATCTATAACCCCACGAATCCCTGGACCTGTCAACCTAAATATAAAGTGATGGCAATTTCAGGTATTGCAACTTTTAGCGAATAGATTTGGAAATAACACATTGTGCTCATAGCGTTGCGCCCAGGATTGACAATGCAGCTAGGTGGGGTTCTCGTACGGTAGTACGTACATTATGGATGTCATACATCAAGGACCTTTTTAGGGAACTGGATACAGTCAGTCCCAAGATCAATGTCCTTTCCTTTCTCTTTATCCCCAGATCTTGCTGTATGATCATCCTTAACTGACTTCCATTCCATGAACCACGCAATCATAAAGGTGAGCAACGCAAAAGCCGTGGTGGAATAAAAAATACTCTGAATAGACTGTGCATATGCCGCGGATACGCTTGAGCTATATTTCGCCGGAACCAAAGATAGAATATCTGTCAAGCCAGACTTTGAGATCATCCAACTGGTGAGTCCTGGCACATGGCCCACAAGCAGTGTAGTCGCCCGGTTGTTCAATATCAGCGTGCCAATGCTCACACCCAATGCGTCGCCAAGGCTCATCAAAGAAGTGATGATAGTCAGGGCAATAGTCCTGTCATGTTCAGCCGTATTGGAAGCAATTTGTGCAGCGAGCTGGGGAGCATCAAAGCCTAGTGCCAGTCCTGCTCCTGCTATGACCTGGTAGCCTACCCACCCATCGAGGGGTGTCGAGACCGTGAACGTGGATAATCCCAGCCACCCGCCTTCAGGAGAGTCTATGGGCCTTCTCACAAGCTAATGAAGCCACATACATCTTGCAGTACCATTTCGCGCTCTTTTGTATGATTTTTTATGTGTGCTCTGAAGAGCGTGCCTGTCAGCTTGCCCAGCGTGCTGCAGGATATGTTCAAAGATTTTGGCTCTAAAGCGATGTATCGGCTTCATATACTCTACATTGTTCAACATGGAGGTGCTTGGGCTATGATTGTCACGGGAGTGAAATGGAGTAGCAAGTCAGCACAGCTATAAATTTGAATGACAAAGAATGGAAATAAGCTAATGGGTATACGAAGCTAGATCAATTAAATATAGAAGGCGGGCTTGTGGGCATTGTTTTTCCGCAGATTCAACACAACTTGAACATGCTGGAATCCAAGCTTGGACTGCTGGGACCAAGCAAGCAGGCCGGCCGTCTTCAACATGTTCTTAATCTGCCGGCCGTTCAAGTCCACTTGAGCCAGTTTATCGAGTTGTGCACCCGTGAATTCCTCGGTGTTGTCTGTCCTCTCAATGAATTGAGCCCAGATAAGGCGTCGTGAAGTCGTATCAAGATCCTGGTAGGCAAGCGCGACGTGAATACGAGACTCAAATGCCGGGTCGATGTTTTCAGCTCGGTTGGTAGTAAGGAACAAGATACCCTGTATGAATAGTCAGTGACTGCTCGTATCAAAAGGGCGAGTTGGACAAACTCACCTCATAGTACTCCAACATTCGAAGAAAGATGGACACAAGCTCATTCCTCATTAGATCAGTTGCAGTTCGTGCCTCCATAAATACGTCGGCTTCGTCCAGCAGTAGAACGGCGCCCCACTTAGGGATCATACGCAGGATATCCTTGAGACTTCTTTCCACCTTTTCGGCGCTGATTCCCAGGTCACCTGCGCTCATAGCGTAGAGAGGAACCTGCATCACCTCGGCGACACTCTCAGCAGTCAGTGTCTTACCCACTCCTGGAGGGCCACTGAGTTGCATAATGATTCCACGTCCTTTACCCTGGACGATGTCGTCGAAGTTATCCAGCTGCTTAGACTGGGCCTTCGCAAAAGCCAGAATGAGATCCTTGAAGTCCTCCTGACCCTTGGGAAGAACTAAAGAGTCGAAGGCCTGAGTATTCCACTCAATATCCTTCGCATTATCCAGGTAGAACTGCAGCCACTCCTTATCCTTGATTGAGTACCCGTGCACCATAGGGCTCGCAATAACCCACTCGGTCTCAGTCAGTTCTTGCGGGCAGTCACTTTCTCCATAGACACGAACAGTCTCGGTAGGATGAAAGACGTTGAAGGCCTCAGTATCAATGATGATTCGGCTGTTGACGTGATATTTCATGATCTCGTCGTTGAAGAAACCATTCGCGACACCCTCATAAGCCTTGTACTTGTACCCCTTGTGCGATTCCCAAAGCTTACCCCGTGTGATCAAAGACTCACGAATGGAATCTTTATCATCATGGTATTTCAGTGGAGAGACAGCCAGCGAAGTAATAGGGGCAGTGCCAATAAACGGGAAAATCTTGAAGTCTTCCTCCCTGTATCCAAATTCCTCGCCGTCGAAGTCCACATACTGGCCGGTGATGATCCACGCCTTTGTACGGCAATCGATGCCATCATCATGGAATTTGAATGCGCGGGCTCGGCCACCAGAGATGGTGATAATCTCATTGCCAGGCTCAAAGATCGTCCAGATAAGAGTATGAGTGATGACGCCGTTGCGAACCATGTCCTTCTTGCGAGCAATGACATCGCGAAGTTCTTCCTCAAGGACCTTGTATAAGAGATCCACGTGCTTCTTCGTTGCGGGGTCCTCCTCTTCTTCACGAAATTTGATAAACTGCTCCCAGCGGTGAACCATGGGCTTGAACGGGCTATAGAACTCGAGCCGCTCGAGCGTGGTGGTGACACCGGGGTAGTCTTCCAGCACTTTACCCAGGAACTTCTTCAGTGGTTCGCTCTGAACAATGACCGAGTGAATTGAGAGACTCTTGCGCCCATCGTAGCATTTGGCATTTCGCACAATCAAGGCGTATTGTGCAGACTCCTCATCCTCAGCTGGTGCTACAAGGCTCTCTGGGTAGTCCTTTGTCCATGATGTGTTACCGCTCTCGTCGGGCTTTGTCTGATATAGTTTGTGGACGTCACAGATAGAGCCATGAGGTTCGTACTTCTTTTCTTCTTCCTTTTCCTTCTTCTCCTCGTCCGTCTTCTCCTTGGTCTCAGTCTTTTCTCCAGTCTTGTCTTCAGTTTTCTCTTCTTGTGGTATATTAGCACGCTGGCTTACGATGTTATGGATGGGAAATTTACCTGATTTTTTCTCTCCATTTGTCAAGGTTCCGTTGGTCTCTTTCTTCTCAGCAATCTCCTTGTTGGGCTGTACATCGGAAACTTCGTGCATCTTCCGTGTTGTGTCCATGCTGTGTGTCTCTGTTCCGTTGGTCGTGGTACCGTTTGTTGTAGTGCCGTTTGTAGCGGGGGTTTCAGTACATTCGCATGCAGAAGTTCCGTTCCTCGTCTTGACCTTGGTCAGAATGTGGCCGATTTCTGTTATTTCAACTATTAGATCCTTCATTGTACCATTTCGCTCAAACTCACCCAAGTCATCGACATTTCCATTGGTCACAGGAGCAACAGTAGTGTCCTGCACCACTGAGTCGTTGGTGTCCTGCGCCATGATTCGAATCTGATGGACGATAAGCGTGTTAGGAAGGATGGATATCTGACAAAAGCGGGGAAACCGGTAAAGGATGAGAAGGAGGTGTAAGAGTAAAGAAAAAGTAAACAGAAAGAGAGCGGAAGCGCTGTAACCTAAATATCATCTCCTGCACAGACAACAAGGCAGCCACGTCTGCAATGCTGCCTGTACCACACAGGCTCACTGAGCTGGTGCAAGGCTCTTCATAGGTCTATACACTCTTCAGCGGGTCGATCTGCAGCTGGCCCCACCAGGTAGCCGGCAGAGCCTCGTGAGTCACCCTACTTCGCCCCACGTTGGGATCTCGACCAGTCCGTTTTGAGTTCTCGAAACCTCTCTGCCTTGTTCAGCCCTGAAAAAATGACATGTTTTCTCTATTGACTCAGTCAAAGGATGCTATGGTGAGCTGCATTGTGGAGACTTCTGTCAAAGTGAGGCTGAGCGGGGATTATTTGTACTACAGGTCTGCCTTGGAGCCTCATATCATAAATATTCCACTGATAAGACGAATGATTATGTTCAGTAGAAAAGCACGATGGGTTGCTGTTTTCCCCCAAGTACTTAAGAAATTATCATTCAATCGTCATTTTCAACTGTACAACACCAGAAGTAAACAAAGATGGTCTATTATGTTCGCTCACTGCCACAAATCACATGCGCCAAACTCTCTGAATCCTCCATAGATGATTCCCTTATGGTTCAAAAATAATGCGCTAATCACGAACTGCGAATGCGGTCAAGCGAGACCTGATAGTCTCCTCAGAGTCCTGGGTGTCCAATTCCCGCAGGACACCGGAGGCAACGTCGTAGATCAGTCCATGGACCTGGAGTCCACGTTCCTGGATCGCGTTAAGGACGGCACCCTTCTGCTTAACGACATCCAAACCCTCGCGCACATTGAGCTCAACGAGCTTGAGCGCTGCCTCCTCCTCCGATAGGCTCTGCAGCAGGGCAAGATTGCGCTCCCGCACTAAACGCAAGGGCAGCAGCCAGGGGTCCAAGATTCCGAGTTGCTTGTTACCCATGGCGGCGGCGACGCCACCACAGGCGGTGTGGCCGCAAACCACAACGTGGTTGACGCGCAGGTGCTGCACGGCGTACTCGATGACAGCGCCAGAGCTCAGGTCACCGGGGTGCATAATGTTGGCGATATTGCGGTGGACGAAGACATCACCGGGCTTCAGGCCTAGCAGAGTGGTCTCCGGGCAGCGAGAGTCGGAGCATCCTAACCACAGGATCTGGGGTTGTTGGCCGGTCGCGAGGGTAGGGAAAAGATCTGGGTGTTCGCGGGCAGTCTGGGCGGCCCATTCTTTGTTCTGTCGCAAAGCGGACGAGTACCGATCTGAGTTGGGGGTATTAGATTGATCGACGTCTGCGCTAGCGGGGCTGGAGGGGTTGTTTTTCGCGCAGAAGGCAGGAGCGGAGGTCGAGAAGGGAGAGCAACGGGATGAAAGGTGCGCAGGCAAACGATGGACATGAGATGAAACAGAGGAGAGAGAGGAATTTGATGGCTGGCGGCCTGCTCTGTTGTACGCCGCCTCCACGGTGCGCGCAACTGCGCTAGGTCGCACGGCCAATCGTGCGACGTTCATGACGAACGGTGGGGGGAACAGGTGTTCGGGAAGGAGCCAATGACAGGAGCAAAAATGCAGCCTCGGCCTTCAAGAATATACAAAAAATAGACACCACTGACCGTCGACTCCAGGAATCGACTGGTTCGGTGTGCGCCGTGCGTATCCGGTGTTCCGCGGGGGGTAAAACAAGGTGTTGGGGAAAGAAAAAAACAATTGGGATGGAAAGAACCCGCTGAAGTTAAAATTCAACGCCGATCCACGTACCTTCTTCAGACATGACGTTAGACATGACTCAAAACTGAGGGTCGATGATTGAAAGAGAATGCCAAGGGAAAAATAGAGGAGCAAGTTCTACTAGTTAAAAAGCCAGGTACGAGAAAGGGGGTAAAGTCTTCTCTGAAGTGGGCGAACGTGTGGGCGAACCTTTCCGAGAAGGCACGGCGAGATCGGCACAATCGGTGAAGCATCTAGAAGGTTGTTGGGAAAACATATGATTTCATTAATGACTCAAATCTTTTCATTTCTCATTTCTACAACATAGTAATCAAGTCAAGTGCGCAAGAAACGCGGCATGGAATTCAAAACGCATATATAGACAGATTTTAAGCCGCACCACCGCGACCACCAACACTCAGCAAAGTCTTCTTCTGCTCCTCGGTGATGCGGGCAAGCGGAAGAGGACGGGCCCCAGCGATAGTCGGAGCGGGAAGGAATCCGGTTTGCACCAGATAAGAGGCGTACAGACCAACCAGCTCCTCGGTCACGCCAGCACCAGCAGACACATCAACCCCTGACCACGCGGCGTCGGCCTTGAGAGCCGCGGCGGCATTGGTGTCTGATAGCTCCGGAGCCTTGGTGTTGGAGGGAAGGTCCGAAGTGACAAAGTGGTAGAGTGGCATGCTGTTCAGGGGGTTAGTACTGGCTAGTAGAATGGAACAGTATGCAAACTTACAGAGCATGCTGAGAGTCCTTGTCATCGTGCTGACCATCGTTGACATATTGCTCCAGCGCCATAGACCAGGGAACGTAGTCAATCTGCGGGACGTTGTAGCCATAGAGTTCGAGAGCACCAAGGAACTGCGTAGGAATTGTGGTTAGATGCTTGCTTTTTTGAAGGCGTATCGAGTTTTCTTACCTGGTTGAAACGCAGACGAGGGTGTCCAGTGACGTGGGCAACACCGACAGGGGTGCGCGGAGGGTGGAAGGCAGTAGCAATGATAATGCGAGCCACGTGGTCCACCGGAACCATGTTGACGGTGTTGTTGATGTTGGGACGGGCAGACAATTGAATGCAACCCTTCATCATACGGATCAGGAAGTCATCCGTGTTGGTGGTACCGGTGGTAGAGTCACCCAGCACGTATCCAGATCGAATAATCGTTCCCTTCAGTCCACGGCGACCAGCCTCACGGACGAGGTACTCACCGGCCCACTTACTTTGGCCATAACCGGTGCCGAGACCAACGGCACTGCCCTCCATATCATCTTCCTCGCTGACACCATCACCGCCAGCCGCAAGGCTACGCTCGGATTCCTCGACGTAGTAGTCCTTATCAAGGGCACTAGTGGAGCTGACAAAGGCAAATTGCTTAGCCTTGCCGGTAGCACAAAGCTTAAGGGCATCGATGGTACCCATTACATTGGCGGGCTTGAGAGTCGCGTAGGGGTAGACCCAGTGGACAAGGGCACCGTTGTGGATCACAGCATCGACACGGTTGGTGAGATCATCCCACAAGGACTGTGACAGACCGAATTGCGGATTGCCGAGATCACCACAGATGGCTTGGAGTCTGTTATCATTGGCCCAGGATTCATCCCAGAAGCCATAAGCACCGCAGGTAGACCGGAGTCGCTCAAGAGCCTGCTCCTCACTCTTGGCACGAACCAAAGCAACAACCTTGGTAGAGGGAGACTTACGGGTGAGCAGATCACGGAGAATATGGGCACCCAGGAAACCAGTGGCTCCGGTAAGAAAGACGGTAGGCTCGCTGTCAAGCATTGGCTCCGTCCGCACGGGGAATGTCGCGGGGAGCTCGCTAGCCAACTTCCGAGCATCCTTAGAGTATTCATCGTCGGGCTCGTTGTGAGCTTGTGCGGCACCCTTGTCAGGGTCGTCGCTAGTTGCAAAGGACTCTCGGTCAAGCAGACGATCAATCTCACCGGCAAAGCCCTTCAATGTAGGGCTGCGGAAGATAGAGTTCATGCTAATGTCAATACCACGCCACTTGCGTCGCAAATCGAAGAACATCTGTTGCGCGAGAATACTGTGACCACCGAGATCAAAAAATGAGTCATCGGTGCTAATCATACGCGCGGTCACGTTGGGAATGAGCTTGGCCCAGATCTGAGCAAGGGCCTGCTCGGTCTCAGACAGTGCTTGGACAGCAGATGAGCGGCGACGGGGGGCGGCGGCACTAAGCTCCGCGGTGTCAGGGAAGGGCAGAGCCGGCTTATCGATCTTGCCGTTGGGGTTGAGCGGCATACGCTTGAGAGGAATGATAACAGTAGGCACGGCGTACGAGGGGAGCTTGCTGCGGAGATGGTCGCGAGCATCATCACGCAAAGGACGGAAGCGTCGCAGCATACCCACCATGCCATCAGCAGAGTCATCCTCTTGAATGCCTTTGCTCTCCAGCCACTGAGCCCACTTGCTCATATCAGGAACGAAGTAGCTGACCAGAGTGGGCTCCTCGAACTTGTCACGTCGGACCAGTGTGACATTCTCACGGACAAGGGGGTGACGAGACAGGTGAGTATCAATTTCACCCAGCTCGATACGGAAGCCACGGATCTTCACCTGGTCATCAGCACGGCCCGAGCACTCGACATCTCCGGTCGGAGTGTATCGTCCAAGATCGCCACTGCGGTACAGGCGATCTCTCGGGCCAACATAGAACTCCCGCCACGGCTCCTTGCTGTCTTGTGACTGGGCCTTATCCTTCTCAGTCCAGACCTCAGGCTTCACAAACCAGTTGGTCAAGAACTTCTTGGTGTTCAGATCGGGGGAGCCCAGGTAGCCCTCAGCGAGACCAGCAGCACGCACGTAGATCTCACCAACTTCACCGATGGCGCAAATACGAGTAGGGTCAAAGCGGTTAACAACAAGCATCTGAACATCCAACATACCACCTGCATAAAAGCGTTAGCTCTCGTCATGGTAAACGTGGAGAAGGGTTTCTTACGGCCAGCGGGGATGACATCCTTCATAGTGTCAAGGTAACCCTCCTGGCTCGAGTAACTTGGGATTTCAAAGTAACTCACAGCCCGCTGGGTCTCTGTGGTGCCGTACATGTTAGTAATGAAGCAGTTTGGAGCCAGACCTTGGAGTGAACGGCAGTCACGCTTGATCAGAACATCGCCGACAAAGAAGGCATGGTGAAGGGCCGGGAATTGCGCCGAGGCACCACCGACAAGGATTTGACCCATAGCTGGAGTCAAGTGAGTGACAGTGGCACCATACTGCTGCATCCACTCCGCAAGCTTCTCGTTTTGGATATCCTCCCTGGCTGGGACCAATAGCTCGGCACCCAGGAACAATGGCGTGAAGATATCTCTCTGGATAGGGTCGTGTGCAATACCACTTAGCATAGTAAATTTGTCGTTAGGGGTAAGCTTGAAGGTTTCGGACATCCAGGGGAAGTAATAGGCAAGAGAGAAGTGGCGTCCGCGGACACCCTTGGGGCGACCCTCTGAGCCAGATGTGAAAGATAGTGTTGGGGTCGAATCGGGGCCGACCACGACACCAACGCTGCTAGACTTCAATGCAACCTGGTTTGCGAAGATATCCTGACCATTAACGGTACCACCAATAAGGGTTCCATCATCCTGAAGGGCCAGGGCGGGCACCTCTGTGCGGAGCTCGAGATTCTCGGCGATGAATGAGCGGACAATATCAGAGAGCTCACCAGCATCTCGAGAGGCCTTGGCAATGCTGACTAGTGCACGGGGTCGAGCGACATCCAAGTAAATGTTCTGACGCTCCGGGGGGTATGCGGGATCGATGACGGAGAACGTAGCACCGGCCTTCAAGACACCCATGACAGCAACGACCAAGTCGACGCCGCGGTAGGCATACACCATAACGACCTCACCGCGCTGAATTCCAGATTGCACAAGGTGGTGTCCGAGGATGTTGGAAGCCTCGTTAATTTGCTTATAGGTGAACTCTCGGTGGGGAGAGTTACTTGACTTAGTCTCCACCACGCAGATCTTTTCGGGGTGCTTCTCGGCATTGGCAGAAAAGATATCGTGAATAGCACCGCGGAACTTGGACCAGTTCAGGTCCTTGGTCGGGTCAGGCAGAAGAGAGCGCTGATCTTCGGTCATCATATCCACCCGGCCAATGGCCTCCTCCGGGTTCGCCGCCGCATTGATGGTAATTTGGGCAAGTTGCTTGAGAATAGTACCAATGCGTGCACTCGAAAAGAGACGCTGGTTGTAGTAGGCACCCAGCTCAACCTCAGAGCTTCCCGGTGCAACGTTAATCACCAAGTCAGTGCTATCAAAAGTGTTGGCAGGGTACTCCTGCGAGGCGGCAGGGGCATCGTAGGCCGCGAATCGGAAGAGGATGGGAGGTTGTTCGGACTTGGCCTTGTCCTGGATGTAGGAGCGGAGGCTACCGAGGGGTACGATATCGGAGGCACCTTCTTGGAAGGCCTTGAGGGCATGGTCAGTATGACTCCAGCAGAAAATTCAGAAACACACCATCTTACCTTGTCCACCTTAGCATACAGCTGAGTGAAGGTCTCCGAAGCACTAATGGGGACCCGGAGAACGAACGGACGGCCGTCGTCACCGACGCTGGTGCCCACAGCAATGTCCTCGTCACCGGTCAAACGAGCAACTAGGACCACAAAGGCAGTCAAGAAAACGGTGAAGTCCGACGAAGAAGATCCCGAGAGCTTCTTAACAGCTAATTGAGTGTCCTTGGGGAGCTTGACAGACTCGAAGGCCTCGATAGTGCGTTTGCCATCTTGCTTTTGTGTGTCGGGATAGTCCCGAGTCAATGGCGAAACAGTCAAGTTATTTAAGCGCTGTGACCACCTTTCCAGGCGGTCTTGCAACGAAGCCGTTCCCACAGCCATGTTTGTAACAATGACAATGCTTCGTACAAGTTTGCGGGAAACTTGTAAAAAGCACAATGAGTCAACTATCCCCACGGAGGGGCAACGAAAAGTCCGATTTCGCCATGATTAGCGGCTCATTATTGGTTGGATTGCTTTCCCCACAACAAATTGTGAATCCCCACCGCCTTTGCTCTCGCATGTCATCGATCATGATTCATGATGGCGAGGTTTCGAAAGATTGAGGATAACTACACATAAAATGTTTACTCAGATATGACATCCAAGGATACACATATCCTCAACCAAAGCCCCATCTATCATATACATTATTCAAGTATGAATAGACGCTGTAGACGGGTCCAGAAGACGTAAGTTGTCAAATTAGTTCCACAGTATATGAGTAAGCAAAATTAAGGGCCCTTGAATGCCTGAGGCGGGTAAAGGTGGTCCGTCCAAGCCTTGGTCTCGCGTTCAGGGGATATTTGTACCGTCTGACATCATTGAATCAAGGGCGCGCAGTTCCAGGCGCATAGCACATTTCAAATTCATGGAATAATTTGTTCCATTCCGACATAACCGCCAACTGTTTGTCAACGGACCGAGTCGCCGCATCCGGTTCCTCGCGACCTATCTTCAAACAGTATCACGGGCACGGTTTCACGACTTGAGCCCGTGTTACTTTTTTCCATTCTTTTTGATACTATCTTCGTACTCAACAGACCTTTGTGAAGGTCTGCTGGTGGATCGGATGTGCAAAAGATGATTCCGCATCGCAGCACGGGTCTTTTGGCCATTATTGTTTTTGTTGCCCTTCTTTTATTCATCTTCTCGTCCTCCCCCCATCCCCAATCCCACCGTCGAGGGGGAAGCAGTTTCAGGTCCTGCCAAGTTTTTGCCTCAGCCTCATCTGCCTTCTTTGAGTGATCTTAAACTTCCGACATTCCGCGCCCCTTCACACGAACCGCCGCCGGAAGAAACCAACAGCACCAGCGGCGAGTCCAAATGGTTCAGCAACTGGGAATGGCTGAACCCATTTTCCTCCGCCATCACCCTGGATGAAGACCGCTCTGTTCTTCCTCCCCTACACGAGCGCCGCCCGATATACACATACTACAATCCCAAATACAACCCCAAGAAACACTCCAACAACGAACAAAAGGAGGACCAGAATGCTGATGCGGAGCTCCTTCTGGCCTGGCGCCGAGCTTGGTTTGCTCAGGGATTCCGTCCAATTGTCTTGACACCCGGGGATGCTATGAAGAATCCACACTACGAATTAGTGCAGAAACTCACTATCTCACCCGAGTTGGAGAATGAGGTCTTCCGCTGGTTGGCATGGGGACATATGGGATCTGGCTTGCTTGCCGATTTTGAGTGCTTCCCAATGGGACGATACGATGACGATCTATTGAAGGCTCTACGACAGGGCACAGAGCCTGAGTTTATAATCCGGTTCGATAACTTCCAAGGCGGTCTCTATTCGGCAGAGAAACACCGCATCGATGAGGCAATCGACGGTGCTGTAAAGAAAATGGACGAAAAATCTACATCGTTTGGGGAGCTTATCAACCCTGAGCTTTTCAAGGTGATGACCCCCAGTAGCCTTGCTTATTACAAACATGCCACCATCAGCTCCCATTACCCGACATTGCAAGAAAAGATGAGCCATAGCCCGTCCAATGGACGAATGCTTTTGGCTCAGCTTATCAATTCCCACCTTCACAATACTTTTCAGAATTCGTTCCCAGCTGGCTTGGCCGTGCTGAAGCCGTTCCCTCAGCACACAACTGCCCTGGTGGAACCCGCATTACGACTGGCGAAGGCACTAATCCAGTGCCCAGAATCTCCTGTCCCAGACTCCTGCCCACCCAACTTCCCAGACTGCCGTCCCTGTGGCTCTTCGAAGCAGCCCATGCTCATTAGCCAACCCTCTACATATAAAAAGACCAATTTCCTTTTCACCATTGGCACACTTCCACACCCATACACCCTTGTCAGCCTGCAGAAGAGTTCTGATGAGGTCACCACGCGTCAAATTCGTCGGGAAACCGAGCGGGATGCGTGGTTAACTGATGTAACCAAGGAAGACCTTGGCCCAGAAATGGGCAGCTCTTGGAGGGGCATGGCATTCAAGCAGGTTGTCGCTGGCGACCAGGCCATTGCCACGTCCCTATGGATGACTGTCGAGTCTCTGCCTGCGGCAGCTGGTCAGACCCTGCCTTCCGAACTCCTGGATGAGTTCGAATGGCAATTTGGATTCAAGATCCCTCGCGCCGGCGCCATCGACCCGAATGCAGCCCATGACAAGGAAAGCGTGCAGAACAAGAATCCCAGCCAGCAAGGCGTGGCCAGGGAATATGAGCTACTCCAGAAGGCTCGCAATGTCATCAACAGTGAACAGCCTGACAGTCTGAGTAAGAAGAATGTCGCTGAAGCCTGGAATTTGGCCGATACCGAGGTTTGGCGATTCGTGAAGGCCTACCGGTAAGTTGACCTCTATCACATCAGTATATTCCTACGCTAATTCATACTTCCAGGGCTCGGTCTGTCGTTGAGCGCAAGAGATGGGAAGAGGAAGAGAGGGGATTTGCAGGCTCCAAAGCATAAGCCTGACTAACTTTGCTATTCTCATTCTCTCCAGATTTTTCTCTTTCTCTTGCTCTTTTTCTTCTCTTTTCTTTTCTTTCTTACTTTCTACTCTACCCTTTTTCCCATTCTGGTATGGCTGTGGTTTTCAAGGTTGTGGTATATGTATTTTTTTGTGTGATGTACTCCAGCATTTCCGGCGTCCTGAATTTTTATCTATAGAATCAAGGTTGATGCCAAGTTGGTTAGTAATGCACCGGGTTCTGATAGGCGTCCGTCCATATCGGACTGTGGCGATCCCCGCATGACACTCAACTGGGTTCCACGGTGGAGCTCGGGTGGGGTTCCCTATCGGGTGACGATAACTCAACTCGCCCGCACTATTTGCCCCTCTCACTGGATATATGATTTTACCTTCATTGCCATCATTAGGAAGGTCTTTGCGGATCCTCAAATATATAGAGCATATGCATGAACACTTGAAGCTGTGACCTACTATTGTTTTATTCCGCCCCTTGCTCCCGTGATTTGTCGCAATGGCGCCAGGCATCTTAGAGACAGATACTGAGGTTGCTGTCGAGAAGGTGACCTCGCTGGCACAGCTTACCGACGACTGGGATGATACGATTCGGTTTTATCTTAACGGCACCAAGGTTGCCGTCGACGACGTCAACCCTGAAGTGACGCTGCTGGAATACCTGAGAGGTATCGGACTGACCGGAACGAAACTTGGTTGTGCCGAGGGAGGCTGTGGCGCTTGCACAGTGGTATGTGTCTCGACCTATGATCATGATTGTGTATGATTTGCTAATAATACATTGCTGGTTTTCAGGTGGTCTCGCATATCAACCCTACCACAAAGAAAATATATCACGCCTCCGTCAACGCTTGTCTTGCCCCTCTGGTCAGCATCGATGGAAAACACGTCATTACCATTGAAGGAATTGGAAGTGTGGACAATCCCCATGCGGTCCAGCAACGGATCGCTGTTGCAAATGGGAGTCAATGTGGTTTTTGTACTCCAGGAATTATTATGGTATGTTATTAGTGGCTTCCTACCGCATGTCTTCACCAGAGTCCACATTTCTAACAAACTCGCAGAGCCTGTATGCCTTGCTCCGTAACGATCCTACTCCTGATGAACATGCGGTCGAAGAGGCTTTTGATGGAAACTTGTGCCGCTGTACCGGTTACAGACCCATCCTTGATGCCGCGCAGAGTTTTAACTCTCGCAACAACTGTGGTAAAGCGAGTGCCAATGGAGGTTCTGGTTGCTGCATGGATAAGGGCGCTGGTGGCTGTTGCAAGGGATCATCTTCAATCACTGGCGAGGAAAAGCCGGAGCCAAAATTCCCGGCTCCAGACTTCAAGGCTTACAGCCCGGATACAGAGCTGATCTTCCCATCGGCGCTGAGAAAACACGAGTTTCGACCCCTGGTATATGGAAACAAAAGGAAGAAGTGGTACCGGCCAGTAACAGTCGAGCAACTGTTGCAGATTAAGAATATCCACCCGGATTCCAAATTGATTGGTGGAAGCACAGAAACTCAAATCGAGATCAAATTCAAGGCCATGAACTACGCCGCGTCGGTTTATGTGGGCGATATTCCTGAGTTGAAGCAGTATTCCTTCCACGATGATTACCTTGAAATTGGTGCCAATATCTCATTGACAGACTTGGAGTCCGTCTGCGAAGAAGCAATCAAGCGTTATGGAGCTGTTCGAGCCCAGCCTTTCAAGGCGATCAAGAAACAATTACACTATTTTGCTGGGCGGCAAATTCGAAATGTCGCATCTCCGGCTGGAAATCTGGCAACCGCATCCCCTATTGCAGACTTGAATCCGTGTCTCGTCGCCACAAACACTACTCTTGTTGCCAAATCGCTTTCGGGAGGGAAAGAAATCCCTATGACGGAATTCTTTTTGGGTTATCGTAAAACTGCTCTACCGCAAGACGCTATCATTTCCAGCCTTCGAATTCCTGTTGCTGCCGAGAAGGGTGAATATTTCCGCGCCTACAAGCAAGCGAAGCGCAAGGATGATGATATTGCTATTGTCACATCTGCACAACGAGTCTCATTATCTGAAACCAACGATGTGATCAGTTGCAACCTTATCTTTGGTGGCATGGCGCCGTTAACAGTGTCTGCAAAGAATGCTGAGGCTGCGCTGGTTGGCAAGAAATTCACCGATCCTGCAACACTGGAAGCTGTGATGAGTGCCTTGGAAATTGACTTTAATCTTCCCTTTGGAGTCCCTGGTGGTATGGCGACTTACCGAAAGTCACTGGCAATGGGCTTCTTCTATCGATTCTACCATGATATCCTGTCTGGGCTCGAAGTGAAGTCTTCCGATCTTGACCCTGATGTGGTTGCTGAGATTGAAAGAGCCATCTCTACAGGAGAGAAAGACCACGAGGCGTCTGTGAAGTATCAGCAAACGATTCTTGGCAAGGCAACTCCTCATGTCTCGGCACTCAAACAGGCTACTGGCGAGGCGCAGTACACCGATGATATCCCAGTACAGCAAAATGAACTGTTTGGCTGTATGGTCTTATCTACCAAGGCCCATGCTAAAATCATAAGTGTAGACTACGCGGCAGCACTGGAAATCCCGGGTGTCGTTGATTATGTCGATCACCGAGACTTGCCGAACCCTGAAGCTAACTGGTGGGGTGCGCCTATTTCTGATGAGCAGTTCTTTGCCGTTGACAAAGTAAATACGGCCGGTCAGCCAATCGGTGTCATTTTGGCCACGAGTGCCAAGATTGCGGAGGCCGGTATGCGAGCTGTCAAGGTGGAGTATGAGGAATTGCCTGTCATCCTTACTATCGAAGAGGCAATCGAGGCGGAGTCTTTCTTTGGCCATTACCGCTACATCAAGTGTGGTGATACAGAAGAGGCTTTCAAGCAGGCCGATCATATCTTCGAAGGCGTTTCGCGAATGGGTGGCCAGGAGCACTTTTATCTTGAAACTCAGGCATGTCTCTGTGTTTGGAAGCCAGAGGATGGTGAAATGGAAGTTTGGAGTGGTACACAAAACCCAACGGAGACGTAAGTTGCTAAAACGAAATTGGTTAATCCATGATGATACTAATTACCATGGCAGGCAAACATACATCGCCCAGGTGACTGGTGTGGCTGCGAACAAGATTGTCTCCCGTGTCAAGCGCCTTGGAGGTGGCTTTGGTGGCAAAGAAACGCGATCCATCCAGCTAGCTGGAATCTGTGCCACTGCAGCCGCAAAGCTGAAGCGACCGGTTCGCTGTATGCTTAATCGAGACGAAGATATCCTAACTTCTGGTCAACGTCACCCATTCATGTGCAAGTGGAAGGTGGGAGTTACGAAAGAGGGAAAGCTCTTGGCCCTTGATGCAGACGTTTACGCCAACGGTGGTCATACACAGGATCTTTCTGGCGCTGTTGTTGAACGAAGCTTGTCACATATTGACGGTGTGTACAAAATCCCCAACGTCTACGTGCGAGGTCGGATTTGCAAAACGAACACTGTCTCGAACACTGCATTCCGTGGCTTTGGTGGCCCACAGGGTCTTTTCTTCGCCGAAAGCTATATTTCAGAGATTGCAGACCATCTGAACATCCCTGCAGAGGATCTTCGAGCTCTGAACATGTATCAACCTGATGAAACCACACATTTCCACCAATCACTCAAGGATTGGCATATTCCGTTGATGTATAACCAGGTCTTGGAAGAGAGCAACTACAACGAGCGACGGAAGGCAGTCACAAAATACAACAAAGAGCACAAGTGGTCCAAACGCGGAATGGCTATTGTGCCAACAAAGTTTGGTATCTCCTTTACAGCCCTGTTCTTGAATCAGGCGGGCGCCTTGGTACACATTTATCACGATGGCAGTGTTCTTGTGGCCCACGGTGGTGTTGAAATGGGACAAGGCCTTCACACGAAGATGGTCATGATCGCTGCCGAGGCTCTTAAAGTGCCACAGGACAGCGTCTTCATCTCTGAGACAGCTACAAATACCGTTCCCAACACATCATCGACCGCCGCGTCGGCTAGTTCCGATCTTAACGGCTACGCCATCTTCAACGCTTGCGAGCAACTCAACGAACGGCTTAAGCCTTACCGTGAGAAGATGCCAAATGCGACAATGAAGGAACTTGCACACACGGCATACTTTGACCGTGTCAATCTCTCCGCGCAAGGGTACTACCGAACTCCTGACATTGGCTACGTATGGGGTGAGAACTCTGGTCAAATGTTCTTCTACTTCACCCAAGGTGTCACCGCTGCCGAAGTCCAGATTGACACTTTGACGGGTGATTGGACACCTCTGCGCGCTGACATCAAAATGGACGTCGGCCGTACAATCAATCCGTCCATTGACTATGGTCAGATTGAAGGTGCCTATGTCCAAGGCCAGGGTCTCTTCACAACAGAAGAAAGTCTTTGGCACCGCGCATCAGGACAGATCTTCACCCGTGGACCTGGTAACTACAAGATCCCCGGTTTCCGTGATATCCCTCAAATCTTCAATGTCAGCCTTCTCAAGGACGTCGAGTGGGAGAACTTGCGCACGATCCAGCGTTCGCGTGGTATTGGCGAACCGCCCCTTTTCATGGGAAGTGCTGTTTTCTTCGCTATCCGTGACGCATTGAAGGCCGCTCGGGAACAGTGGGGTGTCAAGGAAGTCCTGAGCTTGCGGAGCCCTGCAACGCCCGAGCGCATTCGGGTCAGCTGTGCAGACCCCATCATTGAGCGCGCCCGAGTTCAACCAAAGGAAGGCGAGCAGAGCTTCTTTGTTGCTATCTAGTAAGATCATTGTTTTGTTTACGATTCATGGCATGTATGACAATACCTATACCAACATAGCTTGGGTTATGGACTTGGAAGAGAATGGACAGATTGCATTTGTAGTTTTCCCGCGGCCAATTGTTCTTGTTTTCCGTTTGAAGTTCTGTCGCGATGTAGGGGGAAGAGCGTCAAAAAGAATAGATCACCATTCTATTCCCGTAAAATATTTACTGTCTACAGGATTTTGAAAGACCAATAAAACGAGCGGATTGTGTAAATCCACGCAAGCCCGTTGAAAAGCTTGCCGATGTTGAGTTTCCCGAGCCCGTCGGCAAAACCGAGACCCAAAAATGCGCCGGGTTCGGACAAGTGACGATCGTAACACGCTCCGCAGCCCAGTAACAAGCGGCAGAAAATATGAAGGCTCCACATCGTGCCCCGGAGCGCATTCAGAATTTTTTCTTGGCTTAACTGGGGTAAAATTAATTCTCTTGGACAGAATTATTCTCTAACGGATGCTGGCATAGTTCTTGTCAATTGCTGAGGGGTTTGCTGTTGGGCTTCTATTCTCGCGGAATTTCGATCTATAGAGAACTTCTATATCCGGAGAAGGGCCGCTGTACGGAAAAACTCAGATCTTCAATTTTGCCCGTCATGACTCATGAGGAGCGTTACGATGTCGAGGGGAAGAGGGTAATTGAGGGACCTTTCCCTGATGAGCAGGAGAAGCCCTTTGACGCAAAGGACTTGGAACCCTTTGGCAATGAGGAGAATGCTGAGGTTCAGTATCGGACTATGAAGTGGTGGCACTGTGGCATGCGTGAGTTCACCTCCAATTGTTGTGGACATCAATTATATCTCAAATCCATATATACATTTCCTAACCAGCATTCTAGTCATGATTGCTGAGAATGTCTCTGTGGGTATTCTTTCGCTGCCTTCTGCTGTGGCCACGCTGGGAATGGGCCCGTATGTTATTTGACTCATTTTTATATAGAGGATGCATGGACTAACATGTATGCAGTGCCGCTGTCATGATTGTCTTCATTTCTGCTCTGTCTTGGTACACAGGTTATGAAATTGGACAGTTCAAGCTTCGCCACCCTCACATTCACAGTATGGGTGATGCCGGCGAGCTCTTGATGGGCCGCTTTGGACGTGAGTTGCTCGGAATCGGCCAGCTGCTGCTGCTGATTTTCCTCATGGCGAGCAACATTCTCACCTTCAACATCTTGATGAACGTGCTCACCAATCACGGCACCTGCACCCTGGTCTTTGGTGTCGTCGGTCTGATCATCTGTTTCCTTGGCGCCTTGCCCCGTACCATGGACAAGGTCTATATGATGTCCGTTGTTTGTATGTTCAACTTCCTAGAGCACCATATGGCGCTCCGTCATCTGGTCAAACCAACAATGCCCTTGAACTAACCCCTTCACAGCTTTTGCGAGTGTCTTCATTGCCGTCATGGTGACCATGATCGCCGCCGGTGTTGAGAGCAAGGGTCATATTCCGATCCAATCCACTACTGATGTTGGATTCAAGGAGGGTTTCTTGGCCGTGACCAACATTATTTTCGCCTACCGTGCGTTGAAAACTCCTTAAATTGTGGCAATTAGCTAACAATCCATCTAGTCGCCCACGTTGCATACTTCGGTTTCATGTCTGAGACCGAGGATCCCCGGACCTTCTACAAGTCTCTTGCCATGCTTCAGATCATCGACACTGTTCTTTACCTGATCAGTGCTCTCATCATCTACCGCTATGTTGGACCCAACGTTCAGTCGCCTGCTATCCTGTCCCTGAGTCCCGTGATGAGCAAGATTGCTTGGGGTCTTGCTATCCCTACTGTGAGTTTGACTATTTTCCTATTCCATGTTCTTCCCATGCTAATATAATAAAGGTCATTCTTTCCGGTGTCGTCTTGGGCCACGTTGCCTGCAAGTACATCTATGTGCGCATGTTCCGTGGTTCCGACAAGATGCACAGCCGTAGCTTCGTCTCCGTTGGAACCTGGGTTGCTATCTGCATCGGCGTTTGGGTTGTCTCTTGGGTTGTCGCGGAATCGATTCCCGTGTTCAACGACCTGTTGAGTCTTATCGTATGTATTCCGAAGTCTCACCTCACATGAGACCGGTTGCTAACCAGGACCTTTATCTATACAGAGTGCTCTTTTCGGAAGTTGGTTCAGCTGTACGTGTTCACAATTCTTTCTTCTCTTTCCTGCTACTTCAAATGCTAACGTCCTGGATAGTCGGTCTCCCTGCTGTTTTCTGGTTCCACATGAACAAGGGCCAGTACTTCAAGAACTGGAAGAAGACATGTCTGACTATCATCAATGTCGGCGTCTTCGGTTGTGCCTTGGCTATTGTAAGTTTCCTCCATATTCAACACAGTGGATCAGCTACTAACTGATCATTTAGTGTGGATTAGGTCTATGGGTGTCTGGCGTCACGATTCACAACGATTCAGGCTCCCAGAGCTGGTCTTGTGCTAACGACGTGTAAGCTCCTGGACTACCTATCTTTTCATGATAGGATGTAAAAAAGTTTGGCATATCCTTTTGGCTTTACGCATAGATGACGGATGTATATAGCGACTTTGAAATGCATTACCACCACGATGATGATCTTTGAGATCATTAGTTAATCAATTGATATTGGAACCGATGAATATATAAATACATTGTAATTTTGATTGGAGTAAAGACTGATCGCTAAATTCTAAACATTTGGGAAACAAAGGAAAAGAGAGAAAGATAACAGAAAACTCCTGTAAATGTAAATATACTCCAAGGCTATGCAATAGTCATCCCTCACACCTAACACTTCACGTCATACTCCACGCAATTGCTCTGTCTAACACTAGCGGAGGTGTCAACCTGCAGAGTCCTCTGGCCCGCGAATCCAAGTTTCTCATCAGGATACGCGTTAACATCATGAAACGGGTCATTCTGTACAGGCACAGCCCTTGCCGCACTAGCTTCATACATCGGAGCCGGAGGCGCACCACCTGAAGCAGCCTTTGGTATAGCTGTCAGAGGAACATCGGTGAACCCGCGAGAATCAGGCGGCGGCGGGGGGTTATTAGGCACGGGGTCCATAGCATGACCACCTCCATCGCCGCGATTTCGATCACGGCCCCACCACAGGAACATTGCACGAAGGACGCCCATCATAACGATAACTACCCAGACGAGGAAGATGGCCGTTGCGATGATTGTCTCCTGGCGTAGAGCCTCTTTGAGCGCGTGTATAACTTCATCAACCACCTCAGTTATCTTGTTGGATGTTTCATCGCCTGCATCAGAGAGGAAGCTGTCGGTGGAAGAGTCGTTCGCGATACTCTCGTTTGCGCCCTTGGAGAAGACATCGTCTGGAAAGAGAGGAAAGTTGACGTGAGCATTGTCCGAGACCCAGGTTAGGCCCTTTTCGAAGCTGGCGATTTTGAGGCCGATCAGACAGTTGAATACTTCTTGCATTGGATCTTCGAGGATTGTGCCTCCGAATGTATCGTTGAGGACGACGGTGACTTTATCAACGAAGTCATTCAGGGTAGTGTTGACTGCGGTAGTGGTCGTATTTACCCATCCCAAAACATTGTTGTTGATTTCGTTGTCGAAGTTGGTAATGTACCCGTTTGCATCGTCCGCCCACTCCGTTGAGGCGTTCTGCAAGGCTGAAACTACCTTTTCAGCATATTCACCAACTTCGGCACTGAGCGCTGGGACTTCTTTTGAGATCTCGTGGAGGATAATCCATTGGAACAGGCATGCCAGTAGGGAGGCGATAGCAAGGGCGAGAACAAAGAGTGCTGGTAGCGAGGTTGCATATGCAACAGCCCACCGGACGATGATTTGTCGCCGGCTGTTGCTAAATCGACTTGCGGCCTTGATACCGGCGGCGGCGGTGTATGGTCGAGAGACAATGTAAACAACGTCCATGGGGTCATGGGCTTCCCTCCGGACAAGTTGTGCACGTTCCTTCATTTGACGCCATCGTCGGATTTCTTGGTATGCGGAAGGTATGCAAGCCAAGACAGCTGCGACAATACAGACGATAATAAATATCTTGCGGGCGGTGATGGCAACATCAGTCACTCCGTCAAAGAAGCTGTTGATTCCATCGTTGTCGTTGCAAAATGTCAAGGACTTCTTGGCGGGGACAGTGAGTACGGAGCTGTCGAAAGTGTAGCTTCCCAAGGTAGAGTTGAGTTGTTGCTTGACATACTCAAAGGGCTCCTTGATTAAATTCTCGGTAAAATTCTCAACAGTAGTAAAGCTGGGGATCGAGTTGTTGAGCTTGCTAATGCTCGTGTCGACAGAGGAAGGAATAGACCAATCGTTCAACTCGGCGAGAGAACTGTTGAGATTCAGGGTCGGGATATCAGCGCCTAAATCATTGATCAATGATGTCACATCGTTGAGAGCTTTCTCAAATGTGTCAACGACACCTGTGATATCAGACTCCACAGCCTTGATAGTTTTGTTCACTCCATCAATAACATCCTCGATCAGCACCGTTGCCGCCTCGACCACACCTCGTACAGCCAGGGTGATCAGACAGAGGTAGGTTTGGTACATCATCTTGAGGACGAAAATGATGATTTCTTCAGCAGCGGTGATGACGAGATCTAACATGCTGTTCAAGCCGCTGACTGCGTCAGTAACGCCGGCGGCTACCATCTCATTAACTCCCCCTGCGAGGTAATGCGGCATCGATGCCATAGCACTGCCCATGGATTCGACCGAGGTGCATGCAGAGAGCGCTTCGCGTTTGGCACTAGCCATATCGCTCCGTATGTTCCCGATGGCTAACAAAATCCGAACAAGTACAAGCAGAATCAAGATCGTCCAGCGATTGATCCATACTTGTGATAACCGGGCTCTTAGGCCGAGATAGGGTGTGAGGCCATCTGGATGAGATGGGATAATCCGGCCATCTGCTGGATTGTGTGCACCGTATGGTGGAAGTAATGGGAATATTGATCGTGTGGACTTTCCGAAAACCATTGTAGTAGGTTTGTTGTGGCTGGCCTCTGTTTTGGGGAAGAAGTTATTGCTGAGCAGAGATCGGGTAATTTTCCAAGGTTGTCAAGATGGAGCCAGTCGAGAACAGAACAAGATTAATTAAAGACAACAAAGAAATGGGATATATCGGGTGAATGGATTAAAGAGCTTATTCAATAAGCATGTTGAATCGACCGGCGACAAGTAGTGAATGAGGAGAAATATTCAATGAAACAAAAAGTAAACCGGGGTACCTTGGAATAGAGCAAAATCGGGAAGACAAAAATTAAAGGCACATGCAGGACTACATATAGCTTACGGACAAGAGCAGCCTGAAGAAGATCTTTTTTAGCAGTCTGGCGCTAACACGATCTACAAAGAAGCCGCCCATCGGAAGCAGGTAGCGACCCTGGCAACTCATGAAACAACCATTCAGAGTGAGTCACGGGCCCGTAGAAACAAAGAAGATCATAAATATAAAAATGACTACTGTTGTTCGTTTCATCTACTAACAAAGCGCGTAAACGACTCCTGTCGTTGTAAAAACCGCTGATGGATCCAAATATAGCCCCATGGGCGCTTAGCGCCCGTCGCCGCTAGCCAATCATCTGCTCGTTAGGCACCGTGGCTCGAACAAGACACCCGGTTATGGCATTAATGCGACCGAAATCATGTGGATAGGCAGAAGCAATGTGTTTTAGATTCACTGATCGTGACTTCTTCTCGTTTAGAATATTGCATAGTGAACTGGAGCAGCGGCAGCCAGTAGGTGACACGTTGGAAGCCTGAAGGTGCTCCTTACACCTTGCCATGAGGCCCATGAACACATTTAGCAGGATAGTATCAGCATTATACTAGATTTCGATGTGGAGTAGATGTTTGAAATGTTTCAAAGACATACCTACCGTGTTGATAATATGTCAAAATAATCTCTCCAGCCGAGCCACGTTGAATCATTAGGTATTATACACGTGACTAGATGGCGCATCAATCACGTGTACCAGTCTACCCTACTTCTAATGGTCGACATAGTACGACCACGAGTTGAATCCTGCTCTCCAGAGCTCCTATTGAGCAAGGTAAAACTGGAATAAAATAGGAACCAGTCAAATAATGTTTCATATACAGACACATGGAATCAATTCCACAAGTTGTTCCTCAAATCAAGTTCTTTACTACAGTAGTAAATTGAAAGTAGCCCAGCATAAGGCACATATTCGCGTATCAATACTATGCGATATTTCTTCATGTTGCTTCTGGAACTAGAGGGGATGTGAGTGAAGTGAGATCTCCACACGAAGGGGTTTCAGCTTGTATATGCTTGAGAATGAGTAGTGTCATACCCGGGGTGGTTAATGAGTTGCTTTATTCTGAGCCTTTGGAGATATGGAAGATTTTAAGAATTGGCGTTGGAGATGATAGAGCCTTGAGAGATTGCTGATATGTATCGAACTAACGTAAGTGATTAGGAAGTAGTGGTTCCTTTGTGGGTTGGCTCAAAAACAGTGAGATATGACAATGGTCAAAGACCGCTGGTGCAGTGCAAGCTGAACATCTTTGGTAGGCCTCACTGCCTACTAAAGGCATATCAAAGCATAGGAGGAACATAAAAAAGAAGTTTAAAGTCATTATAAATTCCACTGGAGTGCATTAAGAGGTAAAAAGTGCAATGAAAAATACGCTGGGATAAATCACGCTACGGAAACGGCGTAAAACGGTGCGAAATCGCGGATCATTTATTTTGTAATTTTCCAGTCTCCATTCCATCGAATCGCCCAGGACGACCTCACTTCCGTCAGTTTTACGCGTCTAATACGCACATGAAAATGTTATTGTGCACTCCACCCAGCCGCATCAAGATCGCTTGCCCGTGATTAACTTGAGGCAGTAATGCTTTAGGGAAGCAAAGAATCGTGAACGAGCAGATGAAGATTACCGAAAAAGCCACCTACGCGGCGGTGGTAGCGGGCACTGCGGCTTCGGCTGGCGAGTCTGTGACTATTGAAGGTATGGCCGCCTCTTAACATGGGTTCCACATATACATTATATTGACATTATATTGAAGAGCAAAACATAGAGAGCCATACATCAGAGCTCGTCCGGTCACGGGCCAGCTCGTCAGCCAGTAGGCGCAAAGTCCATGCAGAGAACCGCAGGAAGCATCAGCTTCAGAAAGAGAGAAGAAAACAATACAACAAGAAGAAGGCGTATTCGATAGGACGCCGCCGTCGTGGTAGAAATGCCCCTGCCAATCCCGATAGCCACACCGTTCTGGCTATTCATGACGATGATACGCACGCCGACGATACGCACGCCGACGATACGCATGCCGATGATACGGTCCACAACGACCCTCACTCACCTGGAATTCTTGGTTCGACAGCAACATCTCCAGAATTCCCCTCTCCCGTGACCTTCGAGATACAGTCACAGAATGAACCGGCATTCTTTTTGCCGGAGTCCCCTTCCCCATTCGTCGTCTACCTGTCTAACAACAACGCAACAAAAGGTAAGCAGATATCTCGAAGCCTGAGAGTCATTCACTCCACCAAATCCCCCCTCGTCTGCATACCATCAGCATTCAGTCACGCATATCCAAACACCTTACTAATCCTTGTTTAGACAAGTCACCTGAGATTGCACGGGGGTCGATGATGGGGGCTTCCCTTGCTTTGAGCGACGATGAGGTCGACACTCAGAAGAAAGGTAGGATATCAATTTCCCATACTTCCCTTTCATAACCTTGCGGTGCATAATATATAACTCCTTGACAGCGGATACTCGACTTTTCGATCGCCCCGAGGTAGAGGATGATCGTGTATCAGACAGTGAATCGAGCTCTAGTGCCTTGTCTAGCCCCACTGCTTTGACATCGGGAATTGAAGGGCCCACTTGTCGTGATTTGCGCAAAAAGAACAAATACAGAAGCAGAGGTATTGGACATGGTATTCGTCCTTCAGAGAAGAACAAGGCATCCAAAGTAGAAGAAACATCTCGAAGTGGTCCTCATTCGAACGCGGACGGGCCGCAGGAGATGGCAATCCCCAATGTTGACCTACCCAGTCGAGACACGCAGACCAGGATACAGGCCAAAAGGCCTGATCTCAAAGTCACGGTCCCAGCAGCCAGAACCTCAGAGAGTGATTCATCTTCCATGGCTGGTCTATCCAAAGTACTCAGCAGTAATATCACTGCGGTGCAAGCTGGCAGCCGACAAGATGTGAACGCCCCCAGTGCAAGCTCAGCCAAGTCTGTTCGTCCAGTCATTGTGGTATCAAAGCCAGAAGGACACACCCGGTACGGCCTTGGTGAATATCCCAATCCGTCATCCACTGGGTACTCTATGACATCCATCCAGCCCGAGTCACCCTATTCAGTCACTCCCACTGCGTCGCCTAGTGGGTACTCGATGACATCTCTTCCGCCTGAATCACCCTACTCAAGTGGACCCATCCCACCTGCAACTGAGAAATACACTTCCGTCCCGAAAGGTACCTTTTTCTGGGATCTCACTACCGAAGGGTTCCCGTGTGCCAAGGCTGGATGTCAGAAAATCTGTGCCCAATGGGACGGCCAATCTTGCATCTGCCCTGCTTGTGGGCCTCTGTCAAAAATCAGATATTGCAAGAAGGAACACCTGCGTGAAGCTGTGCGGGAGCATTGGCCGGTCTGCGGCTATTTTCCGTTCCAACAATATGTCAAAACATCTTCAATCCAGGATGAAGTCATGGCCGGTCCCCCAATGATCCCTTCTATCTACCATAGCCCTTCTCTCGAGCGTCACCGCCAGGCGCTGTGGTTCAGCACTGCTCAGTCCGAAGGTGATTATTTCATCTTCAGTGACCGTGCTGAACGGATCAAGGAGAACCTACCAGCAGGACATGAGGATGTGCGATGTACGGGAAAGCTCTTGGTGGCCATTCACTGGTCCAGCCCAGCGGAAAAAGACAAATTCCGCCGATGCCTCGCAGTCTGCCTTCTTGCCTCTGTCCATGTCGACGACCTGGTGGACTATGTTTACAGGATGATCCGTGATAACCTCCGTTCTCAATTCAAGTGGACCCATGAGTTGGGCGAGATTTTACGAGAGCAACTATGGCTGGAAACGGAGGTGGAAGTCGAGAAACACTACAGACATGCCTGTCTCAACGAGTGGACTGGTTTCCCTCCACGTCATTGCCAGGATCCTACCTGCGTCACTGAACGCAAGAATTTGTTAGGTGAACTTGGTGTGATTTCAGGTCTCGAGCACATGTGCCAATTTATGGAGGCACAGCATTGGCTCCTGAGGGCTAACCGGACCACACACCCCACCTGCAAGAGTATCGAATGTCGTATTCTAGGTGAAGGATACGGTGACTGGGTTCCTGTGCAGGACCGGACTCTTTACCGCCGCGGCGAGGGTTGGGATGGAGTTGGAACCGGCCCGATGGAGTATGAGGGCCCCCACTGGCGTTAGGGATTTTCACATACTACGCCCGCGACGATCGTGATGATTGTTCTTTCGCAATTTTCCTGGTGGCAGTGAGATTTCATCTGGTCGACAGTGCTTCCAATCTGTTGAAACGGAGAATTTGCAAGGAATGCTACCAAGCGTCGTGCTTTTCGGTTTTGTTGCGTTTTGATTATTCTTCCTCCGTTCTTTTCGTTTTTGCTTCGTTTCGCGTCTGTTCTGGTGGCAGTGGATTTCCCCTCTGTTGCAAAGGAGACTTCGCGAAGCATGCTGGCAAGCACTTTGAGCGTCCCTTTCCTTTTTGCTGCGTTACTTTATTTTCCCTTCGTTCTATTCGTTTTTGCTGCGCTTTGCGTTTTTTCTGTGGCAGTGGATCTGGACGTTGTTGACAGCATTTACATCCGTCGAAACAGGAAATTCGCGAGGCATGCTACCAAGCGTGGTACTCCGATCAAAAGCAATTTGAGCGTTCTTTTCATTTTGATTGCGTTCTTACAATTTCGGGCGTTCTTGGTTCTTTGTCTTTCTTTCCTGCCGTTGCATCAGCTAACACATAGCTCAACGTAGATTCCTATGTAGAATGTAGAATTGTAGGTCTGTTCGATTCGATGACATAGATCCTATCTGCAAAGTTTACTAGATCAAATTGGAAACAATCAGAGATTAGATCTATATGCGACTTATTGTATGATAACGTGTTCACTGGATGTACTTCTTCAGACCACGCAGTCTTTCCTTTGCACTCTCGAGAACATCATCATTCTTGCATACAGCAAATCGGAGGTAGTCCTCGGCGATGTGTGTATTGGCATCAGTATAGAACTCCGTGGGCGGGATCGCAGCAACGCCAACCTCCTGGATCAAGAACCAGCAAAGCTTGAAATCACGGGGGCGATTGGCCACATGGGGTGGGAATGGGTAGTCTGCCGGGAGTTTGACGGAAGACATGTTGGCCAAGACGAAGTATCCACCTTCGGGATCCGAGTACTAATTTGAGATCAGTAAATCCTTCACATGATTTCAGCTGCAAATAGAAAAGATGCACATACCGGAATACCCAGCTCATCAAAGATCTGACAGAAGCGCTCCATCTTCTGCTTCATGTCATTCCGACTCTCATCCCAGAATCCCACTTTGTCGGCCTGCTCAAAAGCAACAGCAGCAGCCTCCTGGAGAGGAGAAACACTGCTATAGCAGATGCGGGTGTGTGCGCCAGCCACATACTTGATCAAATGCTCCGGTCCGATGAGATAACCAACACGCCAACCAGTGGCATAGAAGGCTTTGCCGGCGGAACCCACTGTGAGGGTACGCTCATACAGCTCGGGGGAAAGAGTTGCGATTCTGGTGAAAGGAACATAGAAGAGACGATCATAGACTTCGTCAGACAGGATGATCAGGTTGTGCTTGATACAGAGTTCACCAATGCGCTCGAGCTCCTCTTTCGAGAACACTTTCCCGACAGGGTTGTGACTGGGTATGGTTAGTTAAGATAAACTGGTCGAGAAATAGGGTTCATACGGTGAGTTGAGAACCTAGAGAAGTAGTTAGCATATGGACTTCCTTTTTTTCTACCTGGAAATACTGACAATCATCCTTGTCTTGGAATTGATAGTGTTTTCCAGCTCCTCAAAATTGATGGTCCACTCGGAAGCTGGGGATGTCCTGGTGGCACCGTCCTTGGGAGGGTGAAGCGGAACGTAGCGAATCGTGCCGCCGGGCATCTCGATATTGCTAATGTACCTGTGGATAATATTGAGCATGTTGTGTAGCATCCAAAAAACCAATCAACACTCACTGATCGAAGAATGGCTCGAAAACAATGACCTCGTCACCGGGTTCAATGAAGCCCATGAAGGCGCTCAACATTCCTGGTTGATTGACGAGCTGTCAGCCTTTATACCATGTATCCCTGCCACCACGGAAGCTCACCCTCGTTGGCTCCGGTTGTAATGGAGACCTCCGTTTCTGGGTTCAAAGTCCTGCCGAAGAAAGGCGAATAGGCGTCCGCAATGGCCTTCTTGAGACGAGGGCGACCCTATAGATTATGAGCCTGGGTTCTGGTTGCGAAATGTCCCAAGCCGGGCCTATGTACCTTGGTGGGGGAGTACTGGTTGCATTCCACACGGTCGAGCGCGTCCTTTGCAGCATCAATCGCAAACTGTGGAGGGTTGTAGCCACTATACAGAGAGACACCCAGTTAGGCTTTATAAATTGAGGTTATATACCCGTTCCGGAGGGAGTACTGGTACTCACAAAAAGCCTTGGCCCATATTCACGATTGGCTGGACAGGCGAGGCGGCAGCCGCCTCGTTGACAATAGACCTAGAGACTCAAACTCAGAAAATCATATCCAGTGCTTTGAGCCTGCAATTCCTACCAGACATCCTGTCGTTGCCCCGCTACTCTCTTTGCGGGGCGAAAGGGATCGGGCCGCGGAGCTGTCGCCGACATTGTTCTTGCGCCGAAACCAGAAAGACGAGGTAGGATGGAAAGGCGAGACTGCGGAGAGACCGTTCGGGTGAGGTTGGAAAGAAGAGAGGCGCGACCAACAATCATGAGGGGAAGGTGGGCTGTATCAGTAATAAAGTGTGGTACTTGCGGAGTGGGAGTCACCCAGCACCGATGGCCAATGGCGTGCTCCGTCTTCGGGCTTCGGTGACTTCCCGCGGAGTATAAGACTTGGACTTATCGGAGCACCCGACAATGCTGAAGATCTACTTTGCAGTTAATTAACCATAAGATAGATTTGCTATAGATATCAGTTAGTCTCTTGTTCTTCATTTCTATCGTATTTACGTTTGCCCACGCTCCTTGGACTATATGCTTCTCTCACTAAAGTAAATGTTTTTATGTTGGTATTTCAACCTTGGGAACAAATCCCTCTGTGCTACAGAATCAAGACATGTCATAAGACAGCGTGATACATCAGATTTTAGATAGATCTATCGTGCCAATATGATTGGATAGTATTTGTGTAACAAACTGTCAAATGCAGGCCTCAAGGCAGGAGTTTCGCCCAATAAATGTGTTACATAAGCATCCTTATCGCGACGCGTCTCCGCATTTAAATGTAGCTTCGTGTTGATTCTTCGTCATTTATGGTTTTTGAAGTTAGGAGCCATGGTTTCTTGTCCTATCTGTCAGAAATCTGTGCCGCAGCTAAAGATCAATGATCATCTTGATTCTGGCTGCCAGAGCTTCGGTGAAGAACCGTCTTCCTCTCCGGTCGAGCTATCCGCCTCTCAGAAAGCCGTCCCGAGCATATTCCAACCATCCTCCGCACGCAAAACCTCTTCCCAAAACGTGCCTAAAGAATCTCCGTCTCGCCCCGGTGCACCAACTCCACGTCCTCTGAATGCCAAACGATCGTTTACGCAAGATACTCCGAACCGAGAGAATGGTGCAAACCAATATAACGGAGACCCGGAGCCGCAAGCCAAACGTCCAAAAGTCAATGCTTTTCACAAAGCAGCCCCGCTTGCGGAGCGCATGCGGCCCAAGAATCTCGAAGAAGTCTGCGGACAGGAATTGGTCGGCTCTTCTGGAGTGCTTCGTGGACTTATCGAACAAGACCGTGTTCCAAGCATGATTCTTTGGGGAAGCGCGGGGACAGGCAAGACCACAATTGCTCGAGTGATAGCATCCATGGTGGGCAGTCGGTTTGTGGAAATCAATAGTACCAGCAGTGGGGTTGCAGAGTGCAAGAAGATCTTCGCCGAAGCTCGTAGTGAGCTTGGCCTTACCGGCAGAAAGACCATTATCTTCTGCGACGAAATCCATCGCTTCTCAAAATCACAGCAGGATGTGTTCCTTGGCCCCGTGGAAAGTGGACAAGTGACCCTAATCGGTGCCACTACCGAGAACCCATCCTTCAAAGTCCAAAACGCCCTGCTCTCCAGATGCAGAACATTCACCTTAGCGAAACTCACCGATGCGGACATCGTCTCTATTCTTCAACGAGCTTTGAAGGTAGAAGGCCCCAATTACAACCCATCCGAACTGGTTGATGATGAGTTGATCCAATATCTAGCCCGTTTTGCAGATGGTGATGCCCGAACCTCACTCAACCTCCTGGAGTTGGCAATGGACCTCTCTAAAAGACCCGGGATCACTACAGACGATCTGAAAAAATCTTTAACCAAGACCCTGGTGTATGACCGTGCCGGTGATCAGCACTATGATACCATTTCTGCTTTCCACAAGTCTCTTCGAGGCAGTGATCCAGATGCCGCTCTATACTATCTAGCCCGCATGATTCAGTCCGGCGAAGATCCATTATACATTGCCCGGCGACTGATTGTCGTCGCTTCTGAGGACATTGGCTTAGCAGACAATACCATGCTTACCCTGGCAATCTCCACACACTCTGCTGTTGAAAAAGTCGGACTCCCCGAAGCACGCATCAATTTGGCTCACGCAACCGTTGCCATGGCATTGTCTCAAAAGAGCACCCGAGCATACCGTGGACTGAACAATGCCTTTGCTGCTTTGAATGAACCCGGCGTTGCGGGCTTGCCGATTCCTATTCACCTCAGGAACGCACCGACCAAGTTGATGAAGGAATTAGGATACGGCAAGGAGTATAAGTACAACCCGAACTACGTGGATGGCAAGGTTGAACAAGATTACCTCCCAGAGGAGATCCTTGACCGTACTTTCTTGGAAGATTTGGATCTTGGTACACAACGAGATTCCGCTCTATACAGTACCAAGCGCAGAGGCAACTGATGTGTTCGAAACTCTATCCAACCTGGACCGAAGATGAAGTCTCGAGAGGACGTACCTGTTCATGCGTACCATTCACCTAGAATACACAGCCTCAGAGTCAAGGAAGCTTCCCACAATTTGGCTCCATGAAAGCAGTGACAGTTGTCTGTGGGTTCCGCATCAACGACTGCATCTGGACCATGATCAGAGCATTGAAGCTTTTTGAGTGACCAATGACATGTTCGTTGGCGAAACTTAACTTCCTGACATCAACGCGATTCCTAATTGGGAAGCGGCTCTAGACTCACACCTCGTTACATAAGCCTCGCTCCTGCCTCATGTATTGAATACTGTCAAGGCACTGGTGACTCTTCCCCATGATTCTTTTGCACCTGTCACTCTTTTCGGGCATCAGCTTGCGTTAGCATATGGCTAAGATCTGAATCGCTAGGATCTTACCTTCAGCTCCCTCACTCTCACTCTCGTTTTCATGCTCTACCACGCGCCTGCGTAGCAGCGTCTACTTTCATTCACTGAGTATTCCCGCGTATCAAAGTACCATGGCGCAAAGTGGTAGAGTATTTGCCCACTCTCCGCGTCCTCAACCAGTGCGGTATTATCCGCACCCCGATGGAATTCCTCTACCAGGTACATTGGATTCTGTATGTTACGGTGCTTTATCTGAAAACCTCATCTTGAACTCTATGGAAGCTCCATTTCAAGAGGATCGCAAGGCAGAACTTGCCGTGGATGATCTTGGCTGACATGGGTCCTCACAGCCTGGTCCGAGGCCTCTGGAAATGCCCCCTCCTTTGCCGCCAGTCTTTGATCTCGCAAGTCAAATGTACAGCTCACCTCCGAGCCTCTCACACTATGGATCACCACTAAACGGCTATGACATGTTTCCTAATCTCGACGCCTCACCCCCAAGCAGTGGTCTGATTGCTCAGCCTCTTCAGCCAATGCCCCTCGGAAGTGACGATCAACCAGGCGAAACACCTCTAGCGACTGAATGGACGGCCCCATTAACTGCGTTGACTGCGGCAATATCAAATAGTTCTGTGACCATCCACGACCAGCCGTCCCCTTCGTTCCACAGAAGATCTGCATCTCCACCAGCGTGTTATGATTTCGTCATGGAAGATCCAACTAATCCCCATGGTTATCGGGAAAAGCGATTTCGCTCCCGAATGGAACTCGATAAACAAAAAGAAGAGATACGGCATTTGAAAGAGTACGGCGGTGCATGTCTCTCGTGCTATCGGAGCAAGAAAAAGTGTGGGCCATCGACCCCCTGCCCACCCTGCCTTTCAAATGGTCGCGAGTGTGTTCGCAGGGACCAGACTACCTTCCAGAGCACTTCTTTCAAACGTGTTTCAAGCTCCCCGTCGGTGAATCCGCATCTGGATGAATACCTTGAAATATTGCAGCCCGGCCCGTGGGAGCTCCTGAGCTCCATTGATGGAATCTACGACGGGATATGCCTTGGCACTGGCTTCATCCAGGACCCGGGTAGACTATGATTCATTCAAGAAGTTGAGCAGTGGGCACGATTCGACCACATTGCAGGAAGCACCAGGCTCGATAAATACATAACATGAAGAAACAATAGCATTATCAGAAGCGAGGGCCTATCGGAGCCGGACATGGCCAGTGACTGTATGGAGAAGAGCTTTTGTTGCTTTCGGTTATTATTATTTTTCTGGTGAACATAAGCATCCGATGGAGTTTTGGAGATTTCGCGTGTATGCCGAGCAACTCGGTATTGGTTGGCGCGTTTCCGATTGTTTACTTTGAATGTACATATGCCGTTGCTCTTGAGTTTCTCCAGCTTTTTCTGTTCTAGCTATTACTTTGTATGAAAAATGGCATTCATTCGAACGACTTATGACATCTTGACATATTAATTTCCAAGTTCTCGGGCAGTAAACCGACAATTGCTTTGAAACAATCCGTCTCCACCCCCATTCCGCGTCGCCCAAAGAATCCTCTCCACCGCCCAAAATACAGCTCCCCGCTGATCTCCCAACCCGACAAACCCCAAACATTGCACGACATTCCTCCACATCGTGCCCAATCTACCACCATGGCCTCCGGCCAACCGTTCGCGTCGCGCTCGTACGCCGGCACCAAAATCCCGGACCGCTCCGTCAACGCGAACGCCATGCCCTTCAGCGCCTCGTCCTTCTCCAGGCATCGTGGCCTAGGCGCCACAGCTCCTGCTGATTTTGGAGCCCCCGAAGGACCCAAGCAAAACCAGCAGGCTACGAACACCCCGGCCGCGCAAAGCCACGGGCCCGCGCAGGATGCGAACCCGTTGAACCGATTGACAGAGGAGCAGCGTGAAGAGATCAACGAAGCTGTAAGATCTACCATTCTACACAACATTTCCCATTTCCCTCTCTTCGATGCGCACGCGATCTACTCTACCGTCTCGGCACGAGTACGCGGGGTGAAATTGCATGATTCCTCACCTGCATCCATCGCGCACGCGATAAACACTAAAATAGACAAGACTGACATTATCACCAGTTCACCCTCTTCGATCTCGATCGCGATCGTCACCTTGACTACCACGAACTCCGCGTCGCTTTCCGTGCCTTAGGCTTTACCCTCGCAAAACAAGAACTCATTTCCCTCCTCACAACCTACGGTGTCCCGCGTCCACAGGTCCAACAACAACAAGGACAGAATAACCCCAATGCACCGGGGAGCCAGGTCTCCAAGGGCGGGAACCCACAACACCCGTCTAACCTTCTCATGCCACTCTCGTCGTTCCAGGCTGTGACAGCGTTGAAGATCTTGGAGCGTGATCCGCGTGATGAGATCCTGCGTGCGTTTGAGTTGTTCGATGAGGGTCAGAAGGGATTCATCGATCTGGAGGACTTGAGGCGTGTTGCACGGGAGTTGGGAGAGACTGGTCTTGAGGAGGAGGAGCTTAGGGCTATGATTGAGGAGTTTGACCTTGAGGGAGTTGGTGGTGTCACTCGGGAGGCATTTGTGGGCATTTGCTGGCAGTGATTAATCCGGCTGGCTGTGATATATTGACTGCACTGCATGGGTTCTTGTTTTGAAGGTGTTGGGCTTGAGTTGTTTTTTTCCTTGTTTTCTTATGTTGTTAATGTGTTTTTACGATTCAATTGGATTGACTACTATTGTCAAGTTTGCGGTTTTCTGTCGGTAATATGCTGCTAGATTGAGCTGCGATGAGATCTTTACAGTCCCTAGCCGTGAGAAGCCCAAAATCACTATCTAGGGCCTGTTCCAGCTATTTTGTATATGTTCGAATATAGGAGATCATAGCACCTGCAAGATAGACCTTGATTTTATTTAGTGCATTTCGCTTTATTCTGTCAGATGCCATTCGGGTTCAATGAAAAGTGTATCCTTTTTCAAATTTAACACGGCAAGATCATTCATGGATAAGATAAGTGATATTCACAATAATGAAAACCATGTATAAGAGCTAAAAGCTTCACTCAATACCCAAAGAACAACTCAAATCAACATTAACGCCCAGATCCAAAGCCCCATCCCAATGCCACATTACATCTGTTTCCCCCCAATGCAAAGCCCGTATAATAAAATCCATAAAACAAGGAACAAGATAGAAATAAATCATTAGCCATACTGCACGCGCGGTGGAGGGACATTCTGATATCCATTAGGGTACCCTTGCCACTGATTCGGAGCAGGAGGTCCTCGCATCCCCTGTGGAGGCATTCCAGGCGGCGGACCAGCATAACGTATCGGAGGAGCTTTAGCCATACGCTGGCGTGCTCTAGCTCTTCGGCACCAGCTCGTAACACAGTAGAGCAAGGCGAGAAGAATCAAGCAACCCACACCGACACAGATACCAATCACAATATTCTTGTGGTCATTGATCCAGCCACCTACCGAGGAACCCTTGCATTGACCGTTATTGCAGTGGCCACCGGAGTCACAGGGCGTGCCATCGAGATAGTTCTGGTTCATCTCGATGCAGGTTGCAGAGCCATATTCCTCGGCGATTTGTGGAGCGCCGCACACGATCATACAGGATGGGGCATTTGTGTTTCCGCAGGCCCATGACTCATTGCTATTGAGCATGGTACCTAGTACAGAGCGACACTGGTAGTCACGGCTGGTACATTGACCGCTGGCACAGGCAAGGCCTTGACCTGAAGAACCGCAACTGGTGCCGTCTTTCTGGTATTGGTCACTTGGACAGGCGCTGGAGTTACCGGTACATGTCTCGGCGATGTCACAGACGCCGGTGCTGGCGCGACAGACTGTACCCGATGAGGAAAACTGGCAGCTGGAGCAGCAACTATCGTTCGAGTCGTCGCAGACGGCATTTGATTTGAACTTGCAGGTTGTGGGGTCACAGCAGGCGTTGTCACCGCAGGCTTCTGTGCCGCCGCAGTCGCAGTCCTCACCCGCTTCGACGATGCCATTGCCGCATTGGCTGCCAGTAATCGTTGTGACGCCTCGGTTGTCGGTGAGACAAGTCGACTTAATACTGTTGCGACCAAGGGCGGAACAGATGTTGCCAATCGTGCAATCTGAGAAATTGGTCATGGTCGTTGATGCGTATGGATTCATGATATATTGGGCGTTGGCGTCGCATGTTGACGATGTCAGTGGACAGCATTGGGATGAGGCTTCTAGCCCTTCAGTACATGTTTGGGAGTCGCAGTCATGGACAGCTCCAAATGTGTGACCAGTTTCATGAGAAAAGATTTGCCATGTGCTGCCTACGTTGCCAACCACGACATTCGCCCCAGAGACGGAGCTAGACCCGTCGCTAGTCAAGTCGGACGTGCATAGCTGACCCATCCAGGAAACACCGACCTCCGAATTAGTCGCACAGGCCGTCATAAGGGTCCAGTAGGCGTTGCTATCCTGATTATCAGCCCGCCATTTCGAGAACTCGTTGAGTCTCCAGGTGAGATTGCCGCTCGCGCAGTCAACGTTCCATGGAGTAGCTTCATTGTCCGAGGTTGGGCATGATTCCTTATTGATGGTCAAATTGCGCAGACCAATTGAGACATTGAAAGACTCTTCGTAGAGACTAGACGCGGTATTCACGATGTTGATCACGTAGTCTTTCGCAGCAACCATAGCCGTCACAGTAGTGTTATCAGAAAAGTGTTCCGTCATTTTGCAGTCCGTAGCCACTCCGATCAGCGCTACTTTCTTCGTCTTTGGGCAACCAGAAGTATCTCCAATAGTTGATTTCAAGTTCACGCCGCCTGTGTTGCCCGAAATTCCACCAACATCAGACTGTCGTTTGCTCAGACCGAACAACGAATTCAACGATGTAACCCCCCACCGGCCCTCGTCTTCTCCAATTCCAAAGGGAAAGATGGAATTGGTTAAATCAGCGTTATAGTCCAACTTATCAGCTCCACAGCCAGTTGAGGCAGGCAAAGACCGCCTGAGGTCTGGGTGCTCTGGCTGCATTCGCATCATATCGGAGTCACGGTATACGATCATATAATCTCGATCTCTGAGTTCTATACTCGCATCAATGGGTCGCTTTTTGGCGGAATAGGTCGACTGCAGCTCGATATGGTGTTTGTCGTGTCCGACACTGAACGCGCCCTCGAATAATGGGTCCTCTCCATCCTGTCGGACCGTGACTCTAGCCCAGCCCGATGGTGTCCATCGGCCTTTCCCTGAGCCCACTAGCGCCCGACCGCGGAAGACCTTGTGTTCATGTCGGTGGATCGGCTCGCCATCCGTTAATGACCCGTCGGTGTTTATATACTGCACGAAAGCATCGTCGGCAAGAATATCGTGGTTTGGCTCTAGCTCTAGTTTAATACGCGTCCCGTCGCGATGTAATTCGAGGGTGAGATCAAAGTGTGAAAGGTGGTCTATTTTGTGTGAAGGGGTGCGGATGACGGCGTTATCGATCGGCGTGATCTGGCGGATCGCTTCTGAAGCTTGGGATCGCGCTAGAGGAGTTGTTAGTGAGGGTGTCTGTAACCCAGGGTAGGGAATCGTACCTGCGACTGGCGAAATCAGCGACACTGCGCCTAATATAAAGAGTACGCTGCAAAACCTCATTGCTGGAGGAACAAAACAGAGGAATCAGGGTCTCCGGATAGAGTTTCCAGGGTCTTCGGCTATCATGCGGAAACGCAGGGTCGCAAGGGGTCCACCAATCTCCACACGAGTTGAAGTGAAAGAAAGATATAAAGGTATTGAACGAGTGAGTCAAGAATTAAATAAGTAGACAGACATACACTAAACTCACAAATTGATGACCGACTCAGCCCAGTATTGGCGCCAAGAACGGAAGAATCCAATGGTAATAGACCGCGACCTATTAGTGCGGGTCTTGGCAAGACAATTTGGGGCTTTGGATGTGTTACATGGAGAGAATCTGTATGCCTAATTTATGCTTTGTATCCACAAATGGTTTCCATGGTTTCTATATCTGCACCTATATAGACAGGATAATGGCTGCCGGGTGGCCGCTTTTATGAGGGCGCTCAGGCTCAGGCTCACTAAGTAAACATGAGCACGGGTTAGACTCAGTGATCACGCTCAGAGTAATCACGTGATGTATGACTAATATACAGCACGCTCAGTGAGTGCTCAGTGAGTGCTCCGGGACTACTTAGGCATGCTTAGGATATCTACCATGTGGATGGGATATAATAATCCTCCCACCGGTCGGACTCAGCATCTTTAAAAGTATCGATAGTACCTTCAACCCCATCCGCCCCAACAGACCAGACGCCTTTTTCAACCAGCTTGCGCCAACACTCCAGTAAACGCTCCAGCCGCTGGGAGCGGTGGTAGTCACCACCAAAAGGCTTATATCCATGCTGAAAGAGATCTGAAAAGCTTTCTCTATCAATAAGAGACCCATCACTTTTACGTGCGCCTACTCTCTCGTCCCAATCATCATTAAAGGTGAATGGGAGCAATAGCTGAAATCCCTCTTCGGCCACATCAGGGCCGTTTCTCTCTACTGCCTGACTATATAGGCCTGCAGAGACACGAGATGGTGTACATTTTCTGGTGGATCTTGAATAGAAGTCCGACGTATAAAATGGAGTTGTTTTACTTGTGAGCTCGATAGGACGCCGGTCTCCAGTATCAGCAGGGAAAAGACACACCGGCGGTGCGGTGTACTTAGAGCGGGGTAATACGCTAAATGGCTGCGCTGCCACAAATCTAGTCGAGTCAGCAGGAGGTAGGAGAAGGCCCGGAGCAATAAAGCGGAACTGGGGCCGTCTCGCACGTAACAAAAACGCACGCGCAAAGGCAGGATTAGGCACCGAAGCAGCGTCTAGGACAGTTGATGTAACTAGTGGCTCTGAACTTTCCGTATCAGACCCAGAAATAGGGCTGATCGGCAGCTGCGAGGTACGCGCCTCAATGGCCTGACATAGTCGATCCCACTCGGCGACACACGTAGTAACCTGGGCTTCGCTATAAGGCCGCCACTCCCAGGGCCCGATCTTCTCGAAGTCGAATAAGGCTGGCTCTTTATAAGGCGAAGCTAGAACTTTTCCAACACGAATAAGGTCGATCCAGTTGGTGAGTAGTGTCTCTAGTGGGTACCAAGCCTGTGGTTTATCCTGAACTGGAAATCCAAAGTCATATTCATCAAGATTCATGAAGGTCGCGACACGGTGGAAGCTTTGGTGGTAGATAACACCGCCACCACCGTCCATAGCCGATAAGCCTGTTTCGATAGCGTATAAGCGCACCAGGCTGTCAACGGGCTGATCATTCATATCAGCTATGGATTCTTCAAAAAGTCTGTTTGGCCCATCGATCCCCCATGCAAAAACAGAGAATGGGAGGTATTCGTGAGTATCATCAACAGGACGAGATACTATAGCGGCGTCAAAGAACGCCGCCAGTGAAGGATCAAGCCTTGGACGACAAGCCTCAGCTGCAGCTGGATCTCCGAAGGCCGTGAAAAAGTTGCTGTTGGCATTCAGAGTTGCCAGTGGGCGGCCTTCAGCGAGCCAGGCATATTGGATCAGGTAGTTGTGTAGAGCTGCACATCGTGCGTAGTCCATTCCTTCGAGATCATCTCGTGGAGGGTTATCTGGCCTGACAAGCAGGCTGGTAATGTCCGGAAGTTGAGAAAGATCCATTGAGATGCAAGCGAGGTGTGGATCAGGCTGCTCAGTGAGGGGATGGGGCTGCTCAGGTGATGCTCAGTGAGCACTCACTGAGCAAGTCCGAGTGCTTATGTAATGCTCAGTGAGCGGGGCGGAGTGCTCAGGGGCGTGCTCAGTTTTACTCAGTGAGCAAAAAGCGGCAAGGGGTGAGCGAGAAAACGGAAAGGGAAATTAAAAATTGCCAGACATTATCCGGTATATCTGCACTTACAGCTCCGTACATCAGGCTTCCTTCTAGTTGTTTTCGGGGTCCATTCAGCACTCAGCCTCGTTCGGACAGTACACTGCACCATTCACCAGTATTTGTGGCTGATGCTGAATCCACCACAGCCAACGTAAATAAAAAGAGCGAGCCAAAAGCGGCCAGATATTATGTTTATGCAAATATATCAATCTATGGATTCGTGATACAACTTATGTGCTAGCTGTGCAAAATGGGGAATCGCAGCAGAACAAATCTCACACTGAACACTGAACAATCCTTCCTCCTCCTCCTCCTCCTCCTCCTCCTCGTCCTCCTCTTCTTCTTCGTCCCATTCTGGCTGATCATTCTCCACAATCTCTGTCATCTCTGTCTCCGGTATCTCCGGGCCGGGAACAGTGGCGCAAGACCCTGCATCTACTGTCCAATCCCTGAGCACCGTTTCTTGCTGTCGGAACATTTTCCCTATGTCACGCCCACTACTTTGCTTTTGCTCGCCCGCGCTCTCCACCAAGTTGGTCACAGCCACATTAATCAAACTAAGGTCCCACCCAGACTTTTCAGGATTCAATTTCCGAAACATGCTCAAAAGACTCTCATGGACAAGTCGTTCGGCCAGAGCGTCCAAATTATCGTCCAAATTGAAGATAAACCCCGGCAGAGGAGCAGATCGAGAAATGCGATTGGCATGGTAGGTTCGCACCCCGTCAGTCTCGGGGGCATTGCGAGGCCGTGTGGATAGGCGTAATGTTCGCGGGTGGGCCAGCCACCGAGGGATTTCCTCGTTCTTATCCAGTAGATCTGTCCGCATGCGCCGGATCAGACTTGTAGTAAGAACAACAAGCTCGCGACGTACATTCTCCACGGTATCAAATCGGCCATAACCGTAGGAGTCCTCAATACTGATCTGAGTCGGCAGATCTCGCGCCTCGAGAACTTCGGTATTGTCCACTCCGTGCAGAATGCCCCAGATGCGCATACCAATTCCTCTGGCCGCACCGGGCCCGCCCAGTGTTTTCTCGAGCATAGATGGGCCCATTCCAGGATATAAACGGACATCTCGGACGGTAACCTGTTCTCCCATACTCTCCCCCGTGACACGAATTCTCAGTTTCTGGGCTAGCCGTGATCCTATACCGGGAATTTTGCGAATCTCATGGCTATCCAGGAATTGGGTCACATTGCTCTCGGTGCCATCTTCAGCTATTGAGTATGGTGGGAGCAGAGTAGTTTGGTTATTAGGTTTGTGAACACTGCCCACTAATTTAGCCAGAAGTTTGGATGTGGACACCCCTCCTGTAGCTGTGAAGCCTTTGTCATGCTCCATTCGATCTCGGAGATACTTGAGCAGATGCGATGCGATCCCCAACTTCATTTCTAGAGATGACGTATCACGAGTAGAAATAAGTGTCTCGGTCGTCACTGGGAATGTCAAGCCCATGACTGTGGTAGCATCGTAGGCAAACCCAATCGTCGGGTCCTTGAAATCCAAATGGAAAAATGAAGTCGATAGATCATGCGGGTTCAACAGGCTGATATTATAATCAATCATCTCTGTGACGTCCAGAGAGAGCTCATCAAAGCCCAGCCTTTCTACTCGTCCGCCCCATATGAAGGCACGAATGAAAAGATAGAGATCCTTCGATGCATCGCGAAACTTGGTCAGGTCCTCGCCTAGGACAATCACCACGTCGGGACATATCCGCTTGGCGTCTTTGATTAGCTGCAGCTTGTGCAGCCCCCGCCGTCGGGCTTCGTAATTACATGTCACAATGATTTGCTTTTGCTGCACAGCTAGTGGCAATGACTTCAAAGCTGGTTGCTCCACTTCGAACACCGAAGCGTAAAAGCAGTCGTAATCCTGGATGTGTTAGAAGTGGATCAATAGACGATGGATGTGCACTGCTCACTAGGTGAAGGATTATTCGACGGTCATTGCGCGTCGGTATTGTAGCCATGTCATTTTCGTGGGAGTCAAATGGTTGATCTTTCTTTCGTTGACCTGACCTGACGATCCTTGAAGGTGTCAATTTAAGAACGCATTTGCTGATCTCGATGGCTTCTCCGGTCGGGTTTGTACGGCGTGCCAAGGTGATCAGAAGCTTCAAAACCTAATTAGGTTAATTAATCTGAGTTTTTACCTGGCAGAAAGCTCAAAATTACCGGATTTACCCATACAGAGAGAAAGATGGAAGATGAGGAGGGTACAGGTCACCAAGTCCAACGCTTATATAAGCAAGAAAGCTCCATTTTGACTGCCACAGTAGAATTGCAGGTTAAATTGCCGGTTTTGAAGGCTCAAATCATGCATTTTAGCCTGCAATTTGACCTACAATTCTACAGTTGCTCCCATGTGATAACGCAGCACGCACATATAAGCAAATTGGGAAAACTTCATTTGCAGCCTCGACTAGATCTTTCAGCGGACAGACGTCTCCATCCATGCTATATATCGAGAGCACTGGCGTGAATGAGCTCGTCATACACGATGGCACCTCCTGAAAGTGGGATCGCAGAAAAGATAGCATCATTGGCAACGGCTGATGAGGTCACAATAAGACCCGTTTCAGCACCGTGTAGTTCGGCGACCTCATTCTCAATGGTTTCGAGGTACTTGGAATTCCTATTGAGTAGTCGCGTTCCGTGGGCACCCAGCTGGAAGGAGGGGGTTGCGGGCCAGCTCCTTCAAGAAAGCTACCCTGAGGGCCCCGGATTCTCCAACCCCAAGAACATCGCAGGATGAGAAGTCGATGGGAGTATCTTGATTATGCAGCATGGCGCAACTATGTTGAGCTCTGCTCAAATCGAGCACCTCCTCGAGTTTCGATAGAAAATCGAAGAGGCCTTTTTCTTCTGTCCCTGGTTGGGCCTTGGCCCATTCTGTCACGAATGAAGAACTAAATGATCGGGAGCTCAGGCATCTCGATAGTCAAGCAATATCTTGATTGAAGAGAGTCAAAGTAAACTGTTTGAGTTGAAAAGCGTATAAATGTTTCGAAGTCGGTCTAACAAGCCCACAGGAATAATGCTATGGAATGAGTTCAAGTGAAGTCTCACTTAATGGTTCAATGGCGGCTTGAAAGTTCCAGCGGTCATGGTGCGGGATCTCAGCCCGCGAGCCATTGATCAATGGACTAAGGCCCCATTGCTTCACATATCCACATACAATATCGCCTTGTTTAGTACGTAAACCTTGCAGCGGACATCTGCATCTTAGAGGTGCCTAGATAGTCAAGAACCGAGCACCGAGCTGAACAAAGAATGCGACGGGCGATCTTTCCTCCCGATCTCCGACATCAGCCAAGCCCCGAGCCCCGAAGTCGATGATCTGCCCGTCAAAGACAAGCCCATCTGTATAAAGCAATTCCTCCAAATTCTCTCACCAATTACCAGGTACCTCGTACACAAGCCGTGATGAGTCCAGACTCTCGAGTTGATGAATTTGCAGTCAGCGGAGCATTTTCACAGTCCAAGCGTGAGAACACGCCTCATTCGGAAGTGGAACAAGAAAATAAGCTACACAATGGAGTTGCTAATGTCGCGAAGCGATTATCGACATCTTCTGCTTCGGAAAATGGGCAGCCCCATATACTGAACCCAACGCCTGGCAGTAACCTTGACCCTTCGTCTCCAGCATTTGACGCTCGCACCTGGGTTAAGGAGTTCAACAGATTGCTCGAATCAGACCCTGAGTCTGCATCTCCTCGATCCCTCGGCGTTGCCTTCAAGCAACTTGGTGTATTTGCATATGGCACGGCCGCAGAGTTTCAGAAGACTACCGGAAATGTCTTGATTGAAGCAGCAACTTATCTAGGAACATGGCTTCGTGGAGATCGACATAGCGGACGCGTCGATATTCTACGCAACTTCGAGGGCGTCGTAGAAAAGGGGGAGATGTTGCTCGTCCTTGGTCCTCCTGGATCTGGCTGCTCCACTCTTCTCAAGTCGCTAGCAGGAGAAACAGCAGATTTGAACGTCACGCCAGAATCATACATCAACTTTCGAGGTTTGTTGCTGAGTGTCATTTATATCTGAGAATCCGCTAATCACGTATAGGACTGGACCTTGCTAATATCCGTTCCTCACTTCGTGGCGACATTCTGTACAATGCCGAGCTTGATACCCACCTGGCACATCTAACTGTGGGGGAGACTTTGACTTTTGCTTCTCGTGCTCGCTCTGTCCGACACACGCCAAGAGGTTTCAGCCGCCAGCAGCTGGACACGGTACGTCGCGATGTCATGATAGCCATCTTCGGCCTGAACCATACTATCGATACTCTTGTCGGAGATGACTTTGTGCGTGGAGTCAGCGGAGGAGAGCGCAAGCGAGTCAGCATTGCAGAGGCATCTCTTACCGGGGCTAAGTTCCAATGCTGGGACAATTCTACGCGCGGACTCGACAGCGCCAATGCCATCAACTTTTGCAACAACTTACGCCTTCAGGCAGATCTTCTTGATGTGGCCTCCGTGGTGACCTTGTACCAAGCACCTCAGTCGGCCTACAATGTGAGTCTCCTACAATTGAGTTTTCGAGGTATCAACTCCTTGCTGACACCTTTTCCTCTTTTGTCTTGTTAGCTCTTTGATCGAGTGACCTTGATATATGAGGGAAGACAAATATTCTTTGGTCATGTTGCCGAAGCAAAAGGCTATTTCGAGAATCTGGGATTTTTTTGTGAGTCCCTGAGCATCAATGAGCCACGCGCCTTCAAGTCGCTAACTTCTTTCGAAGCTCTGCCTAGACAGACCATCCCCGATTTCCTGACATCTATGACCAGTACGGAGGAGCGGCGGGTGCGACCTGGCTTCGAGCAATCGGTGCCTCGCTCACCGGATGAGTTTGCAGAACGATGGCGATTAAGCGGGCAAAGGAAGAGGCTACTTGTTGAGGTGGCATCATACGAGCAGAAACATCCGCCAGAGATGCGAATGGCGGAATACAACCGCTCCAGACGAGCTGAACAGGCTAAACAGCAGCGCGCCAAGTCTGCTTATACCATATCATACCCTCAGCAAATTTCTCTGACTCTTTGGCGTGCTTACCGAAGACTGCTAGCTGATCCTGGTTTCACCATCGCTTCCTTGCTATTCAATGTCGTGATGGCGCTCATCCTAGGTAGCATGTTCTACAATCTCAAGCCGGATACCTCCAGCTTCTATTATCGCGGAGGGCTTATCTTTTTCTCGCTCCTTTTTAATGCGTTTGCGAGTCAGCTCGAGGTGAGTCCGTCCAAAACCACTCATTTATATATTGTGAGACAGCCCATATTAACCTAGCTGGAATAGGTCTTGACAATTTATGCCGAGCGCCCAGTCGTTGAGAAGCAGAATCGCTATGCCTTCTATCACCAGTCCGCCCAGGCGATTGCGAGCTACTTGACTGATCTACCCTACAAGATCATCAATATGTTTGTTTTCAACACCCTCATTTATTTCATGGCAAATCTGAAGCGAGAAGCGGGTGCTTTCTTCTTCTTTTGTCTCACCACACTTCTCACCACCCTAGTTCAATCAGCTGTCTTCCGCACATTGGCCTGCATAACCCGGACTTCTGACCAGGCTATGATCCCAAGCGCCGTCCTAAGTCTTGGGCTCATGATCTACACGGGGTTTACTACGCCTCCAGAGTATATGCCGGGATGGTCACGCTGGATGGCGTACATCAACCCCCTAGCGTACGGTTTTGAGGCTTTGATGGCAAACGACTTCCACGGTCGAGATTTCCCATGTGCTAGCATGGTGCCTACCGGTCAAGGATACACCAACCTTCCATCTGCATCGCAAATATGCTCTGTTGTGGGTTCTGAAGTCGGCTCGGCTATTGTCAATGGAGATAGCTACATCAGCAAGTCTTTTGACTACTGGAATACGCACAAATGGAGGTTAGTATATCCCAATAAATGCGACTGGCACAGAAAAAATTTCGACTAATGGAAATGTTGAATAGAAACATCGGGCTTCTCTGCGCATTTCTGGCATTCTTTTTCCCTGCCTACGTGCTTGCTGCTGAGCTTGCCAAGCCACCTAAGACACGCGGTGAAATTCTTGTGTTCCGTCGTGGCAAAGGATTTCCTAGGAGGGAGCAGCCCTTGGATGCTGAGAATCAAGAGAAGAGTCGTCCAGTGGTAGCAGAGAAAAGGCAATCTTTACCCCAATCTGACATGATTGCTGCTGGGAAGGACGTGATCCACTGGGAGGATCTCTGCTATGATATCAAAGTCAAGGGTGGGACCCGCCGTCTTTTAGACCATGTTGATGGCTGGGTCAAACCCGGGGTATCTACTATTCTCATGGTGAGTGCTACCCCTATCCCACCGATAATAAAGAGCTAAACGTCACCTTCCCAGGGTGTATCTGGCGCAGGTAAAACGACTCTCCTAGACGTTCTCGCAACCCGTGTCACCACCGGTGTTGTGACTGGCCAAACAATGGTGAACGGAAATCCAACAGACCCATCTTTCCAGCACAAGGTTGGCTATGTTCAACAGCAAGATCTACACCTGAGCACCATGACGGTCCGCGAAGCTCTACGGTTCAGTGCGGTCCTTCGGCAATCCGCAGAAATACCTAAACCCGAGAAGCTAAACTATGTTGAGCATGTCATCGACACACTGGAAATGCGGGAATTTGCGGATGCCGTTATAGGCGTTCCTGGGGAGGGTCTCAATGTCGAGCAACGCAAACGCCTGACAATTGGTGTGGAGCTGGCTGCTAAACCTCAGCTTTTAGTGTTCTTCGACGAACCTACCTCGGGGTTGGATTCGCAGACGTCCTGGGCCATTTCGGAGCTTATCAAGAAATTGACTAACAGCGGTCAGGCAGTTCTCTGCACTATTCATCAACCATCTGCCATTCTCTTTGACCAATTTGATCGGCTTCTTCTGATCGCACCAGGAGGAAAGACGGCATACTTCGGCGGTGAATGCCTTCCTCTCCCTTTTGAATCCACCTTAATCAAAGGCTAATCTGATGGTGTTTTAGATCTAGGTAGCGGTGCTTCAACCTTGATACAATATTTTGAGAAGAATGGTGCCCCTTCATGTCCAACGGGAGCCAATCCCGCAGAGTGGATGCTGCAGGTGATCGAGCCGCCTGCAGATGGCTCGAAAGAACCAGACTGGCATCAAATATGGTTAAGCTCCCCCGAGAATCAGGCCGTCAAAACTGAGCTTGGTCACCTTCGAACTCTTCGTACATCGGAATCTACACGCGGGGAAGGTCTCATGGACGAAAGCAGCTCTCGGCATCAGGAGTTCGTGGCCTCTTTTTGGACACAATTCGGCCAAGTCCTACAACGTACTTGGAAGCATTTCTGGCGATCGCCGACTTACATCTGGTCTAAAACCTTACTGATTATCCTTTCTGTACGTGGAAATTCCTCATTAGCGTTCTGGCACGGGCTGATCACATTTTAACTGTTAGTCCCTTTACTTGGGGTTCAGTTTCAATGCCAACAATTCGATACAAGGGCTACAAAATCAACTATGGGCGATCTTCATGTTACTTACTTTGTTCATTAACATCAACGAGCAAATAATGCCCATGTTCCTGACCCAACGAGCGCTGTATGAGGCGCGCGAGCGACCTTCAAAAATTTATAGATGGACAGGTAGGACTTTGCTCGTTCCTTAAGGTTTTCTGCAAAGATTAACTTTATCTTCTAAAGTATACCTACTCTCCAATATCCTCATTGAGCTCGCATGGCATACTCTCATGGCAATCTTAATGTACTTTTGCTGGTATTACCCGGTCGGCTTCGTCCAAAACACCACATCCGATGACCAGGCTATCCGCGGGTTTGCCATCTTCCTCCTCTTATGGGTTTATCTGCTATTCACCAGCACATTTGCGCACTTCGCCATCTTCTGGATCGACCTTCCGGAAACCGCTGGCGTACTTACCAGCCTTTTCTGGATGCTGTGCATCTTGTTTTGCGGGCGAGTACAAGCTCAAACGTACTAGAATCATCATATATGCTAATCAGTAAACAGAGTCGGAGTACCCATGGCCGATCTCCCAAAATTCTGGACCTTCATGTATCGTGTGTCGCCGGCGACATATCTGGTTGGGGGTATAATGTCCAACGCAGTCGCAAACTCAGACGTAATATGTGCCGATCGCGAGATCCTCCGAATGGCTCCAATCGGGAACCTTACCTGCAAGGAATTCCTCAGTCCGTACATCGATGTAGCTGGTGGCCTGGTACTCAACCCGACATCGCAAAATATTTGCGAATACTGTCCACTTGCTACGACAAATGAGTTTCTTGATAGGTTTCAAATTTCCTATAGCACAAGGTGGCGAGACTTTGGGCTCATATGGGTTTACATTCTCCTTAATATCGTGGCGGGACTGGGGCTTTACTGGGCGTTCAAGGTCCCGAAAGGAAGGAATAGCAAGTATGCTTGAGAGTAAGCTGGACCGAATAGATGGGGCAGAAGTGGAGCACATGCACTAAATCATAGTTTTCTCTGAACTTTGGTTCCAAATTCGCGGTTTTCTATATTCCTCCAAGTCACCAGACCTTCGAGCGATCTTCGAGTGTTCGCTGGACATGTGTGTATTTCTAATTTTGGTGTTTGAACAAAGTCTATATAACCGTCATGGCTGTTCGCTCTTCATAATCGCCCTCGGGCACGAGGAGTGCTATAGCCGATTGCTGCCGGTTCTTCCTACGGGTAGAATGTGCAGGACATCTTCGTCCTATCTGAGGGCGATCATCATTGGTGGACTGCTGATGCCGTAGCGTTTTAGAAAAGGTTATGCTAGTTGCCTACGAGAAAGGGGATCGAGGGATGTAAGGAGTAGGAAGGATAGAGGAAATTTGGATAGTTGACATTCAAGAGAGGTATTAGCTAGAACTAGATTTTCCTAGCTTATATATAAACGACCCTAGGCGGTAAAGATACATAGCCTCCGAATAGAACCTATTATGTAACATAGCGGGCAACCATAGCGATCATATAGACCCACTACTCGTCCGAACAGCGTAGTTAGGAAATCACACATGGCAAGCGAGCACTGAAAAAATCCATATTGTCGAAAGCGACTTATCACTGACTATATAGTCCAAGTGAACAAAGAACGCTCATTGAAGGCGGTGTGGGACAAGGCTGAGCTGACCACGTCAAAGAGCGATCGAGGTCTGACCACTCTTTCACGTGTACAGCGAAGAATCCCTACATGAGCTACTTTGAACATGGAACATATTCAGAGCCCAACTCCTGGGTCTGTCACAAGGGTCAACAAGGCCTGTGATCAGTGCAGGCTTCGGAAAGTTCGTTGCATAGGTAGAGTTATCCAGTCACACTTACTGCGAGGGTCGTCCGAGGCTAAAACCACCCATCATGGATAGTGCCTGAAACTGCAAGCAGAGCAGGGGCGGTGTCTGCTTGCATTCATTGCATCGTATGCATGCTCAATCTATGTTTGGTGAAGAAACGCTACTAACAGGAAGTCGCCTAGAACCGCAACGAGTCTTGCCAATTTAGCCCCATCAGGCGTAAACTCAGGCGCAAAGATACACGTGCGCATTTTGTGAATCACTTTGTGGGTATATTGGCTGACTGTATGTAGAATCTACTACCACATCCGTCGATCCACCGCTGCTACGCGAAAATGACCTCCCCATTGACCGTCTTTTGCGACTTGAGCCTCAAAAAATCGATTTGTTTGACGAGTCTACCGTTGTTAAGGTACCAGTACAACATGATGTCATCTTTTTGCTCACATTACTGACATTTGCATAACGGAAGGCAAGCAATGAGCGAAGTAAGTTGATATCTATCCATTTATGTAGCTATCTGCTCATCCATATATAGCAGCCAGCTCGAGCATTGCATTTTTCTCAACTCAACGATTGAGTGCATTGGCCAGCTTTTTGGGATCAAACATACTTACAGAACTTGTTCACGACCTGGAAAACCTTCTTGTGTCACGAGTCTGCTCGGACAACGAGTCTTCCTATAAAATCGAGTTCCAGCGACCTCTGGAAAATGTGGACCTAGCACCAAGGGAGGCCGAGGCCTATATCGATGGTCAGTACATTCTCAATCGAATCAAGCCAAATGTCTGACCCAAAAGAATAGCCTACTTTGACCAGGTCCATCCTGTTTACCCTTTTCTTGATAGTCAAGAGTTCACGTCGCACACTGTCAAGTGCCAGCGTGTCGGGATGTCAAAGTGTAGCAAAGCATGTTCCGCTCTTTATCACGCTGTACTAGCTTTGGGTATCCTGTACCACGGAGGCGGGAGTTTTACTCCGGGTTCGGGGATGGCGTGGAAAACATTTCAATCAAGCTTTGGGCTTCTTCCGGATATCATGGTTCCTCCATATTCATTGACGAAACTTCAGGTATTTCAATACGTCCGCTTTTTGGATTTTTAGTCTCACTAATCAATTAACAGGCTTTGACAGCCATGGTAAGACCTTCAAACTTCTTCCAATAATTTTCACAAATCTAATACTCGAGCGGCAGTCCATCTTTGCGATGAATCCTTGCTGTCTCCAGCTTGACCAAGCATTGGTATATGAGGCCGCTAGGATGGTGCAAAGTCTACGGTACCACAAATCCTCAAATGCTAAGCCGGTTCACTTGAAAGCTTTCTGGACTGTTTACTACTTGGAGAAAATCACCTCGTTCTCTGATAACAACAGCTCGGTGTGTTTTCATCTGGCTGGAATTATTGATGTATTGTTATTTGTTTACTGACCATCAAATAGATGTTTTGTGACGAAGACATTGGATGTGAAATTCCTTCCGTCCCAGAGTCCGTATTTGGAGAGTACAATTGGTTTTTTTCGGCTATTCAATTGGGAAGACTGACTTCAATTGCCTATACTACCCTATTTACGACAGGGTCTTCTTTAAAATCTGTGACAGAACGCTTGATTTGTGTCGAAGATTTACGACGCAGACTAGAAGAATGGCGCTCACAAGTCCCGACAGCATTCCGGCCAAAGGAACCACTTCTACCCAGTGAACTCACAAGTTCGAAAACAAAGATGATCGCCATACAGACACATTACTTGTACTATCATCTGGTCTTTGCCATCGAGCGCGTATCTCTTCATATTGACCCCAATGGGAAGCTACAAGGCAAAGATAACAGATGGAACTTGATGAGCGCAGCACGCAATGTCATTGAGATCGTACAATTCATTGATGTCGAGCCTCACATGCCCGTTTTGTGAGTCTAGCTTTCGATCTACATGACATGCCAAGTCACGGTTGCGAGGTCGGCTTACTGATTCTTGTCTAAGTGTTCTTGGCATCATGCCATTATCTGCAGTCTTCGTTCTTTTTGATTTTGCGATTCATAATCCAGGTCACAATCAGACTGAATATAACCTCGCTCTCCTTGATCAGGCATCGGAATACTTCAGCCAAGTGGACTTTGCCTCTGAAGGTGCGCTCCCAGGAAACATCATCTCGAGCTTTGCAGGCATTGCACGACAATACATTCTCAATTTACAGGGCAGCGGGCCCACTTCGGATCCGGAAATGCACCAAGGAATTCAACCAATATGGGACTATGCACCGAACATAGATTTCAGCGACATAGATGTGGGTAATTCTTTTTAGTCTACCAACTCCGCTAACATGGATACAGTTTTCTTCAATATACCCACCTACGAATTCCACTGAGCAGGCTTATCGCGATTCAAGCTTTGACGAACCGTCACTGTTTCACAATGACATTCTCAGTTATCCCATATCGCAGGATAACCAAATTTCAAATAATCAGATCACGGGACTTAGGTCCATTTTCGGCTTTGTTTTCCCTGATCTGGAAGGCGAGGCATAAACTATATCTGTCGACCTGATATCCCAGTCAGCAGGACCTAAGAATAAAATATAGGTTGCAGGGGAAAATGCCAGTACAGGCAGCTGGTGATTACGAAGGTGGATCAAGATTGATATTGTATCAAGATATGGTGCAGGGAATTAAATGCTTGTTTTATAACATACGTCGATTAAGATATTTCTCAAACACAATTGTTCGCCGTGCAGTAGGCGAAATCGATTGGCCTCTACCGATGTCCCCGTCGACACTGGGTCACGTAGACCATTTGAGATAACATGAGCAAGAACAAAGGAACGGGATGCTGTCATGTGGCCGAACACTTAAGAGTGAGGGTAATATGAACCAATCAGAGTTTTGAAGCTTCTGATCATTTTGGCACGCCGTAGGGTGTGGCTGGTGGGGAAAGTGTGGCTGACCTACAAGATGTGAAAATTTGGAAGCCAAACCTAGTTGTCTACAAACATATTTATTTCGAATGAGTAGACTTATATTATATTGAGTCCCGAAGTTTCGAGGTCGGAATGCTTTCTATAATGCTTTTCTGATATGTGAGACAGCAGAGTGTCATCTGTACATATTTTGCCCCACCATCACCACCATACAAGTAAATAACTACATATGAGGATTTCTTTCCTTAGACAGACATCTCATAAATCGACTGCAGAATTAAAGTTGACCTTTTTTGTCTCGGTAGGTACCTATGCTATACCTTCAGTTCATTTCCTAAGGCTTGAATTTGATTATATCATTACTCCAAAGGTTCTCTTTGTTAGCTCCCAAGGTCCCTGCGAAGGGTCATAAAATCAGCGATCAGATAAAGTTAGCCTGACACACCCACCTCAAAATCGTATTATGATGTGGAAAAAGCAAAGTGTGAAAGTACAATGCAAGGATGAAGGGGATGATGGTTTCAAAAAGAGCGCAGTCCAATTGCGAAGAATGTAAGTCACCAGCGTACCATGCGCAATCAGCAGACTAGTAACGAAAAAAAGCGCCGATCTTCAAGTTCTTCCACTTCTTTTACTTGGATTTGCAACCTATCAATTGGATCGAACCAATATCTCCAGTGCCTTAACAGGTGGACTGGCATCCGACATATCGGTGAACCAAAACACAATCAACTTGGGTAACCAATTAATGTATATTGGAGTGATCGTACTTGAGATTCCCTCAAATATAGTTCTACACAAGGTAAGCAGCACCTCGTTGTTCCAGTGGAATTTTTATCGCAATGTTATGTTGATCGCAATGCAGATTGGGCCCCGCTGGTGGATTGGCGGGCAGGTGTTTATTTTCGGCGTGATCGCCGCCCTGCAGATGTTCATAAGGAACAAAACTGGATTTCTTCTCACGAGAGCCTTTTTGGGACTTGCAGAAGCTGGATACATCCCTGGGGCTATGTTCACTTTATCGACTTGGTACACGAGAGAGGAGATCACTAAGCGAATTGCGATATTCTTCTTTGGGATGTTTGGTGGCACCGCAGTCTCGCCATTACTAGGAGCAGGCCTTCTGAGGCTAGATGGCAAGGGTGGAATTTCTGGATGGCAGTGGATTTTCTTGGGTAAGAATTTACTTGCTTGATCTTTGAGCACATGGTGGCTGACGCATTTCCAGTGGAGGGGATTTGGTCGGTGACTATCTCTCTAATGCTGATGTTCCTTCTCCCCGAGAGGAAGAAGTATCAAACAGTATCGGTGATTGAGAAAATTGACTCGCAAGAGACCCAAGACACACAAAATTCGATTGCTCAACGATTACCGTTGACAGTCGTCTGGAAAACATTGACAAATGTCTACAAGTGGCCGCATTTTCTTGCAACAGCTTGTGTTTTTGCAACCTGGTGCCCTCTTACGACATATACTCCGAGCATCATTATGTCCTTGGGATTCACACGCGTTCAGGCCAATGCGTTAGCTGCGATTGGGTACTTGATGACTCTACCCGTTGTACTATTCTTCGCCTGGCTGAGCGACAAGACAAAGAAGCGTGGCTTTACGGTCATGATTGCCATATCAGTATATCTGATAGCACTCGTTGTTCTCAGACTCGTGCAGGCTCATGTTGGCCGATGGGGTAAATTCGGGCTCTGGACAACCGTGAATGGCTTAGCGGTCGGATATCATCCAATACACAATGCATGGATCCAGATGAACAGTCAGAATCCTGAGGAACGAAGTATCAGGGTTGCGTAAGTCAAGTCTATCTGTTACTATTATGTCACCTACTAACTTTACCCAGAATGTGTATGTTTTTCGTGGATATTCTTTGTGACTAACATCAAGCTAACCAACTGACAGTTGTTATGACGGCCACCAGTGGCCTTATGGCCGGCACTCAAATATTTCGCCAAGATGAATCATCGGACCTGTATCCAAGGGGCATCATCATCATGATTGCGCTAGCTCTGGCAGGACTTCTGTTGACAGGGCTTCAGGAGCTCATATATTTCATTCAGAATCGAAACATACGAGGGCGATCTGGCTATGGAGAGCTCAACATACTTTGATACCGACCTCAAATGGGTGATTGATATCTTTCAAAAACAGTTTCAATATCCATAAATTATCAGTAGGCGCCCATCTGCAGATGAAATATGACATGCAAGTGCTTCTCAAGTTGAAGCATGCTGAGCGGGTAAAATCAAAATGCCGAAGAGTTAAGAGCTGCAATTCACGACTTATTATGTACAGAAATTTATGAGAAAAGAATAGGTCGTCTGGCGTACTTTCACCTAGGCATAAACCCACTCGTTATAGGCTCTTTAGATCGTCGACCGCGCGTCCTGTGATCGTATGTTTCACCCAAGGGACCGAAAAAGAAGCGGGCGTTTTGTGCTCCGCCACCGTCCAGTGCAAGCCTCAATTCTCGCTCTCGTGCTCGTATCCTTTTGCCGTGAGCTTTGCTGATACGCCTCCTCTTGTTTTCTTCTGCGATTTCTTCTCGACTCCTGCCGGTAAACAGGCATTTAAGCCAGTCCATTGTGGAGTAACCCGGATGGTTGGATGAGAGTGACTGCAAACCTTCCACTCCCAAGCCCTTAGAAGATCCAGTACAGGAGGCTGGGATGCACGTTACTAGACAGAGTTTTCGGCCTTGATATTTGAAAAACCTTAACGATGGAGATCACCCAATGAAGAGGTGTGGATCCATACTTACGATGAGTCGATAAAGGTCTCGAAGGGCCTCGGGCAGTGATTAATCGTGTACGATTGTGTCCTCCAGCGAGAAGATGTTTGTAACAAGCGAGCGAGGGTGTAGATCGACCACTTGTATGTAGCCTGTTGACGACCTTTGTTTGTGGCTTACATTATAACTTGAACTCAAAATGCATCGCGATTTCTTGATAATTTAGGAGCGAAAAGCAATCTGCCTCATTTTCATAATGGGTTCTTGTCTGGTGAGGGGAACTGACGTAGCGGAGCACAGGCGCATGAGCCCCAGCGCGCTTACTATTCTAGTGACAAGGATGGAGAAACGGCGCGCCAGGTGGGCGTATTCGGGACCCAGCCCCAGTCTGATTGGCTAACATTTCATTATGATTGGGGGCCAAACCGGCCCCACCACTTCAACCAGATTGCCCATGATCAAGACGAGACACGTCGTAGCCTCAAGCTAAATTGAGATAACATCATCAAACCCATTACGTCTCACGGTTACGGCTATCTACTTTTGCTGGAGCCCAGGCAAACTATCCACGTCGTACACCCATAAACGCTAGAATAGGTCACCATTGTCGCGGGTGGTCCTTACTCTTTCCAGTATAACGCTGCGCCGGGTGCAAGATGCCAGGGGTCCCCACCAGTAAGGGCTGCGAAGTCTGTCGGAAATCAAAGAAAAAGGTTTGCTTGCTTCCCTGAGAAGCTGTCATCGGACGCCAGCTGACGCATAATCTTAGTGTGATGAACTTCAGCCCTGCACACGATGTGTCAGGCGCCAGATACAGTGCATAGGCAGTGGTTTGCGACGTTACAAATTCCAATCCTCCAAATTATCACAAGGATCATCTGCCTTGGTCCCCACTCGATCAGGGCCGAAGCTCCACATTGCGCAGGTTCCCAATGATACACTTACCACATGGTTCATCAATACGTTGGAGATTCAGGACGTGCGCTATGATATCACCTACTATGGACCTTTTCTTCGAGACTTGCCCCGAAGACTCGGAACTAGTCCCGTTTTGGATGCTGCTGCAACAGCACTAGTTTCTTCATATCCTTATTTTCAGAAACAAGATGTCCCACCTGCTGTGTTGGTGAAATTCGGGAAGGCATTGAGGGCGCTCAGGGAATGTTTGAATAACCCGATTGATGCTCGATCTCCTAATACGCTGTGTGCAATCTATCTTATCTCTATATGCCAGGTATGCTCCGCTCCCCAAGCTGTGAATTTGTAGACTAATCTGTATCGTTAGAGCTGGATTGGAATATCTCAAAAGCAGCGATCTAGCCATGCGGAAGCTATTGCGCGTATTCTCAGAATCATAGATCTAAATGAATATCAGAGTGGATTCGCACGACATGTACTCATCACGTTATGTGTCCCTGTGGTATGTCACCATCACTGACTGTTCCCCCACTTCCCCTGTTTGGATCTAATTGGTTCTAGATTTTAGAAGGCATGCGGAACCCTCGCATTCAAATGAACAAACAATTTTGGGACCAATTATCAAGTCTTCTCGATCAAAATCCTCCACCGCCAGAACACAGCAGCATCCCCCGACCAACTACAAGTTTGTTCTCCCTCGCGATTTTCCCCGAGTATATCCACAACCCCTCTCTACATCTTCCCGAAATAAATTCAGCATATCTACAGCTGAAAAGCGATGCGCAAAAAATGCACACATATCAAAGTGGCGGCTTCCTATCCTCGTTACCAAAAATTCACCAGTCCCGGTACCAGGCAGCATATACGGTGGTTTCCTCTCTAGCTCTCTTATTAAATAACCTTCTTCATTCATTTCATCCATTCGATATCTTACTTGCCAGAGACTCAGCGTTCTTTGTCCAGAAAATCATCGAGGGGGCTGATCTAGCCTCTCGTGACCGTCCACTTGGTGCCGCGTATGTCCCGTTATGTCTCATCGTTGCGTTGGCTGCAGCAAAAGATCCCCAGCAGGTGGCGCGCGTTGAGGATACATTGAAAGATTATCAGTCTGACTTCAGAACGCTGGAATGGCGAGATTGTGCCAGGTGGCTCAAGACGCTGTTGGAAAACCACCGATTGGGTGGGGGGCACTCTGGAGCCGGCTCTGATGTGGACACTTCTGAGTTGGGGGTCCCAGGGGGATGTGCTATGATGTGATGGCTGGGTAGTGATACCAATGGAACAACGCCTACAATGTGAAACAGTCCAACGGCATGCTCGCTATTGAAGATTGGTAAAGATAATAATATAGTGTTTATATATCGAGGAGCCTCGAGGATGCTCATAGGATTGCAAGTTTGGTATCAGCTAAAGTACATATCGCATCATATCGCGTTTCATTGTATGTCCTCTGAAAGTCCCAGAGCGAAGTAAACTGCAGCATCTATCATATCCTCTTGTTCTCTCGGCCAGCCGAGGAGTTTCCCAGTAACATAAATATCATGCGGTACATCTGGCGTCTCTAAAAATTGGATTCGATTGCCTGGGATAGCACGCATCGCATCCGTAAATTTCCTGACGCTGTCACAGAGTACCTCGGCTCCTCCTGTTTGAGCGAAAATAGGAACTGGGGTTGCGAATGGGTGGAGCGCTGACGAAAGATACGGGTCATCTAATCGGACGGTCTCCGGTGGCGCAAATGCCCGTGCACCCCAGGCAGCCATGTGGCCGTCGCAGTAATCGGTCCTCTGATTTCTATGAGTGTGAAAAGCGTGTGAGTCCCCTTCGAAGCTGTATTCGACAGAAGGTGAAAACAAAAGACATGCTTTAGGTGGTGGCAGGTCGTTAAGCTCGGGGTCGAGGTTATCTTTGGAGACGAGGTAGCGCAGTAAGGCCATTGCAATAGTTGCACCCGAAGAGTCACCGGCGAGGACAATGCGGGACGGGGAGATTCTCATGTCTTTCACGAGGTAGAGGTATGCTGTCACGGCGTCTTGCATGGGCCCTGGGAACGGGGTTGGGTTATTCCCACCGGCGAGACGATATTGCACCCAAAGCGATCGTGTGCCATGCCCTAGCTTGCTGTTAAGCATGTTTGCAGTCTCGCCAGAATCTTCTGGTCGTCCATCTAACCATAGAAAAGAGCCAGAGTGAAACGACAACACGATCAAACCTTGGTCGTCAGGATCGGCTTTCCTAGGCGGGGGCTCGGGGTACCATGTGGCGCCAATTCTCTCCGGCTTAACGGTCTGACTCTTGAAGGCGCGAGGATATGATTCCTCTGAGGCTGGCTCCATTATAACCCACCGATCCCCGAGATCCCCCGCCTCCATGCTGAGAGACTGTGTGAAACCGAGCTCTGTGATAACGCCAAAAGCGACCTTCAACAATCGTGATCGTAGTGCCTGGCGATATGACCATTTTGGACTCTGACGTAATGAGGTCGGGATGTAGTAGAGGCTGTAGCAGAAACCGACAATTAAGACCCGCACGATGGACAGCAGGGCCCAGATGGCAAAGCCTGGCTGACGTGTACGCCAGCCGCTGGGAATTGCATTTTTCTCTGCAAATTCCGCCATAAAGCCAGGATGGAAGCTGTGTAGTATGGGGTTGAATGAAGAATAAATAAGCGGAGGAAATGACAGAAGATGATTATTTATACAGTTGATCAGATCGACGGCATCGATGGAGACGCTAATCCTCGTAGGGTAACCACCTGACGGTACGCTATCCCTTATGAGGTAACCTTCGTGAAGCACGAGCTAAACCTTATTAGGCAACCGTCATGGCCGTACCTTGGGATCTTGGGGGCTTCCATTGAAAGACTTGTATTAAAATCTGATACTGGTGTTGAACGTCTATCTTTCAATGGGACACCTAGTTGTATTGACCAATCAACGCTCTTGAGGTCGATTCCCTGGACCTTGTTCTTTTGTATGCACTCGAGCTGTCAAAGGGAAGAGATGCTTTTCACATCTGCGTTAAAAATACAGTACAGCACTATATCAGCCTTATCGCTAGCACTACCGGCACCGGAGCTACCGAAACTGGCGATTGGATCGACGCAGTTCATGGCCAATTGCATTGAATCAGTGTAGTCGTACGTCTCGGAGAGGAGAGAGCGGGGTATGTCGGACAGCCCGATATGATGACTTGTATATGAAGTCGCAAAGATAAGTCATAGATAGAGAAATTGAAGAACCAAATTGAACAATTGATTGAAAATGGACATAATTATTGTTGGCGCTGGTCTAGGTGGACTGGCTGCAGCTATTGGAATATCCAAAGCCGGTCATCGAGTCACGATTCTTGAACAGGCCGAACAGCTCGGTGAGGTTGGTCAAAATAGAGTCCTGAGTATCTTCAAGATGTATAGTGACCATATATAGGTTGGTGCCGGAATTCAAATACCACCATCATCCTCACGAGTCCTAGATCAATGGGGATTACTGGAACAGGTCCGCACAATTGCCACGCTACCCCATGATTTCCATCTAAGAACGAGCGATGGAACCATTTTGTCAACACAAAATATCCAACCCTTCATTGACAAGAAATATGGGTATCCGTACTTCCAAGCGCACCGCGCAGGATACCACCGCATCTTGCTCAACGAGGCAATCCGACTAGGTGTGAACATCAAATTGCGATCAACAGTTATTCGAATCGACTTCCAAAAGCCTGCTGTTATCGTGAGGGGAGATCCAGACTACGAGATTTTACCAGATTTGATCATTGGTGCGGATGGGCTACGCTCTTCATGCCGCGAGGCCCTCCTCGCCCGTCCAGATCCCCCCAGGCTGACGGGTGACCTGGCATACCGATCTTTGGTGAAGGTTTCTGATATGAAAAGCCCACTACTGCATGAGCTCATCAAAAAGCCTTGCACAAATTATTGGATGGGACCTAACATGCACGCCATGTGCTATTTTATCGAGAAGAATCAAATCTGCAATATCGTGCTCATCATCCCAGATGACTTGCCTGAAGGCGTGAATGTCGAGTCTGCAAGCGTTGAAGAAATGCAGCGCAAATTTGACAATTGGGATCCACAATTGACGGAGCTCCTGCGCCAAGTTGGGAGCACGACAAAATGGCGATTGCAAGATAGTGTCAAGATGGAGCAATGGAGTCATCCTGCTCACAGATTTGTTCTACTCGGTGATGCTTGCCATGCTACACTGCCCTATCTGTGAGTGGTAATATCATTCCCTTACCATGTCTAATGTACTGATGACCATCTTTCAGAGCCCAAGGAGCTGCTCAGGCAATTGAGGATGGTGCTGTTCTCGGTGCCTTATTCTCCAAAGTGACACCTTCCACGGCGCGGCTGCACTTACCAGACATTCTAAAGCTTTATGAGCAGTTACGTAAGGACAGAACAGCCCAGGTTGTGCAAAAGAGTGCCGACTTTCGTGTTATCTTCCACATGGAAGATGGTCCTTTGCAGAAAGAGCGTGATAGAATTCTATTGCATGAGAAGCCTGCGCAGGGTTTTCCATTCTTGTTTGCGGATCCTAGCATCCAAGAATTCCTCTTCGGGTATGACTTTGCTCGTGAAGTCGATATCGCTTGGGGGGAGTATGAGCGATCACCGGTCTTGAGTTTACTGTGATTTAGGAAATTTTGAATCATTTATCTTGCTGAGCTGGGAGATTGTTGGAATGTATAATTTTGCCTAAACCCACCAAGTGTACCGAGGGTAGCTACGCGGAATGTAGTTTGATATGGTCGTGCTGAGAACATAAAGCAATTGTACTCAAAGAATGTTACATGTCATTAACTATCTTAAGGGGAAAGGAACAAAGAATTGACAAAAATTTAAATCAAAATATCCGGCGAACCAACCATGAAACGCCTGCCGGGCCGAAGATTGAACGGAGACAATCGCCAAAATGGGTAGGTAAATGCTAGTACAGGTCGTGAATCGTGTTCATTAAGTCCATGCAGAGATCTCCAGTCTTATTACTCGAAGTGTCTTATCATGAGACAGGGGTATGTTCAGATGTGGATCCAGTATCGACTTCTGAAACAACGGAGGTGCGTATAGGAGCCCGAGGGGTGGTTTCGTGGTCATCTTCTGACTCTGGATGACGGGGTTCAGTAGGGGTTGCCGGGGATATTGGGATGGGACTGGCGATGTCGACATGAATTGATGGCAGGGTAGTCAACACCGATGCTAGCTGACGAGGTTCCTCGGTGTGTTGCCCAGTTGGGCTCTCGTATGCGGGTGCATCGCCCCAGTCGAGATGCTCATATTCAGGGGGTGGCTGTATATTGAGGGTTCCGATGTCTTCCTCCACTTCCGAAACTGGACGACTGGACCCGTGTGTAGATGTTGGGCCCAGGATAAGTGGATCGCTGTCAGTTCCGCCAGTGTCGGTAGTCATAATTGATGATGCCATGGACTCAACGCGGGAGCGGAGGCTGGTAGATTGTCGATCCGTCAACGATGGCGATGATGCGTTTACGGCGGCATTTTCAAGCAAAGGGCGATGATCGGATTCGTGTGAATCCGCACGTAGGCGGGATCCATCATGGCGAACGTGGCCGATTGAAGCGTAGCTGACACTGGAGATACGCCGCTCCCGCTCCCGAGATTGGTGTTCGGCGATAGCGGTAGCGGCACTGAGCGAGGCATTGCTGGAACTTGCCTGGTTACGTTGACTGGTACGAGCACGAGATTCAGCAGCCAGTTCTTCGAGACGGACTGAGTCGCCACGAGCTCGTGCTGACCGTCGCTCTTGGCGTCGGGCCTCCCGATCGGCCAATTCTTGCCGACGCTGTAGGCGGATTTGGTACAAAGATTCCATTTGGTCCTCGCGACGAGCCTCTTGCTCTTCTGACGTCTCGGGGAATTCGACGACCATATCCATGCCTTCGCGCTCGCCTTCTCGTCCGATAACTTGCTCGGTCGGCTTCGGACTCGGGGAGTATGCGGGTAGGGTGATGATAGATCGAATCGACGTCTCACGCCGCACCCCCGTGGTAGTCGTCATTTCCGGGTTTGTGGCTCCTGCACCCTGGTATGTTGTGTCTTGGTCTCCATTGGCTGCTCCCTGGTTCGGAACTTGGCCATACGAGGCACTTCCGGGGTGCCATTGTTTCCATTTGCGTTTGAAATACTGTCCGGGTATATACTTCGGCTCAAAATGCCGTTGACGGAGGTTTCGGGCCAGGAAAAAGCTAACTGTGCATAGAGCGAGAACGAAAACAATCACCACAAAGACCTAGAATTTCCAAGTCAGTGGCGAGGACAAAGCGACCGACGCAAATGTGATCGGATGTCGGCGGAAAGTTGACAGGACGAGACTTACGACAATGAAGATGGTGTTTTTGTGATCGACCGACCGTTTCCGTGGAATGTACATGATGGGCAGCAGGCCCTAGAGATGATCGGAAGACATGAGATACCTAGATTCAATAGGAGTTGGGGGAGAAGGAAGATCGAAAAGCGGAGGGCTGAGGGAACACAAAGCAACTGTCAGCCACAACATTTAATTAATTCTAGGCGCAAGTGGAGTGCCAACTCAGGCACATCAGTGGCTATAATTAACCTGGCAAATGGAGTGACCAGTGAGACGATGGCGTAGACCAGTGGAGCCGAGGGCTGTGGATACGATGATCGATTCATGCCAATCCCGGTGGACGCCTGAAAGGTCGGTGACGATCGTGTCTGAGTGGTTGCGCGTCAACCGTGCTGGCACGTCCCTCTTCAGGTCTCACCCCCAGAGATTATCGTCTTTACCACGGGAGATCCGCACAGTGGAGTTCGAGACTCTGTGCGAGACTCTGTCTTGTTTGTGACGCTCGTCATTGGAGCTCGTGGAAGGCAGCCCTGCACGAGCAGTTGTTGGCAAGTAAGGGTTCTGATCCACATCGTGACACCAACCACCGCCCTTACTTAGCTTCCTCTATCTACACATAGTAGCGGCCACCATGAAAGGGCATTTAATTAAACTGACACTAGCGGCCTATTTCAGGTTTTGATGGGTTTCTCTGAAACTATGAAATATAGTGTGTCAAATTTCAACAATAACCAACATAGCCGATCACAATCTACCATCTAGGAGTGAGCAGCCTTGGCAAGAGTTCAAAATCAATCTTAGATCTCGGAAAGTTTCCAGTGTATTGCCGGTCTCACATCATAATCGCAATGCAGGTAGCTCGCAGAATTTATTTGTACCCCTTAGGGAGAGCCCGGACTGGAGAGCCTTTGGTTTTTAGACTAATATGTAAAATCCTTGGAAATCGAACTTGAATACTTTTAGCCTCGGATCGCATTAAATGAACCTTCTCTTAATAAGTGGTACCTGGAGTATTCATTAGTTACCATATGATACAAGTCAAGGATGAATTATCTGCGCCCACTGTGACGTTCTTTTTTTATAATCAACAATGCCGAATTTTGAGTTTCAATCGTAAGCTAACACGATAAGTGATGTCGTGCCTCATTCCTGACTGTACGATAATGACGTTCTTCTTACTATAGAATATACCAACGCTCTCAAACAATATCACCATTGATTCTTTCATTGAATTGAACAAGAGTCCTATTATGTCAAGGCTCTAGTCCTTGATAACCAGTTCGTGCAGAATTAGATAAGCAAGACAAAACATATGCCGCAAACCCAAACCGGATCCTACCATGGCAGTACTTGACCCTGAACAAGACTTTGCGCCTAAGGGGAGGGCAAGAAGGAGGAAAAGAAGAACTAAAAAACAAAGTCTGGGAAATTACAGAAAAATAGCTCTGAAATGATTCCCTGCTCCAGGTGCGCTCCATCCTCACGGTTGATATTCGGAATATAGTCTGTTAGAATCTCAAATCGCCAACCAGGACGAAAACGACAACCTTGGAACGTCGCACTCCTGTGACCTCTTGGATTGTTGACAGCTCGACCTGTATGGCTATTGTGAGCTCGTGGGTATCAGAATGTCGAAGCGCTATGGGTCCTACGTGCAAACATAGCCTTTGCTACTATATTCATTAATATCGCTCCCTGAGTAAGACGCAGGCAAAAGATATGATTCCCCAGGAAGTACACCTTTTCTGGTACTCATTTCTAAGTTCTTACTTCTATACGTGCTAAGGTGGGACTCGACCTACCCTAGGTAGAAGTGGGTACTGATCCCAGCAATTATATGAGCCAATGGAACTGTACGACCGAGACCCTGACCCGCATGGATAGCACAACATGGTCGCTGATCCTCTTTTGTGAACCAGACGCGCCCTGTAGAAAGCCACATGCCTCAGTGACTGGTTGACTGGTTGATACACAGAGTTCTCTGCCATATACCAAGCAAAGGGTAATTCCCTAAAGTAGAGTGTCCCGACTCCAAGACTTTTTCAGACGAACGCGAACCAAGGAAGAAATGTGACAACACTCCGAATGGTCATGGAGATATAGAAACATCCTACAAACTATCATGAGCAGGAATTTCATGTTGCATTGAAATAAATTAAGCCTTGGCATGTAAAGGCGTCATTGCTCCCGAGACTCGTCAACAAAGAAAATTGAAAAGTCAAGCAAACATAAAGTTTCATTGATCATCACGCTCATCCAATACTCGTCGAATTCTTCCATGAACTATTCAGTCTATGAGTCCCCGCATTCTGGCGTTGTCAGCCATCGCCCTTCCTCGTGGGGAACTGCCACGCGTAAGATCATCTGCTCGCACGGCATGATCGCAATGTGGCGGCCGGCGGGCGTCTTTAATGAGGATTCGCCCGCTTCAGGCCCCGGCGCCTCGCCTATTCCCAGCAAAGATCGACAAATGTACTACACATGTTAGTTGTGCACTCGAACGGGCCAATAGGATATCTGATTTATCACATTTACCCCTCTACGGGATTATTCAAGTTTTCGCGACGCTGCATCACCAGGCCCTGTCAGCCTGCCCTACTACATTCCCAATCCAGGAACAGCAGCTTCTTGAGCAAAGTGCGCCATACTATATGTATGGGTCTCACCTCTTTGCAAATAAATCGTGTCTCTTGCTGAACTGAGGAATCGTCTGCAACTTCCTGGGATCTACTGCAGCCTTGTGGGCCCTATCCTCTGCATAATTCTGTTACCCTACTCCATTTAAAGAGTCGCTCTAGCCAGTCGCGCATTCTCGGGGATCCTTGACCCCGTAGCTGTATTCAATATGTCGACCCTGAATTTTGCATTGGTCAACAACACCGGCTCGGATACGGCTTATGCCTATATTACCGGACTGGCCATTGACAATAACAATGCGCTTTTCCTTTTACAGTCGGATGGCAAGACAGCCTACTACCCAACATCGCCGTCATCTACTATCACTGCCCTGGCTGAGAACTGTGCCATCTCACTTGGGGCATCAGGCACTACGACGACAGTGACAATTCCACATTTAGCCGGTGCCCGGCTGTGGTTCTCGCGTGGTGCTACTCTCAGCTTTTATTTGAACCCTGGTCCAGCACTCGTGGAACCATCGTCTTCGAATCCATCGGACGCGAATTACAATATTTACTGGGACTTTTGCGAGTTTACCTGGAATAGCGCTGAGTTATTCGTCAACATTAGTATGGTAGACTTTTTCTGTTTGCCCATCGCCCTGGCATTGGAGAACACCTCGGGCACAACACAGACCGTCGAAGGTCTTCCATCGGGTGCACTGGATACGGTATGCTCTGCGCTGAAAACTCAACACAACACCGATGGCGCAGGCTGGGATCAACTGATCATAACGACTGGCGGGGCAAATCTACGTGCCGTCTCGCCAAACACGGGCATAACACTGAACAGTAGCCTATTCAGCACCTACTTTGATTCATACGTCGATCAAGTGTGGTCCAAATACACCAGCGAAACTTTGACAGTGGACACTCAAGCATCCGCCGGTAGCCTTACGACAACCGTTTCAAACGGCACACTGAATTTCTCATCCGGCAGCATCACTTACGCTCAACCCACCTCCGCCGCTATCTTCAGCAACAGTTCCGGTAGCTTTGCCGTGTCTGGAGATAGCACCAAGGATGCTATCACTGCCAGACTGGCTGCCGCGTTTAATCGGTCAACCTTGCTGATTGATACAAATCAGCCAGACGGTGAAGTTGTGAGTAAATACTACTCGAACTCGATCACTAACCATTATGCGCGTATCTGTCATGCAACTGCACTCGATGGCAGGGGTTATGCATTTCCCTACGATGATGTGGGTCCGTCAGGTGGTGTGGATCAATCTGGGAGTGTTTCTGATGGCAGTCCAAAACTTCTGACTGTCACTGTCGGTGGTCCTCTCAGCAGCAACTCGACTAAGGAAACCACCAACAAGAAGACTGTTACAAAGTCTTCTCCACAGGCCAATCAGAAACAAGGCGTGCTTCGCAACCTGAAGAAGTTTGTTCGCAGGCTGTCCCGCAACAAATGATTGTTGATTTTCGCAGTTCCGGGTTCATGTAGTGTTTCTCATGTGTTATAGGACGAATGAAATTTGTATATAATTTCTCTGTCTGCAGTAGTTTTAGCTTCGTATGTTTCCCCACTCGTTGACAGCAACCCTACGAATATCAATACTTAAGCTTCGACGTCTGGGTTTGGAGCTTCCAACGTGTTTTTCGTTCAAGTCCACCTTCAGATTAGAGCTCCATTTAGATATCCTCACCCGCTTGTCTCCGAATATAAGTCGCAACCTCATCTGTTAATACCAGCCAAGGAGTATGCCCCGTTGCGATAGTCTCGGTCTCAAATAGCGCGCCCTTTTCCCGTGCCCGATCAACCATCCACTGCTGCGCAGCCAGAGGAATCGCCTCGTCATGCTCACACAGTAGATATGAAGAAGGAATAGTAAGGTATGCCGCGCTAGACGCAGGCATGCGCTTCGTAAACCAAGAATGCGGTCCAAGTTTCTTAGCCCACTCTTCTCCATCAGGCACGTCGTGGAAGAAATGTCCAACCGGATCGGCAGCAGTAGTTGTGTCGGTTTCAACCTGACTCCCATATCAATACCCTCTTACGTGTACAGACGCATAGAATTTAAAAGCAACCGAGGATCTACGGAATCCGCGAATTATAGCCACTCACATCATGCAAATGCCAATCAGGCGCCTTGCCCCCCAGAGCACTAATGAGGCTCTCGCCGATCTCGGGTATGAATGCTGAAATGAAGGCCAGCCGTACAACACCGCCTTTCTTGCCTTCCCGTTCACGCTCAGTCTTGCTCAACCCATCTAGACCACTGTTCACCGGCACACCGGACCAGCTATGCGAAACAACAAGGACATCACGACCCGCGTCTACTTCCTGCTGTACAAGCGATCGAACCATTTCAATGTCTGCTTTCAGGTCCTTGGTGGTTTGTGGTTCTTGGATTGATGGGAACGCGCAGGTGTAGCAGTCGTATCCGGCTAGCTTGGAGATGAGGGGGTCGAATGCCGTTGGCGGATACCAGGCACCCGGGGCAAAGATAATGCTTGGCTTGGACATTGTTGCAATGGCGAATCTAAAGGAAATCAGAAGTCCAATGAGGTCGATATTGAGGCTAATAAGAATGTTTGGCGTGAAGTGCGGCATTGGAGACGTATATATGTGGGGCCCATGCTGCATTGTTACGTCACGTGTTGTCACTCCCAATAACATAGAACATATGTATGCAATGCAAATCAATGGAAACCTTGGAAATCTGCATTTGAAGTCTCCAGGGCTACAGGCTTATCTATGCCCCGTCCTCGGGATCGTTGATCAATTCGTACAATCTGCCACCCACGCGCTGTGCAAGCACCTGATATGAACCATCTTCTACCACAACTCCTTGGTCAAGCACAATGACATGGTCTGCTATCTCAATCATTTTCTTGGCATGTGTGATAATGATGACCGTCAAATCCGGCCGCATGGACACTAGATGTTGAATAGTTTGACGAACAATTTCCGCACCTGCTGGATCAAGACCAGATGTAGCTTCATCCATGATAAGGATCTGAGGTTGGCGCAGTAAAGCACGGGCGATGACTATGCGCTGTTTTTGGCCTCCAGAAAGGCCAATGCCCCCATCACCAATAACGGTCCAATATCCTCTGGGAAGCGAGGTGATGAAATCATCGATCCCGGCTGCTCTTGCGGCAGTACGGACACTATCCATCGAGGTCATTGGTGATTGGAGATCAATGCCATAAGTAATGTTAGCGTAGATGGTTCCTGGGAAAATAGTTGGTTGCTGTGATACAATGGCGATTTGGGAACGTAGGGTAGGAACATGTAACCGTGATATGTCTTCTCCTCCCAACGTTATTGTGGGTTCTCCAGAGCGAGATTCTGGGCAAACATATAATGCTAACAGCAGATATGCAATGGTTGACTTGCCAGATCCTGATCGACCGACGATGGCTGTGCAGGTGTTTTGTGAGATGTTCATGGAAACATTTTTCAAAACCATAGTGTCTGGTCTTGAGGGATATCGGAAGAAAACATTGGTCAACTTGATTGGTGTCAGATTAGAGACGATTAGGGAGCCGCGGTATTCATGTGATCCAAACTTGGGAAGATTTGATAGTTCGATTAGACGAGTGGCTATATTCCTTGATGTGTTGATTTGAGGAACTGTAGGCAATGTTAGCAATGCTTTAGATGCTAGAGACATGAAGTAAACGGACTCCATGATAGAATCTGCGCTGCGTATCCAATGCTGAAAAGCAGCAGTGAAAACACTTGGACCACATCGTCCACCGCGAACTCATGGGCGGCGAGAGCTGCTCCATAGTAGAAAATAAGAGCTGTAGTATCTTAGTCACAAATCTCTCTCTTGGCCAGAATTCGTTGCTCACCACATGCAAACATAACCGTCGATTCCACCATCCCGAATAGCAAGCCAGTGTAGATGGCACGTTTAAGCCCAATTTTCAGACAGCTAGTCACGACATCGCCGTGCTTCTTTGAAAAGTGCCCCTCAAGCGTCAATGATCGAACAGTTCGAATCTCTGAGAAAGTCTCGGTAAAGATGTCTGTCGCCACGCCGCTTGCTTCATTGCATCTTCTCTCCCATACGCCATTAGTTCCTTCAAACCCACGAGTGATGGCGTAAATGAACGGACCAGTTGCAAGGGCCACCACAGTCAGCTTCCAGCAAACCACCAAGCTCCAAATAACCGCCATGATCATGATTGCAGCTGCAACTATGACAAATCCAGCAAACCGGCCCAGTAGATTACGCATGTCTTCTCCATTCTGGTCAAGATAGGATGCAAGCCTGGATGAACCATGGCCATCCTTTTCAAACCATGCTTTTGGCTGTCCAAGGATGCGTTCAAACGCTTTCTTGCGCAGTGTGTCCAGCCATGCCTCGGCACAGAATTCCAGGAAATAGTGCATGAAGAATGAGGACAGACCGTCTCCACAGGATACACCCAGAACAGCGAGGGACCATTTTCTGGCTAGATTTGCGCTGTTCTTGCCCGCATAGAAAGTTCCGATTAATTGCGAAAGGCAGTATGAAAAGACAGGGGTGGCACTTGCATGGGCCAATGCCGATAGAACTCCCACAAGAAGGATGAGTCTTTGCTTTGTATCCAGGCTTGGCACAATTGTGCCCAATATTTGAGTCAAAGAGGTCGCGTCACCTTTCTTTTCCGCCTTTGGTTGAGATGGCTTGCGTCGGTGGCTAAGTCGGTTCGCATATTCTGGACTGAGGTATTGTATTGAGCTGGGAGAGACATATTGCACTGGGCTGTTCATTTCTGTCCTCGGGCTGGTCATTGCGACCATCTCAATGTCCTTTCCTGTGATATCACCGTATGTATGTGACAAGGGTGAAGTGAGATCTGGAGTTGAGCTGCTGAAAGGAAGATATGACATCGATTGCAGCTCCTCTGACCCACCTACGCCATCCGGTAGAGCATTTGCGTGGAGGGAATGCCTCTGAACTGCCATCCCATATGTGCTTGACCGGAAACCTGGAGGAAGGTGATGTTGTGCCCATGATGAATTCCGATTATGGCGTACTCTTTTAGGCATACGCAGGCTGCCAAGGGTCGATACCCCGGATGAATTGTGTTCTGTTTTATCACTTTCAATCCCCAAATCTTCTTTCTCAAGCCCGAGCCTCATAGCCGAGGGAAAGTATTTTTCACATCCCGCACGATTATCAAGTTGTTTCCTGAACCCGGAATGCGTAATGGATCCGTGCTCCAGGATGTAAACGAAATCATCTTCTAGAATTTGTGACATGTCATGAGTGATGATTATTGTTGTTTTACCTTGGCGCCATTGGCGTATTGCTTTCATGACGGCTACACGGTTAGTGTTGTCCAAAGCACTGGTTGGCTCATCCAGGATCAGTATTGATGTGTCGCGCAGCTTGGCTCTAGCGATTGCCACTCTTTGCCGTTGACCTCCACTTAGAAAGCTCCCACCAGGGCCAACGGAAGTATCAATACCGCGCGGTAAACCTTCTATCATGTTCCCCAGCATTGCTAGTTCAATTGATTCTTCGATATCTGTCCTGGAGATTGATTCAGAAGCCAGACGCCCGAACTTCATGTTCTGCAGGACTGAATCGTTGAATAAAATTGACTTTTGCTCGAGTAGAGTGACGTTATTTCGAATCCAGTTGATGCTTAGTGAATCGACTTTGTGTCCATCGATGAGGATTTCTCCCGAGGTCGGGGAATAAAAGCGCATTATCAACTGACCAAGGGTGCTTTTACCCGATCCACTTTTCCCTATTACAAATGTCGTGTCTCCCGCTGGGAAGAAGAATGTCGAGGAGCCCAAAACAAATGTTTCTGGCTGTGATGGATAGCAAAACGATACGTTGTTGACTTCAATATCACCATCGCAGCGACGGGGGTAGACAGTGCCCTTGACTTCACTGTGGCAATCATCCTTTACAGACTTTTGCATCAGTTTCTTCAGAATCGTACTTGCTACCTTGCCCTTTTCCATGACAATCATCTGCGGAAGAACCTGCTCGATTGACTGAGCGGCGGTTGTACAGGCCCAGAATGTTGTGATGACGTCGCCTGAGGATAGACTTCCAGCACGCGCAAGACTACTGCCGTACCAAAAGCCCTGAACAAACATTCCAAACATCATCCACCGTATAAGTGCAATTTGGAAAGAATTTAATCGCGCTTGTCGAAGATAGTGGATCGCAGACTGCTCAATCCGATTGGCGAAGCTTTGCAACTCGAACGCTTGACTGTTCAGACATTTGACCGTGTCGATGGACGAAATGGCATTGTTTGCGATTTTGGAGGCATACGTAAGTTCGGTTTGCTGTGCCGAGATACTGGAGTTCATTCGGGTGGAGAGGTAGGCGATGAATGCAGAAAATATGGGTATTCCCGCAAGGGTGACAAGAGAAAGTCTCCAGGAGATTACCAAGGCCAATATCAAAGAAGCCACTGACCGACAAGCATACTGTAGTAGAAGGCCAAGAGGTTGAGAGGTTGCCATCTGCAGATCATGAATATGACTATCGAATTCTGTTAGCATACGGGGCCAACAACAAACGACATGGAGGCCTCACGCTTGGATACCCGACAGAAACGCCCCAGACCCTTCTCGCTGCGCCTCAAACCATTCGATATCCCGTTTCAAAAGCTCTACAAAAACCTTTCGACGGATGCTCGCAGCCTGAAACTCCCCAAAGCCAACAAAAATCATGAAATATGCACCGTTCAGAAACCAACCGGCAGCTCCTAATCCTACCATTCCTAGACAGTTCGTCGCAATCTTTGAGCGCAATGTATTGGCATCTGCCTGTCCAGCTCCAAATGATGTAAATGCATCAAACACATTCCCTAGAAGGACAGCCAGAATGGGGGTCACACAGCCCGCAAACAGAGCGAAGATCGACCCAGTGATTAGGACGGGTAAATGCTTTCGTGATGTGAAGCTGAAAAGGGTCTTCCAGCTGGTTTCTAGACGAGGACCAGGCTCGTTTTGCTCCGAATCCCCATCCTGATCGTTTGTTGTATGGTTGTGAGGCATTACTCACAAGTCACGGTAGTGAGCAACAAAATGTAGAACGAATTCCCAAGACTGATTAGTCTTGTGAAGGTTAAAGGAATTACTCAAGGCCGAAAGGCAGGAGTGTGGCGTTAACGCTCTTAGAAAACCATTGTGACAAAGGGAACAATACTAAGAGTGCACTAATCACACCCCAAAACTTTGGGTGCATGAAGTGAAAGCCAGTGTACAGCAACAAAGAGCGGAAGACAAATTTCCTTATGTGTCGAAGATACTGTACGATCAATTAAATTCAAGGTCGAAGATAAAATAATGCCATTTATTTCCGGGTATATCGCCAATATTCACAAGACTTCTGAACACGAAGCCCACTCCAATCCGTAGTCCACGGAGTAAAAACAATTTATCAGAGTCCAAAATCACTTGTTTTCTGCGGCCACGATCTACTTGACTGGCGAAAACGTCGAATCCCATGAGATAATATCTTCAGTGTGGCCACATCCGTGAATTCATGGTTTGTTCAGGCAAGTCACAAAGGAGCAGGCACATGCCGTCGGTCTAACAGCCCGGATATGGAGTCGAACTTGGCATAGCCATGCAGAGAATATGGGATAGGGTAGAGTGATCGCGTGGAGAAAATCTATGATAAGTAACCCCTTCACCGAGTCTCGTTTGTGTGGTATCATGGCAATGCTGTCTAACATGCAAAAGGTCGATCATGCGCTAGCCTTCTGGGAGCGCTCGTAGATCCAGTCGTTGAGGCCGGCGCGATTACGAGCAATCTCAACGGCGTAGAATTGCATGCGAACGCCGAAAACGGTGGTATCTTGATCATACTCGGCATCGGCCCGAGTGCGAACGATTGTGCCAAAGTTGAAGTCGTCGATCTTCTTCTCGAACTGGTTGATCCAGTTGCGCCACTTCTCCTTGCCAGCCTTGCTCTTCATCTCGTCCTCATTGAGAGTTCCAGCGGGGTCGAATTCGGGGAACTCCTTCGTGAAGGATTCGTAGATCTCATCGTCCATCTTGGTCAGGCGGAGCTGCGAGCCCTTGACCTTCTCGAGAATCGACCAGTATGTCATCAAGTGTTCGACGGCTGTTTAAGGCATTAATGTCAGTCGCCATTCAAATAAAAATTACAGGCTCAGTGGACCGATTGGTGAGGATGTAATGCGGTTTTTGACGGACCTTTCACGGCGAATTGCTTCTCCATCTGTGAATTGGTCAGCGAGTAACTTCTTGTACTTAGTCGGACGTGAATCGGAAACATACGTCATCCAGGTTCTCAGGGTGCTCGGGATCAAAAGCCTTCGACATTTTGGCGGTATTATTTTAACGAGGTGGCTTCAATCTAATAAAAAGTCGTGCAATGGAAACAAGTCGAGTGGGGGGTGGAAAGTGAGTGCTCTGCCCCGCGAATAATTTTTCGGTGGGCGGAGAGCGATACTGCCGGCCAATCCAACATAACGTCATTGTCTCGCCGCCTACGAGTTTACACAGTACATTCAGATATGCAAGGCGGGAAGGGAAGTCTACAAAGTAATGTATTTCTTGCCTATGTTGGCCAATTGCTCGAAATGAACGCACAGCATTCCATGCAGATTGTAATTTGCATGTGTGGGTATAAAGTCCGTGAGTTGAATGTACATAGTTGGGGCGACAAACCAGAAGCCCTTCAATCGCTGTCAGCGTCGTCTGGTAATTCTTCGAACCTTCCTTCATGGAAGGCCTGAGTCACAGGGTTCTCCACTTTCAGAAGACCATTTGCCTTCGCTCTTTCGAAAAGTACGAATAGTCTCTCTGCTTCTCTTTCTTTCTCTTCCATGGTCATAGGTGGGCCAGTATCCTTCGGCTCTGCAGCCCATCGCTGTCCAGTGATAGGGTTGACACTATCATCGAGACCGTTGGTGCCATCAGCAAAGGCCTCACTGGCACTCTGTGGGATCTCCATCCCTCGAGATGCCAAAAAGCCCGATGCAAATCCATAGCCGATCTTCCGGGTGAGGTTCTCAGCATCCCTCCCAGCTAGGACAAACATCAGTTCAGAGATTCCGGTTTTGAGATTTGGATATGGGCCTGTGGAGAGTTTCAGGAGCCGTGATGCAAGAGTATCGGAACGTCCGATGGGCTCGCTGCGATCGCTGTCCTCTGGCAGGAGTAGCGATTGCATGTGCTTGCGCTGTTCATCAGGAGCAAGCTCGTAAGTGATGATTAGGGTATGCAATAATGGCACAGCTTTCTCCTCCAGCTCCTCATTACTGTATGCAGAGACCGCCCGATCAAGGATGTCGATCAATTTATCAACATTACAGTTCTGGTCAAATGAGGGGAACAACGTAGCTTTCTCGATGACCTTGCCCTTTTTCCCCTCCAGGTCAAGCACGGAGAGTGAGTTGATGAGCTGGCTGGTTAGGCCTTCTAAAGGCTTTGATGATATGTCAATGCGGCTAATGATCTTCAAGATACAAGGGATGGAGGGCGAAAAGGCGGCCCCAAGGTCATAAAGCTTTGATATGTTGAAAATCAATTTGAGTGTATCAGTGAGAGCCAATTCATCCATTTGTGACAGAGGCTCTCGCCCGGACTTGGGAAATTGTTTTGCGTGTCGAGTGAGTTGCTGTTCACAGTGATCAGTAGTCTGAGATTTAAGCTGACTCGAGGTATCGTACATAATTAACATTGTCCCCGAGGGAATGGTTCTTGATCAAGTCATCAAAATCCATGGTGGTGTTATAAGTTGATAGGAAGAGAATTCTGCTAGCGATCATTTCATCTTCGGAGTTGTCAACCTAGGCGGTCATTATTAGGACTTCCATTACCATACGGTCCAACGTGAAAGGAGTAGACATACCTTGAGCCTTTCAGCCAACTTGTCTCCATAACCTGTGTCCACAAAGACCTGGCGCATGTTCGCATCGAGCAATAGAGCATTTGCGACACATCTCAGGGCAGCACGACACACGTCGGCTGTCTCTCCTTGCACCCCATATTGTACCAGAATTCCAATACCCTGCGTAAGGCATCAGATCACAGGAACCACCGCATCTCATTCAATTTTGGTATATCTTACCTTGCTGGAATATATCGGGTCGGCATTGGCGGGGCTAGTACCATGTTGGCGGAGCTGGAGAAGAGTATTGACCTTTTCTGTATATCGACGAGTCGCTCTTAATCAGTATGTCATGATCGATCCGTTGCCAGGGGTAGTCACGGACGAAAACTCACGCGACGGTGTCAACTGCTTCTCTTCCAAGTCCTTTTCGAGGGAGCCCAGTAACTGGGTGACTTCCTGTAGCTTAGCTATACAGGGATTGTCAGAAGCATTTTCTTGCAGTAAGATTGCCTATTTGGATAGGCCTGGTCGCCTGCATACCTGCGCCGTGCAGCTGGCGAAAAGCCATTGTTTCCTGGGCCGAAAGATCAAGACGGTCGCGCGGGCGATAGAATTCGGTTAACAGTGCCAGGCTTGCAAGAAAGTGAAATGAAAAAGCGTTTCGGCAGTTGGAGCATCAGTGGGTAAAATCTTGCGACAGTGTCCCGCAAATGAGCGCAGGGTAGAGGAGGTGACCAAGCTCGGGGTGAAGACAGAGGTCCATCATAATGAGGTGCCGGGTCGGAACCCCACTTGTGTAGGCCTCCACCCACGCGGACAAGTACTATATCCCTACGAACTGTTGCCCGTAAACGTGAAGAAACCAGAAATCATATTCTCTTATTTTATTACTGTTTCACGTACTCCATATCACGTCAACTGGTGTATCTGCCCGCCTGGATACTGGTCAACTGGTATATTGATACCCCAAATCTCTCAGAGGCCAGCCGTAGTTGGCGTATGTATCGAACATAGAGGAGCTTGCGCCGGCGTGCTTAGTCCATTTGAGTACAAATATTTGCTGGTCTGCTTGAGACAAGATCACCACTCCTGGCTAGCCGAATGGCGGAAGCCATTGCGCCAGCTATTGTGGTGGGTGCTTAGTTCCTGGCTCTAGTCCTTCAAAGTAGTTGCTCGTACCCCCGATGGTGGCTTTAGTAGCACAACCGAGTTGTCCCAGTTGCTTCGACCTCTGCATTAACCGCAATGTTGCCAGAAATGCTGAATTTTTAGCTGCAAACTTCAAATTATTAAGATGGGTTGCTTTTTATCGACAAGGACCGTATACTGAAATACAGGTACAATAAAAGGTGAAATAAGTACGCTAAACTGTATCGCGTAATTCACGGAGACGGTGTAGAAAATGCGCGTGACTGAGTGCCTGAGGCGGGTAGATCGCGCGGGCACTTTACGCGATCCCGCGAATCCGCGACAGGCGCGTCCGGAGACCAGTTTTCACTTTAACTAGCCTTGTACCCGCAACCCTTCATCGCATGGGAGGACCGCCCAATCTTGATCATTTCACGAGTCCACACCGAGACATGGTCCTTGTCTCTTCCATTGCGCTTTTTTTCCCTCCTTTCCTCCCATCTTGAACCATGGTGGAGATGCTTGGCCCTCTTCCTGCTCGCCCACCCACACCTCCAAGGCCTGGTTCACGCATTGATCAGGACGAAACCGATACCCCCTCCCAAAACATCACAGAAACACCACAAACCGCCAATTCCTCGAGAGCTCCCCCATCCAGCCGCGCCTCTAAACGAGTGACCTGGTCACCATGGCTTCATACCACAATTGATCTTCCGTCGGGCCCATTGACAAACCTTAGACCCAAGGATAGCCCGTTCAAGCTAAAAGAGCCTAAGCTTCGGGACAGTCCATACAAGTCTATTTTGAAGGAATCGAATTCCCCAATACCCGTATGGTCGCCGAAATTTGATCCGTTCACCTCTGATTCTTTCGCCATGCTCCTCGAATCCGTCATCCAGCAACTGGCGGGAGAGTCTATCACCTCTCGCCTTGATGCGTACATGCAATTCTTCAATGCGCTCCGTACATATGATTCGTTACCAACCGCGAAGGATATTACTGAGAAACTGAGCCTGATCACCGATTTTATACAACGTGATGTGAACCGCGATTTAAGTAGTGGTGCGCCGTTAGATATCAATCTTGCCAACCAAGCTCTGAAGCTATCGGCTGCCTTGGTATGGCACTCAGGTGTATCACCCATGTTGCCGGAAGAGTTCAAAGTTTTCCTTGTGGAGCACTCCACCACTTGCCTGCAAGACGCCAAGGTACCAAAGTCTGTCTTGACACACTACATGTCCATTCTTTCCGCGCAAAATTTCGGGCCCCGAGTTATGACCAATGCCCGTGTCATACGCTTGCTCACAGCACTGGAAGAAATCAGCAATCATGTTAGTGGTAAAGCAATCGCTTTGCACCGTTTGACCATCTACCAGCGCCTCCTCAGTCAATCTAAATCCACATTCGTCTCTCGCTCTTCACTGTGGGCAGAGAATTTGGTATTCGGGCTCCTTCATCCCATGAAAGACAACAGATCAAAAGCAATTTCCCTTGGCTTCCAGGTAGCTTCCGCCGCGGGTCCAAATCAGTCACTCTCCAAGAATCTTCGAGAGCTCTTCGATCGACCACTGGAAAAAGACCGAAAGCTTGTGAACGAGGTTCGCGAGCGTATGTCTCGGATGATGGCCTCTACAGAGACTGGTATTCATGTTCCTCAGATTTGGAGTATTATTGTTCTACTTATGAGGAGCAAGGGTTCGAATTTGGAACAGTGGGAGCACTTCAAGGAATGGGTTCTTGTTCTCCAAAAATGCTTCAATTGCAGTGAGCCTTCTATCAAAGCTCAGGCCATCTTGGGTTGGAACCGATTCGTTTTCGCGGTTAGTCCAAACGAAAAAACCAGTCCGTCTTTGGTCAAGATGCTAGGCAAACCAATTTTCTCTCAATTGGAACGGAGAAAATCTGATAAATCAGGACCGGCATCTACTCAACTTGCTTTGAGTAGCTACTACAACTTACTCTATTACGCCTTTCGCCCCTCGCTCCTCCCCAACCACCTCGACATCATTTGGGAGGAATACATCGCTGTTCCGTCTGCGTCCATCTTTTCATCCATTTCATCCCTGAGTGACAGTGAAGCGGGGGTGTTAGCAGCCCTGCTTTGGAGTCCACAGGCCAAAATATGGACAGAGAATCGCATCAACGACCCAAACAAGATCGAAGCCGAAGAACTTCCCTCAATCGATTCAAAATGGGTCCGTTCAAGAGTCTCCGCGATTTTGAAGGTTTTTGAGTCTCTGCTCAAGGCGTCCGTCTGGGATGTGAATGAGATTGAGAAATCAAACATTGCTCGTGCTTGGAGCAATCTTTCAAATGCGCTGTCTTTGGCCTCTAGTAAGGAGATAACCCCTTCCACGGAATCCATGCAAGCTGTTGCCAGTGTTCTTGGACTGTTCAATCGCCTCTGGCATGCCGGCCCTACTTCATTAAATGCCTCGGGGGATGAAGAGGTAGACGCTTTCTTCGAGCGATTCCGATTTCTGTCAACAACGATGATTTCCTCCCTTGGAAGCATTCCATTCACAGAAAGACTCCTATTGAAGACTTCGGACGGTACTTTTCAAACTTCCAACACCCCCACCCACCGCCATCCTACTTCTGGCACAAATCTCAACACCCCTTTTCTCTATCTTCTCCGAACAATTAGCGCCAATCCGGTGTCATCAACGCCGACCTTGGCTTATGTCCGTCTGGTTGAAGGAATAATTCAAGCTTCGTGCAAAGGGAGAATTTCTCGCGGGTCTCGCCTCGAACTCCTACAGCAGTGCGCTGATTTGAGCATTGCGGACTCGACATATGTTTCCCATCCGTCTCCACTATCCGAGGTGGTCTGGAAAGCTAGCGCTCGAGCCGCCGCTGATGCCTTACAATCATTCCCAGTGGAGTCTGCTCGGGAGCGTGATGGCTCTGTTTCCCGCGACTATGAGAACGTCAACAAAATCCTCGCTTCTGGGCTAAAACCTCACAATGTGTTCCAGGAATGGTCACACTTGCTTGGATCGTTTATGCGAGTCGCCAGAACAGAGAAAGGAGATCAAGGTCTGCCTGCTCTTATTATAGAGCCCTTGGCCATATGCCTGATGAATCTTTCAGTTCATGACACTTATCTGCCTTCCGCATCTCTGCTGAGCCAGTCTTTGTCGGTTCCTTTCCTCCAGGGTAACAGCGTAGGAAACGGTCATACCGTCGCCCAGCAACCGAGCCCTCCGCCGTTCCCCTACAAACTCGCGGAATCAATCGGGAGAACATTGAGCCTGGCATACGATGGCTTCAGTGTCTCGGAATCCCATGGTCTCGCAGGGTTCATCGAGTCATTGACGTCTTTTCTGGGCTCTGGTGCACCTCACTTTCGCTCACAGCTTCTTGAAACCTTACAATCTTCCTTGAAGCCTTGGATTAAGGATGGTGCATCCAAATTTGATTTCAAGCATGGTGTGGATAGTCGTATTTTAACTGCGGTAAGTGCTGAACAGCAAGAATACTGTTGAAGCATAAGCTAACCGTTGCAAAGTGTCGAGCTCTTACACTTGCTGTTCTCAATGTCCTGCAGACATGCGTCCGTGACGATTTACCTTCGCTCCAAAGGTTCGACGTGATTATTTGCGCTGGCTTAGAGTCTCAACACGCGTCACGGGCCAAGAAATTTATTGATTTCTGGTACTCGACGACCTCTGTAGCAGATGAAGCCTCTTCAAAAACTTCCATTGGAGCTTCTGTTGCAACAGCCTTGGATAATTTTAAAGCAACAGCGCAATCCAAGGACAATAATAAGGTAGACATACAACCAGTTCATCCGATTTCGGCGCATGCACTAAATACCAGTTCCCAGAACACAATTGTCCCATCTTCGGCTGCACAGAGGTTAACATCTTTACATCATGACCCTCAGGCATACCTCTATCCCAATTCATCGCCTGTGATTGGAGTGAGTGAGCAACTGTCCCGCGAGACGTCCGAGTCAACAGAGCCACAATTGCCTGTAACTTCTCAGTCCCACTTGAACGAGGATTCCTCAATTCAATCTTACCCGGGAAATCGACGGGATGTCTTCCGAATGATCGAAGCCATTCGGTCCTCCTCTCCTGCAAATACTCCTGGTGGTTTGGGCTTCGACACGCCAGTGCACCTGCGTAGACAGCACGGCTCACAATCGGCCTTTGGATTTCCACTGACCCCAACTCTCGCCCCAACAGAGAATGAAGATGGCTTCATTGGGTCATCCCCTACTCCCGCCACTCGCGACCCAACTCCTGCGCTGCACTCTGATGCGCCAGTTTTGCGAGCGCAAGACATTGCGATGACTGATGCATCTGATCTTCCATCATCACCGCCTGAAATCACTTCCCGCAGTCCAAGTCCCAGAAAACAAGCGAGAAACGCACGACGGAGGTCCTTAGCAAGAGCAAAGAAAGCCAAGGCTCGCGAAGCTGCTGCTGCTGTCTCTGCGGAACAAAGCGCAGTCAGCAGCCCTGCTATTTCTATTGTGGAAGTTAGCCAAGATACTACCGACGTTCCTGAACAGCCTAAAGAAAACACTTCTGTCTCTCAGGTCGACGAAAGACCGCCAAGCCGGCGCACTCGGTCTGCCTTGAGCCAGAGCACAAACAATGACCAAAATTGGACATCAGCCCCTGCATTTGGAACACCTGCTAAACCAATCGAGTCAACGACCGGTCAGAGCTCCAAACAGAAATCGGCATCCCGAAAGAAACCACAAAAGGATGTTGCAAAGACAGTAGATGGCAAGGACGGCCAACAAAAACAATCTGAAGAGCTGCCCGATGCTCTACCCACCCCGCTGGTGACCGACCACATCGATTCTGGCGATGATTTGGACGTTCAAATTGCTTCCCAGCTTTCACAAGACTTGGGGTTGGCTGTGGATCAAGGTAGCCAGCATGAAGAACGATTTGCTGAACCTACAGTATCTGCTGCCTCGCAAAGCTCTAAGAAGAGAAAGCGTAGCGAGGACAATGGCACCCCGAGGGCCGCAAATGAAAGGCGTCGGTCAACCAGACTATCCACAGCCAAAGACGCGGTCCCCATAGACCTGGATGACCCCGATGCTACACAATCACAGGAGGGTGACATTGATTCGACTGATCGGTCCTTCTTCCCGGCTAAACCATCTGTACCAACGCCACGCCGATCAACTCGCAGCTCTCAACGCCAGGATGAATTTATCACATCAGAATCAATCTCCCCGATTGCGGTTCGCGGGGCTCCACGTGAGCAAGCTGATGATATAGAAACTTCTCAGCCCCCGCCGAAGCGAACTCGCAAGTCTGCTCGTGGCGAGGATAAGCCGAGTGCTGGTGTAGTGAGCCCGGCCCAGTCTCAGTCCTCTTACAGTACCCGCTCTGGCAGAACGCGTTCATCGCAAAATAAAAATCAAAAAGCCCAACCACTATTTGACACGACGGTATCCACACCATCATCGAACCAACCTGAGATTCTAGGTCTCGAAGCCCTTCCCCAGGCCGTCAATCCCACTCTGGAGACTGGTGTCAATCTTGATGGTCCCCTCGTTTCCACAGAGGAAGCAACTCTTTCCCAGAGGACAGAAACCGGTCTATTGCCAGTGTCTATGTCTCAGGACACTGATACTAACATGGATGTGGATGCAGTGACGCTTTCTGACGAAATTCCAGCCCACGCGGCTGTGCATGTCGCGCCCTTTGTCACGACAGGCATCCAATCCGAAGCCATCCCCACTCCTGAGCCCGACACAAGCGAAGCAGGAATTACCGATTCGCTCAAGAGACTCCTGGAAAATATGAAACAGGCTAACTTGAGCCTGAATGCTCTTCGTGAGGTCGATGACCTCCTTTTCAACATTCGTGTCGAGGCCCATGACGCATCACGGCGACACAATCATACCGCATAGCGACGGCGTTTTCAGTGAAACTTTTTATGTTTGATTTTGTACTTCATGTTGACTCTCCATGTCCTTATTCCCCACGTGCATACTGAATGTCGTAAAGCAAATAGCGGCCGTTGCATAAACGTTTGATTTCCTTGACCTTCCAATGGATTTTTGGGACTTGGTCTCTTTGGCCGTGTTGTATTTTATTTTATTCTTTGTATGGGATACTTTGAACTATCTATATCATAAGAGCTTTTCAGGACAAAAAATGAATATTTTTGATGTCTAACCCACCGCACCTTCGGGCGATAGTATCTACAGGGTGCCTTCTGGTGAGCAATACGTTGAGAAAGCGCACCGGGATTACATGCACGAATCTAATATCAGATGTTGAATGTTGGGGAGCTGAATTACTATAGAAATTCCTGTGGCCCTCTTCAGGGTGCGGGACGCCAAGCAGGCGCAGCAAGGGTATGCGCTTCACAGGAGATCAATGAATTTGACACATTGAACCGACTGAGTCAAATATAATACCATCATAAATCATACAGCATAGAAAGCCTCATATAAGTTTAGACGTCTTGGAAATGATAAAACAAAAAGCTGAATCGCATTTCAAACATCTAAAAAGGCAATGTAAACAACGATCCAACGGCGATAAAGTGGGGCTGAGATCCGATTCCCCGCCATGATCTCAGCTCAGCTTCCCTCTCCTACCATCCTTGACAATCATCACAATGGTCCGTTCCAACAAGCCATCTGCCATCGGACTGGGTGCTTCCCTGCCCCAGTCTACCGTTTCCATCAATGATAACGTTGTCGAGGCGAGCTTGCCTACCGGGGAATCCGTTGCGATCCACCTGTACGGCGCCACGGTCACTTCGTGGAAGGCAAACGGCCAGGAACAGCTGTTCCTGAGCGAGAAGGCCCACCTGGATGGCTCCAAGCCAATTCGTGGTGGGATTCCCCTTGTATTTCCGGTAAGTCAATTATTTCCAAGCTTGCTTGCGCCGTCTGCGTTCAAATTGCATGAGACCCTGAGACCATGAAGCTAACCATGCCCTCCCCTCTCTATAGGTCTTTGGTCCTCCCCCACCCAACCACGTTACCTCCCCCTTGCCCCAGCATGGATTCGCCCGTAACTCGAACTGGGAATACTTGGGCAAGTCTTCTGCCGAAGCAGCCGATAACCAGGGAGACCAGGCTGTGAAGCTGGACTTTGGTCTGTCCCACACCATGTTGAGCGAGGAATTCCGGAAAGCTTGGCCATATGAGTTTGGTCTTGTCTACAGCGTCACCTTGACCAAGACTTCGTTACAGACTCAGCTGCAGGTGCGCAATGAGGGTACACAGAACTTTGAGTTCCAGGTCCTGATGCATACATACCTGAACATTGCCGTATGTTTATCATCCTCTTGGCTATTCTTGGAAATAGCCACTTTTCTATGGACGACTTTAAACTTACAGAAATACATAGGATATCTCCGCTATTCGCGTCAAGAACCTCGAGTCCAAGACCTACATCGACAAGACCCGCGAGGCTACCACCCACACCGAAACCTCCCCGGCTCTGGCCATCACCGGAGAAACCGACCGCGTCTACCAGAACCTTGATCCCTCCGTGCCGATCATTGTCTCCTCTGCTGCAGACGACCAACCTCTATTTTCGATTACCCGCGAGGCCTTGGCGGATGTTGTGGTCTGGAACCCATGGATCGAAAAGGCCAAGGGCATGGCTGACTTTGGCCCGGATGAGGCATACAAGAACATGATCTGCGTTGAGGCCGGCTCTGTCTCTGGGTGGCAGACAATTGAGGCAGGCGACTCGTGGGAGGGTGGTCAGACTATCAAGTCGCGGCTTTGAAGGCTCAATCCTGCTTTTATCATTGTCCCCGCTTTACGCGCGATGCTTCATGACTTCAAGACACTTTCTTTTAGCTGAGATTTCTCAAAATGAATAGATTTTGATGACCTAGTCGATAAATATGTCGCAAGTGTAGCGGCTAAATTTTAGTGATAGTAACTAGAGAAATGGCCAAGTGCTAGCTGTTCATGCCTAAAATTTCCAAGATCAGAATGATTCTAAGGCACACAAGTTGTCGATCTCAATAGCAGGGTATCTAATGATCGAAAGTCCTCACCAATGCTCACGCTGCCGCCTGAAGTCCTAGGCATTAATGGGACCAGGCGTAACAGAGATCATGTGCCTTGCACAAATAGCATCTGCGATTAGTTGCTTTTCAAGGCTGACTCTTGACCACTGATGACCATCTTCACAGTTCTGACATTTGTTATATGATGATTGCCAACCAATATTAGCACTTTCACGGCATTGCCGGTTATCTATTGTCATTAAGGGAAATCAAGCTTGCTACCTGACTTTATTGAACTTTGAGCCGCAGGAAGGATAAATGACTGAACCCACATGCAGCAAGTCGGATGTCATGCAGCCAATGAACAAGAATGCTGAGGTGCCACTATACAGGGATGAACCGATTGCACTATAGGAACCCCACACAAGACACACCAGGAAAACCTTGAATTAGGATACGAACGCTATGATTGCAACAGGCTTTGGTTTATTCTAATGATCGACTGTAGTCTAGGAGTTCAGTGCCTATAGTTTATAGATCGCTTGATCGACACTTAACTCGACGCTAAAATCCGTGGCTTTGCTGGCGCCAATCCCCCTTGCATGTATTTGCGATACATGGAACACCCCACTCAATTCACATTCTTGGAAGACCACAAACCCCCAAGATCTCATTCCCAGTTCGGCCACAATACAGTGGATCAATCAATCTACGCTGCCCTTTTGTGCTAAAGCCACTGCGCTCGAGCAAATAGTCTATTGCCATTATCCACAGATTAGCTCCCGCGGGCTTTCTGTAGGCCACCAATCCTGGCAATCGAGAGGTCTGACCTCAGAGAAAGAGAAAGAACCTGCTTGTCTTCTCGTAGTATTATCCAAATCGCGCAATGCACGTGGAAGCCATATGGGCAGTCCCTAGCATGAACATTCTTGGGGTTGCAACTCGCTTCGCTTTGTATGACCAGGGAAAAGATTCGTCAGGTCGCCCGAGCGCAATGCCTCCTATTTGATCTTTTGTTTTTCTGATTCCATCATCTCCATCCCTTTTCCACGGTGCTGCGGATTTCTCTCTCTTTGAAGTCGCCCCATGTGTCTATATTTTTCCTCTGCTCGACCTTGAAGGACACCATGGCCTTCACAGAGTCGGAAAAGTACCACGATGGGGTGACCCCATTGAAGACAAAGGGCGAGATTGATATTGTGCGCTTAGAGGCCGCATTGGGGCACAAGCAGGAGCTCAAGCGCAATTTCGGGCTGTGGAGCTTGACCAGTCTAGGTATTGTGATCGCAAAGTATGTTAACACCGTCAACTCCGCTTTTGGTTGTATAGGAACCTGAAACTGACTCCATCGCAGCTCTTGGGCGTCAACCGGTGGAACAATTGTAGCTGCGCTGAAAAATGGTGGTCCCATGGCTGTTATCTATGGCCTTATTCTCGTCAGCGTCTTCTATACTGCTATCTCCGCCTCACTGGCTGAGCTAGCTTCATCAATGCCGTCAGCCGGGGGTGTATATTACTGGTCCTCGGTGCTGAGTCGAAATCGCGGTCGCGGGGCCGGGTTTTTCACAGGTTATCTCAATGCTTGTGCGTGGCTGCTGTCTGCCTCATCAATGAGTTCCATGCTGGGTAATGAGGCGGTGGCAATGTACCTGCTCAAACACACCGATGTGACCTGGAATTCATGGCAGGTTTTTATCGTGTTCCAGATTGTCAATTGGATGTGCTGTGCTATTGTCTGTTTTGGGAATCGATTTATCCCATTGCTCAACCGGATTGCGTTGATTCTGTCAATGTGTGGATTGGTGATCACGGTCATCGTGTTGGTTGTGATGCCGAAGACATATTCAAGCAACTCGCAGGTCTGGGTTGAGTACCACAACGAGACTGGAGGGTGGTCAGATGGCGTGTGTTTCATGACTGGACTACTGAACGCAGCCTTTGCCGTCGGAACCCCAGATTGTATCAGTCATCTCTCAGAAGAAGGTATGGAAATCTCAGGCTCATACTAATGAAACAAAGCTAATACCCTGATCTCAGTACCCAAGCCCGAATCCAGGGTCCCCACAGGCATCATGCTCCAAATGCTAACCGCCTTCACGACATCTTTCGTCTACTTAATCGCTCTCTTTTATTCAATTCAAGACCTCGATGCTGTCTATACCAGCAGCATCGGCTTTTTCCCAACTGCCGAGATCTACCGACAAGCCACAGGCTCGAATGCCGGCGCCATCGGTCTCATTGCCGTTCTTTTCCTAGCAACATTCCCAACACTCATTGGCACATTTGTGACAGGTGGTCGCATGTGGTGGAGTCTTGCACGCGACAACGCGACACCCTTTGCCAGTTATTTTGCTCAGATCCACCCAACACTCGATTGCCCTGTTCGTGCAACAGTCGCCATGAGCGGACTTGTCACCTGTCTAGGATGCATATACGTCGGCAGTACCACCGCCTTCCAGGCACTAATTTCTTCTTTCATCGTGTTAAGCTCACTTTCCTATCTTGGTGCAATCCTGCCGCATGTCCTTTCTGGACGCAGGAACATGGTTCCCGGACCCTTCTATATGGGACAGAAGCTAGGTATGGCAGTCAATATCACCGCGTTGCTCTACATAATGGTTACGGTTGTGTTCTTCTGTTTCCCGCTGGTCTTGCCTGCCACGGTGAAGAATATGAATTACACTAGCGTAATCATCGTGGGCTTGATGGCCTTGACAGCTATGTGGTGGCTATTCAGAGGCAGACGCGAATACCAGGGTCCACAGTATAGCTTTGAGGCCGCGGAGAGATTGACTGCTTTCCAAAGTGGTAAGGAAGGGCGACGGTCATTCATCGATTTGGCCAGTGAGTCGCCTGCGCCTCGCCTTGATGATCATCCAGCTTTCAAGAGATAATGAGAGTACTGGAAAAGGTCCTAAATGAAATTATTGTATCATCTTTGCGTTATTTCGCTTCACACATTCATGTTTAATATCTCAATCACAATGGTAGGTATTTATACTTTAATGACGCCGGTGATTTGAGATGGAATGCAACCTTCGAACCTGACACCTTAGCGAAATAATACAGATTCATATTGAAAGACATACTTCTCGTTCTTCTCCGTTATTCGTATTCTTCCAGATTTTCGTACAATTTTGAACAGTGTCCGGGGATTCTTCATTAGAACTTTGCTCCTGCAACACATTAGTCTCATGATATTCCGATCTACTTAGTACGCAGAGTCAGATCACACATGAACTTACGATGATCAAGCCCACAGCGAGCAACGATCCGTCGCCAAGATTCCATACCCCGTCTCGCCCAGTCATCGGGAACTCTATAACAAGACATCAGTAAATCATTCTCCCTATGGTGAAATTGTAGAAAGGCTCACGAGGCTCGTTTATCAAACATGTCAGTGTGGAAGACCTCCATAGATACCCAGCCATTATACCCAATATCGAAAATAGCCTTCGCTACCTCAACGGCAGGTAGAGTTTCACCAAGATGAGACTCGCATGGAAAAATTCGACAATTCCTCGACTGGGTCATGAAAGGGGGTTGCTTGAAATCCTTCACAGGGTAGCATTTCTGCTCCGGATCAGCCACTATTGCGTCACTGAGCTGCAGGTAAACAATGCTTTGGGGGTCAACAGTTCGCTTCAACTCATCCAAGCTCTTCCGAAGTCTTTCATGACCATCTTTCCGCACAGGCGAGGCTGCATTGAACGGATCTCCGGCCTCTCTTGATGCAATATGGAATGTATCAAGGCAATGTCCCACATTAGGAAGATTGACTATATCAATGACCTCTTGGATATGCTGCCAGGTATTTTTGTGAATACCCCACGCAGGAGCTTCGTATCCAACCCGAAGATCATATCTTTGTGCAAGGAGGCCGAGCTTCCGCATATTGGCAGCTATGACAACCGGGTCCGATGTAATTCTAGATTCATCAATGGGATATAGTGCCGAGCAGATCTAGATGACGTTAATTCAAAGCATTGAGAAATCTTAGAAGCCGATTCAAATGTTACCTGGAAGATCGGAATTCGCATGATCTGACATAATTGACACCATAACTCAGCTTCTTCCAATCGGTCATCAACTTCCTGCGCACTTTTCAGTCCGTCGTAATCTCGGAATGGATTCAGTGCGATTAGATTAAGGGAGAGGGAAGTTGCTTTTGAATAGACATCCGAGGCGGCTGCGCGTAGCTTGTCGTTGCGAGTCTTTAGAGAGGTGAACGTAGCAGCGTGTGCATCGAGGCATTCAAAGGCAACCTCAACACCATCGAACCCGTGGGATTTGGCTGCTTCTAGTTTCCGGTGGATTGTGTGGCCGGCCACGGATTTACCTAGTGAGTTCGTGGCTATGGCAACTTTGATTGTGGACATTCTGGAGAGCAATAGAATCAATTAAGGGTGTTCAATTGCTTTTCGATTCACTGTTAATTTAAATGAGGAAGACAATATGTTTTTAGTAGTTAAGAGCGGTTTCGATTCATGACGCCGGTATATAAATTATGAGACCGTGCGGGGTTACGAACGAGCATCTGGAACATAACCGAGGAAACAACAATCCTGAGTTTTAGGTAATAAACATCGGAATTTTGACCATGACTACCAGCCGAAATATACCTAGAGACAATTTAGAGACAGTACACCCAGAGATAGCGCTCTCTAGTACATCAACGAGCTTTAGAGGAACGGGTGCTGAGACATGCGAGCTTTTGACCGCTATCTACCACCATACACGGTTAGATACATTTCAGAATGGGATGGGCTATGAATCATTCAGTCTATTCTTTAGACAATTTTGCTAGCTAACTTAGTGTCCACCATCTTGGGGCCTGTGTAAGTAATGTATTATACTCATATTTGCACATGTTAAGACATGGGCATTGTCTACGGATGTTAGCTGAACTTATACTAACTTCTAAGGCTCTCATTTCGTAGCTATTGACCATTGAGTTCATACTAAACATTTATCTGGAGCAAAATCAAAGATTGCTTCTCCTGACCTCTCCACGAAGGACTTTGTTCACAAACTCTGGGTCTTCACGGAGTGGCCTTCCAAGCCCGATCATATCAACATCGCCTCCTTCAACAGCTTCCGACATCCGGTGACTATCCCTCCATCCACCTGTCGTTCCAATAACGGCGCGTGACTATCCAACAAATTAGCTCTTATCAATCAAATGATCCATAGCTGGACTTACTAAGACTTTCTTCATTTCCTTTGCCCACTCGATGAAGTAGCTGTGATGGTCAGTGATCAAAAATTCTATGTGAGGGGTTTACAGTGTGTTGTACCTTCCTCTCTCCTTCTGCGAGGGTCTTTCTGCCAGCTCTTTCATAATATTGCCTCTCCATGCAGGGGAAGCGTAGGTCCCACCTGATATATCGAAGAAATCTACGCCGGCATCTTCGAGCCACTTGATGACGACACACTGTTCCGCGAAGCTAGCACCTCCTTCGATGACTGCTAAAGTCAGTGAGCAATTCCATGAATTTGGGAGATTTTCTCATACAGTCATGACAGTTGAACTTAGCAGCGATCACGAATTCGTTCAATGGGAGTTTGGCTTTGATCGCATTAACGATCTCGAGGATGAATCGGGCGCGGTTTTCCAGACTTCCACCGTACTGTGATAAATATGGTTAGATATAATTTCAACTCCAAGTTAAGCATATTTCGTACCTCATCAGTTCGCTTGTTAATCAATGGCGATAAGAATTGTTGCATGATATATCCGTGACTCGCATGAAGCTACAACAGTCAGTCTCTTATCCTTAAATTACCCATTTTGATCAGCAAAGCTTACAATGATACCATCAGCCCCCGCCTTGAACAGCACTTCCGCAGCCCAAACGTATCGATTTTGCAAATCCTTAATCTCAGCTCTGGTCAACGGCGAGGGCTTGCCATAGGTTTTGTTCAGGCAAGGCTCCAAGTGCTCAGAAGAGGAAGATTTCGGGTTCGCATTCAGGAATTCAGGCACTTGGCGACCCGGAAACTGCAGCTGTGGAAGGAAGATTGCGCCCCGAGACTTTGCAGCCTGGCAAGCAGGACGGAATGCCTCGACCGCATCCCATGGGTTATTGATGTCGAGAACCGCATTGTTGTAGTTTTCCAAGTTATCGCGGTGGATAGGAATATTGCCAGTGCAAATCAAACCGGCACCTCCATCCGCCAGTTCTAGGCTGATCAGTCGCTTGTAGTGTCAGCACGGTCGGAATCGATCGCACCTTGATAGAGTTCGGCATAACGTGGAAGAGGCTTTCCGCAGTTCTCAACATTGTTCTCGTCGTATGTCGACGCGTATTCGCTGAGGGGAGTGCGGTAAAGTCGGTTTTTGATCACCTTGCCCGAGAGCTTGAGGGTGATAGGCTTATTGGTAAATGAGTGTCAGCATTTGACTACGAAGGAGAGTGGCGGCGAAAGTGCGTACCTGTCCCAATGGGCCAGCGTGAGCCATGTCGTAGAATTGAAAACACCTTGTGCTGGGATAAAACGGGAGAGACAATTTGTCCTTCCTCTCAAAGCTTTCTTGTTGCTTCGAAGGAGCTATATAGTTGAATCATGATAGGAAGTTTTTCCCCGTTCCTTGAGCTAGAGCCGGCCATATATTTTAGTCTCCGGGATGCGGGGATAGAGTAGATTTGGAGTCCGGGGTAAACCCTGTCCTCGGAATATTATCAACTCGGGGGTCTAAATTGCCGCATGGTCTAAAGTGTAGTAAAAGATAGTCATTAATCAACTTTTTATTTGTTCCTTTTCCCCTTTGAATTATCAGTGCAAAATCTGGAAAATTCTTGTACAGCTGGAGAGCAGCCCCCGAACACATATTCTTGATACAGTCGTTCTCGAAATCGGCTTGACCAATACACACTGGATATCTGTTTTCTGGACCCACAGCCGTAGCCTTAGCGCAGGTCATTTATTGAGCGGGTTGCGTTACTAACAGAACGTAGATACGTAAATTACACTGAGAAAACTCCGTATAATTCCATGGAACCCGATAGCGGATTTCCGCAAATCTGGCAACCTGAGAGCCAGTAAATGAAGTTCTGCGTTGACGCTTGTACCAATACTCCCCCTGCCAGCCCCCACTCCCTCCTAACCAAACTCTGGCATTCGTTTCCACAAATTGCGCTTTATGACATGTTTGTTTTCCTATATCCCCTGCGAGTTAACCAACCAGCCATTTTACATCAAAAACCTAAGTCTTGCAAAGTTCATTACCTAGGTATGGAACAGCATCGAGCAAGGAGGACTCTTCTCTCCCACGACGATTACACGGTCGGATATACATATCGAATAGTGGTACTAGACACGGTGGGAAATTAATACCAATGGGATGACTTGCCACACTTGACGTGCCACACTTGACGATCCTTTAAAGTATCGTTGCTGATCCCGAATCGAAGCCGAACTCTGAACGCCACCGCCTCCAGCCAGCTGGATCCAGAGACTGTAAGCCTCAAAACAGGAAACAGCCTCCAAAAAGGAATATTAGTGCTGGGAGAAGTTCCCAAGCCCAATGATAGAGATGGCAGGATAGCCTCAACAGGCATGGGTGCATAAGCACTGTCCGGATATGGAAGCCTGTATCTTGATACAGCAAGTCTCCCATTTTCATCGGCGGCAGACTTATGAATGTCAAAAATGCTATGGGCGGGTGCGTCAGGTATATCAACTGCCACCAAGTAGTGCAAAAATAAGCGGTCTTTAACAGTCAGGGTATCAATACAACTTAAGATTTGAAACAGATTCTTTCTACCTTTGAACAATGAAGATCTTGGTGTGAGTAAAGTACAGTACAAAGATAATGGATACTGAAAACAATTCCCAGCATCAAGCGGCCCATTTGTACTCAGGCAGATGGAAATCATCAGCGTGGGCAGAGGCGCCGCCAAAGAGCTTGTGCATCAATGTTGGAAGATTACTCCAGCAGATGAAAGCGAATACATTGTTCCGGAGCCAAATTCCCCAAGTACTTTGAGGCCCCATGATTGCAGGCACTAACAGTGGGATCTTTTGCATCTCATCAATCAGTGGTCGCATCTGCTGTTCATAACCTTTCAACCCTGCTGCCACATCGTGGGGATGTTTTCCAATTTCTCCAGCCAGAACATAAGCGCCGGCGAGGGCAAGACTAGTTCCCGTGCCGGTGAAACCAGAGGCGTATCCAGCGTCGCCCACCGTGACGAATCTTCCCCTGTGAAGCGTCGGGAGTTTGACTTGAATCATCTCGCTGCCGTATAGGTCGTCGCTTTCTATCATGTTCCGGATAATATCTTCAGATTTCCAGCCAGCTCCTTTGAAATACTGCGCCACATACTTCTTCAATGCTTCCGGGCCGAGATTGTTGGCTTCACGGAAAGCTTGGACGGCGTCGGGTCCGTTTTTAGGATTGATGCCCATCATCACGGTACGATTGATACCAGCTGGGTCAGGTCCGATGACGAAGAATCGGCCGCCGGGGGCACTATGTGCTTGGACAATTTGACTTCCGTTCATCAGATCTTCCTTGGTGGTGAAATACACCACCCAGGAATTAATCGGTGAAGTATAGTCTCTAGCACCACAGCCAAGACCTATAGCACGAGTCCTTGATGCGGCACCATCACAAGCGACAACAAGATCGAATTCTGAAGTTGGAAGCCCGTTCATGAACTCGACCCTTGCCGGCCCATCATCATGCTCTTGGTGAATCGATGCAACTTGCTCGCCGAAGATATATTTGACATTTGGGTGGTCCTTAGTCAAGTCAAAAATGATCCGCGAGAGGTCGCCCCGGAGGACCTCGTATTCAGAGATTAGCGACTGTTGTTCAGAGTTTCCGGAAGCCTTCATAATTCCATATGGTTGACCGTCTTCGCGCACAAAGCTGATACCTCCCACCGGCACCAGGTTCGCTCGCACAGCATCTTCCATTCCGGGTATTTTTCGCATTACCGATACACCGGCTGTCCGAATGTCGACGTTCTGACCACCGGATCGCAATTGTGGAAATCGTTCGATAATTGTGACTTTGGCGCCAATCTTAGCAAACCAGTAAGCTGCTGTTGGTCCGGCAATAGATGCCCCCACGACGAGAATCCTCAAATTGGACATGATAGCAATAGGCCTGGACAATATGGTCCTATGCATTCAATTGGAAATATATAGTAACTGACGGACGAGTTCAACCCGAGGACAAAGGATCGCTGATTGGCCAAGCCCTCGGCCTCGGACAGGGGCTCGGCCACAAAGTATCCGAGCTCTCAGCCAATCACAGCGAGGTATTCAACCTTGACTTTGCAGGTCTTAGATAATTTGGTCCCAGGAAACCCAGTCATGAACATCAAATTCAAAACCAGTGCTCATCGAGAAGCCTATGACGTTGGCTTTCATCGATGTTGTCTCTGCTGTCACGTCCTGGCATTGATTGTGTCGTCTCCCCTTTTTGTCTTGTACATGCCGAAGAGTACGAATGAATTCCGGCTCTGCAGCGACATTATCTGACTGAGAGGGGTCCCAGGCCTTGAGAGTCAGTCCTCGAAGCCCCACAAGCAAATCTTGTTTGCTATCAAAAAGCTCTTCGTGGTTTTTGTACAGTTCCGCAACGCTGTTCCAGGCAGTTTGCGTCTCTTCAGTAGTAAGCAAGTCGCGCCTTTTTGATAAAACTGTAAGTGTAAAAATGACTGCCTCTCGTGTGCCCCACAGAAAAAAAGGTCGGATGTGCCATTGGAACTTGCTGATGCCGCTATGAGCATGAACGGCTCCATCGATATCCAGCGTTTTCTGTGCAAGATTGAAAGCCTCCTTCCTCTCTTCGTCCGTAGCGCTCGGATCCCTGAGCCGAGGAAGTCGGACCCTAAGCCTCATAGCAGTCAACCCCGACCGAGTAAGTCCGATCGTGAGGAAATGTAGTGGATCAACAACGTCGCAGTATCGTATAAACTTCTCTTCCACTTCGCTTTCTGCGGCGCTAATGACTTTGTCCGCCTCATGATAGTCTAAAAACTTCCAGGGGGCAGCACCGTTGATTGGACTTCCCGCCCGACTCAAGTTCTTACCCAGATATGCGCGCGATAAACAAAAAATCATATCTGTGGCGCCTTTTTTCTCGGTTGGAGGTTTGATTATTCCAGGCCAAATCTGGTCATCATTGATATTAAGGGGAGGCCGAGTATCCCAGGAATTGGGCAACCCCATAAAATCGGTTCCAGCAGATTGGCCTGCTCTAAAGTCGAGCGGGAATACTTGACAGAAGAGTCGTCGTCGCATTTCAACCTCGAAAGGAGGTAGCCCGAGCTTATCTCCGTCCTGGTGAAGCCCAATGCGTTGTCCTATGCGGGAGGCGATACCGGTCAAGATCCAGTAGGTATGTGGGTCATATGAGTAGCGGGCGGGCAGTAGGAAAAGAAAGAGCGCTTGGAGGACCGATAATTCAGTAGTCTTCAAGAAAGAAGCGTTCACAAGGGCTTGCCTTGCAGCATGATGGTAATGCTGCATTATTGCACCGCGCTTCTGGTTGAGATGGTTTGCACAGTCTTCTTCTGGCATAGAAAATACTGCGGCATGGTAAATCGCAAACAAGAGACATTCCTCGGTTTTTGAGGCTGTTTCAGGGTGTCGCGATGCCGAGTCCACCATCTGAGCTGTTGACGGAACGTGTAGGACTTTGCAAATAGGCTCCACATTATCAACATATCTTTTCCACAACACCATAGCATTAGCATGGGTTGGGTGATATTGGGTAAGAATTTGATGTCCCCCGAGGAGCGCACCGGTTAATGGGTCTGAATATGAGGTAGGAGTCCTCGAGATACTAGACTTGTGGAAAGTCGCTTCATCTTCTTCATTGTCATCGAGAATGTGGTGGATCTCATCATCTGGGAGGTTGTACCAGGTGTGACTATCGACGTATTGCGATTTGCCTCGAACTGTCAGGAGTTTACCCGTTTTTGAGGTCCCTAAATGGTGGCGAGGGCCGACAAGTTGAGATACTTCGCAGGGCGTGTGCCCCGTAGAGGCTGGGATCTCCGCATCCAAAAGCCCGTTCTCTTTAAGGATGCGCTCATATCGAGCGAGCTTTTCCAGCGCCTCATCGCTAATGTTTCTTCTCCGTGATCGCGGCTGGATTTTCTGGTAAAGGCACTCGAGACCGCCCTTGCGGCATCTGGAGCAAGTGGGCGCCACCTTGTCGCATTTGACTTTGCGTTTCGCGCATGTCTGACAAGCATGCGGCATTAGGGACAGAGAAGCTTGTTCAGAACCCAATCCCCGCCTAACGTTTTCTGTGGAAGTTGAGGCAATGGCTATTAGTCCGTTGCCGTTCCCACGCACGGTAGCAGCCATCGGAGTAACTCGAGAGGAAGAAGGATGGCTGATTGCTGCTATTACCCCCGAATTTGCTTAGGTTACGAGGTTATTTTATGGCTTGGCTCAAAATCGGGAGATGACTAAGCGTGTGTTAGTTAACTAAGTTATGTGATTCCTTATGAGGTGGTGACAAGTACATTTGACCATAGGGTGTGGAGGATAGGGCTTCCCGTCCACTCAGCCGTACTTAAGCCGCACGCCGAATGGCCAAGCTGGCCAATTATTTAGTCAAGCTGGACTGCCTGGATGAGATTTGGGATAGGCATGCTAGGCGGGCGTGAATTAGGAGAAAGTGTTGAAAGGGTAAAGAAAAGAGGACCTAGTGTGTAAACAACCGGTCCGCGCTTTACGGTCGCGTGACTAAGGGTGAGAGGGTGCGCAATAGAAGGGGTGAGATCTAGCTAAGAATCACCCCGGGTCGCACGATCGCAGTTCGTGTTACTCTAGCCGAACAGATACATGAAAATTGATTGGCCAAGGGAATACATGCCATACAGGATGAGAAGAAAAGTCGAAGCCACCGAGCAGGTCGTGTTATGGTTCAAAGATATATTGTTTTCAATTCAGAGGAATTGAGAGAGGGTATATATACAACGAGAGGATTAAGCTGATTTTTAATCGACTTGATTCTTCTTATAGACTCCTCGGAAATTATTCCTGATGGTGCGGTTTTGTCCCTGATCTGGACCAGCCTCATATCACAACAGATCGTCCTGAAACCAACCAGTTGCCTGGCGACCCTCTACGCATGATTTGCAAGGCCAAGCATAGATTTCCAAGAAATTCCATCCGATTCCCGTGCCGAGATACAATACTATATATAGGTGAACTTTGGGATGTCCATCAATTTGGTGCGGCTTCGCTCAGTAATTGATCTGCTAAGGCCTTGGCGGTGGAGCCACAAAAGAGTGGTCAAGAATGTATCTGTCGAGCCGATTTCGAGAACGACTGTACCTTTTGACATTGGATGTTTCTATTACAATTGAGTTTCACACTCTAAATGCTTTGTAAAAAGGAAGTGTTAGAATTTCAACATGTGAATGGACGCGTATGTTTGTACATTACAGTTGAACATTGCTACCTGGCATGGCAATAGCAGCCATGGCCTCTTCCACTCGCCGTTCGTTCGGTTCCCTTTCCAACCACAGAACCTGTTGAGCAACACATACTCGTACAAGGACCTCTGTACCCCGAATCACAGCCCAACCGGCCTTCCTCGCGGTACACAAAAGCCGAGTCTCAGTCGATGGCATATAGCACATATCCACCAACAAGCCACCCTTGGACTTTCTCAGAATACACTCGCTTATTTCCCAGCAAAGCACCTCTCCTGGCTCGGAAGGTGGATAATCAGGAGTAGTGCCGATAATAATCGACGGGGAAGGAAGGCTCTGCGCGGTATTAACATCTGGAATGTACCGAAGCTTGATGCCAGGCATTCTATTCGTGAAGAAGTCGGCAATGTCATCAACCTCCGATTTTAATCGGTTCGCATTGTAGATCTCAGAAGGAGAGAACCACTTCCATAACGCATAAATGGCGCTCCGTGCTGCTCCTCCTCCGCCAATCACCATAGCCGGTTGTCCCTTTGCCTTCGAGACGGCGTGAGGGTCATGTTGAAGAATAGCTTCGCGAATTCCGACACAATCAGTGTTGGTACCAATCCACCGGCGATTTCCTGTAGAGTCAAGACGCACAAAGGCGGTGTTAACAGCTCCGATGCCTCGTGCTTCCTCGGTCAAATCGTCCAGAAGGGGTCCGAATGTGACCTTGTTGGGCATAGTTATGGACACGCCAATAGATTTGAGATCGGCGAGCTTTGCTAGAAACTCATTCTTGTCGATCGTTTGTGCGAGACGATACGTCCATGACGCATTTACAGATCGAAAAAGAATTCCATGGAGGAGTGGTGACAGTGAACGAGAGATGTTGCCTCCAAACAAGAACGCGTTGGACGAACTTGAGAGCGACAATGGAGTTAGAGGCGACTTGCCATACTCGTAGGATTTGCGTAGAATGTCCATTTTGTTGCTTAATTTTCCGAAAATTACATGTGAGGGGGACCATGACTTAAGAACCGCCACGGTTTGTGCTTGCGGGGACCGGCCTGTTTTTATAAACACCGGCACCCCCCATATTTAGGTCGACATCAATAACAAGTTAGCAATGACCTCCACAATGTTAAGTGAAGCCTGAGTTTGTGGATCATTATGAGTCTTCAGTCCCGAAAAGTGACAGTTGCCCTTGTTGGCGGTGGAACCATCACCCCTTTGCATGCTAAATTCCTCCTGACCTCTCCTACATGCTCTTTAGTAGCTCTTATCGACCCGTTCCCTCCTGGCAAAGAACTGGCTCTGAAGCTTTCTGTGCCTCATTTCGCGTCCGTGCAAGAGTTTCTCGGGTCCTCTGTTGGAGCCCCGGATGCATACATCATTTGTGTGCCTTCTAGTCTTCACGTTCGTGTAGCCGAGGAAGTGCTACACTTTGCCTCCCCCAAGGCCATGTTGATTGAGAAGCCTTTCTCTATCGAGTCAAGTTCAGGAGACAAGCTTCTTCAACTCGCGAAAAGCAAATCCTGCACGTTGCTGGTTGGCCACCATCGTCGTTTTCATCCGTCACTTGCAGCAGCCCGTCAAGTGATTTGCAATGGAACAATCGGCAAAATCATCGCAATATCGGGGATTTGGACCGCCAAAAAGAATGATGGCTATTACAAGGAAGCTAGCTGGCGATGCTCTCGCAAATCTGGAGGCGGTCCTGTCTGGACGAACTTTGTCCACGATATTGACGTTCTGCATTATCTGACTGGATCGAGTGTCGTGAGGGTTTGGGCAACGCAGACCGCCAGCCAACGTTCTTAAGACATTGTCCCAAGAGATGACCTAGTCGAAGAGGGGGCGGCAGTCATGCTTCATTTTGCAAATGGTGTGGTGGGGACATTCATAGTCAGTGATAATGTGGCGAGTCCGTTTGGGTGGGAGGCTGCAACGGGAGATAATCCTCTTTATCCACCGGCTCCGGTAAGAGTGGACACATATCGGATTCTGGGGACTAAGGGAACTTTGACAGAGCCGGATGGTACACTTTGGCGTTACGATGGCGATGATGCAAAGCAGCTATGCAAAGAAATAGGATGGAACATCCCCATCCGCCAAGAGGAGCTAAGCACTTCAGATGATATACCTTTTCAGCAACAGGTAGAGCATTTGGCCCGGGTCTGCCTTAATAAGGAGGAGCCAAGGTGTTCAGGAGAGGATGGTTTAAATGCTGTAAAAGTATGCGAAGCAGTAATTGGTGCTTTGAAGGCAGGAGATGGGATTCCGATTGATCTGTGACTATTGAAGTATTGAGATGAAATGATAATCGATGAATATTGAAATCCTATCTGTCATTCATGGTTGACAACTTCTGTACTGACTTTTGGCCTGATTGGTATTTGAACAGATGTTCTCGTCGAAGATCCTAGCAGGGATGAAGGGGTCTAAAGTGAGCTTGCAGAATTCTGGTAGGCGATTACACGGCAAGTTGATATGTTTGACCCGGACCCCATAATCCATATAAGCCTGATCATTGATCCATGTATTTTACGTTTTCTGCCAGTCATTATGTGAGAAATTTCCTCCAAATTAGCTTTTTGCTCCTATCAACCACCGTAATTGGAGGTTGATTACCCCCGCCTTAGAGTTACAGAATGCACCGGATGCTGTCCGGCATTCAGAATTAATCTCCGGTTTTCGATCGTACCAATCAGAACAACAATACCTTGGAATTAGTTTTGACGTCAAGACTGAGAGTGAATCTAGATCTGAACTAGCAAAGCCTAATCCCCCGCATTCCTGGGGATATTGAGAAATCCCATAAGATAAAAGCTGGGGTATCCCCTTCCCTACTCCCCATATTTCAATTGACACGCACACTATACCAAATTGAAGTGCATTCGTCATGTTTGAAGAGTATATTCAAGGCAAGGCCTTGCGTCGACTCTCTCGATTCAGTTGCTCTGTGGTTAGTGCTAGTACATGCTCAGTGAAATGTATGTATTACTCACAGAGATATACAGGGTTTCATGATTGAGGGTTATCAAGCCGGCGTTCTTGGTGGAGTACAATCGACAACTCCTTTTTTGAATGCTATCGGGGTATTTTACTGCAATGAATTTCCTCCCTGAATTGTGCTAACATGGTTATAGAATCCGACTGGAACAGAAACAATTCCTATGATTGCGTCCTCATATACCCTGGCAGCGGCTTTCATGGCATGTGTGGTCATGCTTATTGGGATGCCTCTTGGTCGACGGAATTGCATCATTATTGGCAATGCTCTTATTGTCATTGGAGGTGCGATTCAGGCTGCATCATTTTCCGTCCCACAGATCATCGTGGCGAGAGTTCTTGCTGTAAGTCGAGATTCAAATGAGACAGAGCTGCATGCTAATGGGTATTAGGGATTTGGCATTGCAGTAAGAGTGATTCGTCAGATGACTAGACGAGTCCACCTCTGACAAATTGATAGTTCATTACCTGCAACGTTCCAATGTATATGGTAAATATCTACGCGCCATCTGCACCTGAAGTTGGCCTAACAAATTTGACAGTCAGAAATGAGTATCGATGCCGGAGGACGTGGTCCTGAGGTTGCCATTAATTGTTCATCCTTAATCTTCGGCGTTGCGCTCTCTTACTGGGTGACATTCGGCTTCACGAGAATGACAACCCAGGTTTCCTGGGTAGGTTGCTACGACTTCATCACTTGCAACTTGCTGATTTATATTTAGCGAATTCCTATCGCTATTCAAAGTATTCTAGCAATTCTATCTGGAGCGACCATGGTATTTTTACCTGACACACCAAGATGGTACTACGCACGAGACCGGATTGACGAAGGCGACAAAACACTCTCTCGAATCTACGGTGTCTATCGTACAGGCATCAACAACAGTAATGATATTGAAGAGATCCGAGTCCTCAAAGCAAGTATCATGGAGAATTTCGAAGTGGAAGAAGAATCAAGCAACCGCCTGACACCCCTGAGTTTAATCTGGGATAACACACCACTTCGTGTCGGTCGGCGAGTGCGAATCTCATTCATCATTCTCGCTATCCAGCAATCAATGGGAATCAACATATTGATCTACTACATGACCCAAATTTTCGAAGATGTCGGGCTATCAAATTTTATGGCCTCTTTGTTGGCGGCAATATCGTTGACAGTTCAATGGTTTGGTTCCACTTTTTGCATTGTGACCATTGAGCGCATTGGACGCCGACGAATTATGTTGATTTCATCTGGCATAGGGACATGTTGCATGCTAATCTTTGTCGTGCTCAACATGATCAAGAATAAGACTACAGCAACCCAATGGACTGCAGTGGCAGTCATGTTTCCCTACCTGTTTGTTTATGGCTGGGGCTGGGTGGGATGCCCGTGGCTGTATGGACCAGAGGTATAGCAATCTGCGCGATCAATGCTATAGAGGACGCGAATACTGACTTGAAACTGACAGATTGCCCCGCTTCGGTACCGTCATATTGGATCCGCAGCTGGAATTCTAGGAGTATTCCTGTTCACATTCATAACTGTTTTTGCGGGTGGTATTGGACTTGAGACAGTTGGCGCGAGAATTTGGATTTGGCCTCTCGTCTTCAATGTTGTGGCCTTTGTATTCGTATATTTCATGTGCCCAGACGTGAGTAAACCGGATATCTATCTTCAGAGACCGATACTGACATGTAAACAGCCTACCAATAAAACTCTGGAAGAAGTGGACGCACTTTTCACTCAAGATGAAAAGGTGCTTAATCGCCTGAATCACGCACATCGCGGTGAAGATGAGAAACCTGGCATGCAGCAAGTCGAGAACGCGGCCTAATCGTTGCACGAGGAGAGAATCTCGATGGGATCTTCAAACCTGTGATCCCGATATGAATGGAGCATACCCGACCTTTGGGGGAGAGAAACAAGATCAGAAATATCAATTGAGTGTGAAGTTATAACGCTTTGGAATGTAGTTCATTGGTTGCAATCTCCCTATCTTCCTCTCGGGTATCGCGTCAAACCCAATATTCAAGCCGTAGATCCTTCGGTGTCACTAGGGATCATTTGGCGGAGCTACTAGCTTTGCCAAAACCACCTTGCAGATGGATAGCAATCCAATGAAATTGCACCTCACCATTGTATTCGCGGGATTTGACCTGTCATCAATAACTATGTTGCTCCTCGAGGAGTCGCAGATCATTGCGCTAGTATTGCGACCGTGAAACCAATCCACTAGGAGCCATCGTGCTAGTGAGTTGAGAGTTTAACAATCTCGCTTCTGTTTTATGTGATGTGACCGTCCAAGGGTATCCTGCATATTGACTTGTGTCACACCGACTAACATCATTAGGCCGTTGTGGAAATATAGTCAAAAAAGCCAGCCGAGGAGCGTGATTAATGATTGGTGTTTCACGAACTACGATGGATTTGTAAGTTACTTAGTGTACTTGACCTTCAACGCTGATCTGCATTCCATTGCGAACTGCCATCGATCTGGGTCGACATGCCCCCTTGCGTCGCCAACCCATCTCTCCTTGCTTATCACCTAGTCCCCAGCCCCGAGCATGACATATTGCAGTCAAGGATGCATGGCATTAAATTCCTGTCCTTGATTGGACTTATTCTATCTCCATAGCGCACTTGAGCCTAATGTCGTTCAAAGAGTGCAGCGGAGTGATTGTTCCGGACCACCTCCGCTTGTACAGTGCATCTCGCCTACCTCCATCCCGGAAACCAATCATTCCGTTATTAATGTTGGAGAGACCTTGACATCTATCTCCCTCCTTTGAGCTGGCCAGGTGTACCCTCCTTGTCGCGTCACCTGTGCCATACTTGAGCTTTGATTCACACAGGTCTTGAGCCGTTTGTCCAGGGAGCGACTATTGCTCCCCCCCCACAATGGGGAACGTATCGCCCACACCTCACCAGTTGCTTGTTGAAGCAGTTGTCTTTTGGAGTATAGGCGTTGTGATATATGGCGGAAGAATGTACGTACTCTAATATAGTGATTCATGTCGCAAGGAGCGCTGTACTCATTCAACCAAGGATTTCCCGCACCATCGCCAATGGGTCGATCAAACGTTTGCTTTGTATGTCAACCAGATGTTATTGGGCTCATGGAGATCAGCGCTGATTACGATCTGTCATACAGGGGACGACTATGTAATGACAGTAACCTTTGTGAGTGGACCACTTTGAAGATAAATGAATCGATAGACTTACTTACTGTCAACTTTGGCAGATGGTTTATACTACTCTCCTGGTGCTGATTCAAATATCTTCGCGCTACGCAACAAATCTCATGGACCCAAAGGATTATGACCAAGTATTATCAGATCCACAGGAGGTCCGTGATCGAATCTACGGAAGCAAGATTGTCATCGGACTGGAGCAGTGCATGCTTTTCTCAACATGGGGAGTCAAGACATGCATGTTGATTTTTTATTGGAGGCTTACCCAGAGCTTGCGCTCCAACCTCTACATTAAGATCCTGTCAATCTATGTGGCCCTGGGGTTCGTGGTTATTATGGTTTGCTACTATGCTGTTTATTGCCGGCCCTTCTCCCAATACTGGGCCATGCCGGTACAGAACATGCAATGCGCCACTTATCAGCGTTACTCGATCACTCAAGCTGTGTTCAACATTTCATCTGACGCAGTGATGTTCGCCATACCAATCCCCCTCCTTGTCAGAGCTCAACTCAAGAAACATCGCAAGATTATTCTCCTTGGTGTGATGAGCCTGGGTCTCTTTACAATCATTGCTGCCATTCTGAACAAATATTTCAACTTCGCATCGCCTCTCACCACAACCTACCAAATCTGGTACATTCGAGAAGCCAGCACCGCTATCTATGTGGCAAACCTAATGTGCTGGTGGCCACTGCTACGAAAGATCTTTGGACTGAAGAAATTCTCCTATAACAGCAACCGAGGCCAGCGAGGACAAGGTCCCAACATCCAGAACAAAGATAGCAACGACTCCTCACAGTCCGGGTCTCGCCCTTCTCCCTCCATTCCACGAGCTCTGAACTTTGTTCACCCACTTTTCAAGAAATCACATAAGAATTCACACAAGAAGGGGCATCCTACACGTCATGGAAAGACTCATCAATTCAGCCAAGAAGCCATAACCAACGGATCTAACGATTTCATGGAGAATTTGCATCGAGTGGAAGCACACCCACTTGAGCAGTGGAACAAGAATGATGATGATTTTGGAGACATCGAGGGACCGAGGCCAATGAGCCCAGAGTCAATGACAACATATGAGAGCGCAAAGCCCAAGCTGTGACAGCTTGACCAGAGGACCAAGGCTACTTGATCATTTACGTGCATAATGCCAGGCTGATACTTTCTAATCGGATATCTGTTCTGGTTATTTTCTCATACTCCGCTGGAATTGATACCAAACAGCGCGCTTTTCCGAGGAAATTTCTTTAAAATAATACGCTTGACCTGTCAATGCTAATACAAGGACATGGCACCTTTTACATGATGTAGCTATTTCCATACAAATTATGATAATAAAATAAGTGAGATTGTCTCCACATGAAACCATGGTTCGCTGGGCGCTATTCCATTTCGGGATACTGTGAGGGTCGTCGTAGCGCACATTAAAGTGGATATCTGGTAAAAGGCGCCGATGGTCAAGTGGTTACGATGCGTCCCTCCCATTCTGAATATGAGTTCAGGTCGCGGCCCGGGTTCGAATCCCGGTCGGCGCACATCGCTTTTTGTTATTCCTGATCATTTCTTAATCTCATTTTTTTGTTGAATATTGATAATATACCTGTGAATGAATATATCTGTGAAAGATTTACTCAATCACAAGAAGCCTGCATATAGCCAAGTACGTATATGATAGAGTTCATGGATTGGTTAGTAGGACATCCTCCAGCGGTTAAGTCGGCACTCTCTCCGGCATCGGGTGGGCCAGATATGGTGTCAGTGTGGGAAATTTCTCCGTATTCTTTGCATAATTTTTGCTCTTTCCCATAGCAGCTTTCTAGATACATATCAACCCATTTACAGCTAAAGTGATCTTCCCGAACGGCGTAGTGTGATTTACACTTATCCTATCAACTGCACATTCGGCGGTTCCATCGTTACACCGGCTCGCGTGCCCCTCTCCCCCCCCCCCCCAGGTCTTGGCTGATGGGGCATCCTCCACCCGAGCCCGTGGGCCAATCCCACCCCGACCATACAGACGTCATTCGGTCCTCGCAACACTCTGAGCTCTCGTCAACAGATATACCTAGCGATAGTGATAGCGATCATGATGAAAGCACCGCTACACCCTTTCTTGCCAATCAGAACATTCGACGCCCCGCACCCGCCCCGATTCACACAAGCCACCGCCGCTTCCCGTCGATTGATGAAAGCGATACAGACCATGTCACCCTACCCGCCCCAGAACAAGAGGTAGCGGAAGAGAAACCGGTGACATGGAGTTCGCTGCCCAAGAAAGGCCAGTTGGCTATTTTGACAATGGCGCGGCTGTCGGAGCCGCTCACCCAGACCTCGCTGCAGGCATACATGTTCTACCAGCTCAAATCGTTTGACCCATCGTTACCAGACTCAACCATATCAGCACAGGCTGGTATGCTACAGGGTAGCTTCACAGCTGCTCAGTTCCTCACTGCTGTATGGTGGGGTCGGCTGGCCGATGCAGGATGGATGGGCCGCAAGAGAGTTCTCTTGATCGGCTTGTTTGGTACTTGTATCTCTGCACTTGGATTTGGCTTTTCCCGGTCATTTACCACTGCAATTATATTTCGCACACTGGGTGGTATGTTGAACAGCAATCAGGGTGTTATGCGCACAATGATCTCTGAGATTGTTGTGGAGAAAAAGTAGGTTTCAATCTTCTAGCTAATCACATCGATACTAATATGTCGGTTAGGTACCAATCACGGGCATTCTTGCTTCTTCCAATGTGCTTCAACATTGGTGTCATCATCGGTCCCGTCTTAGGAGGAACACTGGCGGATCCAGTCCAGAGTTTGCCTTGGCTTTTTGGCCCTGGTTCATTGTTTGGGGGTGAAAATGGTGTATGGTGGATGAAGCATTGGCCATATGCTCTGCCGAATCTATTGAGTGCTTGTTTCATCTTTATGTCGTCCCTTGCAATCTTCTTTGGTCTCGACGAGGTATGTGATAGTCCCAGGCATACTACATGACAAATGCTAATCTAAGAATAGTCCCATGAAATCGCACGTCACCGCAGAGATTGGGGCCGCGAATTCGGAAAGAGAATAGTCCGTGCCTTTGCCAGGCGTCCCTTACACTACAGTCCCCTTACCCGCTCTGGTCAAGATGCCTCTATGTATCTGGACGAAAACACGGCGTGGTCAGCACCATCGAGTCCAGTTCGTGCACGCTCGCAGCCACCTCAGGTTCCACGTAAACGGGCAGGGTTCCGACAAATTTTCACACGCAATGTGGTCTTGACTCTCCTAACCCATTTCCTGCTCGCATTCCATACCAGTGCCTTCAACTCTATGACCTTCGTGTTCCTACCTACTCCCCGTGCCCCGGAGGACTCCCGCGCAGGCTTCTTCCACTTCAGTGGAGGGCTAGGTCTGCCATCTGCCCGAGTAGGCCTTGCCACTGCTATCATTGGCTTTATTGGTCTTCCCCTGCAAATATTCCTATACCCTCGCATCCAAGGAAAGCTGGGAACGCTCACCTCGTTCCGTACCTTCCTTCCTCTTTCGCCCATTGCGTACATATTGATGCCTTTCCTTGTGATCCTGCCTCGTGTTCCCTACATCGTCTGGCCTTCATTCACCTTTGTCGTGTCTTTGCAGGTCATTTCTCGAACATTCGTGCTTCCTGCCGCCATTATCCTTGTTAATAACTGTGTCACTGACTCCACTATCCTCGGCACGGTGCATGGTATTGCGCAAAGTATCTCTAGCGCTGCTCGTACCTTGGGACCACTCCTCGGCGGCTGGGGCCTTGGCTTGGGTCTTATGCACAACATGGTAGGAGCTATTTGGTGGGCTTTGGCAGCGGAAGCTCTGATCGGATATATGGTGCTTTGGACTATATATGAGGGCAAGGGGATTGAACGACCTAAGCCTGTGGTGGATGAGGCGGAAGAAGGAGAGGAGCGATGATGGAATTTTGGACATTGCGGAACTTATTTTGACGTGGCGTTCAAAATTTAGACTTTGATTTTTGCTACAGCCAGTTTTTCCAAAGTTCAGGACATACATGATTATTGATGATACAAATGAGATAGCTTTTCTTCTCGGAACCCATCCGAAGACTTTATTAATTGTCTACTTGTGTAAATACCCCATGGATATCGAAAATGCTTCTTTGACAAACCAAGTTTATAGCCACGAAGCTTTCGTTGGTAATTCTTCCTGGGCCATTGCAGCTAATCTATGCATATATTAGATTACCAAGTGCAAAGCTGGCCGCAGAATGCGTGCTCCATGTATTCGTTTCCGTTCATCAGCTATTCATATATTCATAAGGTGTTGTCGTGAGACCCAATACCATTAAATGGAATATCCCACTTTTTTCTTTCCCGGTTCAACCACTCGTTGTCTTCGATCCTTCGGAGTAATAGTCAACGTACTTTCTAGAAAGAAGGCGTAATAAAAGCTCGCAAAGCAAGAGTGACATCCCCCTCGCTAGCCTTCAGCAACTCCGTCGCTTTGTTCTTTGACAAATCTAACTGATCCACCTAGAAAAATATTAGCCTAGCCCGAAACACACCCCGATGTTTCATACACATACCAAAAACGTGACATCCGCCGCCGAAATCTTAACCACCTTCTTTTTCACTTCCACTCCATTATTCAAAGTCTCTCCGGGTTGCTTCTTTCCCGCATGATGTCCTGAAGCTATCTCAAGCCGGCTCATAGCTTTACCCAAAGCTTCCTGGTCTGCACTAGATGGAGCCCGGGTGGGGCTAGCGGTGGCGCCGATTTCATTCGTATGGAGGGAGGAGAGTGCTGCGGCGGCTTTTCGGTCTTCAGCATTGGCTGGATGTGGGTGCTCCAGCCCTTCATGATCTGCACTTGCAGATGGAATGGGGTCGGACATGGTGATAGACAATTGTAGAGCTATAGCAAGCTTGGAGTAGAGTAGTGGTCCAGCTTCGCTGATAAGCGGAGATACGATAACAGATGACATAAGTTGTTGCCTTTGTAACAAGGCATAGATCTGACTCACCGGGTTCCGTGAATAAGCGCGTTTGCTAAGGTTACGCTTTGTCTACGTTTGCTTTTTCTGCTCTTTGTTGTTTTTAATTTGCTGACGTGGTGCTCAATCCCCTGAGAATTTCATCTCTTGATTCATTGGCCTTCGAGCTTATCAGAGCGTTGTTTGACCTCGCTCCTTCCTCCGCTCATTGTCCCTGTCCCACATTGGTTAGGTGGGGTTATCGGTCATCCCGGCATTATGACGGATTGGAGCCCCAGTTGTATGTGATCATTCTTTCTTGCTGACTTTATTTTGCATCAAACATGACTTTTAGCTGATCAATTATAGCGTGGACTACCAAGCCCATCAAACAAGATGTGGTCTACGAAGATACAAAGGGTGTTCAGGATGCGCTGGAGAAGTTGCAGAAGCTCCCACCGCTAGTCACAACCCAAGAAGTACGTACAATGCTTCAAAGACTGCTCAATGATTTGTATACTGACATGAATAAAGATCAACAATCTTAAGGCTAGCTTGAGGAATGTTGCTCTGGGCAAAGCGTTTGTCTTGCAGGGAGGTATGTGATCAATCTGTCTTGATTGTGTGCATGTCTGATTGAGATATCTGCAGGCGACTGTGCGGAGTTGTTTGACTACTGCAACCAGGACATGATCGAAGCCAAAGTCAAGCTGCTGCTACAAATGAGTCTAGTTCTTATCTGGGGTAAGGACCACTTCTTTAAAAGGCTTTAAAAAGCCCAGGTGCTAACGTCAATACAGGTGCTAATAAACCTGTCATCCGTATTGCTCGAATTGCGGGCCAATTTGCGAAGTTCGTCATGATCCAAATAATCTCCTGGGCCAGCTAATAAATCTTTACTTTCCAGGCCACGATCAAGCCCTACAGAGGTTATCAACGGTGTGGAAATGCCCTCTTTCCGGGGTGACAACATCAATGGCTTCGAGGCGGATGCCGCATCTAGACAGCCTGACCCATCCCGCCTGGTCTCAGCATACTTCCATTCTGCGGCAACACTCAACTACCTCCGCGCCTCATTATCATCAGGCTTAGCTGACCTGCACTCCCCATTAGACTGGGGTCTCGGTCACGTCATCACCCCCTCAATCAAAGAGCAATACAGCAAGACCGTCAGCGCCGTCAAGGATGCACTGCGCTTCATGCGCACAGTCGGTATCGACAAAGACCGCGGCGTCGAGACAGCCGATATCTTCACCAGCCACGAAGGTCTATCTCTAGAATACGAGCAGACACTCACTCGGCTCCTACGCAACCCCATTGAACGAAAGCACACAGGGGCAACCGCTCAGCAGCCAACGTCCGGCTTTTACGCGACTTCCGCGCATTTCCTGTGGATCGGCGACCGAACCCGCCAACTGGACGGAGCTCATGTAGAATTCTTCCGTGGGATTGCCAATCCAATTGGTATCAAGATCGGGCCCAGCATGGTGGCGGATGACCTAGTTCGTCTCTTAGACGTTGTGAACCCAACAAAGGAAATTGGTAAAGTCACGCTCATCTCGCGGTACGGCGCGGGCAAGATCGCCCAGTTCCTGCCTGGCCATATCGCTGCTGTGCAGGCGTCCGGTCATATTCCCGTCTGGCAATGCGATCCCATGCATGGCAATACACAGGCCACGCCGTCTGGTGTCAAGACTAGGCATTTCACCGATATCCTTGCGGAGCTACGGCAGGCATTGGAGATTCATCGTGCGGCCGGATCTTTCCTTGGTGGTATGCATCTTGAGTTGACTGGTGAGGCTGTTACGGAGTGTGTGGGTGGTGCAGCTGGGTTGACGGAGGATGGACTTGGGGAGCGTTACACTACTTTCTGTGATCCTCGTTTGAATGAGAAGCAGGCACTTGAGCTTGCTTTCCTTGTTGCTGGGTTCTACCGGGAGGAAGAAGAAAATTAAGTAGTCTGACCTAATACATGACCTGAAGTATAGGGTGTCTCGGGTTTCTGCAAAAATTTCATTTCGGCTTCAGTATTCCATTCGATTCAAAACGTGAGAAGATTTCGGATTTCACCTAGCACTATGCTTATTCTTATTAGTTTTCAATGTCCCTTGGGCAATTGATCGATGAATAATCCTTATATCTGTTCGGAAGAGCATATGGGCTCGCCAGCTTGGAAGCCTTTCGAGCAGAAATGAGAAGTTGTCTGCGGCTCTCGCGTCGTGGCCCTAAGTACCAACATTTCAGAGGCACGAAAGGCGTTTTTCACACACCTTGGCTCGTACGCTTTTCCAATATAAGAATGAGATCATGAGATTAGTGATGGAGTGAAGCCCATGGCCATTTCCATTCCATCAATGTGCCTAAATGACGTGTTCTTAATATGGCAAGAGAATAATGAAAAGATCCACTGGTATTCAAGAAATGCACAATCTAGCATTTCACAACGATCTTAGAACAGAATAAAGCAAAGCAAGAACGCCAATCAAAGACAATGCCCCATATGTACAGCGGGGGGGAAATGGTATCTACAAAGGTTCATGATAGAATAAATCATCGTGCAAGCGGGCTTGCAACAGCAGGTTTGAAGAAATGACTCTTACGCCGCGCGGCCTCCATGCGAGCGCGTTGCTGGCGTCGAGAGTCTTGGTCATCTTCTTCCTCAAAGCTCAGCGCCGGCTTGGTCTCTGGGAACAAGCCACGACCACTCTGCTTGGGCGGGCACGACTGTTGGACCAGCTGTGCGCGGTTTGAAAGGAAGTAAGGGGTGGCTGGGGACATGCCAATGGCATCCAGGTTTGAAAAGTTGTAGCCCGGTGTCTGTGGGACTTGGGAGCGATAAGAAGAAGTCTGCTGAGTCGGAGTAGATGGTTCAACAACAGGAGTTGGGGGTGTGATCTTGCGGAATCCTTCGATTGCGCCCTGATCAGCGCCGCAGCGGCGGCCGCTGGCAGAGGAAGTGGAAGGCTCGGCGACACGTACGAGGGTGCCGTTGATGTTACTCAAGGCACGGGGCTCCATGCTTTTACGGCGTTTGGCACCACCTCGTGGAATGATGGAGCGGTCGATCGCGTAGGGAGTCTCGTCAACCCATTTGCCTTCTCTCTCGCAGCTATGTAACAGGGTTAGTACATGATGAGAATGAATAAAGTAGAACAATGACTTACTCGAGAACCCAGCCAACGCCTACGCATTTGACGAGGCCGGCAGCTTGTTTGACTTTCTCCAATGTCCGTAGACCGCCATCCTTGTAGACGACGTGAGTGATACCGACCTTGGAGACCGGGTCTACTCCATCGACAGGGGACATGCTAGCTCTGGGGTTCCAAGACCATGACTTGAAGCAACGGGCTCCCATCTGTTGCAAAAGCTCAATGAAGATTCCCGAGGCATCTTCACCTTCGGTAGTGTGAACATCGACGTACACCACTGCACCGCGAAGAGCTAACTTTTTGGGGCTGGCCTTGCGGCGAGGTGACTTGCCGGCGCTGCTCGCGACAGAGGGACTTCTGACCGGTGCCATAGATGAAATTCGTGAGCTAGATCGTCGAGATTCGCTACAACGACGTTTCGGACTGGGGCTCCGGGGAACCTGTACTTCCTTTCTGGGAGAAAAGGTAGGAACGCTATCGGTGCGAGGGGGGAAGATAGAATTGCGAATTCGCGGTGATGAGCGGGTGGGCGAGGTGTGTGATAGTGAATGACCGCGCTTGCGAGGTATCTTTAAAGGAGAAACTTCTCCCTCGGCTTTCAACGGCACCTTTGACACCGTGTGGAAGGTGCGCTGGTGCGCAGGTGCCATTTTCATCGGGGTGGCTGGCAAGGGGCAAGGGGCGGGAGAGTTTTCTTTGTCCTCATCCGATTCGTCTTGTTCTTGATCTTCAGTTGGACCGTGGGGCAGGCTCTCGCGAGGTCGAAGGTGTTCAGGGATGACGGGCTCAAGGTCTTCAAAGATATCGCTTCCGCTGGGTGAATCAATCAAATCATAGTCCTTGTGCGCTGAAGAGAGCTTTGCAGGCGAGTTAGGCCTGGATGTCAAGCAGGTATCATCATTCCAGTCTTGGAGAGGCAGCTCTGAGAAGAGACGCGGTGTGTTTGCAAGAGAGGGACGCGAGAGATCAGGGTAAGAAACATCGCCCTCGTCCGGAATGTGGGTCTCAGCAGATCGCTCCAGCGGGCCAACAAGAGAAAATACGCCTCGTCGACGGGGACGTGCTGGTTTTTCCTGGGATGGAGTGTTGGTTTCCCAGCGGCCGAGCTTGCTTGCCAATGGAGTGAAGCCCAGTTTGACATTGAATCCAGAACTTCGCCGGCTCTTAAAAGTTGGGGTGCCAGGGAGGCTTGGTGGAGCGGGAGTAGGAATGTCGAGTTGGGTTGTTTCCTCAGGGCTGTTCATTACATCCATACGCTCATCAGTGTTGTCAATTTCGAAAAGCTGATTGTGAGACTTGGCACTTCCCAGCAGGGACAAGGGAGTAGCCTCATCCACTAATGGAGTTTGGGCGCGTGGAGTGACAGATCCCATTCTTGAAAGCGGACTTTCTTCACGGTCCTGCATTTCGTATGGTGATTGAGGTTGGGGCAACGCCGCAACAGGAGCTTCAGATGTGACAAGAATCTGCTCATCGTCAACCAACTCATCCTCTTCGCCCTCAGGCTCGTGTTCATCATTTGGGTGGTGAATAACGCTCGCAACTTCATCGCGATCATCTTGCTCAATTTCTTCGCTCTTGAGCTCTTGTTCATCATATGAGTGGTGGATAACGCTGGTAACTTCATCATGATCATATTGCTCATCTTTTTCTTCTTCCCTTTGTTCTTGTTCATCTTGTTCGTCTTCTTCGGGATTCTCAATTTCGTGAACAACTCGAACAGGCGTTGGGGATTCGGGCTCCCCGAGGGCTGATTCCTCAAAGATGGCCAAATCTAGAGGTGACTCGGAAAGACTAGCACGCACAGAGTGCTCAACTTCATGTGCTGGCGAAGAAAGGGCGGGCTCATCGGCGGGCTCGGTAGATTGCATCACAAAATCGATGTCCGATTCGTCTTCTCCGTCGCTCTCGTCCACTTGGTCGACAGAATCGACATCGTCGAAATACACATTAGACTCGGCAACATCCTCTGTAGGAAGGTTCCTAAACGGTTCCTGTAGATCTTCCATGGTGTTGAAGCAGAAAGTTCCGAAGTCATCTGGCTCGCGGCGAATTTCTTCTTGAAGCTGTTCGATCTTCTCGTCAATGTCCGTCTCTTCCGCTTTGTTCATCACAGCAGTCTCAGCAACAGTGTCATCAAATGTAGGGGCTTCGGGTAATTCCTCTGTCTCTTGAACTTGTGGTGGTGAGGGGGACTGAGTGGGAGTTCTGCTGGAAGACTGCAATTCAATACCAAAGATATCACGAGCAACTTCCTCCACCATCTCCAGATCCTCGTCCACGGCCGGCTCCTCTTCCTCTTGGTGGGAGGACAGGCGCTTGTTGATGGATCCAAAGAGAGATGCGTTGAGGGTTTTGTCACCAGATGGCGTGGCTGACTCATGCACGGAAGATTTGGCAGAAAAGATAGAGCCTTTGAAGGGAGACGCAATCCTCTTGGCTGGACTTTGTATGAAGGAAGAGCGAGCCTGGAATGATGGAGTCGTAGTCTTAGCTGGCGATTGAGAGAACGAGGCACCCAAATGGCCCTTTCTGGGGGACATCTTCAAGGGTGAAGCTGATCCATGTGAAAGGTCAAAGGCTGGCGTAGCATTCGATTCATCTCGAAAGAGAGAACCACGGTTTGTTGAGTCTCTGAATGAGAATCTGAATGGTGACGATTGCTCTGGTCGTCTAGCGGGGCTGGACATGAAAACCGAGTCGCTGAAGTCAACGGCCTTTCCGGGTGGGAGCGCCAAGTGGTCATTGTCAGTGACGGTCTGTTGACTGCGGTTGGGAGTGAAATTGATTCTTCGGACTGGTGAGCTTAAACCAGTGTTTGTTGATCCGTGTTTTGGTGTTGGGAGCTTCGGTTCGCCATTCTCGTCAATCAGGCTCGAAGCTTTCTTGGGGGTGAAATTGATCTTGCGCACAGGGGAGCTCAGGCCGGCAGATTCCGAGGCATGCTTCATGGGGGAATGAATGATAAGCTTGACCGGGCTATTGAGATCGTTCTTGACGGCGCTCAATTCATCATCTTCACCATCAGAGCTAGCATAAGCTGAAAGTGACTTGGTTGACTTGGCCACCTGTGTATCCTTCTTGGGTGAAAGAGGCTTTGTTGCATTCTTCTTAGCTGCCGCAGGCTTGCGCCCACGGGTGGTTCCTGTAGCATTTTTACGAAGTGGTGTAGCCTTAAGGCCAGCCTTGCCAGCAGCCCCCTTTGCGGGAGCCTTCTTGCGTCCAACGGTAGGCGCTGCGGGCTCCTCGAAGTCCTCCGATTCAGACTCTGATACATCTTCAAAGGTGACGGTCTTTTTCTTCGCAGGGCCACGTAATAAGTTCGAACGCATGTTCGTTGAATTGGCCGAAATGAAAATGTTCTTAGGGCCTGCAGCTTCAACAGGTGCCTCCGCCTCAGCCACTGCTCGGGTTGTCTTACGCGTCGCCGTAGCGGTCTTCGTTGTGGCCGCCTTTGGTCGTCCACGGGTCTTGGGAGCAGTCTCAGCCTTGGCTGCGGGCTCTGCGGCTTGGGTCTTTCTCGGTCTTCCAACTCGTTTCTTGGGTTCGGCCTTGCTAGTCGCTTGGTCATTGGATTCCTCGGGAACAGAGGCCGGTGTCACGTTCCTGCCTCGAGACGCGGCAGTGGCTCTGGTCGCTGAACCTCCAGCAGGTCTACCTCGCGGGCGAGCGACCTGCTCTGGCTCCTTCATCATCATTCCCAGTTCGTCATCTGTGTCGTCCGAGTCATAGGCTGTCGTGACGGGGGCCCGTTTCCTGACCTCGGTAGGTTTTGCTTTGGCCGTTTTGCTCAAGGCCGTTCGAGGCGCTGCCCGAGCGCCCCGTTTGACGGGGGACGGTGGGAGGACGGCCGCGCGTGCCATGGTGGCGATGTTATGATCTGATCAAAAGTCGTGTCGCGTGTCGAAGTGGTATTGATATGGTCGGCTAAGGATGTCGGCACAGCCTTGCACTCATGGCGGGTCTGCGTCAAGTGGTCGCGGGTCGCGGGTAAAGTCCGGAATGCATTAAGCTGCAAGGCAAAATAGATTGTGGTGGAGCGTGTTTGGATGAAGCTGTGACCCGCATGGTTACCATAGTAACCGGTCACCTGATGTATTTACAACACGGTTGAGATGGAGCCAGCGGAGAAGGATCATCACTATGCTGCAATAAACAACCCTTGAAGTGTCCATTATCAATAATTGCTAGCTGATTTAAGATTCGGTACCTTGTTTCGCCTCCCTTGTGTTTTTTTTCTCGCTCCCTCATAACATCCATAACAACCTTGGAAGGTGCAGCTCCAGTGCCCAGTTGTCATAATGCCCAGGGGGTACAGCATATATATTCCAGCACCTGGCCGAATCTTGCATTTTTTTTTTTTTTTGAATATTCACGACTGTTGCTTAGTTTCAAGATTAGGTCTCCAGATGTCGCAACGTTGAATGTCCTAACTTGAAACATCCTGCTCATTTTCGAAGGCGACCGAGACAAATCTTACATAAATAGGCCCGTACAAGTCAATTAGGCCCAGCATCTGACAGTTCGTGCCAGGTTCGCAGCTTGAGCTAATGGAGGAGGCGCTAAGGACAGAGAACCTTGCCATTGCAGTTATCCGCTGACTACCTTGTTTTTTGATTAATTGAAACCATCGCAACTTCCAAATATTCAAATGTTTTGACGGTGAAGAGCTTTGATAACAACCCCAGGTCCACGGTGACACCGTCTCCGTAAGCACTGTAACACCAAGCCCCGCACAGATAAGCGCACTATCACCCCAACATAGGAGAATGGTGTAACATCAGCTTATCAGCCCCCGATCTTTTCGAAGATTGTTTCGCTTACTGGCCACTTTGAAATGACACCGTTCTGCAAGCCAGATCAAAACATGACTGATGCAATCTTCCTGGCAGTGTTACATCGGGTTTCACTACCATAGCGTACCATCCAATAACCTTTCCCTCCCGTCAACCAAGCGTTGTGCCACCCCCGCAATCTCTGCCATGTGAGTGCGCACGACCCCACTCGGTTCATGAAGTTACATCCCTGAACGCCATTTACATGGAGTGGAAGCTTGTATGTGGAGACCGGCAATCTTGCCATCCACCGATAAATCAGGCGACCAATTGCCTATAATTAGGATTTGGCCCAGCTTACGGCTTATCAGCTCCCTCGGGCCCGGCAAAGATTAGACTTTCCGCCATCTGGAAGCTCTGATTGGCTCCTGTAGTGACCCTGCTGGACTAGACAAGGACTAGACACGATTGAGAAAAGTTCGTTTTTAAAGCTCTCGTGCCCCCGCTTCATTCTGCCTTTTTTTTTTCTTCCTTTGGTTAGAGGTTGCATTGAGCCGAGCATCATGGCTACTGAAAACAAAAATATGGGTGTCGATGAGTTGGCTACTCATGAACATGACCATGATCACGCCACCCACACCCCTGATCTGCCACAGGGCTGGAAATACAGACAGCGACGAATTTTCGGCCTCAACGTCCCCTGGTATGCGTCACCTAGAGTGCAGTTGGTGATGGTCGCGTTCGTGTGTTTCATGTGCCCGGGTATGTTCAATGCGCTCGGTGGAATGGGAGGTGGTGGAAGGACTGATGCGACTTTGGCCGACAACATGGTGAGTAATGAAGCTAGACTCTTTCAATTGCTGCGCTAGGGCGCGAAGCTAGCAGCCACTGACAATTGAAACAGAACACTGCTCTCTATGCTACATTCGCAGTCTTCGGTATCTTCGGCGGTACATTCGTCAACAGGCTCGGAGTTAAATGGACTCTTGCATTTGGCGGTACTGGATACTGTATCTACGCAATTAGTCTGCTAGTCTCCCTATACGCCGATGTGGAAGGATTCAATATTTTCGCCGGTGTTTTCCTCGGTATCTGTGCTGGTCTTCTTTGGACCGCACAAGGAACGATCATGATTTCCTACCCGTCCGAGGACAAGAAGGGAACATACTTCGCATGGTTCTGGGGTATCTTTAACATGGGTGCCGTGATTGGCAGCTTGGTATGTTCCTCGCTATAAAAACCCTGTTCTCAAGGCTGTCTGACCCTTCTCTAACTATTATTTCTCCATAGATCCCCCTCGGCCAAAACATCAACATCACAACCAACGCCACCGTCTCACCAGGAACATACATCGGCTTCATTGTCCTGATGGCTATCGGTGCCGTCCTCGCCCTCTGCCTCTGCAACGCAAACGACATCGTCCGACCAGACGGCACCCGCGTCATTCTGATGAAGAACCCAAGCTGGCAATCTGAGCTGATGGGACTCTGGGAGACCCTGCGCTTCGAGCCCTTTGTCATCCTCCTATTCCCCATGTTCTTCTCTTCCAACTGGTTCTACGTCTACCAGCAGAACGGCATGAACAGCGCGCATTTCGATACCCGCACCAAGGCGCTGAACAACCTGCTCTACTACCTGGCTCAGATTGGCGCTGCTGCGATCTGGGGTGTACTCCTCGATGTCCAGAGCGTGAAGCGCTCTCTCCGAGCAAAGGTGACGTGGGCGATTCTTTTCGTGCTCACCATGGCTATCTGGGGTGGTGGCTATGCTTATGAGAAGACCTATACCAGGGCTACTGTGGGTGCTGCTGACTTCCAGTCGACTGATTGGACTACCCATGGATACGTTGGTCCGATGTTCTTGTATATCTTCTACGGATTCTATGATGCCGCATGGCAGGCTAGTATCTACTGGTAAGCACACGTCGCGATCTTATCTATGTCTTGAGACTAACGCATATATTTACTTAGGTTCATGGGTGCGCTCTCGAACTCGGGCCGTCGTTCTGCGAACTATGTCGGCTTCTACAAGGGTATCCAATCCGTGGGTGCTGCCATCGTTAACAACCTCGATGCACGCAAACTCTCCTACGAGAAGGAATTCATCAGCAACTGGGTTCTGCTTGCCGCGTCGCTCGTGGTCGCTGCTCCTGTCATCTTCTTGAAGATTCGGGATCATGTTGATGTGGAGGATGATATTGCCGGAACTGATGAGACTCTTGCGGATGTCTTACCGGCGGAGCATCCCGAGAAAGTGGGAGCGTGATTTTGTTTACCGGTCTTGTTTTTGAATCTTCTAGATATTCGGCATCAGATACGAAATGATGATTGATAGATGTATGGATATAGGAGGCTCTAGTAATACGGTCGAGTGACTGGCAAGAATGTGGAGTATATATGAGCTATGTTTAATACATCATGAAACACTCGCTTTTCGGAAAATTAGCTTCTACATACGTACATTCCAAGGTTGTCCCGTCGTCACTGGCATTAATCTAGCAAAGTGGAGTACGCTATTAGCATGCAAAAATGTCCATTTAATTTATTTATGGGTATAGGTATGTCACTGCGGAGTAGATCGCAGGCACCATAGCTAGGGCGCCTGAGCCTCACTGATCATAGAGTTCTAATACTCGTACATCGAAAGCCCGTAAGTCGTGGCGCAATAATTTTAAAGATCGTAGAACCTGGAAGAAAAGAGGTGGGAAAAAGAATTTGTGCAAAAACATCCAACGAAATGTCCCGAGTCTTCATCTATACCATTGCGAAGAAAGCCGCGGTGACCGCGGCAAAGCCAGTCAACACGGTAGGGGTAGTGAACAAGCGAGCTTCCGAAGATGCCAGAATATCCACCGGGGCATAAGTGTTGGGCGTGGTAGAGTTGGTGGTACCATTCCAGCAGTAGTCCGTGAAGCACTGGGTACAGATATCGGGAAGGGTAGTACCAGTACGCTCGAAAGAGCGACTCAGAATAGCACAGCCAACGCAAGTAGTGAAGTTACCGTCAAGGGTACCGTTACCCATAGTGACAACTTCGTAGCCGTTGGTGATGATGTTGTCACGCTGCCAGTCCTCGTAGGTCATCTGGTAAGTCGAGGTGTTGGACTGGGAGCTGTAGGGGGCGTTGGCGAGGTAGACAACGATAGGGGCAGTGCCGGTGATATTCGTGCTGTTGCAACCGAAGAACGTCGGGCGAGTGTTCAGACCCAGGTTGATGAAGGTGTTCTGGTCTGGAATGGCGGGGAAGGCGGTGCCGTTTCCAATGCCGGTAACGTTCAGGCTACGCTCGTAGGTGGCCACGAGAGAAGTTCCATTAGGCCAGTAGTAATCGGTATCGGCGGAGGAATCGATAGCGAAGATAATGTCGACTGCGCGCTCGGGCTGGATGAGTGGGTGCAAAGGAACATTCTGACCATCCTCGCCACCATCGGTAATATCCAGTGCGGTTGTGCTGGCCAAAGAGTCGTCGTTCCAGCCGTAGAATGGGTTAGGCTCATAGGAAGCGATATCGTCGTCTGCGGCGTCAAAATCGGCAAAAAGGTCCGTGAGAATATTCTCTGCCCACGCGGTGATACCGGACGAGTTACTACCCAGTTCAGTGATGGCCTCGTTGAAGAGTGTGGAAGATGTTCCAATAATGAAGCCGGCGTTGTCGTATCCACGCACACAGGTCTCATTGCTGGCGATTGAGCCATTCTCGAAGCGGGAGCCAAGGTACTCCAAAGGAGCAAAAGCAAAAATAGTCGGGTCGAAGGTACCAAACTCCCAAGGGTTGAACTCAAACACCGTCGAGTACGTGGAAGCAATGATTTCGCCTACGGTACGGCTGTCGGCAACAACCAATGGCATTGGGTAGTTACCGTCGATGAAGTCCTGAGTCTTAGCAATGGATGACCAAGTGTAGTCAATTCCTCCTTTAGTAGCATTGAACATCTGGAAAGCCAGAGCACGGCCCCTGCAATAGAATATTAATTTCGAGCTCCAAAACTCCCCTGCAATCGGATTTCAGATAACGTACCAAACATCAGTGAGCGAGGTGGCAAAGCCGGCCTTCTTCTTGTTTTCATAAGCCTCTGCTAGATCAGTATAGTAATCAGCCGTGTCCAGCACCTGAAGGCCGCCAGTGTCCGGGCCCTCGAAAATATTGTTGCCAAGCTGCCAAACGTCACCATCTGAGTAGGTCTGCAAGTCCGCGATGGATGTGAAATTGTTGATATAGATCGAACCAACCAACCAACTACCACCACTCAGACCAGCAACGTAAGTGGCTGACTGCAGCAGACCACCCAGATGACCGGAAGCTGTGGAATTTTTCACGCGGCTATCAAACGCCTTGATACCACCGGCACCGTTCAACATAGCACGATAACCACCACCAGACGCCGCGATAGCAATGTTGGGGAGATTCGACACGTTGGCAGAGTGCTTGTCGATGTATGCACCGACATCGAGGTCGCCGACAGTGACATGGTTGAAGAATTCCTTCATAGGCGTAATTGTCTTGTTGCGACGGACCTCAAGCCAAGAAGTCTCATTCGTAGAGAGCTTCGCGGCACTGCGAATAGTCGGGCGTGAGGACGGACAGGTAACATTTGTCGGGGTATATCCATTAGGAGCATTAGGAAGAGCGCGACGGATAACTTCCGCTACAACTGCAGCGCTGTCGCGTTCGAACTCTGAGCTTGGGGCCGCATTGACACCTGGAAAGGGCGTTAGTTAGTAATGAGTTGGTATGACGATTGGACCCTCGCAGCTGATATCCTGCAAGCCCCGGGAAGGCTCATACGTACTAGGCAGAGCGCCCAGCGCCAGAGAGCCGATCAATGTAGAGACTTTCATTATGAAACCTCGGCAACCTCACTTTCACGCAGACAGTAGGGAGCAAAGTTGGTGATGCAGTGATCGCCAAAGAGGGGGGCAGTCAAGGGGTGTGATTTTATTTATGCTCCGGGAGCGCCGGGTGACCAGCCAAGCCCCGATTTGGAGCTATTGCTCGGTATGTTCATTGCAGTAGTGGTTCGGGAGTTAAGCGAATCATACCTTCATAGTGGAGATTAGGTGGATCTGGTGATGTCAATCCCGGTCGGAATCGAACCCTCGGTTTCCTAGAAGAGTTGGGCCCCCAGTATCTCACACACGACCATCGCAATTTTTGGTCATGGCCCCGACAGGGCTGAGGTCTTACAAAGATGAGATGCCGGGAGCCCGAGATTTCGCGTTGGGTCTAGCGCATGGCTTTCACAGGCTGTCTCAAGGGGGCCGATTGGTCCAAACAACAAGATCGATCAGCATAGCACATGCCCGCAGATTTAGCAACTTAATGGCTATGCCACGATCTGATCCAGGCATAGTTCATGTATAATTAAATTGACTGTGGCGCAGATTAAAACAAGAAAGGCTGCTCTCGTATACTTATGATTGCTGATTCGCCAACTGGGAACGGATACGTCGATCCACCAAGACCCAAATCAATGAACTAATGGGTTCAGTGGACCTCAACATGGGGCTAAAAAATGAGCCACACCGCAGCTTCCGAGAAAATTCTATGATCGAATATTGATCCTACTGTAAGCGAGCATTTATCTGACCAATCAGCCTCGCTTACCTTGATTTCGCGTAGGCAGCTACATTTCAGTAGATTATGCATGTTTCCCTGTTCCCTTGTCCCTGCCCCCCTGTCCCCACTGAACCCCTAGGGTACGGAGTATCCGCAGAAAACACGTTGATACATCCATTTAGGGCGATGCATCGCCTGATCGGGCCACCAGCGTACATGGGCCTCGACACCGCCTGTTTAGGCATCCAGCTGCGCCCCATGCTATGAGACACAGTGTGACGCTGATTCCATCCTGTGCAGGAATCTATTGCGAGCTCAGAGTTTCAGGGGTACTTGGCCCTTGGCAATTATGTAAAGCCAAGCATACTCCGTGTCACCATAATAAATTGAAGCCTAGAAACAAGATCTGACCTCCGATGACATTCAGCCTGTGAGAGTGAATTTCAACCATGGCGCCATGGCGCAGGACTTATTGAGTTGTACACAGAATGCACCCGAGTACCCGAATTATGTCTCGGAAATACGGAGTGTTTCCGATTTCACAAGCAATATCCGGCAATTGAAGAACCCGGGGCACCTATACATCCTGAATGGAGCGTCAATTAACGGACAAGTCAGCCAAAGGCTGAACTAGTTGATAACTAAGTGGGGGGAAGGGGGCCTGCATTAGATCGTTAGCTAAGTCCGGGAGGCGGCCGGATATGCATGGTTCCGCCCCAGGATATCGTATACCGACCTATTTTGGTGCTCCCTCAAAATCACCACAATGGACACCCTATCTAGGTAATTGAATAATCTGGGGCCAAGAGGATCGTCGTCTTCACCTTCAGTTGGGACTCCACATTGCTCCGCGTTGGCACCGCAATCGTTGGGACCGCCCGAAAGATCGACAGGCACGTGGGGCTTTCTTAGTATCCCAAAACATACCCTGCGTTAGTAGGTAGCGAGGACAGGATCATCCTGCAGGTACATGGCAATAACTTATTTTTGGAGTTACTTGGATAGGTATTCAAGGCCATGGTAGGTAAAATTTGATTAGTAATGACATACAAACATATCGTCGTGTCGTTCATACGGACTCGGAAGTGATTATCCTGCCATATATTGAATAACAACAACGGAATAACACACGACAGGAAAATCAGGTGACATCAATTATGAATAAACTCGAGAGCTTTTAACCCCTGACGGGGCCAATCTCAGCTGCCTCCAATGTACCCATGGCGGCTTTCTCATCAGCAACCACGCGACCCTCGGGCAGGTTGTTAAGTTCATCTTCTTCCTTGTCCAGGTCCCAGAACGAAAAGATGAAGAAAACACCACCCAGACCCGCCAGCACGGCAAAGACACCATAATTCCAGATCAGCAGGGGGTCACTAGATAATGGGTTCAGAGCCTCAGCAATAGCAGCGGAGATGGCATTGGTGAAGAGCGAGATCGCCTGAATCAAGGAACGCATATTCCGGGGAGCCTTGGAGTATGCATACTCAAGAGAGGTAATCGAGGCAAAGATCTCAGAGAAGGCAATGAGGACGTAGGCACCTGCTTGGATCCACACGTTCAACGGGGAGGGACGAATAGCACCATCTGCAGTGTAGCAGTTGTTGGCTTGATAGCCACAGGGAGATGTCTTGTAGATATAGTACTGGACGACAGCCGACCAGACCATAGCCAACATGGCAATCATGAAGCCAAAGAAGATCTTCCTGATAGCCGTGAACCTGATGCCCATCTTCCGCAGACCGGGGTAGATGACAGCGTCACAGATAGGAATGAAGATGATCAGGGCGAAAGGATCCAGGTTGTTCACGACGTCGTTAGGCACGCCGTGCAGAGTCATGGTGCTGGCCTGCGAAGTAAGGTTGTTGGTTAGCTGGCCGTACGCCAGCCAGTACAGTGGGTACCAGCAAAAGACTTTGCAGGCGGCAAAACCACGGCGCACTTCGTCGACCCAGGCATCATCGAAGGTCATCCATTTGGGGCGCAGGTGTGGTGGGATGTTAGATGGCTTGGCAGTTTCCCATAGGGTACCATCGTGGGTGCGCTTCCACAGTTTCACGGGGTTCCAGTGCCAGCGGTCTTTCAAGGCGTACATGAGTGTCCGCACTGCCTTGGAGGTGACTGAGCCCTGGGGAGGAGATTGGCGGTAACGCTTGCGTCCCCACCACATAACGAAAGGAGTCGTAAGGAACATGATGGTGGGAAGCAAGAATGCTAGCCAGAACCCAACATACTTCTCGGCGTATGCCATTCCAATTTGACCGATCAGAGCGCCAATATTGATGAACAGATAGAAGTAGTGATAAATTCGGCTTTGGGTAATTGTCGGATCGATAATCACGCGCTCCCCTGATGGTAGGGTACGCACCTTCTGGTTCACCACTGGGATTTGTTCGACGACTAATGCCGAAATGTTGGGTTTGAAACCACCCGTGCCAAAACCCATGATGATGACACCCAGCATGAAGACAGCAAAACAAGCAGTTGTGTCTGTGATCACAGGTGGGACGGCAGAGATGACTAGAATAATGTGACCCAGGATGGCAGCACCAATAGACCAGCAGATGGTCTTGTATCGGCCCCAGTATTCATCAGCGATATAAGCACTGAGCAGCGGAACGCAGTAGCACCAGAATGTGTTAAAGGTGTTGACACCGTTGGCGGTCTGCACACCCTGTCCCAGAGCTCCAGAAACACCCTGAGAAGATCCACCACCTGCACCAGTCCGATGATTAGAGCCGGGAGGGCCATTAATCTGGGGAAGAGAGTGGTTCACGAAGTTTGAGTCTGCACACCTAACGTTAGAATCGGGGCCACAAGGTAATTTTGCATTTGCACATACAAAGAACCTGAGTTCCATAGTAGGAGAATCTTTCGCACAGCTCCACGAAAGCGACAGTATAGACAGCCCAAGGAATAGGAGCCGATACACGTCTGAGAGCATTGGGACCATGGAGTTCTTCCGCAGTGGGGTCTTCATCACCAGTCTGCATGTTGTACGACGCTGAAACAAGACTTTTCTCGGGCTTGTGGGGGTCTGCGATTTCATTGTCGTTCGTGGTGAGAGCTTTCTCCCGACTGCTCTCGTGAATCTCCAACGAGTCAGAAGATCGCGCTGCCTCTATGGTCGCCATCTCGCAGGAGGGGTAGATGGGAAGGGCCCAGAAGGGAGAGTATCAGTGAAAGAGTCAGGCGAGGGGAACGGGGGGGGTTGACACAAAGTGAGGGGAAGACAGAATCAGAAGAGTCGGGAACAATTTCTTATATTCCCTGATGAAAGGCCAAAGTGCCGCGGAAACTGCCCATGCGGATCTGAATCGGGGCTAATGCGCCAAGAAATGAAGTATCCTTATCTTCCCTTTGCCTTCGGCGATGTCCTTTCCTTTAATTAGTGCAGGTTTACCCCGGACATATCACACTTTACTAGCTTCTGTTACTATACCACTTTGGGACATTCCACCACCAATGAGAAACCAGCGCTACTTCCATTGGGCTTATCGCATGTAACCCAAGCCGTGTATTAGCAATTTCAGCCCTGCTCTCCCCCATGAGTGGTCGGCATATAAATTCATTTAGAGATATCAAGTGCCAAGACGCGACCCTCATGAGAGAAGCTTAACTTGAACCTGCGAGGGTCCCATCCAGCTTAGCGATCCGGTGGGTATGAATTCTCCTGAATTTTCTTCAGCGATACAGCTCAACCTCATTTCTGGGACCCAAAGACGGATACGAGAAAAAAAAAAGATCCCTCGAGGTGAAAGGTTCATGGCTTGAGATAAGTTATGGAACTCCGACGGAGAGATAAGACCCACGGACATCCCGAGTCTTGGTCTTTGCTTGGCCAATTTAGCCGAAAGGCTGAAATGCTTGGCATCCTTTTGTCCACATGGGTTGTTAATTTAGTTCGCCTTGGCATGTAGGACTGAGCAAGGAAACGCTCCACTCCCCGCTCGCGTGGTTATCGCCCATAGATGCCCTGCACAGATCATGCAATTCTGTCGTGCATCATTGGACATACTTATTCCATATCATCATAGTTCGTTGGCTGATACTTCGCTGACTGCATAGCGGTTTATCTGTGTATCGACAGGCCTAGCCATAGGGCTTCTGGAACCTCAATAGAAGGATCCGTGTCGCCAGTGCAGGGATCGCAGGATTTCTGCGAAGTGGCGTCCACAAGTCCCGTGCCATACCCGTGTAGGAGCCAACCAGAACAATTGTAGAGTTATTACGAGGTTGATCTTTGTTGATGCTATTTTTTGATTTGTGAATCCTTGATGTGTCAGATTGTTTTGGTCCAGGCTCGCCCCCATACAGCCTGCAGGCCGTATCGGAAGGAGAAATTGAAGAGCACTTCGAGGCACGTGTCAGATAGAGCAAATTATTCCGTAGCGATGCAGATTATGCTACTGCCCAAATTATAGGCCAAATAGATAATAGCGACAAGGGAAATAGACTTCCAGGGCGGGAAAAGAGGCTTGGGGCGAGTGGAAATGGGCAGATTGACGGCGGCTCGTTACCGCCACAATCTCGCATTGCCTCTTTGTCGATTACACGCAAGTCATAAGATATCCGCCAAGATAGCTTTCTCAGTAACCCCAAATGGAAGGAGATTGAAGGAATTAGGAAATCAGAGCTCAGCTTCAACAGGGTAGTTTTCGCCACTATGGTGGCAACGTCCGTGGCCGGTTCGAACCCTCGCTCTGCCAACAACTTCGACTTGACCACATGTAGTACTTCCAGCTAGTGGTGCGTGTGAACGGTTAAATTTTAAACATCAAGTTCTGTAAAAAAATTTGAATCAAATTATTGCATCGCAATTGGCTATGCGATGTACATACACAGCCCCAACTGGGGGGCGTTTCTCAAAGAACAACATTCCCAACATAAGAACCGGTATCCCAATTGGCTCCATTGTTCCCTTCTGGGTATTTCCTAGGGCCTGTAGATTTAAATTTGTAGATTTTCAGACGAGGTTTATGCAAAATTGCCCAAGATTGCTTCTGTGTACTTCAAATATTGTCTTTGTATACATATTTTATTCCCGACATGCGCTTTATTAGACTTCCCTTAAGCCTAATCTTCTCGTGAAGTTAATCCATAAGCCACCCGCTATAATTTGATCTTTAAAACGTGGTATCATAGTTCAACATGAGACCAAATCAGTCTCCATACTATCATCTTGGCGACAGCCAGCAGATGCGAAGGTTTTATAGCTAGGATTCTTTCTAATACAGTAGATATAAAGATTCGTGATCGGGCCGTGAGGTAAAATTGTCTAGATTTGTAGTTCAAGATTCGTGAACTCTGCGTGCAGTCACCAATAGTTAAAGGCCTGGTATTTAGCTATCTAAATGTCAACTTGCCAGCCTTACTTCCCTGTAGGTATATGATGTAAGGTAAGTGGCGACCAGTTACTATTGGATCAGTGGGCAAAAGTTACAAGGGTCTTCATCCAGAGCATCTGAGCAAATCCTTTCGAACACGAGTGTATGAAATCCATGTCTCAAACCTCCAACGCATGGTGTATACTACCAGAGAAGGGTGTGCCGGTCGCAAGAACAGGTCATGACTTCACCACTGAACAACACAACTCCCGTTAATAGCCGCCATATTCTGGCCAACACCACGTCTGGAGACTATTGAGGTCATGGTCTGCTGATGCGATAATATCTTGAAAAGAAAGAGAAAATAGAAAGAGTTAAATCCACCCCTTGCATACACCTAGCCCCAATCGACCTGTCAAGACTTCAGGCCATCGCTTAACAAGTATGAACCATTGGCCACCCAACCCTGTCTCCCAAACTCACAGCAATGCCAGACCTGGCCGTTTACTGGGGGGCCGAGCGATGGATCCCGCTGATTGGATAGTTCCCCGCATCTTCCCCAGACTGTTGGTGAACCGGGCTCCCGGGTCGCCCCAGACAATGGCCAACAGGAAGGATCCTTGGTGCTGGGGTCTCAGAGTGTCGTGGCAGACATCATGGACTTCGGAATTCCAGAAGAGTACTTGATCGGCGGGAAGATCGGTCAGGTGTTGACGCAAGATTTTTCTACGTAGGGATGTGTTGCAGGGATGAGGATGAATATCACTGGATCATGAAAAAAAGAAGTCGCTGAGAACAATCTTAATTTATTCGAATGCATGTAGATGCGAACACGTCTCCTGTGAATCAAAACAGGAAATGATCACTGGGATGATGCCGGCAAATGACCCTTGGAACCGGATCTACCATGTCAAGTGTGGATGATGTGGGGAGTGCGGGTCAAATCATATCGGAACTTGCATATTATTTCGAGCGATCAATTAGTCTAATCAACATCATGATGACAATATTTCAAGAGCAGCCAAGAATAAAAGAAAAATTCGCTGATCATTAGGATAAGTATGAGGCGACAAATCAAAAGCCAAATCCAACGCTTTGCTGATCCCATACTTGAATGAGAAATAAATAAACCAAATTATAACGCCATGCAATGAGAGACACCTATACAGGGTCACGCGTAGACTGATACATATTAATCGTCATTCTGCCAAATCCCCTTTTGGTGTAGCCACGGGTTTACCATGCGGCGTGGCCACCGTCCATGCGCAAGTCGCTGCCAGTCATGAAGCTGCTGGCATCACTGAGCAAGAAAACAGCGGCACCACGGTACTCCTCTGGACGGGAAAGACGTCCAAGCATGTTCTCCTTGGGCCACTGGTCGCGGCGCTCAGGGAAATCAACGAACAGCTTCTCAACCATAGCAGTGACGATGTAGCCGGGGGAGATAGTGTTGACGCGAATATTGTACTGGCCCCACTCGGCTGCCAAGTTCCGGCCAAGCTGAATGACGGCAGCCTTGCTAGCATTGTAGGCGGGACAAATGAGACCCTGTGTCATGTTAGCCCAAGGGAACAGAAATAAATATATTAAAAGTGGGGTGCAAAAGACTGGAGTACAGGAACCCCGGAAGTAAAATGCCGTTGGCTAAACTCGAGGTATTGCCAAATGTGGGAAGGGAATGGTGATGGAGGGGTGGGGAACGTACCCGATTGGCAATGGTACCACTCATAGAGGCGATCATGGCAATGCTGCCTCCGTTACCAAAGCGAATCATTTGCTTGGCCACTGCCTGGGCAGTCATGAAAACACCGGTGACATTAACTTCGAACATGGTGTTGCTGTCCTTGGCGGAGTACTCCAAAGCAGTGGTTTCCTGCTGGATACCGGCGGCGGCCACCAGGCCGTCCATGCGGCCTTCGGTGTTGGCAATGGCTTCGATGACGCTGTTCAACAGTTCTGTGTCACGCACATCAATGCGACGGTAGTGCAACTCGGTGCCGAGCTCCTTGGCGCGCTGTTGGATCACTGCGAATTCCGCGGCCTATGTTTTAATTTCTTGTCAGGAGAACATTCTAGAGAACGTGCTGAAGATGTGAAGGATAGACATACCGGCTCCTCCAGACGATCAAGAGCGTAGACCTTTGCTCCAGCCTCCAACAAGGCCTCCGCCTGGGTCAGACCCAGGCCACGACCAGCACCAGAGACCAGAACAACCTTGCCAGCTAAGCTGAATTCAGGCATCCTGGCCCCCTGGCCCAGGAGAACAGGCTGAGCAGTCATGGGTGCAGCTGGAACCTCGGTTTGGATGGAGACCGACATTGTGTATGTTTCGTGAGAGGGAAATGGTATGATCAAAAAGATAAATAGGTATGTGGATGGTGTATAGAGCCCAATAGACGATGTCAATTTAGAGGGCTATGAAGATATCAAGATATAGAAGATCAATGAATATAACTGTAAGTGTGGTGAGGAAAATGCTGAACCACGGATTGAAGCTCCCTTTAAATATTGCTCTGGGAGCGGGAGGTATCAAGCCAGAACCAAGCCCAAGAGCCCATCCCGGGCAATGAAGGTCTCGTGAACATGAAGAGACTGGCAACAAACCCAAAAAAGGAAATCCTGGGTCAAACTACGCTCGGTCCAGGTCGGATCTGTCTCCGGGGAATGGGCGTTGGCGCATCTCAAACGGTCGTGGCGAGAAAAAACACGATCCGGGACGTACAATGTATTTTTGCTTCCTCTTTCCGGTTTCTTTCCCCTTTATTTGTTTATTTCCTGTTTTTATTTTCTTGAATACAATCTATATGTTCATCATAATGTCATAGATCAAAGGTGACAAAAATACAAGCGTACTTTCCTTCCAATCAGTCGAAATCTTAAATTCGATGATTACGAGCTTTCAGTTAGAGTGTAGATCGGATGCCTAAATTGGGCAAGCCGATCCCCCGGGAACCCGCGCCACTGGAACCTCTTCAGGTGACCCCGGGGAATCTCCCCCATGCCGCGAAAGCCAGACCAGTCGATCCCACATGTATTACACGCTCTCCATGAATAACTCCCTTGATCTAAAACCTATGGATCATGTGGTCTCCGGCATCTATCGCTACAGCCCTGGTTCCTGTTCCTGGATGGGAAAACTCAATGGCCCATTCCCGGATCTGGGGGGTCTACCAGTACATTCCATGTCTCCATGGTTCACTTCAGAAACAGGGATTCAATGGAATCTCAATTTTTCTTGTGAAGCAACACTTCACCTATACAATTTATAGATGCGACCTTATTTTGATATCTGTCTTGTTCCCTGGGAGTACAAAACAAAACATTGACCAAAACCCCACGGAACAAATTCAATTGCTACCTCGAAATCAAATCATACTAAACCCAGATCGGCCAGTCCGTCGCATTAGCAAGCCAAAGAGGCGTAGACCAGGAACACGTTCGGAGCTGGCGTCTATGAAGGCCTTGTGACCAACAAAAAATCTGTCTAGTGAAAGTGACTTACTCATTCGGGCGATTCCGAGATTGTGGCCCCTGCCTTCTCCTATTACGATCCCTACCATCACGATAGTGCCACGCTAGCCTGTTCCCACTTTTTTTCTTGTTCTCGTGAGCAACACCTAAACAGCAATAAAGATTGATACAATCTTCTAGAATTCTTCCGCCACCCAACTCCAATCCCTGCTGGCCCCTAGTTAGCTTCTCCTGCATAGTACTTTGAACCAGTCCTTCGCGCACAAGCCGCGCACCACGAACGGTCCCGGTTCTAGGCCCAACTAGATCTAGATCTAGAGCCTACGGTCTGTGCTTTGTTCTGTCAAATTCTCAGATCCATACCCTGTTCCTGTTCACATCACCCCTGTTTCGCTAAAGATAAATAGATAGTCAGGTACATCTAATTGGCTTTTTGTCCAAGCGCTCCCATATGCTGTGGCCAAAGTGTTCGCCTCCAGTATGGGGTATTTGTTTCTGTGCCGTCCCGGCCCGCGCCCGTCGAGAACGAGCCCGGTCCCACATTTAGTTCATCTCAAATATGGTTACGGCATGCTATATCCGCTTTCCCCGGATATGTCGGTGAAGATTATTAGGTGTCTTTATGCGGTGCAGCCGAGCTTATCGTCCCCGTGACCTAATGTGACCCCGGCATTCATCCCGGTATGCTAATACCTGTCTCCGGGGAGGAAGGAAATTGACTCCATGTTCCTATTTTTTTTTTTCCCCCTTCTTGTTTTTCCCATAGAAGTAAACCCATGTACTCCGACAAAAGTACAATATTCCAATGATATGTAGTTCGTGCTCCGGCCAATCATTTCTCTCGCGGTCTCTCGATGCTCCATCTAAATGGCCTTCTCCATTTGAATCCGTCAAACCCCAATGGACATCAATCTTATACAATGTGGCTTTCGAGATCTTGTTAGGCTATTTTGAGTACCGATTACCTTCCTATGAAATCGGCATCAATTAGCAATCACATTAATCTCGCTATTTTCTTTCCTTCTCTTCTCGAGATACAGTATTCATCGATTTTTGGGGATATTTCCAAGCCAACCGCAAGTGTCATGCGATCCATATACTCTAAATTTACGCGTCAACTTCGTCCAGAATATATTGAGTGTGTTGTCTGTCTGGCTATTCGCCCTTGGGTATGTCCGACCCAATACATTGAGATTCGGATCGGGATTGGGCAGTAGTTTGTGGAGAATTACTTAATGAATACTCAGACTGCCTGGAGTTGCATACGGATGAATTGACCTCAACATCGACCCGGGCGCGAGAGTCTGGATGTTTGGATTAGTCTATGCTAAAGTTTCATCACCACTATCCATTTCAACCCACTTCATTCGAACGGAAGTGGCACATTAGCCCGAGTAAAGGAAAGCCAGATCGACCGCATCATGTAGCAGATATTTGAGAGCAAAGTGCGATATACCAGCTCCTGGGTCCGTAGCATCCAGAGATGTATAGCCGGTAGAGAATATGGTTAAATAACATGCGAATGACTGAAGGCAGGAAAGGTTTTTCTCGTATTGCCGAAAGATTCACACTGAGCACAAACGCTTTTGAGACACTAAGGCATTGTTACTTGAGAAGCCTGCCACCATCGGTCAAAATCGTCTGCCCTGTAATGAATCGATCCTTCATAAGATACAGATACGACTCCGCCGTGTCCTCAGGCCGGGCTATAATGCCCAGCAAGGTCATGTCCTCAAACATCTTGTATGTGGCGTTCTTGATCGCTTCATCTCCATTCGTCATTGACTGCAACAGTTCAGTGTCCACCGAACCAGGAGCCACCACATTCAGGCGCAGCGGCGCAAGCGTAATCGAGAGCGCACGTGCTGTCGCATCGATTGCACCACTCAATCCGATTCTAGTAACAAATCTCTCGAATGGTTTGAACAACAAGCTTCCGGTAGTAAGTGTGATACTCGCATGAGGCCCAGCTTCCATGTATGCGGGTGCATGCTTGGCCAGCATTAATATACCTGCCAGTCGCGAGTTTCCACGTTCAGCTTGCTCGGGCGTGATTTCAGAGAGTGGTGGATGTGTGCCAGGGCTGCCGGCCGTGTTAACGATATGGTCGATTTTCTTGCCGTCTTTGGTGGCGAACGCCAAAAGCGACTCGAGGCTGGATTCCACGGTGGAGGTATTATACAAATCACATGCTTGGCCGGAGATGCAGGTCAAAAGATCAGGATAGGTATCGCGGAGGCGTGACACCGCTTTCTCGACCTTTTCGGGACTGGAAGATGCGATTACGACTGAGGCACCGTATTCAAGTGCTCCTTCGGCGACACTCAAGCCGATACCGGATGTTCCACCGAGGACGAGGACACGGGTGCGGGCAAGTTTGTTGAACTTTTGCTGAGGCATTTTGAAGGGCAGATGAGTTTTTACCGAAGGAGAACGAAGATATGAGTTATGGCTTATTCTGAAAATTCTACTTTTGAACTTAAGGGCAATGTTTGTTTAGTAAGATATAAACTCGACAGATCACCCAAATTTTAATGCGGAGCTCTAGAGGTACTTCTGACATCAATCAGCGCGGTCTTTAGCGGACATAAGGAACAAACGGCATTAAACGGATATAAGAAACATGCATATCGTGGCTCACCACAGGTCGGACTTATTTTGGGTCCGAGTCGAGTACAGCAGCAGGATCAACAACATCGGTGTGTCCTTATTACTAGATAGCTCATATCTTCATTGTATGGCTCAAATCAGGCAAGATTGAGAGAGTAATTCAAGTATCATTGAAAATGCGCTACCGTCCGATGGGACCTCAATTGATTTGGTTTGCGCCCACTTCGAGCTATGAATAGGGAAATAACTGGCACAAATCATGTAACAAAGATCCCTTGTCTGTTTTCATTTATGAGGAGCACATATGCATTACTTTTGACGTCCGATCTAGAGCCGGACCTTCAGCACGTTGGAGATATTGCGGTGCAGTATATGAAGGCCATGTCTCGATTGTGAGCCTGTATGATGGCTTCTGAGATGGACAAAGCATTGTTCGCGTGTATTACTGTGTCCTTGACACAGCAACCTCGAAAGTGCAATCATAAGAGAGTGAGAATGATTTGGGACATGATTGATGTCTGGCTAGGGTCTATCGTGTGTGACGAGCTTACAAGTGCTGCATGATAACATCTGAATTTCTATATCGGCGCTAAAGAAGAGTAAAAGCTCTGTAATGTTAAGATTGATAGAGAATGTTCAGAAAGCAAACATGCAAGCTGTGACAAATGATGGGTACTCGACTCGAGGCCCTGTTGGCTTGATTGAATTCGCTCGATATACTCGATGATGATGATGATGAGGGTATTTTTAACCTAATGCCACCTAGACACTATGCGCTAAGATACTCACGTACTCTCAGAGACTGCAGCCACCTCGTCGTTTCCTAACATAGGAACTAGCAATGGCGCTTTCCATTCTTTCAATCGTTTCTCATCCCACAAAGCGTAACCCCATTCCCAATCCTTCTCAGTCTCTCGATTATAATTAAGAGCATCCTCAAATGAGTCTTCCTTGCTGTGATGCAGTATCCATGCCTTCTGCCAGCCCACAGTGGGCTGTTCGAGAGGCGGGAGAGTAGACCAGAAGTGTTCGAAATTCTGGGTCTCATACCGATCTGCTGGTTCGGTAAATGGGAACTCGTCGTCCCACTGCAGCTCTATCTCGCCTCCGATAAACATTCCCTCGGAGTAGGGCCTGGTGTTGAGACAAATGCCATTGCGTCGAGATAGGCGATCCATATGTAGAGCGCGGTATAAAAATTCAGGTCCTAGTCCCGCCAATTCACGTGAATGATTTATTTCAAAGTGAGCAATGTCACTCTCCATCTCAATTTCACTGAAAGGTACCCGTTCTTCTTTAGGAAGGATGTCCCAAAATAATTCGCCCGGGTGACTTTTGCTGAGTTGGCGCAAGTCAATTTTGATCTCCTCGATCATAGTCTTGATCTTAGATATGAGGTAATAGAAAACGCCACCCATTTCTTCGTGTTCCCAAAGGGGCATTGCACCATAGAATAAGCGATAGGCTATCTTTGAAACATCCCAAGTGCGGAACTCATCTGTTAATTCGTCCACTTGTCCTAGTTTCCAGCCTTTCATCTGATAACAACAGCGATTGGATGTAGCGGGTCCTTCCTCCCAATCAAGTAGGCTTCCATTGAGACCGCATGACTCGCAAGGTAGCGTGTCGCTACAGCGGTCACACCGTAGGCGTCCGAAGCAATAGACTGAGTCCCCGAATATATTTTTCACGATTTGTAATCGACACATTGCCCTGAGAAAGCGGTGCTTTTCTTGAAGCGATAAGTGCAAAGGAAGGTATTTATTCTCCCATTGGTCACGCTGAATCCATGGGGGACTTGGCGCGTTAATTGAATAGTCATCAAGAAAGAAGCACAGCATTTTATGAAAATGAAGTAGCTTTATACTTTCTTCTATACCATCGGGCTCGTCTAGCCGGTTTGGCGAGTATCGATTCAACGAGGATTGGCTGATCTCACGAATCTCATCTCGACGGCGCCATTCATCCAGCAAGCTAATTGCGTTTTCTCTCTGGGTGGCAAAATGCGCGCCTACAGACCGCACAGCAGTGAGAGCCTCTGCCAGGTCGAGAAACCCAGTATATTGGCGTTTGACAAGACATTGAAGTGTTTCGTGTCGGACTGCAACGTAGGCCTGGTGGTACCTAGGCGATGCATGCACAAGGGATTTCAGAGTATCACTGTCCGGCACTTGATATAAAATGAGAACCTTAAGCTCGGTAGGAAGACCCTCCAGTGTCGGTTTAGCCTGGAGGTAAATATCAGCCAAATTGTATTCAAGCCCGTGCTTTACAGGTTTAGGTGTTCAAGGCTTACCATGTTTTATGGAGCTGCAGCCAACTGCTGTTGTGTCGGGTGAAGGGTGGGGGTGGAAATGAGGGGTTGACAAAGTAGAGATGTTGGTATTCTGGAGGAATGAAGCGCTTGTTCATTCTTACATAAGGGACTCAAAAATCACATGAAACGAATGAGAAAATGAAAATGAAACAAAATTGAAAATAGAATAAAATCGACATGTTGTCCATCCCATGTGATGAAAAGCCGCGCGGGTGCAGATAGGATACCGTCATCCAATCAATGTGGCGCTAACTATTTTTAGGCGGTATCCAGTTATCACTGCGCAACTGAGCCTCATATTGACGCTTAACTTAGTACTGTACAACTGCATCATGTCAATATTCGTATGGAAAGCAGTAGAGCTCTTATACAAACTTTCAAAACTACAAGTTCGGTTAATATCGTTGCTAAAATATGTCTCCAAACCTTTCAGGTCACAACAATTGAGAGATTTGTTCAATCAAGTGCTCCTTGCGAGAATGCAATTGAGGGTTATGTGAAACTTTTGTGGGTCAGACCAACATTCAATGTCATTTATGGATCTATTTGATGATTCGATCTATTTAATGATTCGCTTGTCTACTCTTTGAAGGACATGCCCCATTCTTTTTAGCCGCTTGCAAATGTTGTGCTCTGATGGCTTCTTTCCATTCATTCGCTACCAAGCTACCAAGCCCTCAACTTGCCTATATTTGGATTGTCCTGACCATAGCCCAGCGCTAATTTTGTTTCATCTTCATTCTAGGAATTTGGCCACACCCAGTCCGTCTCCGTTAAGGTGATGCGGCGGTCATCATTGTATCTGATTGATGCCTATAGCTTTCTTTGACAGAAGAAAAGGGCGTCTCGCTCAAAACTTGATGCACTGGTCGTTTCATGTCGCCTGCAGCTAGCAAGAACATAGCTAGCAAAATTTCATCAAAGTTCTATATATCTTCCAATGTCTTCATGCGATTATATAGCTCAGAATACTCAAAATCCTCTTTTCCAAGATTGCTTTGGCTGGAAAAAGTCCCATTCGTCTTATATTTCTTCTATCAATTCCCCTTTATTGCCGACCTGAAAATGCCCCGAGCGTATTCTGAGCCCAGACGTGACCCTAGATATGAGTACCGGACGCCAGCTGGGCAAACGTATATCACACCGCCCGGACTTAGCACGCCCCCTGTACTTGTCAGACCACCTGCACACATCAGACAACCTGGACATATCAATCCACCTGCACCAAGGCCATACCATGGTCCACATTTTGAGAAGGGTCCAGCCCAGGAAGAGCTATGGAATGCTCGGGGCTCGACACAAGTTTTCGATCCGTACCAACCATTGCGCTCTGTGGCTGCGCGACCAGAAACTCGTGGCAGAGCCCATTCCATTCACCAGTCCAGAATTCAACCCGTGATCAGCGATCCTTACGAGAAGCGTCCAATGCCCTACACAGCCCGCGCACATGCCGATTATGCTGCTTATAAAAGCCTCTCAGATGTGCGAGGAATAATCAAAAACGAAGTACGAGAAGCCAAGAAGATCAAACCAGGTAGGACAGGCGAGCCTCCGGACTCTCAGCGTGAGGGTATTATACACGGGATGGAACGTGCGAAAGCCGCCCGTATAATGGCGAACAGGTCAGCAACAATTTTCCTCAATGATTGTCAATAACCGATACTAACCTGATCTGGCAGGTCCTTCCAAGGTCGCGAGGGCTTCGTGCAAAAATATCCGCAGGCGTACGATAATTTAGATGCACTTGAAAGCCACAATGAGCAGGCTCAAAATGAGAGGAGGTCTGCTGATAAATACAGAAAGTCTGAAAATAAGCTGAACGGGAACTTGCAAGTCTGGAAGGAGCGAAAAAGAGCCTTTGATTTGTCCAGAATGCGATAATCGATCACAAATCGCTCTTGCAGGATGGTCCATGGAATGGTGAAAATCCCCCGTTTGGGGAGCAATCATTCTCAATTTGCTTAGTGCTAGTATTATTCTACTTTTCCAAGGTTATATGTCTGAAGTTTGTTATGCTGCGTGTTGCCTGTTCGTTTTGTGACGATGAAATTTGTTTATCTCTTTTTTGATTACTGTCTTTCGTTATTCACGAGCTAATTCCGTTCTTTGGATTTATCTGCATATCTGGTTGAAAAATACCATTAGAATAGGCTCAGATTATTCGATAAAATGGTCGATTGCCATATTTCAACCAGGCCGGTCTTCTCTATCTTGTAATTACCTTCTACATGCTGATTTAGCTATAAATCTATGTAAGAGGTTATCGGCAAGCCCCACTTACACCCATTGGACTCTCTCCATAGCACATCGCTGTCCATTTCTATTGGTATCTTGATGACTGTTAACCTTGGAAGTTGATAATAGGTGCCGTCGCTGGCCTCACGACGACTAGTCGAGGGGTGTGAAGTATGACGGCCGACAACCTTTTCATTTGCCAGGAATGGTTGGCCCAACTTTCTGAGACTCAGTTACCCGTTTACATTCTGGTAGTGATGTTGACGTTATCCTGTCTGATAGGTCTACTTCAGCTTGGATCAGTCACGGCTCTTAATGCCCTAGCGAGCGCGGTGGTGAACTGCTTTATGATCAGCTATATGATCCCAATCGCGTGTTTGTCGTGTCACAAAGGAAACATTTCCACGAGACCGATATTGTTGCCTAGGAATCGAAAGTGGTCCGGTGAATTTCATTTCGTTAACCTGGAGTGTTTTCGTGGACATTATTATCTGTTTCCCCCATTATCTGCCGGTTACTGCGAGCAAAATGAACTATATCGGCCCCATTTTGATCGGTGTAATTCTCTCTGGACTAAATTGGGTCTTGCATGCACGAAATCATTATAAACTTTCTCGGGCACTCTTGACTTGATGAAATTATCTTTATCTCCACACGCCTTAGGTGTGAATAGTCAAAGCCCTGGTTTTGTTTAAACTAGCTAGGCTGATAGGCACCATCTCAGCCACCGAGCTGTCAAGGATGATCCGGCACGTAGATACGTTAGTCTATTTGTTGTAGTGAAATATTGAAAGTGAAGTTATTTGACTATGTATCGGAGGATCTTTCAACCCGCACAATCTGACTAAAGAACATGCCTTGTAAGCTCCGAACGCTCCGGTGAGTCCTATCAAGGACTTAAATATGTACAAGGGTATCGCGTTTTTGGCACCCCGGTTCGTTTTTTGTTGGAAACCCCGTAGCAAAGCACGGGTGGGCATTCCTTGGCCCATGCGAAAAGATCGTAGAAACATGGCATACAGACAAGAAAAATATGAAAAGAAACACCGTAAGAGAGGTAAGGGGAGGGTTTATGCAGCCCAAATCGGGCACCCAGTGAACGCCGTCTCAAATGAACAACATTATGATAAAACCAAGATCTTGACGCACTGAACAAACCAAAGAGTTCAAGTAATATGCGTGATGCAAGGGCTCAAAACAGGATATGATAGAAGAGGTATAGACTCGACGTTTCTCAGGTTGAAGTGACTGCGGGACTGAAAAGGGATAGGCGAGTGAGGGTAGAGAGGCTTTATCATGAATCAAGCTTCCCTGTAGCCCCATATCCGCCTTTGCTCGTTCGTCCACCAGATCCCAACTTTCTCGGCTTCTTCAAGCCACTCCGCTGCGTCCTTACCATATTCCGAAAGAACCTCATTAATGAGTTGCGACAGGGTCCATGAGTTGGTCGGTCGCAACTCACCAGGATCCTTGCCCAGGTGAGTGAAGACATACTCAAACCCTTCGCGAAGCGGAAGGACGAGTCGGTAGGGCGTACCAGCAGCCGTAACCGAGATCATGGATCCACCAGCGTTGATGAGGCCAAAGTTCCAGACGTATCGAGTATGCGGACCGTGGTGGTTCTTGTGCGGGGCGCGTACTTCGATTTCGTCCGGATTCTTGATCTGGCTGTCATGGTCGCGCGGCGGTTCGTCTTTAATAGATGAGATAAAGGGGCGGATGAGTGATTGGCCCTGGTACTCAGGGAGCAGGGCAGCAGCGATCTCAGAGTCGCTTTTGTCGATAGAATGGGACTGAACGAGCATGTCTAGGATAGTGGGGATGATGGCGAGGGCAGTTGCGTTAGCTGTGATATCGATGCGGGGCATGTGTGGGTGTCGGAAGACGAGCGGGACGCGGAAGTTGCTGATATGTCCGTTTTCGTAGGTGCCGGTCATATCTTTATTGTCTTCTCCGAAGGCTTGTCCGTGATCGCCGACGATGACGACCAGGGTAGAGTTGGCGATACCGGTCTCATCTAGGAGATTCATGATATCTCCAAGCCAGTTGTCGACGAATCGAGCGGCGTTCAAGTAGTTGTTCATTAGGTCGTGGTTGGCAGCACCCTCGGATCCCATGTATTTCTCCTTGTCGAAGCTTTTCGGGGTTCCCCAGGGATGATGTGTGGTGCTGGTAACGTGCGAGAGGAAGACACGGGTCTTGTTGTTCGCAGCCTCGTAGAACAGATCTCTGACGTAGGGCTTCAATTCTGTCTCGGCATACCCAAAGTAGTTGATCTCCTCGCCCTTGGGTTTGTATTTGGACTTGAAAGCATTCATGGTCTTCTTCACAACTTTGTGCTTGAACCCCATATTCTCATCCAGAATATCTTGACGATCATAGTCATCTGTGATAGATTGCATGAAGACAGACTTCCACTGGTTTTGTAGTGCCTCTGAGGTATGAGAGCTGTTGGCCCGTGCTTCGATGGTCTTGGGCATCTTCTTTTGGTTGAACAATTCCAACAGCTGCGGTAAGCAGGGCTGGTAGATCTCAAGCATGGACTCCTCTAGGAGGTCAACTGGCAAAGGATGAACACCACAGTGACTACCCAGAATACTCTTGAATGTCAAAGAACTACCTGTGAGTGCCCCGCGAACATTGAGTCCTCCCATACCTTCCTCCGCTGGATCTTGCCAGTTTGCCTCACTCAGATCCACCTTCTCGCCCTTGCTGTCTGTCGCATACTCGCCAGTCAACATCTGTGCAATCGGGGTCATCTTCACTAGACGGTCAATTGCCGCCTCCTTCTTTTTCTCCTTATGGGAAGCGACGAGGGCATCAAACATGGGTGTGCCCTGCTGCATGGGAAACATCTCTTTCCGCCCACTTTCAAGGGTTAACAGAACAATATTATTGATTTCCACCGAGTGTTCCTGGAAGGCTTTCTGTAGAGGCTCATAAATGTCGCCATCTAAATTTGAAATCTTCAGAGGATCCGCTTTGGGGTTGAAGAACGCATTTTCGTCATCGCCGCAAAGATAATAAGAAGGATTGTCCTTCTCCGCCCGCTGCTGAGGGCTCATAGCCCATCGGCTAAATCCCGGAGGTGGATCTTGAGGCAACCATGAGGCTCGTGACCACCCATCCATAAGACTGATCTTTTCCACCGGCCAAAGAGGGAAGGGCTTGGCAGGGTTCCGGCAGCCTTCCAGCGTGCTAGACTTTTTGGTGAATGCATCGAGTAGGGTTAGAGGCAATGCGCCAGACAGATGATCGTAGGGAATCGAAGGTCTTGAGAGCTCCAAGAACAATAGTGAGATCAAAGCGGAGACTATAAGTGCTATGCGCCGAGCAGATCGAAGGTCCACAGAGGCAATCCAGGATTTGCTGGGAACCGAAAGTATATTGCGTCGTGCTTTGAATGCCCCAATCATCAGATCTCGGAATCCTTGCAATACTATGCCGGTCAGTTTATAAAGGTGAGCATGGATTAACCACGCCACAAGGCCCAAGACGGTAGCTGCGGCGGATACAGTTGAGATACCGCTTAACAAGATCTTCATGGCAGCAGGGTCGCTAAGGAAACTATTGCTGGCGGCCCAGGCGACCTCCGCGCCAGTTTGCATGAAGAATCCAAATTGGATGGAGGAGGCCCCCCATGTAATTAAGCTACAAGACTGGTCAGTTCTCTAATTATGGTTCTTGATCGTCCGGGCCCAATCTCAATGGAAACACCTACGAGAGGAGTCCACCCAGACATGTTGATAACCATTGTAGCCGCGATTCTGGGGTGGGGAATTGTAACAATAATCGCACGAAGCTAATGATAAGCAATTCCGGTAGAATGAGTGTCGGTGAATATAGCACGAGGTAGAGGAATGGTAGCGAATGGAAATGAAGGCCGATATGTAAGGCCTTCGAGGCGAGGCTGCTGACGACAAGAGCCGAGAAAAGGTAAGGTGGGACCGGTGGAAGGAAGGCAAAGATAGCCATGGTATCAGCTCATGGTTTGACGGCGTAAAGATGGTGGAAGAGCGCGTCGGGGGAAAGTGTAGCCAAGGGATGAAGTTTGTGGAATGGAAGGTTTCGAAAGAAAGGAAGAAAAGACTGGAATGGGGCCAAGCACCCGGAATGTATCGATTACACTCAAATGTACATTTAGAAAAAAAGATCGGAGGAAAACGAAGAGGAAAGTAGTAAAGCGCACAAAGTCAAGTTGGAGTAAATAAAGCATGATTCAACTAAAACCAGGAACAGGAAAATCGACCAATCATTTGATCCGTTTTCGACGCTATAATTAACCACTAAAATGGGGACTGGAACGAGTATCGGAGCACGCGACTGGAACATTGACTTCAATATCCACTAGACCTGTCCCTTTTCCATCGCGGACCCTCTTTTTTTCTATTTCCATTCGGTTCAGTCCGTCGGGTGGATCTTCCCCCTTGGCGATATTCTCACGGATGCTACGGAAAGAAACTACAAAAAAAAAACACAACGTCCCACGTTTCACAAGAACCTCGGAACCTGAACTGTAAAAAGACGGTATGAAGAGGCGAAGCTTCCGGACCCTGCATCATTGGTGTGTTGGCATATCCTTGTTGCCTGAAGCTTGACTCCACCTTGTTTACCAACACGATGTCTGAGACATTTTCATGATTTTATTACTATTAATCATGGTCTCCGCTACTCCTTCTCTCCTTCCCCTATAGGGGCTAGCATCGCCACAATGACCTAAAAAGGGAACCGAACAATCACTCGCATAGGCCAAGTCCGGGGAAAACCATGGCCAAGCCGCCATCGCTCCAAATCACCAATGTCACGCTGCGCGATCGGATTCCTTTTGCGTCCGATCCGTTTAAGAAAATGCTCTATCACAGGCTCGTGGGTCTGTGGAGAACATCCAGCTGAGACCCTGAATCTTAAATCCTGTCGCCTTGACCACCCGTTGTGCTGGGCAGAATGGACGATCCATCTCAGCAAGAAAGTGTTTCTCTGACGTGATCGCCCTTTAGGGCTGCCATACAGATCTAACTCCTGTGGACCCGGTGATCAAACCCCCTAACGGTGAGCAAAAGAAAGAATTGCAAGAATCTTCGAGGGGCACATTGGCTGCCGTAAGCCTGACACAACATGGCAGTATTGCGCAGGTCAGATCATACAATACCGCACTCCAAGATTCTGAAGGTTTTGCGCCCAGAATGTGACCCTGAGGCTCAGGCCAAGAGGACCCTGAGTTGTGCGACCCGTAGCTACTTTTCATGGTTATGAGGCTTGGCATTATAAATTGGGTCTGATCGGCCCCTGTGGGTATGGTCAGCCTTGCGGACCGAGGTTGCAGAGGGGATGATGCATTATTGCATCCTTATTGCATCTTCATGGGGCTGGAGAAGGAGGTCTTCCCTGATTTGGAGGAGGAACCAATACAGGACATCGGTCACACGCAAGGGACTTGTTTGGACTGTTTAGCTGATTAAGGTCCTTGCTGCCTCGAAAATTGGGCATCACTGTGAGTTGTATTAAGTTTTAAGACTTTCATCCTGACAGCCTTGAAAGGTTTTTATCTTCTAGAGTTGCTTATACTACAATGGTTTAGAATATCCAGATTGGTTGATGATCTAGGTCAGTCTAGCCTGCACAAAACGGATACTGTCAGGGGTGCAGCTACTGCCTGGTGTATGACATCCTGTCTATATTATACCCGAGTATCGACCATGGTTAATCAAAGATGGATATCAATCTTATTCTAAATGCATCTGGCTAAACTCTATCTAGCAAGGTGATGGCAGTCTAGCCCCACTATGTATTATCAATCAACTGAGAACAATATATGCAGAGACTAATCTTAAATCTTAACCCTCAAACTGTTCCGTCGATCCTTCATCGCCCTCGCTCCTGCACCATCTTCGAAATCCCATCCCCAATATCAGTCCCCAACTCCTCAAATCCCTTGATCACCCCCTCTCGATCCCCCTGCCCCATTTCTTGGCTCATCTTAAACTTGCCCTGCAATCGCTCAATTTGAATCTCAATCCCAATAATATTCTTTTTCAACAACTCCACATAAGACACCGGCGCCTCACCCACATTCCACGCCGTTGGCTTCCCTTCCGCACCCGTGTAACCCATCACAGAGGTCTCGGCATGTTTTGACAGATCCTGTACCTGTGTCTGCAGGAAAGTGCCAGTCTCCTCGGATTTGGAGTTACAGAACACACGGATCTTGCCGTAGGCCTGCACAGCAGCGTAGTTCCATGTTGGAACGACCTTGCCCGAAACGGGTTTGGTCTCTGTGTAGAACTTCGGTGTGACGTAGTGGTGGTGTGGGCCGTTGAACAGAACGAGTACCTCGTCGGGGAGCTCGAGGGCTGTGTATTTGCCTTGAGCTTCTTGTTGCGCGGCGAGTGCTTCCATTAGAGCTTTGGCTTGCGGGTTCTGCTTTGCAATGTGTCCGCGCAGAACTCCGGGCTTTTCGGAGTCATTGGTGGGGACATCGAGTACGAATGGAATGTGGCTGGATTGGATGAATGCGTGGTCTGTAGTCTTGATGGCTGTTGTGAGGATGCCCAGAGGGTTCTCGTGGATGAATTGTTGGAGAACAGGGATGCATTTTTCTGCGTGGGCGGCGCGAAGATACATGGTGCGGGGTTGGGCAGTAGGTATATGGAAATTATCTGGATGCAAAAATTCTTTTGAAATAGGGTTCTGTACTGAGTTATAAGGTTCCTGCGGTCATGTCAGATCTATATAGATTTCTTATCATCCGTTTAGCTCTTGGTCATTACTGATTTGTGGGTTCTGATTGGCAGTCGGTGCCGACTCTCCTCTGGTAGAATATTGGCATGCAAAGAATGAGTCAATCGGGTCCATTGATGCGACTGACAGGGCGCGCTGTGCTAATCCGCGGAGCGGGAATTGACCAATCAGCACGTCTACTTTGTGGGTCAGCTTTGCATACCTTGGGTTGGGTTTCCAAGGTTGCGGGGAAGACTTGAGCGTAACACATTGCGATTTGGCGGTCATTTCCAACTTTGATAGAGCACAAGCACTTCCCGTGAAGTTAATCATGCTGTGCTTGTAGCAGACATTTCAGATGATCAAGTTGCTGTTATAGTGTAGTCGATTGCGCAGAGTGCAAAGTAGAATTGGATGCAAGAAAGAGAGCCGCTCCACATACACTTCAACTTCCTAATCAGGACTAGCGCTATTTGACATCAGTGTATAAGGTGAAGATCAATCAACCATTGGTAGAGACATGAATACCTCTATACATGAGGAAATCTCAGTCATATAGCGCTGGTTGGATTAATAAGCTTTTTTTATACCAAGTAGCTCGTAACTTGAATAGGATAGCTTCGCTTCATGCCTGTAGTGGCAAAAGGTAAACCAGCACAAGATATCACAATGCGACTAAGTAGAAGGGAGTATCATTCAAGAAGTACAGATAGTATACAAGATATTGAAACAGTATGCAATGGTCGAAACAACCAACGCCATCCATCTCGGAACCACACCGAACACCAACAAGCCGCTAAGAGCCAATCCTCCCAGCAGTAACATAATCGAAGATCAAGCGGCCCGCGACACAATTCCACTTTTCCCAAGCTTATCAATAGTCCCGCTCTTCAATCTCAGTGTCCTCTCAATATCCCTACTCGGCATACGCTGTTGATCACGCATCGTCAGCGCCTGGCTGATAGTGAATGAATCCAGGAACTGGCGGCCTTGGAAATTGGCGTTTCCAACGGCTAGGCTCTCCTCCTGTGCAGCCTTTGTGATGCGTTGACGTGCTGTGACGACTAGCAAGGCTGGGTTTGAGGCTGTAGGGAAGACGGTCTGGACGGTGCCGCGGTTGAAGGGGTTAGGGTGTGAGAAGTTGCCGGATGGATCGACGGGGCCGATTGAGCGGAGGGAGGCGGCGAAGTCGGGGTCGCGGCCGTCAAGGTCGATGGCTAGATATGCTATTAGTGTCTAGCTTTGGAGTGGCAAGAAATTGACAGTATGGTTTGGGTGGTTTTTTTCTTTTTTTTTTTCTTCGAGCTGCTAGATGGGTATCCCAGATTCGCTGAGGCACATACCATTGGACTTTGTGACAGAGGGCTGCTCCTTGGAGTGATATGTTGGGCCCTGCGCAGGAGCCGGAGCTCGAGCTGGTGGTGGTGTGGGAGCAGGCGTCGGTGTAGGTTTTGATTCTTGGGTTTTCTTTGGCGGCGCGGCGGGTGCTCTCGGCGGAGGAGCAGGCTTTTTAGGATATTGGCGCCGTGTCGCTGCACCGGCAGCTGACCGGGCAGGTTTTGAAGCAGCAGATCCCATTATTAGAGACTGGTTTTGCTTCTGCGGGGGTTGGAGAATTGTTTGAGCCTTCCGCGGCGGGAGATCGGAGAAGAACGCGGAGTTGACTTGGCGCTTGGACGGGGCAGAGCCACTTAAGTGACGTCAAAATATAATCAACACCGATCTGCTCGCCTTAACACTGTAGAATGATTTTACTAAAGAAGCTTACATTTCGTAACCAATAAAATAGAAAATGTGTGAGAAATGCATAATAATGGTTTTGTTGAGCAGCGCAGACAATTGGCCTGAACTTTGCAAGTATACAGGCAGAAAACCACGATTTGGATATCAACGTTACCCATTAGTCCCAAAAGATCATAGCCATCGTTTATAATATCTACTGGAAGTATATTTATTTATAGTCATCCTATTTTGTCGGAAGGGAAAGGTGGATATCATCACAGCTAAGATACAATGCCACACAAGCTCAATACGTCGACGATCACAAGAGCTCGGCGAGACAGGCCTATGTTTTTAAAAGCGTTCTTCTAGACGCTTAGCGGAGGCCCGCAAGACGACGGCCTTGGACCTCACCCAATGCGCGGCTACCGCTCACAAATGCGACCGCACCAACGGCAGCGGCAGCAGGCAGGATCTGGAACAGGTTCCAGGAGGTATAGTAGAGGAAAAAGATACCTTCGAAAGCGACCAGAGATCCAACGAAAATGGCGTGCGGGAGAGGGGCAGATTTGAAGGCGGTTGACAGGTGGTTGACGTTGGCACCGAGGAGGAGCCACTATTTCACGAGTTAGCTAGACATTCAGCCACATAACAATATATATTCTTACCAGACCGGCCAAAAGCGGGAGAGCAGCGCCGACTAGGGCCACGAAGGCCAGAGTGATAACAATGGGCGGGCTGGTGGCGGCATCCTTGAAGATGTGGTGGATCTCGGGCAGCTTGCCGTATCTCTCGACGTCAACGGTGGGGACGGGAACATCGGGGTTGCGCTCGATCGACAGAGGGAAAATCGAGGAATCGTATGCCTCGGAGCTTCCAGAGGAACCAATGACCACACGAGCATCAATGGGCTCGGGGAGAGAGAGGAATTGAATCGGGAGGTCCTTCTGGGTCTAGAGCAACTTCATTAGCTTGATCTAACCAGGCGGAGAGCTTTGAGGTCGCATACCAATTCCACCCGCGACTTGCCGTTCTCCTTGACGGTGAAGGGGTAGGAGATATCCAATCCAGTGTGAGAATCCTTCAACAGAAGGAAAGCTTGGTGTGGGCGCTTCGCGGAGCTTCCTTCCTGAGTAGTCAAGGTGACGCGCAATGTATCGGCACCGGCAAGCGCGACGGGTTTCGAGAGCGGTTTGGAGACGGAAAGCCTACAGACAGCCATCTATTAGCTTCCGATAAACTTGCAGGTAGCTAGAAAGTTCATTAATCTCACGATTCCTTGAATCCGCTGTTAACTCCGGCACCCTTAGGTTGGACTGCCACGGTGGCATCAGTAAAGCCCCAAGCTGACGCTGCAGCTGCCGGCAAAGCAGCGGATGCCAATAGGCAGAACTGAACAGTGGCCTGCCACATATGCATTGTGAAAACAATTCCAAAGAAAGAAAAAAGCAATGATTTGAGAGGGTAGGTTGGAGGAGCAAGGAGGAGAAGCTGGTGGTTGACAGATTGCAGAATAAGGCGGAGGCCGATAAGCGCCGATCGACTTTAGCCCTAATTTCTTTTCTGCTGGGACTTCATCTCTCTCTCTCCCATGAATCGCCCTCGCTGCTCTAGCTGTCCCCGCAAACCTACTTAATCCACCTTCTTAATCTTGAAAAAACCTGTTGATTATTGTTTGCTGGATGGAGTCACCTTTAAACCAACTGTAAGTCCTGCTAAACCTACTACTTTTTGAGGCCTCCTCTGGCCCTAAACCCCGGCTTCAGCCCTGGACCGACTCTTCAGGGCTTCTGACGTCGACTCCCTTTGCATCTGGGGTAAAGCTCTACCCCCACACCCTAGATTTTTCTTTAGTCCAGATTTGTCTAATGGCGCATTATTGTTCCCTTATTCACTTTGTTTACTCCGTTTGTTTCCGGTTGCCTCCAAATGGTGTTTCTTTGAGCCCTAGTCACTGACTGCCCGAATTGGGAACGATAGACTTCATTCACCATGCCTCCCAAAAAAGGAATGCGTAAATCAATGCCGGCGCGCATTGTTAATACTACATTCACTCCATCGCGACGTTCACCACGAGTCCCCACTCCTACGAGAGCTATAAATGAGAGCGATTACCCGACCAAAACTATTGATTTATCCACCGACCCCTCCTCAGAGAACCTTGTGACATTTCGATATTACCAGCCCCAGACCCCGCCTCGGAATGACTCTTCGAAGAATACGTCTCCTGACGTAACTTCCACTGGCCGCCGACCTTTCCAGGCTCGTCCATCTCGACTATCCAACGTTTACACCCCGGTGGTGGAAACACCCAACTCCTCCAGTCAAGGCAGCCGGAGAACTCGGCGTTCGGCTGCTCTTGAAACTCCACAAAATCAACTGTCCGATCCTGACGACCCTGAAAGTCTTGGCTCCACTGGCTGGACATACGACCAATACATGGGATCACACGACCACATGGCTCCTGCCTCTCCCAGTGCTGCTTCCTCCAAGGGAACTCGCGCTTCTGCTCGCCTCCGCAAGCCAACATCTCGGGCGATCGAAGCCCTGGCATTAAAGAAGAAGCCCCGCAAGAGAGCAACCCCCGCATCTGCCAAGAATGAAACGACTGAGCCCGAGGCCCAGGTCCCCAATAAGACCACTCCCAAGTCTGGAAAGGGCAAAGGCAAGAAGCTTATGAAGCAGAAGAAATCTTCCCTTTGGAGCATTGATCTCGACACGGAAACTGCAGGACGAAAGCTGTACGAGATCACCTTGGTCGCATTGGGTGCCGACTTCGAACTTCCGTCTGATCCCGAGTGGTTTATCGCCAACGCTCGATTTGAATATTTCCAAGCCAAAGAGGGCTTACAGCGCGCTCGTGAGGTTTCTGCTGGAGATGAAAATCAACCCAACCTGTACGACAGTGAGACCGACACCGGAAGCATCCGGCAATACAAGCAGCAGTCGACACCACAGATTGACGAAGATGGCTGGGCACGAGTCGGCCGCATCAATGAACATGGTGAAGAAATCATTTTCCCCCCGGGTGACCACAGTCCATACTGGCCGCCTCGCACTTACAACGACGACACGTTGCCGTATCCGCCTGTTCGTTCTCGATCAGAGAAGCAAACCCAGAATGACAACTCCTTCGGCTTCCCTCCCTTGATGGGTGATCGCAACATTCCCTTCGATGCCCATTCTCACTTTGTGCCAGAGGATGTCACTGAAGAGCTGGCTCGGGCTCAAGCACGCGGTGAAGCTCGTCAGAAGGCGCTCCCTACTCCGACTGAACCCAGGAAGCCTCGTTCTGCCAAGCAGCGCCAGACTCAACCACCCACGGTCGACGGTCCTGCTCCCCCTGCTGAAATCGAAGAGCCAAAACCCAAGCGACGCGCAGGCAAACGTGCCTCTTTGCCAGCACCCACGACTCGCAAAGCAGCACCTCCAACTAAGAAACCCCTCGCTCGGTCTGCCAAGGCAGCCTCCAAGATCGCTCCGGCTCCTCTGCCTACCGAGACTGACAACGGAGAAGGTTCATCACAGGACCCGCCTTTCAGGCCCATTCGTCTGGTTCTCACTGCTCCGCGACCTGAAGGGAAGACCAACGGCAACAAGGAGCCAGAGACCGATGATGATGCGGCCATACCAAAGATCAAGAAGGAAGGGGCATCTCCGACTTCTGGGAAGGGGAAGAAGCGAACTGCCGATTCAATGAACGGACCTGCGGGAGAGACTGCTGCTGCAAAGCGCGCTCGTCTTGCAGGCACCGATGTCGAATCTGGCCCTCAGAAAGGCCGAAAGCGTGCGGCAACCACAACTACAACTACGCCGAAGCAACCAGCTGCCTCGAAAGCCAAGGGCCAAAGTGAGGAGTCGCCGCGACGAAAGGCAACTCCATCTCGGGGTCGAGGCCGAGGTCGTGGTGGTCGTGGTCGGGGCCGTGGTGGAAGCTGAAGCCGCGAATGAAGTCAGTGCTTCGATTTAGTAAGGGAACCGGACAAGAGATTTTTGTCTCTTATTCCTCGTGTCTCTTTTTCTTTTTCTTTTTTTTCTTATGTTTTTTGTTTTTATCCTGAGCGACCATCAAAAGGCGTTTTCATTTGAGCATTTTCCAGCGTTGACTTCCTGCATTCTAAAAACACCACTAAGGATCTGCATAGCGTGATGTTTCTTGTTATTCTCCCCTTCTATTCTATAATTAGCTATCAGCCCCTTCTCGGGTCTCAGGAGAAGCAACCTCTATTTCGGTTTTCTACATGGAGCGAGTGTCCCTTGCTTCATTATACCAAAATGTGATGATTTATTGCTCGGTGTGTACAAAACTTGCAACATCAATATACACTTCAGTTTTTACAAGTATAACTCCATGTTTGGTCATTTAATTGATTCTTTTTGGCCTCCTGAACATCTAGAATATACCATCCTTACACGTCTCGCTTCAAAATTTTGTTTCTGCCTGAGGCACCAATGCCCCGATCTCCTCATCTGATCCTGTTCATCCTCTTCTGCACAAAAGAATATATGTAACTATCCACCAACTCCGACATCCATCTAAATAACTCTCAATCCATAATGCCCACGTACCCATCCGAGCAATTTCGTCCGGGCCAACCGACGCCTGCTCCTCGTCCACAGCGTCCGAGGCCGTCTCTGAAGGGACACCCGGACATTCGGTCGACAAAGGAGTATAAGCTTGCCGCGCGGAGGTATGTTCTCCATGTCATCTCATGCATTCATTCACTGCTTTCCTTTCCATTTGTCTTTTTGCTGGGTTCTAGCTTGGATTTCGCCCACGGATAAGCTTCCATCTGTGTCCTGCTTCTGGTATCCATTGGCTGATCTGCGCTTTGCGCAAAACAACTCCGCGCACAATTCCTTACTATTGGGGTCACCAATTTACTGATATCTTTATTAGATGGACATCGACTATTGTCGCTTTACCGTTTCTCATGTATACATCTTACATTCTCTATGAGCGGAGTGAGTATTCCATTCGAATCCCCGGAAATCCAAAAGCTGTTCTCATCGGCCGAGTATCTTCTTGAATAACTAACGTGATTTGCTGCTTCTAGCCTACGGCGATAAAAGCCAGAAACACTTCCTTCCTCCGAAGAAAGAGCAGGAACCCGAGCCTTCTTCCAGCTCTTCCCCGTCCTCGTAATGGAGGAATGGAGTAAAGGGGTGGGGGTGATTGTGCGAGTATCTTTTGTACATTAAGCGTCGAAAACTAATTGCATTACGTTCATTGCGTTTGTTTACCAGGCTCAAAAATCCGTAGATAATCACCAGCCTGATACATTAGATTGGATAGCTGAATGGTTCAAGCTCACATACATCGAGATCAAATAAACAGAAATAGGAAACAAGTCAATGTTCATGAAAAGAAATCAAAATCCATAATCATCGTTCCTTTTTTTATTTTGTTAACCACAAGAGTATAAAGTATTCTCGTGTAAATAATTTCTCCACCTCATCAGCCTGCTGGGGTGAAATGTAAAGGGCAAATAAGAAGGAAATCAGGAGGTATTTACTAGACGCGCAATATGCAATAGCTTCAATGGCAGATTCACCAACTGCCCATGTCTAGGATGAAATAGAGAGATAACACTGGGTAATCCTTTTCTTTAGCCGGCCACACCCGGCATATGGAACTGGTGTTCTCCTGAGCCTGTAGATGGAGGCACAGAAGCTAGGCCGCTGCTTACGCTGGGGGGTTTCACACTTCGCTCACGCATACGACGACCCTCCATTAGACCACGCAAACCACGTTTCTGGAGACCGATGACACTGGACAGGTCGCCGGTCCAGATTTCGCGGGATGGGCGGCTGGCATCCGTGCCACGGCGCTGATGAGCGCGGGACTGCGAACGGCTTTCAGTATCGCTAACAAACTCTGAGTCAGACTGACTGAAGCTGGACGCTGACGTAGCGGTGCTTGCAGTACTGATGGAGTCTTCACGCTCGCGATGAGCGCTGCGGTGCTGCCGGCCACGGATGTTGGTGTCGATGCGCAGTGAAGGGATGCCGCGCGTGTAGTTTGTAAGATCGCCCGTGCTGCTGGCAGCGGAGGGAGGCATGGCGCCATGCTCCGTGTCGGATGAGTCAGAAGCCATTAGGCCACTGTGGTGGGAATTGGTACCCTCGGAAACATCGTGCATAGAGCCATTACCATGTGAGCCATTGAGGGCTTCCAGCGTGCCGCCTAGGCCACCGGTGAAGCCGGTACCTCTTCCGCCTCCTGCTGCCATAGCCGCTGCGTTGAATACTGCCGCGGCATTGCGGCCATCGAGGACTTGGTGCAGTCTTTCCACGGTAGCTTCTAGGAGACCATCTATCTGGTAGGGTCGTGCGAGCTGGAGGAGGGAACAGAGGATCTGCGGTGTGCACAAGGAAGAGCCTGGAGGAGGAAGAGCAGATGTGTATAGATACTGAACGAGGACTTGGAGTGTAAGGATAGTGTGGGGGAGATATAGCACACGGGGTCGGGCGGTCGGGGCAAGGCCATGTGCAGAGGGAGCTTCCAGGTTCTCAAGGAGAGCCTTAGAGGGGGCAGAGGGGTTGACCAAAGTCGTTGCATTGGAGTAAAGACTATTGTGGCCAATAGACGGGGTAATGGTGATGCTGGAGTTGCGACTTGGGTGGATCTGGACAGGGCGAAGAGTTCCGCCCTCCGCAATTCCGCCTTCGGATGATTCGCGCAGAAGCTGGATGAAATAAGGTCCCCAGCGTCGGGCCAGGACACGAGAGTTTACGGGAATGCGCTCTCCGCCAACAGCTTGTAACTCCATGTCGGACATCTCGTGCAACGAAAGCGCCAGTTTCCCCAGCTCATCCGATGCGGCTGACAGCGGCCGTCCACCAGTCGTCAATTGGGCTAGTTTCTGCTGCAGAGATGCAGGGACTGAAGGCGAGCTATACGACTTGTATCCTGATGTTGAGGATGTACGAGAAGGGTTGTTGTAAAGACCAAAAGCTTCGAGCTCAACCAAACAAATATGTGAGAAGTTGATCCGCCGGTGGTTATAATCATCAACCAGGCTACGCTTGCGGTGTCCAAGGATCACAAACGAGCTGCGACGTGGCCAAAGAATACCACGATTCCAGCTACCATGACCAAACACGGACCCACCGGCGTCAATACGACCCCAGGTTAGGGTCTTCAAGTCAAGAGCCCATAGAGCATATTCTTGTTTCGAGGAAGTCAAGTAAGTACCACTGACAACAAAATGGCCGTTGATAATACCACCATTGGGGAAACGCAGCCCAGGTGGAGATGCTTGGCTGTGCATCGGTCGTTCAACAAGACGCCCGTCTGGCAGGCGCACCTGCAGCTCCAGCTTAACATCGAGGAAGTTATAATTTGAATAAATTAGCATGGGGCATCCCGGCGACTCCGCTTCCTCGATCGGCTCTTGTTTGTCTTGCTCAGGGGCAGCCGATCCAATCTCGGAGACGTCCATGCCCACCAGGGGCGCGACGACACTACGATAGGCACCGCAGCTGCGACCGAGAGGACTAGTGTTGGTCCATTTGAGACTGCGAAGGTTAAAGACGCTAGTTTGCTCAATGTAGTGGTTGGAGCTGTCTTGGCCACCAACAACTACCATTTCAGCGCCACCGAAGCCATCAATGTCCACCCCAATTGAGCCTTGGTGGGGTGTGGAGGATTCGGGGTTATTATGGATAGCCGACAACGGCGCACGCGCAGAAGTGAAACTGGCACTTGACGGGAGAATCGTGGCACAATGAGCATATCGTCCTTGCGGTGATTCATGCGACGCAACCCGAGTCCATGCGCGCGATGGGACATCGAAAATGTGAATATCCGACATAACCACGACCTCTGCCTGAGTCTCCGATCCAGACGCACTGGGATTTGAAGGATCTTTGGAGGCACTAGGAGCTGGCGACATGCCACCATAGGCAACCAATTTGTTATCTCCGAGAGCACATACACTGTGGAAGTAACGTGGCGGAGGAATGTCTCCTGTCGCTTCAATCTTGCTCCAGTGCCGCCGGATCAAATCCAATTCATATAGGTCTGCCGTCAACTTAGGACGACTCCGCGAGAGGATCCGGCCTCCAAAAACGTATAGTTTGTCGCCCAAAATTGTTGTGGTAGCCCCGACCAGGGGGTGAGGCTCCGTGCCGGTGGTTCGGCGCACATTGCACACCAATCCAGATAGGTTGATGGGTCCTGACGAGGGTTGTTGATTGAACGACGGCGATGCACCGCCCGTTGGGGCGGGTTCTTGACCTGCATCTAGGAAGCCCAGACTCGACTGGCTCCTGGACATCATCGTGGGCGAAGAGGCTGGTACAATTCAAAACAAGATCGGTGATCCAATATACAGGGTATGGTTGGCCCCTTTTTTTTTTCGCACAATTCCGTCACTGTCAGACGGTATACATAAGACGTATATCGGCTCGATTTGGGGGGTGTAACGATCGGAATGTCTTGCTAGGCGCTGATCGCAGGTACCGTTGCGGCTCGAGTTGTGGCCCTGTGGGGGATGGGTTGGGACCAGGGGGTGGGTTTTCCCCGCCGCGTCAAGATAGGCGGGTTTTTGGCACGGGGAAGGCCAGGATTCGAGGGCCGGGAAATTTCTTGCCGATATACCAGTCGACCAAAAGCGAGTGGAGAGAGATAAATGTGTCAGACTGTAGACGTTGGATCGGCACAAAAAAGGCGGTCTCAAACAACGCTTTCCCGGATGGGTTTGGGGGGGGCGGATACAACCGCGCTATCTGCAGTTTTGGCAAAAGGGCCGTTCCAGAAGAAAAAAGTTAAAGGTATAAGCATATTCTAATTGTTGTTTAATCGCAGTCATAGTTCACTTGAATGACCCTAGGAATTGCATTCTCTATACTTTTCAATCTATAGATAGAACTTTGGAAGGTTCTCTGGTTGTGCATGTGCATGGTAGTACACATTGAGTATTCGATCGGATACTGTTATGGTCGCCATATTGACTCAAGTCATTCTAACTTCAGTGAGACATTTACGCCAGGTTACGCAAAGCCGGAATATTTATGGATACAAAAAGGTTGACAGTTGGCAGGATAAGTCATTTCATATTGGTATCAAGTAGGCTTTATACCAGCCAATTCAACTATATATTTTATTTTCGCGTTACATCGTAAAGCCCATAACTTAGTTAGAGGGGTCCTTGGTGAAGCGGAGGTAACTGTCATTCAGGTCAGAATCAAAGTAGGTGTCACAGGGTATGCAGGATAACTTACGGCTTGACCTCACGGATGTCACCAAACTTAGCCTTGGCATCGGCAGTGGAGACGGGGGGAGGAATGACAACATCATCACCGGGCAGCCAGTTGATGGGGCAGGTAACGCCGTGCTTCTCGGTGGTCTGGAGAGCATCAATGACACGGAGAACCTCAGCAGTGTTGCGGCCGGTAGAGGCGGGGTAGGTCATGATCAGACGGATCTTCTTGGCGGGGTCGATGATGAAGACGGAGCGGATGGTCAGAGCCATACCCTTGGAGTCAACGTTGGTGGTGTCCTGGTAGTCAACCATGTCGTACAGGTAGGCGACCTTGCGCTCGGGGTCGGAGATGATGGGGAACTTGAGTTGGGAGCCGGAGACCTCATCGATGTCCTTGATCCAACGGTGGTGAGATTCAACGTGGTTGGCACTCAGACCGATGAGCTGAACACCACGCGCGGTGAACTCGGGCTCAAGCTTGGCGAAGGCACCGAGCTCGGTGGTGCAGATGGGGGTGAAGTCATCGGGGTGGGAGAAGAGGATGGTCCACTTGTCGCCGATGAAGTCGTGGAAGTTAATGGGACCGTTGGAGGTCTCGGAGTCGAAGTTAGGGGCAGTAGAGCCCAGACGGAGGCTGTTGGATGGTCAGCCATTGGTCCTGGTAGTTTGGAACTCTATAGACGGGGGGTATACATACGGAGCACGCTGTTCAGCCATTGTGATGATAGGATGAAGAATTGGTATCCGGATTGTTTGAAAAGGGATATGAAAGAAGGAAGTTTGAACGGGGGGAATAGGAGGTTCAAATACGGGAGCTGCCCCTCTTGCTTGCCAGCACCACCTTCTTGTCGCAGTGATCGACTTACCTCATCCGGCTGTTGTCCATCACGCAATAACTGGCCGCCTTTGGCAGAACAAATACCATTGGTGGATCGGTCATGGTGGGCTGTTTAGTGTTCCTGATTGCAATATTTCACAGCTCATGCTAAGCTACCGTCCAATGATGGGGGAACTTCTCAAAGGTTCTGTTCGGCTCCAGAGCACGGGTTAACCCCTTCATACTTGTTGTCTATAATACTCTCTTCCCCAGATTTTTCCTTGCCCCGGTTACTCCTTCTCATACAGCACATCTTCCCCCATGCTGAACCACAAAAAATTGCGCTTCTGAACATCACAATTGCATCAGCTCATGTTGTCGGCCGAGCTGCGTTCGTGTCGAGTCGGCCGATACCCCGCCATGGAGCCAATGGAGACTCGACGGGATGGCGCAATTCCATTCTCCCTTTGTTCACACCAATAATCTTAAAAGCCACCAGCGCTACCTACAGTCGATCCCCGAAGTCGCAGAGGGGAGATCCCAGAGTAAAATAATTGGTTAGACGCTTAGCGCTCCTGCCGTCAACCTCCGGATTCGGGTCGATGCTGAAGTGGGATGAGACCCACCAGGTGGGGCAGACCTTCGATAGGATTCCTTGCTTCCAACAGCTCAACCCTGCAGAGGTTCGTGGGCGTCTGAGCACTGCTACATTAAGCTATTTTGGACTGACTCTAGTCTGCGATCTAGTCTGCGAGACTGTAGTAAGCACACGTGGGAGTCCATATACCGTACAGGTACACTAATTGGGGTGGGTCACGTCCCCCGGATTGATCGATCCATGGATACACGTGCAGAATAGTAGCAAAGGTAAATAAACGTAGAGAAATGTTTCTCTTACAGACCTGAATGCAGATGCTCCGCTGTCCGATTCCATCACCAGCTCTTGAAATGACCCACCAGCGACCGGAATTATTCAGGCACGGGCTTTTCATTGGCTTACGAAAGAGATCGAGGAGGGTAGTAAGCTATTTGATATGGGACATTATTGTTTTTGCAGCTATACTTCAAATCTCTGGCAACAACGGGTATCCCTCTGGTGACTTCTAAGGCTTAGGTGCTCCAAGCTTCTCCAAATCAGAGTTGATAGTGACCTCTGTTGATAGTTTTCCGAGGTTGCATATATTCCTACCTATGTTGTGGCTTCCTTTTTCAGAAAAGTGGGTGGATTGTGCTAATATTTCATACCTATATCATTCAAATTTGGCTGTTCCCAATTGACTCTGTATCAATCATTCGATATTGTATCAAGTTTTAGATAGGATCTTGCGGAAATTCGAAGTCAAAAGGATTTGATGTGCTTTTGTTCGAATATTGTATATATGCTCCGTACTCCACGCGGATCAGATATCAAGTCAAACCAAATGACTGAGACTGCCCGATGTTTGATGACTCGAACTAGTGCTAAAACTCAATCAATAAGCCCAACGAATCTCAAGATTGGCCCAGTAATATGTTTCCCCGTTCTTTTCCAATCCTGCCAAAAGGGGCCTTCCCCCGCTGAACTTGAAGATCCGTCGATCAAGCGTGTCACGTGGATCATCCGGACCCACCGTCGCGTCGAGCTCGAGGCAAACAGACCGGAGCTTCGTTCTGAACCATTCCATCCAATTTGTTGTCGTCAGAGACTCATTGAAAAGGCTATCAAGCTGAAAGCAATTGAGCATTTTTGAAAATTTTGATTTTCCAGAAGAACCAATCCTCCAACCCCTCTTCTTTACCCCTTTTACTGCGAAAAGCGCGCCAACCTCGGAACCCCCAAACTACATGCCGCCGAAACGGAAGTCAGAAAATACAACAATGACCGACAGCGTTGGAACCCCGTCAAAGCGGGTGCGCAATTCTGAATCTGATGCTGAGGGCGAAATTGTTTCTGAGGTAAATCACAACAATATCTGGAGCTGATCGCCAGGATTCGCCTCGAAGGACAACCCACTTTGGGTCCGCAATGCTGATCCATTGACTATACAGGCTACTCCCCAGACTGGCGAGAAGAGGAAGCGTGGTCGCCCGCGCAAGTACCCCGAGGGCACTTTCCCCAAGCCCTCTACTGATGGACCCAAGCGCGGCCGTGGACGTCCCCGCAAGATTCTCACCGAGGAGGAATCTGCTGCAGCTGCCGCTCAAAAGGAGGCATCGGCTGCAGATGGTCCAAAGAGAGGGCGCGGGCGTCCTCGCAAGGAACCAGGTATTTTCCTACCGAAATTGAAGACGGAGCATTCCAAGGACTGACTGCTATCGGTTTGCCCTCCAGGTACCGAAACACCGAAACCAGCAACTACAACCCCGAAAAAGAAGGACGGTCGAGGCAGGCCTCGCAAGAGCCTGCCTGCCAATGGTACGGAGGGTGCTGCTGAAAACAAATCGAAGCCCGAGGCTACCCCATCAAGCGTGCCCAAGGAGGATGTCGGTCGCTCTTACTGGTTGATGAAGGCTGAGCCTGAATCACGCCTTGAGAAGGGTGTGGATGTCAAATTCTCCATTGATGACTTGGCTGCGGCGGAGACTCCAGAGCCATGGGACGGTAAGACCTTGCCCGCTCATGATGATGAATATTCCTAACGATTGAATAGGAGTTCGAAATGCGGTTGGTAAGACTTGATTGACAACACCACAAGTGATTCGAATGACCTAGCTTACAAGTCAACAGCTAGGAATCTCATGCGTGACATGAAGAAGGGAGACTACGCCTTTTTTTACCACTCCAACTGCAAGACCCCTGGAGTTGTAGGAGTAATGGAAATCGTGCAAGAGCACTCAGTTGATGGTTCGGCCCTTCTCATACTTCTACTCGATTTATGCCTCTAATTAATAATCTCGTCGCAGAATCCGCCTTTGACTCCAAGCACCCGTACTATGACCCCAAGGCCACCCGCGAAAACCCCAAGTGGGTCGTTGTTCACGTTGAATTTCGCTCCAAGTTCAAGAAACAGGTCACATTGAATGACCTGAAGACTCACGCCCAGCCCGGAAAGCCCCTGGAGAACCTACAGACCGTCAAGCAATCACGACTTAGTGTTTCTTCAGTGACCCCAGCACAATGGCGGTACATCTTGGAGTTGGCTGGTGAAGATCCAAGCCAGCTTCTCAAGACGGAATTTGACGATGAAAGTGAATAAGGTTCTCAAAAATAGGGTCTGGTTTGTACAATTCTGCCGAAATATTCTTCTTGGGCGTTTGAGGCTGGACAATAGGGATTTTTAAGAGAGTTTATGTCATTTCTAGCCTGAGTTTCAGTGGGTAGTACGGCAAAAAAAGATTATCTCATCGATCGGGGATTAAAGTAGAGGCATGCGGATAGCCGTGCCAAGTTCAGACATGAGCCAAAGATTGATAATCGACCTCGGTCATCAATACTGCATGTAGGTGAGGGGATTAAGCTCCAGCGGCGAGCGCAGCCAACCAGCATCAGTAAACGGAACCAAATGACCCAGAGCTCCAACGGTTGCCCACGAAGAGTAAGTGCACCCGACCCGGTGGATACTGCGTTATCGTTATCGGAGCGGGGGGTCGACTGCTGCTCACCTGGGGTCCCTCTTTAAGATCTTGATAATTTCGCAAATGTTTGGTTGTACCTTTACTCTCCGACCTTTGCGGTGTTTTTCTTCTGTACTTCGCTCGACTGCTCCTCGTCGCTTGTATACCACCGCCATGTCTGACATCTCTGTGCAATTGACTGCCCCCAACGGGCGCACTTACACCCAGCCTATCGGCCTCTTCATTAACAATGAATTTGTGCCATCCAAGTCCGGCGAGAAGATCACTTCGATCAACCCTTCGTAAGTCACGGATTGGATTTTTCCTATATCTGAATGTTCAGATAATTAACTGAGTCTCAGGAACGAGGCGGAGATCGCTTCCGTTTATGCCGCTGGTGAGGAGGATGTTGATATCGCTGTCAAGGCCGCACGCAAGGCCCTGAAGGACCCGTCCTGGAAGGGACTGTCCGCTACCGACCGTGGTAACTTGATGTTCAAGTTTGCCGACTTGATTGAGAAGCACCAGGAGACCCTCGCCACCATTGAGACCTGGGACAACGGTTAGTATCTTATCTCCAATATCGAAACGGCCAATGAAGCTGATGTATTGAAAACAGGCAAGCCTTACTCTGTTTCCCTCAACGATGATCTCGGTGAAGTCCTCAGTTCTCTCCGTTACGCCGCCGGCTGGGCCGACAAGGTGACTGGCCAGACTATCAGCACCACCTCCCAAAAGTTCGCCTACACTCTGCGCCAGCCCATCGGTGTGGTTGGCCAGATCATCCCCTGGAACTTCCCTCTGGCTATGGCTGCCTGGAAGCTGGGCCCTGCCCTCGCATGTGGTAACACTGTTGTTATGAAGGCTGCCGAGCAAACCCCTCTTAGCATTCTTTACCTGGCTAGTCTGATCAAGGAGGCTGGTTTCCCTCCCGGTGTCATTAACATCATTAACGGTCACGGTCGTGTGGCTGGTGCTGCGCTGGTGCAGCACACCGATGTTGACAAGGTTGCTTTCACTGGCTCCACTGCCACTGGTCGTGAGATTATGAAGATGGCTGCTGGCACCCTTAAGAACATTACCCTCGAGACCGGAGGCAAGTCCCCACTGATTGTGTTTGAGGATGCCGACCTTGAGCAGGCGGCTAAGTGGGCCCACATCGGTATCATGTACAACCAGGGCCAGGTCTGCACTTCTACCTCCCGTATCTTGGTTCACGACTCTGTGTACGATAAGTTCGTCTCTCTCTTCAAGGAAGTTACAGCCACCACTAGCAAGGTCGGTGACCCCTTCTCCGACGACACCTTCCAGGGTCCTCAGGTCACTAAGGCACAGTACGACCGTGTTCTTTCGTACATTGAGGCCGGCAAGTCCGAGGGCGCTACCCTCGTCGCTGGCGGCGAGCCCTTCAAGAACGTCGGCGACGGCCGTGGATTCTTCATTGCCCCGACCATCTTCACCGGTGTTAAGGATAACATGCGCATCTACCGCGAGGAGGTCTTCGGTCCTTTCGTTGTCATCTCCAGCTTCGTCACCGAGGAGGAGGCTATCACCCGTGCCAACGATACCACTTACGGTCTCGGCGCTGCCCTTTTCACCAAGGACATTGAGCGTGCCCACCGTGCCGCCTCTGAGATCGAGGCTGGTATGGTCTGGATCAACAGCAGCAATGATAGCGACTTCCGTGTGCCATTCGGTGGTGTCAAGCAGAGTGGTATTGGTCGTGAGCTTGGCGAGGCTGGTCTCGAGGCTTACTCCCAGGTCAAGGCTGTTCATGTCAACATGGGCTGCCGGCTGTAAAGAAAGGGACCGGAGCGTTTGACTCTGACCGTGTTCTCTTGTAACTAAATGAAAATATTATGCTTTATGACTAGCCAGCTTTCTTTGCTTGTAGACGTTAGTTATTTTTCTGAATAATTTCCTGGTGGCTACATACGATAGAATCCGAGGGTCCTGGTTCTGTCCAATGGTACACGATATATTGTGGAGTAACCTGGAGTACTGTCGCATTTATTACCACATTTCCACCCTGGATTTTATGATAACGACTTGAGGAAATGCTAAATAAGACCCACAATTGCAATCAGTATTAAGATAATAAGTTCGTTGGCTGCTTGAACATCAATTGACGAATTGAGATTTATTCAAAAAATGCATGTGCTGGTTATATATCAATCGACGGATAAACTCATATCAGGGCGGCTGGCCTAATGGCAAGGCGCTTGATTTCGGTTCAAGAGATTGCAGGTTCGATCCCTGCGTCGCTCGCTATTCTTTTTTTGTTTTTCCCGCATCCACCCACCAACTGCCAAATTTCATCTTTACTTTCTCTTTTTTGCTTAAAGAAAATTCATTTATGCATGGCAATTGAATATTAAGATTTATTCTTGTCATTATTTCCAGGTCCTTGTTTCCATAGTGTTATCGTTCGAACCGAGGGGATACTTCAAACAAAAATCGCTGGTATCTCTTCGTGAGTGGCTAGCTCTAGATTTCTACCTGCATCGCCTAGAAAACCTCGACACCTAATACAAGACGTCAGTTTGCAATTTCCTTGGTTTATTGTGGCCCTGCGCTGTCCGCCCGCGCCATCTGGAGATAGTCACATCGCCTTGCGTCTGCTTCCCTCCTCCCCGGAGCGCCCACCAGCCTTGTTCGCGCCTGTGATCAATCACACTTAAAGCACCTGTGTGCTGAGATTGTTGGGAGAGGCTTGATGGGCTTTGTGATGGTGGTTCTAGACTTTGCTCATCTGAGGAGTGATAGGTATGTCAAGAACAGAAGGCAAGGGCCGTGTATGGCTTTAATATATATTGAACGCGTCAACCTCTGTACTGTACAATTAGTCCTGCCTGGACCAAGGGTGGAGAACTCCATTCCTACCAGTTGACAGGCTTAAGCGGGAGACTGCACTGGATCATAGTCGAAAGTGTGAAATTCTTAAGTATAGGCATATCGCTCCAAATGATATTTTTGAAGACTTTGAAGGCTGTGCCAGGAGACTGTTCTCAAATTCGAGCAACGCGCAAATGAGTCTGTAATACTTCGCTGGTGGGACGTCGAAGGCATGCATCAACTTATTGCTGACCACATCGGCAGACTTCCAATTGAAAATTTTGTGATGTGGGATGAATGGTGGCACTTGCGTTGCTCACCGTCATAGTGTCTAGGCAGCTAGAAGTCTGTAGATATTGTCTCGCATGTTGACCGATTGGCTGATATTAATACATATCCTTGGTCACTAAAAATGAAGAAGATTACCTAGGTACCTGGCTTTCCTCTAACTACCAAGAAATCCCCCTGTTGTAAGAGGAGCTCGGATGTCGGCTTATGAGATTACTCAACATGAAACTGTCTCCCTAAAGATAAGGGATCACGTTCGCTTAGAAAAATCCGAAAGCATACTTCGGGAGTCCCATTATATCCTGTTTCCAGCCAAACATTCGAGCATGAGCATGATGGACAAGGTATATGTTCAGGATTGGCTTACGAAGCCTGCCTCGATACGAGCAAATCTAGGCATTAATCCTTGTGCATATATACCTTCAAATATGACCACAAGCGGCAGAAAAAACTTGGCTGTATCTAGGCACAGGCCAAGCCCTGTAATCATCAGTTCAACCATGAACCCGAACCCGAACCCGCATGGAAACCTACTGCCAGACATCATGATCTTACATACTCCACATCACGAAACTCAAGATTAGGCTTAGTGACAAATACGAGCAGAAAGAATACACGATCTCCCTGTTCTCTATTCTGATTGATGCCCAAACTCAACCCTTTTTTCAGTCAAGTTGCCCGGTGCCCACATCCTGAACCTGCAGGATCATCCCGGAAGAAGCGTTCGTGCTATACCCAGGTAGGTACATGGAGGCCGTCCATGTAGTAATGAAGACGTAGCTGTATGCACATGGTACAGACATCATGCACATGATCCCCGAGGCGACTGCATAATGTAGCTAGGGCAGGTATACAGTAGAAAGGATCTGAAAATGCACCTGCATGCAAGCATTAGTTGGCAAAAAGTTCCGACAGGCCAGGTGCTGGCAAAAGATGAGGTGCATAGGATTGTTTTACATTGAGCCGAGATGGCAAGTATCTCTTTTCTGATTGGAGGGGTGTGATGACAAGATTTCGGGGGCGACGTATGTGTGTCTGTGGGTTTATGCGCGTGCCAGGTGGAGAGTTTGGATTCGGTACTCGGTAGGAGCCTTGTTTTTAAAATCTGGGTCTGGTTGGTTGATAGAGTTTTCTAACATTATTCGGCATCCGTTGATTTGATTTGATGGACCACGGGTTCTTCATTCTGGTGGTTTTTCATGACTCGGCAGGATTGTGATAGAGCAAGGTGGATCAGGCCATATTTCAATAGGATTGATGCAGATAAGAACAAAAGTACCACACACCCTCATCCCGGGTACTGTTGTGTTTCAATGCCGGCGATTAAGGTTTCATGTCCTGTTGTTTTCTGTGTTCTCAGCGGTCTTTCATGCCCAATTTGCTCGGAGTCAGGCAGGAAAAATTGGGTTGGGGCGTCATGGCTTAGCGCCCAGTACCAGCGCACACATCTCTTGCATGCATGCAGAGTTGGTCATGTGAAGCCACTTGGACTAGTTTGGGAAAGGCGGTATAGACTGGGAGAGAACATTAATCATTCGGCAATATGTTGATGTACTGTACTATATTTCGTACATATCCAATATACGGACCAGTAAATGTATCTTGACACAATATACTCTAGTGAGTTGATACCCTTGCAGGGTTCATGTGAAGCCCAATGTGATTCACCTTCCTGCAGGGTAGACAATGCGGGAGTTGACTCCAATAGTACAGTATGTGCATACTGCAACGTGGGCTCCACAACCTTAGACATATTGTGCTACAAGTTCAACGGATGTAATCCGGCTCCACCGCCCACTTTGCCCACGTCTGTTCTCAACCGATTGTGGGGAGCGGGGTCTTGGCGCACCTGACGCTGTCTCCCTCATCCTCCTTAAATATTGTTTCTATTCCTACCAATCACCCCAAGGCCAGTTTCCGCGATCGGCGCTGCCAACAAGATTTTGACTTTGGAGGTTCGTTGTCTCACTCATGAACAGGGGTTCTCACTATTTGGAAATTTGTTTTCGTCACTAACCCTGTGTGACTAGACTGTACACGCCTCCACACCTCTTCTCAGGCCGAAATAGCGGTGTCTACCCACGGCTTCTTATTTCCCCATTCTGTTTATTTATTTTATTTATTTTCTAGTTGTCCTAAGCCGGATCAACATGTCTGAATTTCAAAAATGGACAGTCAATGAGGTCAGATCATTTTCGTATTTTCCCTGCAATTTCCCGGGTTTTGGACCGTGGATTTTTCTGATTGGCTCCTTGCCTTATTTTCTGTCGGTCAAGATGTGATGAAGTGTTGGGTCCGAAAAAGAAAAGAAAAAAGAAATACCACAATACACCAATCACATTTTCACTCTCGAGCAGCCTGCTAATTTCCACTTAGCCTTATATCGACATAGCGGGAACGCTGCTCGAGGGACCCTACCACGATGTAGCCAACAACGAGTTTCGCTTTGTGGATATCTGGGATCATAAACTCTATCGTCTCGATCTGGCAAAGGGTCCAGAATCTCTCAAAACAATTGATACAGACGCGGCAATCGGGTATGTGGCTTGCTTTAGTGCTGTTCATTTTGCCCCTCGTTCACCGTTTCCCGTGGGCAATTAAAATCGTACACGAAAAAAACATGATGGATACCTAAAAACAGGAAAAGCAAGACGCTAACAACGGAGCTTCAAGTGTCACCGCCAATATTGCCAATGCAGATGAGGCCGATGAATTGATAGTCGTGGCCAAGCTTGGATTCGCTCGGCTGAACCAAGCCACCGGGAAGCTATCGTATATCCGCGAAGCTTGGGGGGCAGATGATGGACCGGGGAAGGCGGACATGTAAGTGGCGAAATCATCCTCAAACACGACATCTATGCCCAAAGAAAGAGAAAAATATGAGATGAGAAAAAGAAAAAAGAAAAAAGAAAACATGAAAAAGGCCCCCAAAAACGAGTCTCGAATAGCAAGGAATGATGAAACCAGTCCACACCGACTTACTCGAACCCCACAATCTAGGATGCGCTTTAACGACGGCGCTATTGATAGCCACGGCCGTTTCTGGGCGGGAGCCATGAATGACCCAAAGATCAAGGCACCGGGCCCCGAAGGAATCCTCTTCAGATTGGACCCAGACCTAAGCCTGCACCGCATGCTAGCCCCAGTGACGATCCCGAACGGAATAGGATGGAACAACGCCAACGATACGATGTACCTGACAGACTCTCCGACGGGCAAAATCTTCGCGTTTGATTTCGATGCCGCGACGGGCGCGATCACTAACCGACGTGTTCACTATGATCTCGGCGAGCCACTCGAGCCCGATGGATTCGCCATGGACGTCGAAGGATGCATCTGGTCTGCAGTCTATGGTGGCGGGAAAGTCATTCGGATCTCACCGGCTGGCCAGCTCATCGGGCAGATAGACTTGCCCACACGGAATCCGACATGTCCCGCTTTTGTGGGAACGGAGCTGTTCATCACTTCTGCCAAGGATACTGTGGATGATGAGCGGTTGCCGCAATCTGTGCGGTATGGAGGCCGAGTATTCCGAGTCGACGTTGGCGTCCGGGGCAAACCTAAGAATGAATTCCGCTTTGAGTAAATAGTATGAAAGTCAATTCCATAGCCTTTGTCTCTCAAGGTTTGGGCTCCACTTGTGGATAGAACTATTATATTTTTCCGATATGTACGGGCGATCATGAAAAATGACTCCTCGACCAGCGGTGACTTCTCGTGGAGCTGGAAGCTTGAAATTGTATACTTCACATGTAGCTAAAATAATCGACCATGCAGCTGGAGCTAAACCTTTTTCAAACTCTTTTGCTCGCATTGAACTACCTTTCCCCCCTTTCTAATTCCGTTTAGTTTGCATTAGCATTGAGGCTGTGCTAAAACTATGAATTGTCTGTGTATGCTTTGTTCTCCTGCACGCTCGGGCATTGTTGACCCGCAGACTCAAATTCAAATACATCCTGGATCCTTAGTATGAGTTTCCACCCCCCTTTGCCTTCTTTTTTGCCTTTTTCTATCCGACTCAATATACGTTACGTAGAAACTGAAGTGGATACGTCGATCACCAAACGGGCGAAATGACGGACCGGCTCGCTGTCATTCCCATGGATTCAGTCTGCTGCAAGGGGAAAACCAGCCTAAAACAAGGCTGGAAACTTACACGTCGAATCAAACCATGAAAAGCCTCTCCATTTGACCCGCTGATCTCAGATTCATGTAGACCATAACCACAACCCCAGTCCAGTTTTCAATCCGCCCGATCTAGGTTTTATCTTTTCCTTTTTCTTTTTTTTATTTATTTTGTTTTTAATTCGTACATCTATTGTGTAATGTTTCACTGCTACAGTATGTAACCCTTGAGTACCAGCACTGCCGCTTAGGCGGGTCCGGCCCTGCAGGGCGAAATGCAGGCACCGGCTTGGGCCTACAACCTATGTCTTTCGGTGTGCTGTGTGGTGCATATTCCAGTACGGCAGGATGGTACTTATGACTGAAGCTTCGCGCCACGCCTCACTTGAAGTTTCGAGGGAAAACTGATACATTCGCGGAAAACGAATCCACAGCTCTCTAACTTTAGGCCGCGAAGTGATGCTATTGTATACTGGTGGCTTATCTTAAATTTTTTATTTGCTTTTTGCCTTCTCTGGTCGCGGTTGCGGCGGACACGAGGATAATGCAGTGTAGACATTCGCCCTACTGTAACGTAGTAGATCAGTCAAGCAACGTTAGTGTGGCAAAATCACGTAAATGGGTAGCCAGAGATCAAAACGCCAATCCCAAATAGTTGTCAAAACGTGGAGGGATACGTAGTGGACCTCGGATTAGGCTGTAGATTGTACTTGTACCTTGTGTTACGCAGTTCGATTTCAGTACCAGGAACCCGCGTACCGGATACCTGGGACAGCCTAATAAAACCACCACCCCATGGTTTTATTGCCCTTTGACCCGCATCATTTCGCATGGCCATGACGCGCATCCGAGGACTCAGACGCCCCCTTAAACTATTCCGTATGATTACGTGCAATGACCCGACCCGCCGGAACGAGCGTTTGAGATTGTCAGCCACCTTCATGTTTTACCCGCTCTAATGTGGTTCACACTAGAGTAATTTTTCTTCCACGGACTATCCCGCCCCCTGTCTTTCATCACCCCCGAAATGAAAATCTGGAGGAAAAATCCACTAGCTGACCAGTCAGAATTTTTGGATCTATCAGACCGCAAATGTCGCCTCGGCGGACATGGTGATTCGCTGCTTTCCATAATGGCGGCTAACAAATGCACGCCTTGCCTGGGCACCCAAGCTATACCGTCTGGGCAATGACAGCTGGGGACATATGCAAACCGATCTATCGTTTGCCTCCCAGGTTGGTCCCCGTTCCTCTATCCTTAGTACATATTGCGTAGCGATCGCCCCTCTTGCCTTATCAGGATCATGGTTCTACCTGCGAAATTGTGCGCTAAGCATTCTAGGCTAGACCATCGACTATCGAGGATCGTGGGTTTCTAGCCCCCCCCCATTTCCTAAAAAAGCTATGACAGTGGCTACTGCAAGTGTTGGCGAAAAGCTATCAGCTCAGCCCACACCGTGATCATCATTTCGTTTTCCGAAGGATTGCCGACTCCACTTTGTTCGCGCTAGTCTGGCTCTTCACTGTCTTTTTGTCACGCGGAAGCCTTCGCGCTAACTGGGATCTCGCGGAGCAGGAAGCTTACCCACTCCTGCAAGCTCTCCATGAGACAGGGGAGCTGCCGGGTTTGCCTTCCGGTTGATAGATCGAGTGAGCCGGGTTGGGCTTTTGGTTCTTTTGTCTAATGATGTGTTTGATTTCGAGTTGATGACTCAGTAATCTAGATTTTGCAATTTCAAAGTTTTCTCTTGCCAAGTGACCAAGTACTTGCAGATCATGGTGACACAAATTGATGTCAGTGTTGGGCTTGGGATTTTGTTATTGTAATTCCGGTGACGTATGAGCTAAAGGATGTTCATCACAGATGGAGAGAATCCTCCGAACGGGCTTCGTTTCTCGAATCATTCTATTTGCCCCCTTTTCTAACGTTCGCGTAACAGGAAAACGAAAAAAACAAACACAAAAGGGTATAGTCCGTGCTTTTTTTTTCAACATTTTTTTCTCTCCAATTTCTGCACATTCCATCTCCTTCTAGAGAATGGATTCCGTCAAAATATTAAATATTTTCCCCACTAACTGCCTCACTTCCCTAAGCTATGTTTTGCCAAGCGGGTCTCTCCAATAATCGGATCCTAAAAGTGGAGGCTTCAGTCTCCTAACGGCGGCACCGGTCCCTTTGTGTCGGGATTGGCATAGGCTGGTGATGCATGCACAACATCAGGGGAGGGATTTGTTAAAGTTTGGGGTTTTACTTTTTATTTTTCTTTTCTTCAACCAGTACAGAACTAGCTCGGAGATGTGTACCACGAAATGGGTTGGAGATAATTCTGTTTGAGGAAATCTTATGTTATCCCATTAAGTTAGTCTGCCCGTCACCAAACTCTCGGAAGATGACAGGACCTGGGAGACTATCGCCTCCCCCCTCCCCTCATAGCCCCAGACTAAACCCGAGGTAGTATAGATCTGAACTGGAAATTATCCCATGTGTGTTCTGCGTCATGGATCGAAGGGGATAGGGATCCACTTCCCCCTATCACCTTTCCCTTTCACACATGGCACAAACCTTCGGCTCCGTACTCCGTAGTTTATAGAGTACACAAGGGGGTATGCATGTGTCTCCCACCCGTAAAGGACCAGGGTAGAAGAAGTCAGGTAATATATCAAGTCACAATGGCTGCGAAAGTTCGTCATCGATTCTCTTGAAACGTACAACATACATCCCACAGACGAAAACACACATAATCAAGAAAGTAAAAGAAGGCTCCACCCGTCCCTTGAGACCAAGACCACGGTGACGGCGCCCGCGCACTTGCAGCTCTCCATGACTCGTTGTATGCCGATCGTTGGTTGGTTCCCCGTGTATAATGTGTAAGGAAATATTACCAGTGGAGAATGGATTCAACTTTTTTCAGGCAGCGCCCACTCCATCTGCCTTATACCCAATCCCCTGGTTGCTTCTCCCAGGCACGAGATGGGTTACTGATATCATTCGTCCCTTCTCCACTTTTCGCTTTATTTTTTATTTTCTTTTCTTTTTCCTGTACGTTGACAGAAACCCGTGGTCCCCGGGGCCCATCTATACTCTAAAAGAATAAATCCTAAAATTACGCAAATACGAAAAATAAAAATAATAAAATAACCCAAGGTAGATCCTGCCCAACACCCGATGCGCTGGGTCGGACAACAACTTTCTTTTCTGAGCATCCAGGCCCCAAGAAGTTGATGGATCAATGGGTCCGTCTCTCACCGCTGCATTGTAACGGATGATTCATTAATAATTCCAGCTTCACCTTCTTTCTCCTCTAGTGAAACTTTCCCCTCTTTTGTGATTCTAAAGAAGGGCCTCGGATCGCTTTTGCCGTACACGCACATGGGCTCTGATCTCTGAACCTGTACATTTTTGTGCCCTATCGCATTACTGGGAATTGACCCCAGTGGCCCAGGGAAATTCTTCCTGTGGATTGATCTTCTGCCTGAACAGTTCATCATTCTACCTCAATTGGACTTAGCTCGGTGGTATACTATTCTTACCGCATATCTTTGATTTCATCCTTGAGCCTCTTTCCCATTCTTCTTCCTCCTCCTTCATCGTGGCTACTCTGGGGCTCAGCGTATTGACTGCGCCTTACCCGAGGCCGCTACATACCTCAAACCTGTCGCATTATCCAGCAATTTCACATTACCCGGCCTCCTCCCTCTCTCATTCCACTCGCGAGTTCCCCGTTGACTCTGAGAGAGGGGGGCCTCGGCCATGCCCTAATCCCAAATTCAACCAGGGAGATCCGTCTATGTCGGAGCCTCTAGGTACTGCTCCATTGTCTGACGATGCGACTCAAGATCGCAGCGTGATTGACAATGAGCATGGTCCTGGTACCCGCCATTCATCACGTCGGCCACAGCTACGGGCTCGTCCACAGTCCTGGCATCCATATGGGCCAGTGGAACCACCACTGGAAGCAACTTCGTCAAGGTCTATAGGGGTGCACTCTATCTTGAATCCACCAGCGCAGACAACAATGGAAGCGGGCAGTCGGGATTTACGTAGTCTGTCTGGAACAGCCTCACCTCGACCACGAAAGGGTTCTTCGCCTGCTCCTCGTTCGATGCACTCTTTGCAACAGCCGCTTTCTCCCAGATCAATTGCACGGCCGGGTATTAATCCCAGCTCACCTTCAGCTCGTTTTGTGGGTGGTGGGAGGAGCGGACAGTCGAGTGTTGCTCACTCGCCACTAGTTCCTCACGAACCACTGGGTATGCGTCAGACTCCAACCAGCCCTCCTCTACCTCTGGATTCGGCACTACGACCTATTACTTCATTACCAGGCACTCAACCACCTGTGACTGCGTCTTTACACTCTACGCCCAATCTTCATTCGCACCGAACTAGTGCCGGACCGGGACCACTAACAAATCATAAATCCCAGGAGACGAGTCCAACCACATCCCATTCAGCCTACGGCCATTTTGGACGTGCGTCTCCAGCCATAACCATGGCCTCCATCCCACCAAATGTCGCACAATATGCAGCAGCACCAGCGCCCTACATGACAATGGAAGCCATGGCTCGAGGAGTCCCCGCAACAGCTGGACCACGCAGTCTGGTCGAGGAGACCGGAGCAAGAGTGGCAAGCCCAGTACCGGGTACACCAGGCAGTACAGCATCCATAGGCGGCCTAATACCATGCGTCATGGACCTCAAATCCGGATCTAGCAGTCAGGCCGAAAAGCGCAAAGCCAACAGCGACGCCTCTCGCCGCTTTCGAAATCGCAAGCGCAACGAGGTGCAACTCGAGCAGCGGCTTACAGCACAGCAAGATGAGATCCGCCGCCAAAGTGAGGAAATTCGAGCTCTCGTCCACCAGCGAGATCATTATAGATCTGAGCGCGACTTCTTTCGCGAACATCTCAGTCGTTCAGGCTCTCTGAGCTCGTTACCACCAAGACCGCCATCGCCACGTTCGGTGCCCTCTGCTTCACTTCTGCCTGCTCCAACTGAAACAGCCCCGTCATCGAGGCCACAGGGCTGGCCAGGGACACCGGGCCCAGCGCCTTATGCATCTGTGCCTCACGGCACTGCCCCGGGGAGGGATGTGGCGCCTTCTGGACCACCGGTTGCTGGGGGGCCTCTGCCGCCGTTTCAGGGCTCATGGCCCCGGCCATAAAGTGTGCCCGAAAGCGCCATTTGGGCAGCAATGAGTCAAAGTCCCTGTTTAATTTTTTCTTCTTTCCTATGTTTTCATATGTCATATTTCTTTTATTTATCTATCTGGTCTGGAGCATGCGGCCACTGGTTTGGCCGCAAGTGGTGAATGTTGTCATTCTTGAGAATTTCAGCGGGTGCCATGCCGTTTTTCATAAAATCGCCTTTACCTTCTGGTTGGGTGTATTATTATTTGCATTTGTGGTTAATGATTCCTTATTTCTTTTGTTACAGCACCATACCCACCATCCACCGTGTTACGCCCTTCACCTCATATCCCTCATGAGTTCCCTTTCCCCCACGAACGCCGAGAATTTACTGCAAGAAGAAAAGTGTTTACGTCCTCTACTATCCTGTCCTACCCTCCAATACTCTATACGGCGATTCGGCTCTTTGTTGATCATGGAGTGGACCCCGGTGTCTAGTTGCCATAGTGCTGGTGCTTCTGGCGAAATGCTGAGTCTAAGATTTCTATTTATTTATTTTCCCATTTTACCTTTTGCGTTTGTTCTCTACGTATCTCCTTGACTTCGCAGGCGCAATGTGACATGGCGTTGGGGCATGGATCTATCCCAATCAATATTCTTGTCTAACACCTTCAAAGGGTCCGAAATTCGGCCGAACTTGTTGATCTGTCGATCTATAACACGCTTTTTCATCGAAATCCACTTTCAAAATGATTAGCCGCATGCCGCGCAGATAGGCTGCATAGTCTATGTTAATCTATTCCGTATAGCTCTCCACATAATTGCATCTGAGTCCAGGGGGCGTTAAAGGCGATCTATGTATCCGCAAGGTCTGCGCCAAAGACAAAAAAGGAAAGTTGATACATGTCACTGGCAGTGCTAGTGGCTGTGTTCGGAAGCCGGATGTCTTCCGGGCTGCATTCACGGTGCAGTAGCGAGGACTTGACCGTTACAGGTCCACCTGGCTGATTTCGGCACTGATCGACAAAATTATCTATAGGGGTACATTTTTAAGGTGTGGTTCGGGTTGTTTGTGAGCTGCCAGCTATCGTGTTGTGGAAACCCCCCTTGCTCTTAAAGTGGATCTAACGGCTCCAGTGATCGACTTTTGACAGTTTTATGTATCTAAACTGTATGTCTCCATATTTGATAGAGTCTGGAACTAGATTTATTGAAAACTACAAAGTACCGGCAGTATGCATATATGCATATGTTTGGTGACGTGGAAAGTGCTGCGATCCAGATCGAGGACTGGCGGTGAGTGGGGACATATGTGTCTCACAAGGCGGGACAGCTGAGTGCATGAATTAAGGATCATGTGGGATATGGTTAGCTTGTTACAGAATGAGAAAAGCAAGAATGTCAGATGCATGCTTTCCCAAACCGTCTACCATTTGCCTGCCTTAAGGTAGATCGGGGTACTTGGTGGGTACGTCAGCCTACACACTAGTTATTATGGAGATCAAAGTACCCGACGAGTACCGCCTTGGCACCTTCCCACGTGTTGAAAATGAAGAACCAATCAGAGAGAGGAATGCGCTCACGAGCATGTTTAATGTCTGCCCTGGACCAAATTGCAAACATGCGTGCTAACTGCATTGCGTTGTGTTCCCCGGGGGTTTGATCTTTCTTCAATTATTTAATCCGCAATCTTTTCTCTTTTCTTCATGATGTTCCTTCCTTCGACCGATACGAGTGAGCACGGGACTTGACCAAGGTTGACATCATCACATCCAAGGGGTGAGCTCGAAAATGGTGGGGCAAAGGAATCAATACACTCCTCCGGAGGAAGAGTGCCTACTGGGTGATAGCTCCGAGGCGATACCTCACAAGTCCTCCTCTCCCACTTGGAGAAGGCTACGAATCATAGCCCTCATCACAGCTATCCTCGGTGCTCTTGCCCTGGTATTGTTATATGTGACGAACGGGTACGAACCCTCATCTGGGAGCGTGGAGAGCGTGGAACGTAGGAGTCCTGACCAGCCATTGGTTGCGTCGTATAGGTCCAAAAAGCAGGTCGTGCACCGCCCCCATGCCTGCGACAGCGTGCAGAGCGGCTACGAATGTTTCTCTGATATCTCCCATCGCTGGGGTCAATACTCACCTTACTTCTCACTGGCCGAGGAAGGTATCTCCAACGCTGTTCCACAGCAATGCGATGTCACCTTCGTGCAGGTACTCTCCCGCCACGGCGCACGGTACCCCACCGCATCCAAAAGTAAGACGTATGCCGAGCTCATTGAGGCTATTCAGGCCAATGCCACCGCGTACAAGAACAACACCGCGTTCCTGCGCTCGTACAATTACACGCTCGGCAGCGATGACCTCACAACTTTTGGCGAGCGCGAGATGGTAAAGTCGGGCATCAAGTTCTACGAGCGCTATGAGGCTCTCGCGCGAGACAATGTCCCCTTCATCCGGTCATCGGGCTCCTCGCGTGTGGTCGAATCAGGAAAGCTCTTTATCAAGGGATTCCAGCACACAAAGCAGCAAGACAAAAATGCTCTACATGCGCAGGCCGCACCAACAGTCAACGTCGTCATCTCCGAAGATTCTGGCTCAAACAACACCCTCAACCACAACACCTGTACGGCATTCGAAGCCAGCACCATCGGTGACGATGTCACTGATAAATACACCGCAATCTTCGCGCCACCTATTCAGAAACGTCTCCAGTCTCTCCTCCCAGGCGTCATCCTCTCTCTGGATGATGTAACTTACCTCATGGATATGTGCGCCTACGACACAATTTCCGATACGGTAGACGGCAGCAAGAAATCCGACTTCTGTGCCCTCTTCACCGAGCATGAGTGGTCGGAATACAACTACTACCAGTCCCTCGGCAAATACTATGGCTACGGTGCTGGAAACCCACTTGGCCCAACTCAAGGCGTTGGATTCGTCAACGAGCTCATCGCCCGGATGACACGCACTCCTGTTCGCGATCACACTTCCACAAATCACACCCTCGACAACGGACCTGACGCCGCGACTACATTCCCCTTGAACCGGAAAATTTACGCAGATTTCACCCATGACAATGGCTTGATTCCCATTTTCTTTGCGCTGGGTCTGTACAATTCTACTGCGACTTTGCCTACCACTCATATCCAATCCGCTAGTGCTGCGGATGGATTCTCTGCAGCATGGACTGTCCCATTCGGAGCACGTGCATACATTGAGATGATGCAGTGTACCGCGGAGAAGGAGCCGTTGGTGCGGATTTTGGTCAATGATCGGGTTGTTCCCTTGGAGGGTTGTGACGTTGATGCGCTGGGACGTTGCAAGAAGGCTGATTTCATCAATGCGCTGAGTTTTGCGAGGGAAGGGGGTGATTGGGCCAGTTGCTATTAGATTCAGAGAACTTGGTGGTCTTTATGACGTTGTTCCGTTTTGGAACCTTGAAAATGTGTCTTCATACATGCAAGCTTTGGATGCTTGACCCTTTTGCTGTGTAATATAGCTTCACAAACTGATACCCCAAAAAAATGTGATTCAAATTATTCGTCTCATTGCCACAGTAATATTCTAAATGTTCTCGGCCGTGAGCGGAGAGGTATCTGCGTTTGAAAGAGGTTCTGGCTACGAGACATGAGAGTGCGTCAGCGAGTTTAATGTAGCTCATTTGAGATCTGATACTGGACCAGAGGTTGTGCAGATGTGTTGGTAGAAGGAAATTTGGTCATTACCTCCGATTCTCGAGGCTCAGGAATCGGGATTTAATGATGCATACATCTGGTCTCAAGGTTTAATCTTTTATATCAGGGTTCCACCAAAGTCAAAGGTTAGATAAGATCAAACTTTCACTTGATATCCCAGTCATGCAATTATCTAATTACAGAGACACAAGAAAGCTGGAAATGCAGACATAAACCTCAAATATTCAAAATTACAGCAGAACGGTTAAAAATAATTCAAACAGCCTCCAACTCCGATAAAGGGATCGATTGCTCGCTCCTCCCATATGTCATAAAGACTATTTTCCTTTGGTCGTAGATCTAGATTTCGCCTTGGATCAATCTAGCTCAATTTACATGTGATACGCATTCCAATGCCCATTTCCATGCCCGTTACTGTGCATACGTCGTTGTTTTGCAGACAAAACCCATGCCGTCCAGAGTGGTATTTGGTCTCTTTGAACAATGTATCCGTTGTCCTCAAGATCATCGTTCGAAAGACTTCGTAGCTTTTCTATTGACGCACGGCTCAAAGGTACCCGTCTTCCATGCATGGGGGGCGAAAAAAAGAGTTGCCAGACGAAGGTTCCGAAGTCCAAGGTTGCTCTGGAAAGGATGCGGCTGCTGCAACCGAAAGCGAGGATGGTGCCGGTGCAGGAAGGTCCGCGTCGAAAACTTCAATGCCGCTAGTCATGGATACTGTATCAAAATGATCTGCATAGTCAATATCATACAGCTCCACTCGGTCCAGACGTTCCATTTCTTCGCGGAGTACTGTGAGCACGTCCCTCCAACGTCCCATAGGGCGGAGGTAGACGGCACATAAGCGAAAGTCTCGGAGTTGGCGGCGATGTCGGCGGGCTAGGGATATGATCTCGTCGGCGCTCAAACGCCAGCCTTGCAAACTGAGGGTGCGAAGTGTTTTCCACCGAATATCATGAAAAACGGCCTCGAGATCTAGGTCGAGAGGGGCCTTGGGTGGAAAGCCGATATGGATGGCGACAAGGTTTTTGGCTTCGGCAAAGAAGCGGTTAAAGACGCCAGACAGATCAGACATGGTTGTAGTAATGTCCGCATTGGAATGAAAATTGATATCGAGGCTGGTGAGCCGGCTTCCCATCGCGGCGAGAGTGGTGGACGGTGCTTTCAGGAGTTGTAGTGTAGCTTCGGGGCTGATCTGGGGCCCGATGAACCGAATCGCAGTACACTGAGACCCTAAAAGGGCGATGCCTAGGGTCGTTACTGCACGCGAACATGCTGATTCCCACTCAAACCGAGCTGTGCTGGGATCCGCGCTCTCAGCGGAACGGTCGCGAATAAAATCGAGTAGGCGTTCGTCGTCCTGATCTTGCAAGCGGAGTAACTTTATTTCTTGCAGTGCTGAAAAGGCGGCAATCCCCGAGCGAAGCTGGACAAGATCCTGGTTTGATTCGATGAGAGTGATTTGTTCGTGCAATCGTCGATTGTGCACTTGTGCGAGTGATGGGTTATCGATGCCGATTTTCTGAAATATTGGTGTCCATCCTGTGATATTGTCGTCAGCCGATCTGTCCCAACTAGGTTTGTGAATATAAGGATTGGGTACCGCCGCCTTGATAGAAGGGTCGCACGAGATATGTCACCGTTTTTACGTAGCAAGCCCGCTGCATGTCTAGCAACTCCCCAAGTCGCCGGAACCCATCCTTCGAGAATCGTAGGTTGAAGCGCGCAAACTTTCGAGGTGTGCCGATCCGCATAAACCGTTTACAGACTAGGCGAAATCGATCCAGATCGGATGTCTCTCCGTATCCAACCGGTTTATGTTGCGTCTCCCCATTGCTATAGTGTCCATTGGTATATGATTTTCCATTTAATGCGTGCGGCGCAGGTTCCAATAGAATGGCCAGAATTTCGCTCAGCAGCTCATCGGCGAGATTTTGAATACAACGTGGCTGGTCCATGATCGGCGCTTCGCGGCCGAGGATCCGGCTGCCTGTACAAGATATAGCAACATGGAAGAAGGGAAGAGGAAGAGAGGAAAGAAGAAGGAAGCTTCTGCACCTAGTCTTACAGACCGGCAGGAGGGGAAATTCAGTTGGGGATGCACGATTGAGGGGGCACCAGTCCCACTATAAACCCGAAAAACAAAAAGAAAAAAAGGGAAGAGGTGCACGAGTATCGAATAGAATTGGACTCATCGGACCCCAGAGTCCTGTCTCACCATGGACGCATGGCGACAGTTCTCGCCCTAACAATCCAACGCGACCGGGATGATCATCAAGACCCTGGTTTAGCGCGCTTGGATGCTGACGGGCCTATGCATCAAGTTGGTTTCATTGGTGACGCTTTCTCGCGGTAATCACATGATTGATCGAGGCTGCGGCCAGCCAGCGCGAAACAGCGCGAACCTGCAGAGACTTTTTGTGGCTAAGGAGGGAGTTGTGTTGGTGGGGTGAAGATGGTTGGTGGTTGTAGAGTGCCTCCTCTGGAAGTCAATGCAGGCCCCGCTCAGGTTGTCACATCTCTGCAGAGTGACGGACTCGCGTGTGGTGGAGAAGCCACCAACGCGATTGGGGGAAATTGGCCGAAATGTGAATGTATTAAATTCTACAGGTCTTCATTGCTCCCTATTTTCTTCCGCCCCCCTGTAATTCCAAATTTTCCCTGGTTCCAGATCCTTATACTTTGGCCCGGTTCATACGTCGTCGACGAATGTCGGTGCTGCTGATTTTATCCTCGAAGTTGTTGGCACTCGTCTTAGCCTCTCCTCCAGACACAAGAACATCCACTTCGAAAATCGATAGCCTTGACCACCCTTTTTTGGCGCGTTCCTCATTCACGAATGCCCCTCCAGCTGACGTCTCCTTCGATACCACCAATGCACTGATGTTCTCATCGGTAACTGTGGGGCCGCAGACATCGAAGAACTCCACGAACTTATAGATCAAGTTGGGCTGGAATTGCATTATCACCACTTGTCCCTTGCCATCCGATGTTCTGGTGCGTTCCACTCGTGGAGACTCATTCCCTGAGAAATCCATAATGCCAGCCAAAAAAGCTGCAGTGCTCCTGAACCGCTCCTCCCAGCTTTCTAAACATTCGGCAAACTTCTTGTTCACAAGCAAAGCATCACCAGTCACACCGATCGTCAAAAGCCTTTCTCGATCCTGATTATTATAATCTAGCGGCTCCAGCGCTAGCGCCAGTGCTGTGAGTAGACGTTTGTGACCGAGGTGAAGATGATCGAATGTTCCTCCAACTGCAACCGAGTAGTGGGGCTCAAGGGACGGCAGGTCTTCAGGAACTAGAAGAGACTGCGGGGCCGACCAGTCTCCGCTGGAGACCATCTGCAGGATCGATGCGGTGTGATCTTTGGACGGACCGGTGATACTGCTAAGGAAGGAGTCGGCCAAATCCCGGCCAGCCTGGTTATTTGGACTGAATATTTGGTCCCACTGTCGGCCCGAGGTTGCCAGTGACTGAAGGTCAAGGATTGGCCCAATCTTTGAGCCAGTTTTGGCTTGAGAGGCTGCAGAATCGGACAACGGATGATCAACAAATACCAAGCGTGCATTGATGCCACCGGGGGAGTCAAGCTCAATATCTTGAGCGGCTGCCACAGCCCCAATCAAAGTATAGATGCTGCCGACATAATGTTCCACTTGGGCAAAAGTCTTTGTACGAGGCCTGTTGGATGGAGAAAGTAGGCCTGGGATTGCCAACGCAATATCGAGTGTGGCAATGCCATCAGAGGTCCCTAAAGACTTCGACAGCTGCACGAATACATCCGATACCGAGGTCTCGAATGCTTCCTTGACCCCGCCAAAGGAGAATGACGGAGGCGAAGGCAATAACAAAAGCGCTGAACAGGAGTTGGAGTGGGATGCCATGAGTGCAACTACGTACAAAGTAACGAATCACAGGAATCAAATCAACAAAGAGATCGTAGAAAAGAAAAGAGACAAAGAACCTAATTGTATTCCAATTAAAGCAACAGCGGGAGCGTCACCCGGGGTTGGCTGACTCAGCGCGGGCACCCCCAGCTTCACCTTGAACTCTCAAGCTGCGACATCCCACAGTCGCTCCTCCCTCTACGCCTCATCTGCCTCGGGAGCTTCTTGTGAAGCTTGTGCAGCTTACTGCCATCCTCGGGCCCCTCCCTCCCACTAGTCTTATTTGTCCCAAGGGGGAGTGGAGCTAAGCCCCATTACACCCCTAAAAGACCCCGGACCCTCCGCACAATGTCGAATCCCTCCTTCGACTCTCCTCGACGGTCCGCCGTTTTTGCCCGTCAGCCGGAGGAACTGCATATGCCATCCACGGGTCTGGTCAATCAGAATTTGTCCCGTCAGCCTCCCTCCCATGACTTCCCCACGACCCCAGACACAGGTGCAGGCGCGACCCAGGTCCCCTCGATCAATGTCCAGCCATCTGCGCAATCCTTGCAGTACGGGAGCGGTAGTGGAAACAGCAATAACAATCTACCAGGCGCCTTGACTCCAGGAGGTCAGAACCGCCCCCAAGCTGTTTCAGCCAACACAGCTCCGTCGGTCATTCCCACCTTGCAGTCATCACAGCAGCCCAACCATCGGTCGAGCATGATAAACTCTCATGGCCACTCCCGGTCGAGCCCGGCTGGAATAGATCCGTCCATGTACAAACAACACAGCGCTTCGGAGGAGTCTAAGTACCCCACATCCCCGGGAGCGGGATTCCCACCTCAGACCCCGCAAGGATCCAAGTATTCGCCGCTCGGCCTGGCAGACGTTCGCCTTCCTGGTGATCATTACCTCGGCGGTTCGCTTATGAGTCCAGGAGCAGCTCCATACAATAGCGATAATCAGGTGCCTACCAACAGCAACTACATAGCACCGTGGCCTATATACGCAGTTGATTGGTGCAAATGGCCAATTTCAGGGAACTCGAGCTCATTTGGTGGCAAATTGGCATTGGGCAGTCACCTGGAGGATAATCATAACTATGTGCGAATCCATTCCTGGCTGAAGAGAGGTGTTCAATGCTAACAACTGCGCTATAGATTCAAATTGTTGATACGCACTGGGCCCAACCCGACCCCGATACCCCGGATGCAGCAAACGGGGAGATCAAGCTAGAATATGTCAAAACAGCCGAAGCGACGCATTCATATCCTGTCACTCGTATTCTATGGGAGCCACCATCGTCCCAAAAACAGTCCACTGATTTGCTTGCCACATCGGGTGATCACCTTCGCCTGTGGTCACTCCCCAATTCCCAACCGCTGCCGAGCTCAAACAGCATTACACGGCCTGCTAATCAACGAGACGCTCCTACTGCCAAGCTCTCTCCCTTGGCATTGCTATCTAACTCCAAATCCCCCGAGCACACCGCCCCGATAACATCGTTGGACTGGAACACGATTTCCCCCAGCTTGATCATCACATCCAGCATCGACACAACCTGCACAATCTGGGATATTCCGACCTTGACAGCCAAGACACAGTTAATTGCTCATGACAAGGAAGTGTTTGACGTTCGATTCTGTGCCAACAGCGTTGATGTGTTCGTCAGCTGTGGCGCCGATGGTAGTGTCCGCATGTTTGATCTGCGAAGCCTGGAGCACAGCACTATCATCTACGAGCCATCTGAGAAGACAGACGTTAAGCGTATGTATCATTCGATCTGCCCAGAATCGCGCAAGACAATGTTCACTAACACATCCTAGCGGTGATGAGTCCCGGTAACACCAGTCCACCCGGATCACAAGCAGGAGCTTGGCCTCCACCACTATTGAGAATTGCTGGTATGGAAACTTTAACCCATATATATATAAACGATGGCATGAGCTTACGCTATTAATCAGCATCCCCACATGACGCCCATCTGCTAGCCACCTTCTCCCAGGATTCCAGCGTTGTTCGTGTACTCGATGTGCGGCAACCCGGTCAAGCCTTGCTTGAACTGAAGGGTCATTCTGCTGCACTTAATTGTGTAGAATGGTCCCCAAGCCGGCGTGGTCAGCTTGCTTCTGGTGCAGACGACAGTCTGGTTCTTCTCTGGGACCTTCTTAGCCCAAGCAATAGCCTGCCCCCTGCCCATGGCTCTGGTGCCCAATCCACCACCTCTGAGCGTGGCCCTACTGCTGCCTGGCAATGCGACTATGAAATTTCCAATATCAGTTGGTCTCCGCAGGGCGGATCCAACCCCTCAGGTCAGCCACGGGAGTGGCTTGGCGTTTGTGGTGGACGCGGAATATGGGGCGTCGCACTATGAAAGAAAAACGAAATTTCGTAGGTATGAACGAAAAGAAAAGACAGTTAGCTGCAGAAGGTTCTTTGGTTGTAATCCTCATTTCCTGTTCTTGGGCAGTCTTCTGTTGCCTTGTCATTTCATGCGCTCCCGGGATCTGTTCTGCTTTCCTTCTTTTCATATGCGATTGCATTAGATGGTTTCTTTCCCCGATCTCCATCGATCTTGCCTCGGCGGCTGCATCTATCCCGCTACATCTCATCTCCCTGCATCCCTCGCGCTCTTGTTAGCCGCCTACCTATTGCCGATACCTGGTGGTCGTCGCGCATAGCATCACCAGCCGAGCCAAATTAGATACAAGCTGGGCGATGAGGATGGATGTGACCATCGCGATATACTTTGATTTTGGCACGAGTGAATGAATGAATGAATGATACATCGGATTTTTATTTGTGGAGCGCCCTTTTCTTGCTCATGTTTGTCTTCGGACGATTTGTTCTTGTTTAGACCTGAGAAGGCACGAGTTTAGGGAGCAAAACAAAATATTGACACTTCACCTATTGACCTTTGAGGCATAAATTCTTTGTTACTGGATATGAAGCAGCTACACCGCTTCAAGGACTACTAGCATTGTTCTACGAACATAAATCAAGTTGAGAAAGTCTGCAACAAAGCTCTAATAAACTGATATATTGTCCAGAAGAATATGGTATTTCGTTTCACTCGACCAGCGAGAAGACGCTTGTAGAGACAGAAAACAGCAAATTATCTATCTCTAATGATGGAATTATTGCGCTCGAGGGGTTTGCGCCCTTGGAGTCAACAGACTAGGGGTTGCAGATGCAGAAGCACCCTTGGCTATGAGCCGGTCCTCAAGCCATCGCGCAAACTTAACGCTGGGAACATCAACAACGCGCCAAAATACATCTCCCGCCCAGATAGAAACAGGTAGACAAATCAGCCAACCGATGAAGAAACCGAAACAATATTGGAAATTTGTTTCTTTGCCTGTAATTTCCCAGATGTTTGGCATAAGCGAGTATCCCAGCGAATGGAGGATGGGCCCATGGACAATGTAAAACGCGTAGGATATTTTTCCCAGATACTGGGAGAGAGGATTGGTGAAGAGCTTTTGAATATCGGGCGAGTGATTGATGCTGAAAACGATCAGGGCCGCACCAATTGTCTGCGGGAATCGGTGCGGCTCCCCGTAGGTCCATGGGGTGATTTCCCAGAGCCATCTGTAGCCTGGCGTCCATTTGAATCCGAGGTTAGGACACGAGCCGATGTAAAGGCCGATCACGAAAACTCCGATCCACAAGCTCCGCCGAGATATAGTGGCAAATATTTTACCACGAGGTGGGAAGCGGATGTGTAGGTTGTCATCTGTAATCGATGAAGCTGGCCGCTCCCAGGTTCCATTGATCTGATCGATTTCGGCCATTTGCATGCCCACCAGAAACAAGACAACGTCCCATCGGCCGTAGCGCATACAGAACCAAGTCAGAGTCGCGACGAGGGTCATGCGCACGGGGGAAACCAGGCGCGAGGTCGCTAGGGTTGTGAGGAAGAGAACGAGCGAGCAACGGAACTCGACTGGGATGGTCCATAGGTGGGGGTTGTAATTATTGTAGTAGAGAGACCAATCAAATGGGTTCATTAAGCGTGCCACCGTGTAATACCAGTCCCAGGACTGCTTGTATAGAGATTTGTAGACTGGTGGGTGCTGCTCATTCGTGCCGACAATGGTGCGGCCTTCCTTAATCACCCCCCAGGAATAATTGTAAACACCAAGTCGAACAGCAATGAAGACACAGGCGAGACCAACGATAGATGGGATGTAAAGACGCAATGCCCGCCTGAAAGTTGACGACGCTAGTACGGTGAAGGTCTGGTCGAAGGATCGAGATCGAATAGTCTTTATAGGTTTGTAGGAAAGAACATAGCCCGAGATGACAAAGAAGATGGCGACCATGATATGCCCGGAGATGAGAAGATGAAAAAAGGGCAATTGGTGAATTCCCCAGTTCTCGCCTGCGAATCCCCATCCGACCGCGACTTTCCAAGTATATGCGAAGAGAAAGTGGAAGTTGAAGACTAGCAGACAGGCCCAGCCTCGCAGCCCGTCGAGCGCAGCGATCGCGTGCAATTTGGCCGGCTGTTCTGGCTCAACGCCCACATACTTCTGCAGGAAGCTGGGCGTGAGAGCAATGTTTAATCTGAAGAGTAATTCTTCCGCACTGGCCAGCCAGTCATCTTGCGACCTTGTCGAACCATGTGAATTGGCTAGTATGTTTGAGGGGTGGAACTGAGAAAACCCGTTCCAGCGCGAGGACTGATCAGAGCTGCTAGACGTGGAGGCCTCGAGGTCTTCTAGGGGTATGTCGGTCGTTGTTGGGGTGCGGTTTTCGCGGTTTTCGAGGTGGAATGCCATGGTGGTCGAGGTGCGCGCAATTCCTCAGAGCATGTCTCGTGCCACGTGGGGCGCAACAGGGGGCAATGTTATGTTCAAATAATCATCGAAAGCGGCCACGAAAAGGCCATAGACGGCAGATGAAGAGGCGAGGAGGATGAAGGAGCTCGTCCAGCGAGAGGGTCTTTGAGATGGAGAATTAACGTTGCCGTGTCCACATCGGCAGAACGCAAGCCGAAGTACGTCAGCGGGTGTTGCAATGCCTTGTCTCACCTTCTCCACTTGCCATCGAACCTAAGTTAGACCCAATGTACAATGATAAATAACAACCAAAACCAGCGAAGCAACTGAGATAAAGGGTGAAAGTAAAAAGCAGAAGTTCAAAGTTTCAGGAACACATATTCAACACGAGGCGTCGATCACCTTCCCTTTACGGGTTACAGTGAACCGTGTTCGGCCATTTCTTAATTGAGCCAGGACGTTACTCACATGCTACACAAGACCCATTACAGTGTATTTAGAAGCGCAGAATAACTTGCGTATGAATAACATTCAAGTAATGCACCGCCAAAGTTCAATCTCACAGATAACTGTGGAATTGTGCCCCATAGGCACTTTGAACCTCAGTCTATGCTCCTATACGACACATAAAATCCAAGATCAATTGGTTTGTCTTTTCCGGACACTCATAGAATGGCATATGACCGGCTTGATTGAGTGCATGAAACTCGGCCTGGCCAAGCTTTTCTTTGGCAAATTTCTCGACCTTGTGCACATCCAAGTGTTTGTCCTTTGCACCGTGAATAACGCAGATAGGCAACTTGGCTCCAGCTGCGAGAATGCTGTCTGAGTCTTGTTGCTTACTTATACTTTTATTTCCATTTTTCTCAAAACGGTTAGGAGAAGAGGGCGTACGCGAGGATCCTGCCGGGGCTGATAAGCATTCATCAAGTATAGATGCTGGATAAGAGTGTACCTGGGAGAGAATGATACCACGCCATAGCCATTTTTTTTCGGTGGAGATCTCATACCCGTCGGCGACACAAGAATCTACCAGAAAGACTATGGCTTCTGAAAGTTCAGTTGCACTAGCGTCTGGATTGGCTAATGTCTGGAACGTCGGTCCCATCAAATTGTTGCCGACTTCCTTGAAGGCAGAAAAGTAGGGAATTCCACCCAGATAAATCATTCCAGATAAGTAACTTTCTCCAAGATGCTCACAGATATCGGATGAAATGGTCCCGCCAAAGCTCCTGTGCATAATATTAGCAGATGCCCTTGACGCACAGGTATCCCCAGTGATGTACTTACCATCCAGCTAAAACTGGCCTTTGAAGATTGAACGACTCGCATATAGCTTGGAAGTCCTCTGCCATACACTTTGAAGTATATGCTTCAGCTGTTGTGGGTTGGTCACTACGAGCATGACCACGACAGTCATATCGGACCTGACCGTCATAATTAGTATTTCAATGGACGCAAGCTCCACCTCTGATTGACTATACCAGATGATACTTCTGTAAGGATAAGTCACCAAACTGTTTCTCAAAGGCTACCGAAGAAAAACCGAATCCAGGGAGGAAGACTATAGCGGGCCCGGTATGATCTCCCGTTTCCTCAGCCCAAATCTGGGTTCCATCAGCTGAAGTGACAAATCTGCTGGTCATTGTCATTTTCACCATTGACATCTACTGTGTAGGAATAAGGAATCATTTTGGATGAGCCATGTTTGGCCTTTTATATCTCTAGTGGATATTACTATTATACATACGTCGGTCCGGGCTTTTGCGATTGACCGAATATTATTCGGGGTCGGATAAGACTCAAATGACCGCAGCCTCGTCTGAGACATATCTATCAATGGATAGGAATCCTCTTGAGAACATGTACTTCTTTCTCCGGAATTATGCTCTGTGTCTCCAAAAATTCTGGTTTACTTCTTCCAAGGGTTGTATACTTCATGTGTGCCTTGATGCCTGATTTTGAGTATGATTACTCATCATCACATGACTTTGGTGATTTGTGGCCTTTTTGCGAAGCTTCTGGCTAAGCACCATACTCATCATGTTAGATTATGGTTAGTGAGGATATTAGCGATAGAAATTAGAATTATATCAATTGTCGCAGAAGTTACACTGTTCAGATATCTTTCCGGAGATCTAGGGTGATTCTTATTGACAGATTGGTTATCTTGTCATATACTCATAGATCGAGCTCTAGCTATACTATAGCTCAGCTTTCTCTCGTGTGAGAGCTCCGACACAAAAAAAATCCAACATATCGAGATCTTTCAAAACTATCAATAGGAAATGAGACTACTGTATAGCCCAGAACCTCTAGTCTATTGTATAATCAGCCTGTAGTTTCTATCCAGTGAACTTCCCCGAAGCGGCGATGATCCTCCAAGCTCCCTAATTCGCGCGATTCGGGGCGAGAACTTCTCTCCCTTCCTCTTTGTCCTGTTTTATTGAGCCCTCCCGCCCTCCACCTTCGCGACTCCTTCTGTACTCGTCTGGATGTCGCGATCCTTCGCGCACGCTCTTCGATAATCCCTTTTGGGTGGTCGTGGTCGCACCCCCTCGAATACCAGCGTCATGGATTTGCGCACCATCATGAATACTGATGCCGGCGGCGCATCCAAAGCCAAAGCACTGCCGCCCAACCAGTCGTCCAGTCCTGCCTCTGATCTCTCTCAGAAACAGCGCGCCCAATCGGCCTATACAGAGTATCCAGCACGTCCCCCACAGCCTCCATTGCAACATCCACCGCATGCCTCACCCGAGCGATCCTCGCCCTACGGGCCTACCCAATCACCATACCAGCAGTTCAACGCAGGACCCCCTCCGATAAATACAGCAGTACAATCTCAAAGAACGCAAAGCCCTACACATGTCTCTACTCCCTACGGTTCCGGGGCGCCTGACCCATATGGTGCAGCGGCGTACAATTCGCATCCCCAACACCCCGCGGGCCCCTTGGCCTCGCCATATACACCACAGCCCATGAGCGCAGGGGTCCAACACACTGAGCCGGCATCATATTTTGCTCAGCAGCGTTCCCATTCTCTTCATAGTGTTATGGCCAACCCGCGCCCCATCACCCGAGACAGTCCGCCTTCCGTCCCCCAGCCTCATCCATCGCATCAATTCTCTCCCTCCGCTCATCAGTCGGTACCGGGAACTCCTTTGGGACCTCCACCTGCCTTTATATCGCGTCAATCACCATCTGCCCGACCAAAATCTTCTGGTCGCGATTCTCCGCGAAATCTTTTGTCCAGTCCTCGGACTGCTCATGACCGCCAAGCACGAGATCCTACACAAGTGCCATCGCCATCAAGACAACGTCAATTCTCTCCCCATTCCCGACCGACCGATCACGCACCTCCCTTCCATCCCACTGGTATAAAGCAAGAGCAATCAGAGACTGCAAGCCCTGAATTTTCTCGGCAAAATAGCATTGCAGCAAACTCTGATTCCGCCGGGGCTGGTCCGCGTCGCCCGTCTGAAGATAAGTGGAACGATAGTCCTACAGCACCATTTCATTCTGGACCGGGGTCAGATTCACGCGCCTCACCTATTGCGACCACCCATACGCAGATAAACAGCTCGCCATCGGCCTCGCGAAGCGGTTCTCATTTCAAGATGGAGATTGACCATGAACCAAACCAGCGCATATCAAGTCAGCCGCCAAAGAAAAAAAGGAGGCGATACAATGAGCCTCCAATTTATGCCCAGCGGAGCGTGCGTACCAAAGGCAGACCCCCGATGATCCCAAATCCTCAACCCCCTATTCCGAAACACGCCAGACAGTTGCATGAAGAGCGACAGCTCAGCCGTCGGGCTTCCTCTGCAACTGGACCTGCAGTTACGGCCGTCACTCCTACCTCCGTTCGAACACCTGTTGCAGCGCCACCAAGCACCAACGGTCCTCCCACCCCGGCTGCAGCCCCAGCACCGACTCCAGCACCGGTAACCGCGCCGAGCACCAACAATACCAGCACCAAAGCGGTGGGGATTTTGGGACCGTGGGAGCCGTCAATCACCGGATTCATTCCTCACGAAGAAGTTACCAAGCTTCTCTGCGATTTCCTATTTCAGCATGTGGTGATGAGGAACGACGTGGCTACCGGCTCCGCAGCCGCTGGGCAGGGTGCTATCATCGAAATAGAAGGGAAACTGGGCCATGTAATGGACATGGACAGAGGAGAAAGGCTGAATTTGCCAATTCTTACTGAAACCGTCGTCAACCGAGATATTCCACGATTCCGCACATCGTTTGAAAGCAGCATGACTGTTGTAAGTCCGCTTTGACATGAACAAAAGCCCCAAGACAAATTCTTACCATGAGATTTCTACAGGAACAACACCGTGCCATGAATAATTTCCTGAACGAGGCAGTCAAGGCTTCCATGCCTGGTACAAATTCCACTCGTGTTCCGATATCTTACGCACACAAAAAGGAGCGTGATACCTTTTACGAAGTGTCTCCCGCCGATCTGCCTCCAGTAATTCGCCAGAACCTAAACCCTCGCCACAAACCAAAGGTCCGGGTGACAACAGACCAACGGACTGGTGAAGTGCTCGCGAAGATCGTCAAATGCCGTGTCGCCGATATCGATGTGTGTAGTCCACGTACAACCGTCGACTGGCGCGTGAGCGTGAACCTAGAAATGGAGTACGAAGGTGATCATCGCAACCTGCCTCTAGTGGACATGTCCAAAGGAGGCCGTGGCGAGCGGAACAAGGACCGCATGAGCTACCGACACTTGGCCTACCAAGTAGATCTGACCCAAGTAGCCAAAGCTGAGGTGAGTCCACTGCTACCCATATTTCAGTCCCTGTGTTACCATGTTCAGTCTTCTGACCTTTCGAATAGCCTGCAACGAAAAATGAATTCGAACACGAGCTTGAAGTCGAAGTGTCCGCTGATGAAATTCGCCGACAGGGTCAACTTGCAATGAACGGGGACCCATCAAATCAGTATGAGGAGTTGGTCAAAGGGTTTGTGGATAATATTCGCGTGCTGGCACGAGCGGTGCCACCTTGATCAACTGTTTTATATTTTGTAACATGTATTCTGGACTTATTCGGGGGTTACTCGATGATATTTCTTTACTCTCATTATCTTACTCGTGCCGATACGGTTTATTTGCATTTCCGGGGTCAAAGGTACATGCGGATAGAGAGAAAACAATGGTTTCGAACGGCAATTTTCCATGGTTGTTCGGATGAAATACTTGACGTGAATCGCTAGTAACCCATAGACCTCTCGAAAGGTATCCTGGCTAAATTTACCTACTCCCTTGGTAGAGGTAGATCCTAATGGTATTAAGAATATACTGTACTATACTGTACGGTGAATGTTGTGATTGCTTCCTAGGTCATCTCAACTTGTAGTTTACTTTGTTATATCTTGTCGTGTCTGAGTGTTTATCTTGCCTAGATGGTCGCAACGTCATTGCCCCAAGATGGCCTGAACACCTGCATCGCAATAAGTATCAATCAAGTCTTCTTGAATCATTGGCACATCTGGAATATCTGATTTTGTTCATTCATAGAGGATCTGCTTAGGCGTTGCCAAATAGCTTCCACCGCTGATTGACCAACGCGTCTACTCCAGCCAGCCACTTTTCCCAACACTTCCCGTCGTCTAACAGCAAAATCATGTTTATGCGCTTATAATCACGAGTCTCTTGATCCTCACTCTCATTCTTCAGCGCCACTCTACTACCTGGCCCCCAAACCATCCATTTACGGTCCTCGCTCTCCACATTCCATGGTGCTAGTCCATTTGCGAACCGAATCCAAGCAGAGGAAAACTCATGAGCCATCTGCTTTTCCTCTTCATTAAACTCGTTCTCCAAGTTCATAAAAAGATAGAGCAGCTCGTGTGCATGATACGCCGTGCCCTCGAAAGCATTCTGGAGACGCGACCGCTGATCAAAGTGATAGAGAAATGACTCTTGAGCTGTCTGAGCAAGTACGTAGTTCGGGATCTTGAAAATCGCGTCACCGCACATGTGCTCCACGCGACTGAGAAACTCCTCTTGTGGGGAATCATTGGTGATTCCATACGCCTCTAGGATCTGATCCGTATGAGCCTCATTGCTAATATAAGCTTGAAGCACCCGGCGGACAGAATGGTAGTCATCCTCGAGCAGGTTCAAGTGAAAAATGACACCTTCATGGTAGGTATCACCGAACATATACCCTTTTAACCATGATGGTGGAGTATTGACTCCCAGCGGGTTGATTCCAGAACGATAAAACCACCCGTCTAGACATGGATTTCCGGTGCCCGACGGAACACCTTGAACATCCGGGGTTGCATTAGCAAGTTCCTGTTGCGGAATAGCACGAAGCTGATCCAAGGCTTCAGGCGCAGAAGGATCAATCTCAAAACGTTGGCAAACAGCCTCGAAGAAGCGATCATGTTGCTCTATCGTCCATGCGGGAATGGCCGCAGATAAACCTGACATGCATACAGCCCGATGAAATACTGACGGGCTCGCCGCGAGCAGCTGATTGCTGATTGAGATGCCTCCAGCAGATTCACCAACGGCAGTCACATTCTGGGGATCGCCTCCCAGGAATTTGACATATTGCTGCACCCAGTCGAAAGCGACTTGTTGGTCTGTGAAGCCGAAGTTTCCGCTACCTGCATATCCATCGCTCTTGAGTTCATTGGCAATGGCTTTTCCAGCGAGGAATCCACCAATACCGACGCGATAGTTGAAGTTTATGCAGATAATTGGCAAGCCAATGGCGATACTTTGGGAAACTAGGTTCACTGCGTCGAAGATTGGGAGATTTGCGCCTCCGTACAGTAGGGATCCACCGTGGACGTAGACGAATACTGGAAGGCCTTGGCTGCCTTCTTTCAATGAATACGGAATGACGATATTCATGACGAGAGCAGATAGTTCGTCGACGGATCGAGGATGAGAGAAGTGTGCTGCTGGAGGAACAGGCACCAAGTCATCGGCATCATCTCCATCGACAATGGGACTTGGACAATCGTTTCTAGTCAAAGGTTAACATAAAAGGTTGACTCTGTACAACCAAGTGATGACCTGCCCTAGTCTTGTTCCATCATGATGGCCTCCCTCCCAGTTTGTTCTCAATGTTGACCGTGACCAGCGCTTGGAGAGATGCGCATACGGAATACCACAGAATTGCTGGATGCCATTGGCATACTCCAGCCCGTCCACCGTCCCTAGACCAGGGATGGTGGCCTCACAGACTCCGATAGGTACCTGGAAAGACATTTGAGTTGTTATTGATTTCAAATTCGCTTATCTGCAGTATGTTATATATTCAAAATGTATAGTCTTGACTTGTCATCGCCCGAATAGGCAGTCCGACCCGTTATCAGCAACAACTCCACTTCAACTTCCCCGCAATTGCTGTACATAATGCAGAAGCTTGCATCTGACCTTATTCCTTTCTTGACTCCCCACATTCGGAATGTCGACCCGCTCATCTCAGGGGTGCTGGACTTGCAAGCGCCGTCGCAGGGCCTGCGATAAGGCGCGTCCGACATGTCAGAACTGCACGCAGCGGGGGCTTGATTGCGAAGGCTATGAGGTACGATTGCGCTGGGGTAATGGCATTGCCTCCCGTGGTCAGTTCACGGGGGCAGATAAGCCACTGAAGGAGAGTGTTCCGTCGAGGCCAAAGGGTCGTCAACGAGATCTCAAGAGGGAAAGAAAGAAAGTAGATGCATCGCCTAGTGATACTGGCCAATCAACCAGTCCTGGGAATTCAAGTTCGAATCTTGATGAGTCTCCGAGAGATGATTACGCCATGGTTCCTAATCCCGAGAAAGCCCTTACGCTTCGCTTAGAGAGGTCTAAACAGGACGAGGCCTTGTTCAATGAATGTGAGTTCGCGAGATGAACTGTGGAACTTCAGGAGACTAATAATTCAAGTTCTGAATGGTGGTATTAACGTACTGCATTCTACCACTGCCCAAGAAGGGATGTTGCAACCTCGACTACCTCAACTGTGTCAAGAGTCCAGTGCCTTGTATACAATATGTTTGGCCTTTCAACTTTCTCTATCATCCTATCAATCACCTCTATTTTTCGAATACTTCGACGCAGCACTAAGAGAGTTTCGATCCGAACTGGCCCAAAGCACCATTCTATCGGATGCGACCTTGACAGCAGGACTACTGCTGTGTAGCATTGGCGTACGTCACCCCCAAATTCTGAGTCCATCTTCATACCTAAGTTCTGACCCTCTACTCGAAACAGCTGATGCATGGCCTACCGTGGACTGTCCATTTAGAAGGAATGCACAATATATTACAAAGCCATGGCCTAGCCGATAGACATCGCACAGCCGCACAGACTCCATTTCGTACCCACTTAGTGGAGGTAATGGGAGTAATGGACCTGCCCTTTTTCTCGGTTGGCCGTCAGACCCCCTGTATCGGCATCTGGCGCCGCTACTGTCAGCCCATATTACCCAGAGAAGGAGTTGAGCCCGTGAGTGGCTTGCCCCGAGCTCTGGTGGACCTCTTCGCCGGCATCTGCATCGATACGACAGAACAGAGTTTCTGGGATTGGCCCGGCGAGCCGGGAAACTTCCTTCACTGCTATCTATGGGAAGCCTATCGCTTAGCTGGGATCTTGACTCTCCGTCGCCATGCACGAGCGGAAGAACGGCAATCGCGAGATATGCGGAGTTTTTCAGCGTGGCGTCAGCCTAGTGCTTGTCCTGCTGATGCAACTGTTCTTGTAACTAGGATCCTGGCGAATCTTGATGCACTTCGGCTTGCGTGTGTTGAGCGTCCGGCCGAGGAATCATTTATTAAAAATGCAATTCAGTTCCCTATTGTTGTTGCGGGATTGGAGGTTGCGGTACTTTGCCAGAACCCACAGTGGCAGCTTACTATTCGGAAATGCATGCTTGGTACGCGACAGGATGAGATCTTGTATGATTTACTACAGGAGATGTGGCAGAAGAATGATCCAATTCTTAGTATTGATAGTTTAGCGAGAGCAAGGGGAGTGGAAATGGGTTTATTATGATTTGGTTTATATTTTATCAGAACTTGAGCGCTAGATGAGATTTTCTATTTACCAGTTGTCCAGATGTTCATGTACGGATCTGTTGATCATAAGGGCGATTACTTCCCCGGACGGATCATTGCCCAAAATTTCAGGTTCTGTTCCTCATCCAGCAGTTCTACCTCATCGACCAACTGAAAGCCAAATTTCTCGTAGAACCCAATATTCTCTCGTCGAGTACACTCCAGGTATACTGGCTGATCTCCAACGTGTTCCAAAATACACATCATAACGCCCCCTCCAATCCCACGCGATTGCAGACAGGGATGCACAGCAACGACCTCGAGATACCACATCCTCTTCTTTGAGTACTGAGCTTGTGCACTCTTAAATCCCTTCTTGTTCGCTGCAAAAAGTTGATCGACACGCTATGCAGATAATGAAATCAGCTTTCAAGTACACAAAAGCATTAAGTGAACACTTCCAGCTATACTTACCAGTTCCTTACAACCCGTATCATATGCCGGCTTCAGAATATCTAGCCAAAACAACTTCCACATAAGCCACAGTCTTGATAAAGACCAGTCTAGTTGTTCCTTGGGTGGAAACAAGAAGACAACAGCGCCTGAATCTTCACCACCTGGTATTCCACTTGTAATTGAAGATTGTGCCTCCTTTGCCAGTGTAGTATCGGTCTCGACTGACTCCGTGGATTCTTTTGGCTTCCGCGGGAACTTCAACGCCATCTCATCGACACTGGCCGAGTGAAGCACCCTGCCATGAGCCATTACCGACTGGATGCGTCGATACTGCCATTCCCACACTGACTTGTCTGGTTGAGCCCATGGCTTTGCATTTGGGCGCAACCATTGGATAAGCGGATCAGATGAGAACGCGGCGTTCACAGTGCGGATGGCAGCTGCAATTGATGCTTCTGGATTGAATGTATCAGTTGATGAGCTCTCATATCTTTGGAATGGGGTGAGCTTAGACCATTTCGAATTTGACGTAAGTCGACTTTTGGGATCGACTCAGACATGGTATGTTCTAGCTCGAGCTTCGATAACCGATTTCCCCAAACAATGAAAGGTCAAGATTGCTTTCGAGGTGGCTATTGGGGATTGATAAGAAGTGACAGAGCACATGAAAAATATCCATGTAGTTTGGGACTTTACGCGAGATCAAGATTCGTGAAGTTATACTTTCGATAAGGAACATTGTTCGTACTTATTTCCCCGGTGTGTCCACCTACTCTTTCGGGCTTAGACAGTCATGATGTGGAGAATAAAGATAGAGGTCTGTGCAGCTCGATAGCTTTTCATCCAAGCGTTGCGTTCTTGGCAAATTTATCAGAATAGTCTAGGCCGATTGCAGAAGGCCGACGCCCGCAGCCATAGATTGAGATGTGGCAACCCCGGCAAATCAGAACGTGTTCTTTCTCCGCATTTCCCCCCGGATAACGATGCGCACGACCGTTCGCTTGTCAACCCAATGCTTTCAATCTGAGTGGCGCAGACGTAGTGTTCATCATGTGTATCGCAGTGTTCAGTATCTGCCATGAAGGATATGGTTAAAAGCATCCTCTGACCCCTCTTCATCCTCCACGGAACAATCTGATTCCCAATTGCAATATGGCCGATACTATTGAAGTTTCCTCTACTGCGCAGCGGAATGATCTTCCTCCAGGAACCTTCTTGTTGATTCGAGGTATAGTGACGCGAATTATCCCAGAACATGCAATCGTCATTGACTTGCTACATAGAGGATGAGTACGATCTCAACAACCAGCGGGTCGTGATGCTTGACCCAATTCCTACCAGTGACCCAAATGAGCCATTGGTATGTCTACCTCCCATTGGAGGCAGTTGGGTGCACGGCACTAAATTTACCCACAGAACTGGAGCACTGCTCGCAAGACTGTCAACTTCACCATCGTCCTCGGCATGACCGTCGTCATATTTACAGCGTGAGGCACCAGTATCATCCTTGTTCAAGTGTCACTGCAGCTAATATATTTGATTAGACTCTCCGTACAAGCTATCTTCTGGCAGCAAATGGTCGTTGATCTTCACGTTACCTACACGGAGCTTAACAGGGCAATGTCCGTCAACTTTGTTGGCTTGGCCATGGGGTGCTATCTATTTATTCCCCTGGCAAAAAAATTTGGACGTCGCCCTATATATATTGTATCAACCATGCTCATGGTGGCAACCTCCTTCTGGTCGGCCAGTCTGACGAGCTTGACCGATCTTTACGTCTCCAATCTACTGCAAGGTTTGGCTGGTGCAACCAACGAAGCTATTGTTGAGATCACGGTAGGTGCCAAGTTTGAACATTGGTAACTGTATGCCAGACTGACCTCGCATAGATTGCGGATCTTTTCTTTGTACACCATCGAGGCCGGATGAATGCCCTGTATATGATTATGGTGATGATTGGCGTACGTTACTCCATGAGCATCTGCAAAGGGCCTCTACTAACTGAAAGCCTAGTCTTTCCTGTCCCCCATGGCTGCCGGTACTCAAGCGACCAACCAAGGATGGCGGTGGTCCTATCGCACCATGGGAATTTTCAACGTCATCTTTCTAGTCCTTTTCATTTTCGTATATGAAGAGACGAAATACGTCCCAATGATTACGGGTCAATCGCAGTCTGCCGTGCCAGAAACGAATGATACTATCCACAAATCCGATGACAGTGATCGAAAGCAATCATCTCAAACCGAGACTAAGCCTACACAACCCGTCGAACCAAGCACATCGCATCATGAGATAGACTCCAGCATTCCGATCAATACATGGCGCAAACGTCTAGCCTTGGCCACCCCAACACAAGAATCGATCTGGCCATACTACTACCGACCCATCTATGCTTTATTTAGCTTCCCAGCTGTCATGTACACCGCTTTACAATATGCCTCCGGTGTCGTATGGCTCACGATACTGTCTAGTGTTCTATCACTCACATTCCCACTCCCACCATACTCGTTCACCTCCGAGCAGATCGGTTTTTTGAGTGTGGGTCCATTCATTGGAAATCTCATTGGCGCGATCTACGGTGGTGTGTTGGGTGACTGGTCGATTCTGTACTTTTCACGCAAAAACAAAGGCTATTTCGAACCAGAGATGCGTCTGTACATCTTGCCTATACCTGCTGTCTTCATGACAGGTGGTTTGATCATGTTTGGCGCTACCATTGCTAGGGTAAGACTTTACTTGCAAATGTCTGCCAGTGTCCTTGAGAGCCTGGCTTTTTTGGGCTTCTCTTAGATTTTCGTTCGCTAATGTTTCTGATTTATAGGGTATGCATTGGATTTATCCCAGTATTGCTGGTGTTTTCTTTGGGTTTGGGCTGGGCAGTATTAGTGATGCTGCATTAACACTGGTTATTGATAGTTACCGTGAGGTAAGTTTCTTGGATAAAATTTCCTATTCAGTCATCTTTCACGTTGAAACCGAGTGACTTATCGAACTTTGGTATCTAGATCACAGGTGATGCTTTTACTGGAATTGCGTTTATGCGTAACGCGGTTAGTATTGGAATCCCTTTTGCTATTTCCCCTTGGATAGAGCGAGATGGACTCCAGAATATGTTTATCGCTTGTGGATTTATCTCTCTTGCGGTTACCTCCCTGATGATTCCGATGATATTCTGGGGCAAGGATGCTCGACGTGCCTCGGCCGCACGATACTATCGAGTCATGGAGAAGCAAGGAAGTGTCAGGCATTGATATGTATCGGGTTTTAGGTAGTGGTTGTTGTCGTGTGAGTTGTTCGAAGATGTAGATGGAGATTTCCGTTGGGTCAGACTTTACCTGGCAGTTTAGGTAGGACTTTACAAGGCTATAATTTCAAATGAACATCCATGGATCCATGAGCTGGCATTCTTCGAACGGTATGAGGCTACAGAATGAACTGTGTTTTATTTGACTATGATAGAAAGGACAAAGAAAACCCATCTCAGACCTCTATAGCATTTGAAACCGCTACGCAGCCAGCCTAGACATAGGGAACATTTCTGTCAAGTTCTTGGCACTATATTCTTCACAAAACTGCAAGATGGGTACATGATCAGCAATCCTCGTAAGAGAAAGGCCAAGGGCTAGGCGTCCAACAAAACTTGGTCAAATGAAATCACTCCATATACCCCCTATAAATGCGCTTGGCGTTGAGAGCCAGGCGCAGACCTCGGCAGCTCAGCATCAGCAAGACGTTCCTCAGAAACAAGCATTTGCTCTGGAATCCAAGAAATATCTGCATCAACTGCAGGGTCCAACGTCCCGTCCTGCTGGAGCAACATGGTAGCCAAAGCCTTTCCGCAAAGCCAACATTGCACCATGCCCTCCCCGCCGAATGCAGCACACACCCACTCGGCTCCAACCCCCTCATTCGAGGATGACCGACGTGTTGCAGAGACCGGCAATTGTCCCACCCACGGGAAACCATCCGTACTGAACGCCATGTTCCCTGTCCACATTGCCTGCACCGGGTCACCTTGCACCCGGCCCCAAGACTCCCGGCCAAAGACTGCACTTAACGCTCCAGAGAGGTGGATATCAATGTATACAGACATCTCGTCATCTCTAGCTACTCCTAACTCTGCAATTCCGCCGAGTTCACCTTGACCAAACCCTCCGCCGAACATCATTTGTCCTCCAGGAAGTTGGGTTAGATAGTCGAAGCCGCGATGGTAGTTGAAGAGCCAAGAGTGCTCGTATGCCTGGCAGGGGAATTTGTCGCCAGGTGTTTGAGCAGACATCTGTCCTCGCACGGGAAATATGCGGCCACGTAGACCAGGGACTAAGTGACCGACGTGGGAATTTGTGCAATGAATGACATGGCGAGCGGAGATGATTCCTCCATCTGTCTGGACCTTATACTTGTAGGTCGAAGATGAGTCGGTTTCGATCGATGTGACCGCTGTATGATCGTTGACTTGGAACTCCTCTGGATAGTCTGCGAGAAGTCTTGCCAGTATGCCTGTGACAAATTTGTAAGGCCACAGGGCACCAGCAGGACCGGCAACAACACCTGTTGCATTTGCAAGCTTGAATTCCTGTAATTGAGAGATACTGTCAGTGTATCTGGAATGCACACTCCAATGAAGGAAACTAACCTCTGGCATCGATTCCCGGTCATATGAAATCCACTCAGTCGATTCTTCTGGCATACCCTCTTTGAACCGTTGAAGTCTTCCCAAAGCATCTTTCCATGGCTGGTCTCCAAAGAAAGCACTTAGAAACTGTACTTTCCGTGCCTGAACTTCCTCTGTGAGACCAAGTTCTTCCGCAGCATCCAGCATTTCACGTAGATGCGCTAATCGGAAGCGCATAGTCTTGCGTGCAACATCCTCCCCATACACATCCGCTAACTCGGCATAATCATCTGCAGTCTCGAGGATGTGGCCACCATTTCGCCCAGTAGCTCCACTACAGATGTCTCGAGCTTCAAGGATGACGACAGCTGGATGGGATGGGGCTGACGATGCAGATCTGACACCGTTTTGAAGAAGCGTACGCGCTATAGATGCACCTGTTATCCCCGAGCCAATAATAACTACATCGGCACTCGATGCGAGGGGCTGCATGGATCGCTGCGCGAACTGCGGGTGCGGCGTCTGCGTCCAAAAGGAGGAGGTTGTAACATCATGGGGAATGCCGGGGTCCGAATAGATACGGTTGATAGCCTGTTGCCGATCTAAGATCGAGATCGAAGGATCCTCAAGAAGGAACTGGGCAAAAGGCATTTTGTTTTAATTTGAAGTGATGCTTCTGGCGCAAAGATTGGGGGGAATATGAAGTGACAGTTGAAGCAGAGAAAAGAGCCTAAAATACACCATCAGGATAGCGAATGACCTTCACGAATCACATGCAGCATGTTGGACTTCCTTCTTTGAGCGCGTCTAACCACACTTTGCATCTGACTTTATTCATGTTTTGCGCGTGAGCCTTTTATTGATAAGGTGCGTCCACCTACCCAATTGGACCCGTGCGGAGATGATTCCCCACTTCCATATCTTGGGATTGATATACACGAAAACAGCAGGTCCAACAACTATAAATGCAGGGATTAAGCCGATGAAATATGAGCAAATCAATATCTACGTCGCTGAGTTATACCTGCTATCATGTCTTCGATCCCTTCTCCTGGAAATGGTCTGTTCCCTGAGGGCCCGCAAATGCGCCAACCCTCTCTTTCACATCTCTATCGACTAGAATGCGATATCGCCAAAGAGGAAATCAATATTGGTGCTCCACATAATGCTGGTGTCATCCGCAGCATTGCAAATATCCTGCGAGGCAGCATAAAAGGCCCCGGAATCGAAGGTTCTATCCTGCCCCTTGGAGGAGCAGACTGGGCAACTGTGGTAAAAGGGACACACGTAAGTCTTTAGGAAGTCTCTGTGATCATCTACTGAACTCAATCTGATGCCAATGACAGTCCATGACTCTTGATGCCCGCTACACTGTCCGAACCACCGATAACCATCATCTATACATTCGTGCCCACGGTCTCTACCGTCCGGGTCCAGGCACGAGCTACGCAAAACAGGTCGAAAGCGATCCGATGATGATGCCACCACCAACAGTATCACAGGATGATGTGGAGTTTTTCTCGCATCTGAGGATCGAGGCTGGGCCGGGTCCATACAACTGGTTGAATGGATTAGTCTGTCTTGGTGTCATGGTTTGCGAAGGAGACAAAATTTGGATTGATGCGTATCATCTCACGAATTTCCCGGGTATCAAGCCAGAAGATGTACTGGCAAAGGCATAAATTGCCGACGCAGCGGCAGTTAAATGACTTTTCAGTTACCGACCTCAATAGGTAAAGAGAGCTTTTTTGGATACCACACAGTGAGATATTGATAATTGAGTATGTAGTACGCAAGGTGTACTCGTAGTCTGAATCAAAATTCTATAGATACGTACATGTCTAGGCAATTACCCACTCACGCTATAATATACCCTGATCGTGGTCATATATGCGGTAGCTACAATCTTGAGGCGATTAACGAATGATATGCATTAAACCGGCTCTTTTTACCACCTAGAATCTGAAAATCATTGCAATGTTTGAGGGGTATTCTCAGGATTTTCTAGAGGAAGCCATAACCGATTCAAGAGCTACCCCGATTAGGCAAGTGGACGCACCGTCGCATCGATCTATGCAAAAGTGGGCCACCGGGTTTTGGAGACGGATATTCCGACAACGCCGTTATCGCACTCATTTATCGTGTATATAATCACCGTCGCGTCCAATATTTGTACTCTACAATCCAAGAATAACCATGGCGAACGAAATCTCCGAGATCCCCGAATGGCAGGAGCTGGTCGCTCGCAAACGCAACGAATGCCAGCAGAAAATCCCAAGCGAGTGGACGTTGAGTGCTGATTTATTGAACGCACCCCCGCACTTGCTGGAATATGATGCTCCCCGTAGAAGTGGCTTGCTTTCGGAGCTTGAGTTGGATCTCACGGAGAAATATACCGCAACACAATTGCTGGCGAAACTTGCGTCAGGCAATATCAGTTCATTGGCCCTTACGACGGCATTATGCAAACGAGCTGCGATTGCGCAGCAGCTGGTTAGTTGTTGTTTTCGTGAACCCATAAACTGCAAACAAATGAGGTGCTAAGTTTGTCTAGACTTCATGCCTCACTGAGACGTGCTTTCCACAGGCCCTGGATCGAGCTCGGTTCTTGGATGAGTACCTTGAGCGAGAGAAGAAGCCTATCGGCCCGCTTCATGGGCTACCCATCAGTATGAAGGATAGTTTCTGTATTGAGGGCTTGCAGTCAACCGTGGGATATGTCTCATTTCTGAAGAATGATCCAGCTACAAAGAACTCTGCTCTAGTCGAGATGCTGTTAAAGCTAGGGGCGGTTCTGTATGTCAAGACAAATATCCCGCAGACAATGATGGTATGTGACCTTCGAGTTCGTTTGTTCGACTGATTGGGCTAATGAATTCCAGACTGGAGACTCCGAAAACAACATCTTCGGTCGTACTCTCAATCCTCACAATACGTCTCTGACAGCTGGCGGGTCCAGCGGTGGTGAAGGCTCCCTCGTGGGATTTCGGGGTTCAGTCCTAGGCGTCGGTACCGATATCGCAGGATCAATTCGCATTCCAGCTCTATGCTGCGGTGTATATGGGTTCAAGCCGACAGCTCAACGTATTCCATTTGGTGGACAGGTTTCCGGTGCAATGGAAGGCCTACCGGGTCTGATACCTGCTGCTGGTCCATTGGGTCACAGTATTGCCGATCTGCAGCTGTTCATGAAAACTGTCCTTGGTGAGGGTGAAGCTTGGGAATACGATTCTTCGGCCTTTGCGGCGCCATGGAATGACAGCCCGCGTGCGACCACCGAGGATAATGGAAGTCTGACCATTGGAGTCCTCGCCGAGGATAAAGAATTCCCTCTTCACCCCCCTGTCAAGCGAGCTCTGAATCAAGTTATTGAGAAGCTGACTCGCGCTGGTCACCGCATTGTTTACCTTGAAAGCGACAAAGAAGAGCTTTCTGTTGCGTATTTGTCTCGCCTAGCCTTTCAGTATTTCATTTATGGCCCATCGGAGGATAACATTAAATCCAGTGGTGAACCGCTCGTGAAATCGGTGGCTAGGTTTGATTCTCCCATGTTCACTGGTCCCTTTCCAGTCGATATGGAACTGGGGACCTTTGAGAAGATCAATAAGCTGCACCAAGCTCGCACTCGAGTCAACAATGCTTGGCGTCAGGTCTGGGTTGATCAGAAGCTAGATGTGGTATTAGCCCCAGGGGCACAGAACACCGCAGTTGCGCACGATACCTATGGATGGCCACCATATACGGTGATGTGGAATGTGTTGGATGTAAGTTTAACCTGAGGCTAGGATGTAGAATACTGGTAGCTGACCTTGGAATGCACAGTATCCTGCTTGCATCATTCCGTTTGGAAAGGCGTCGAAAGAGCTGGATCCGGAGCCAATGGAAACAGATGACAAAGTCCAGCCAAATTGTATGTGAACTCAGTCTCTTCATCGACCCTTGCTAATAGAAGACAGATAATCCAGATGAAGTTGATGGCGCACCGTGTGCCATTCAAATCATTACTCCACGCTTCCAGGACGAGAAGTGTCTCTGGGCCGCAGAGATCATCGATCAAGCTATTCGGTTGGTGTAATTTGGACGATAGTGCATGTACATACAACCTTACCCTTTTCACCCCTCTCTGATCCGACTAGAAACTTTGAAATGATTTTGAAATCTTTGATGTATGCATGGTTTTGGGCCAAGTACAACCTGATTTTCATCAACAATAACCTCTTCACGAAGCTTGTGTGCTTCGGCATGCCTTTCTGTGTACCTCTACTTAGTTTTGCAGTGTACTGGGTGCATAGGAAGCTCATGAAAGTCTCCTGTGAATCCAATATTGTCCTATATTTTTGAGTAAATACACCCCCATTCTACTTTCTCTACGGACGTACAAATGGAGTATACAGAACTTATATGGTGACAACATGTGGTATGGAGAAGGAAGAAGTCTAAGCTGCTCTAGTCTCGTCCAATGGTTTTATCGAGGGACAATCACCTTCGGGAAATATCGTCTAGCGGAAGAAACCTTCTCCATTAGTGAATGGCCTATCAGTATCGACAGTGTTGGTCACAATCGACGGGACCATACCTGGAGCTAGCGCAAGAGGGCCCCGGTATTGAACAGTGGCTACCGCAATGGAAAGCACGCCGACGACTGACCGACATGGAGCAATGGGGTTTGACGCAGAAGAATTGCACAATACTGGAGGGAACAAATTGGCGTGCAAGGGACTCAAAATGATTATGAGAAGCCTTGAAAGGTATTGCTCTTTTCGACTGTTAAAAGTTTCATTTGCTGTTCTGAAGAAATTACATTCGATTCAAAGTAGAATACATATGCGAAGCCGACTGAGTTCCATCCGATATCTATGGAACTGACACGCTTTTTGAAGTGTTGGGAGGTATTGAGTGTGATGAAAGAACATAATAAAAAGTAAGGTTTACGGACTGGGTGTGCCGTCATCGTAACGTGGGCCAGCATCGTCGTCGCCGTAGCCCGCACCAGGCGTGGCAGCTGCACCTCCCATGGCCGGCGTTGGTGCATCGTACGCAGCAGGAGTAGGAGCTTCGTAGCCACGCTTGGGTATATCGCCTGGAGTAGGGGCGCTGAAAGCTCCACCCGGAGTGGGGGCATTGTCGGCCCAGCCGCCTGGAGTTGGCGCGGATGCACCGGGGGTGGGAGCAGCGTAGGCACCCGGTGTTGGAGCGGAGTAACCCCCAGGTGTAGGGGCATCATCATAATCACGCTGGTCTCGGTTGTTGGACATGCCAGCCCCACCCCAGGCCGGGGTGCGGTTTCCGGCGCCTGCGTTGCCCCAGACTGGAGTACGAGATCCAGAAGCAAAGGCGTCATATCCAGAGCCGCCGGAGCCAGCGTCGCCATAGGGAGTGCGGGATCCAGAGTTCCATGCTGGAGTTCTGTTACCCATACCACCGTAGGCAGTGCGGCTTCCATCACCATAAGCAGTGCGACTTCCGTCTCCGTATGAAGTCCGGTTTCCGTCGTTCTTCCATGCGGGCGTACGGGAACCACCCATGCCAGACCAAGCCGGAGTCCGTGCGGACGCTGCGCCTCCCCAGGCCGGGGTCCTTGAAGAATCGGCATTAGCCATAGGAGTGCGCCCACCTTGCCATCCATCTCGGCCCTGAGGAGCACCTCCATGCGGGACACGAGATCCTCTTCCACGGCCCACATCCAATGGCTGTTTAGAAATGGGGCTATCAAACCGTTAGCAAACTATACATAAGAAGTCTATGGACCAGATGATGTAACTCACTCCTTTGGTGTCAGGATATCTCTCTGGATAAGGACAGGCTTGTTTGATGTGTAGAGCTCAACTTGGGCAGTACTATCATCGGAGTCTCGGACGATACCCACCAGACCCTTGTAACGGCCTTTACGCACAGTCACAGTCTTACCGATCAGTCTGTCACGACCACGCTGGGGAGGCGGCATCGCACCACCGCGGCCAGCGCCGGGCATTTGCATCGCCATAGCAGGATTCATCTTGCTCAGGTCCGGTCCGGTAGGGCGGCCACCCCGGGCAGAAACAGTAACAACGTTTGTTGTTCGCACCACGGAAATGCCAGCATTTTCGGCCTGAGCCTTGTTGTGCAAGAAGAGGAAAGAGCGGTAAATATGGCGAATGGCTCCATTTCTCTGCTCTCCATACACTTCACGAACGGTATCACCGTGTCGAATTTCTGCGCCATTGCGATCTGTTGCTACTGCATCTCGGCGAGGAGTGAGCTTATTAGCAATCTGGGTTGGAAGAACATTGCGAACAGAGCCATTTTGATCGATGACGCGAAGAGATTCGCGGTCAACCTTGATGACACAAGCCACGGTGGCAGCACTGTAACAATGTTAGATAATCGCAGGGTAAAGTATAGGAATTGGACATACTCAAGCTGGACAAGGTCATGAACATCATAAATACCAAGTTGGCCATCGGCAGCCATCTCAGCAGAAATGCGAAGGTCCTTGCTGAAAACAGTAATTTCTTGCATGCTCATATCACTGAGCAGAGTGACTGTGTCATCTTTGACTTGGACCACCATGCCCAGTTCGTTCTGATAACGACTACCTCCAATGACCTTTACATGATCACCTTCTCTGAAACGCTTGCGAAGAGTTCGGACGGGGGCATCGATTGTCTGACCGGCCAAATCTCCCTCGGTGACTTGCAATGAAACAATTTCGCCCCGGGTTGAGACTGTGCGACCAATCAAACCCTGTTGTTCGCCACGGTACACCTCCACGGGGTCACCGGGCTGGTATGAATCTTCGGCAGTCGTGTTCTTCAGCGTTTCAGCCAAAGATGCCAGGTCGAGGTTGGCGGTTCCATCTTCTCCTCCACGTGCAAACATGGCCACCTCCTCCAGTCGCGGATTTACATTCTTAACGATCAAGTGCTGGACTCGCATGTCCTTGATAAGGAATCCATCAATGTAGTTGTCATTGAGATAACTCCATGACTTACCACCCAATCCTGAGGTAGACGAGAGGTATTTCGCGTGCTTCTTCTTGGCCTCCGACTCACTGAACAAGCGTTGTGGGGCCCGGACGGCACTCGCGGCGCCACGTTTGCGCTTGGGATCAACAATCGCAGCGGCATCATCATTCATACCATAATCCAGTCGGGGGACAAGTCGGACAGTCACGTTGAGACCGTTGGTCTCAACCTCCTCAATCTGGGCCAGATCATCATGGTACTTGCCACGCTTGATTCGGACCCATCCACCAGGGTTAAGCTCCTCTGACTTCTGGACTCGGAGAAGATCGGGCATCTCCTTAACGGGAACCAACGTCAATTTCTGGGAGGGGTAATAGAAGTTGATAGCTTCCAGGCCTTCAGTAACATCGGCTTGTCTGCGTGCTTCGCAGTAGAACCAACCCTGCATAATGTTTCCACGCTCGAAAGCCGAAATGATTCGAATCGGGTTACGAGAGCCAGGAGGACGCTCTTCAATGCGCTTCTGGATAGAGAAGACGACCTCCCGTTCTTTGCCAGGTTTGCAGCGACCTCCCCAAATGCTGGGGTCTTCGACACTGGGAAGAAGCAGCCGCTTAGGGACCACAAGGGCATCCGTTCCAGCGGCACGGTTCCGACCATATCGTTCCTTCAGCATCTGCGCCTGCTTCTCTGCATCCATTGTCGCATCGAGTTCACGCTGACGATCGAGTTGTCTGTGGCGGCGGTCATCTGTCTCAGCACCGACGGGCAATGCATCGAGATCATCGGGGTGCATTTCTGTACCGAAGTCGGCGAGCTCATCCTCGTCCTCTTCGGCTTCATCTTCCTCTTCATCAACACCAGCCTCTTCTTCGAAGAAGGATGAGACACCGCCTCTTCTGCGTTTGCGCGGACGACCCTAAAAACAAGCATTTGTTAGGCAAGGCTATCGTAGTTATGATGCCCGTTTAGAATACTAACAACTGCCTCTTCTTCTTCCTCCTCTTCTCCTTCTTCATCGTCATCGTCTCCATTTTCCTCGGCGCCTTCATCATCATCATCATCGCCATTTTGGGCTTCATCCTCGTCGTCGTCGTTCGCGGCATCTTCGCTAATGCGAACGGTCTTTACCGGCTGTTCGTTGTAGGCTGTATCAGTATCACGTTCAAATCCAGCATCTATAGGATAGAAGCCACTGACCTTAGAGTTTTCGGCATCAGACTCATCTGCCACAACGGGGTTGAAGTCATCGTCCTCGTCCTCAGAACCGAAATCATGGTTCAAAAGGTTCGACATTTGTATGGTAGGTATCGAGTTCGAAGGAGTGAAATTCAGGGTACAGACACGCCTAGAGGTCTGTGGGTTGACTAGTCTGTGGCGATCGGGAAGTCGAATTGGGCCTGATTTGGTAGGGAAAGACTCGAGACGATCGAAATCGAAAAGATCACCAGGAGCGCAAGGAGAATGTTCCGGGCTTTGCGGACAGTCACCGAGCGACGGGACTTAAAAGGAAAACCGGCCACAACCCCGATTGCATCAAAGGTAAATTAAAGGCTGAGAGAGATTGAGACACAGCGATCTGGGGGGTAAGAGCTTTTATACCCAGAGACGCTGGCTGTGTCAGGTGAGAGATTTGGGGGGGTTGAGCTATTCTTAAAGTGAAGCAGGTCGCGCCGAAAGTCAAAGGTCAGAAGCTGCGCAGTAGGTCATTATGCCTACCCGGATACTGTTTACCACCAATCCATGCACATTAATTCTAGCCTTAAATCACTTTTTCACCTGTCACCAGGTTTATGTACTGTAACAGATTTAAATTGTCTTTTAGATTTCAGTATCACATTTGTGCAGGTCAAGTGGATCCACGTGGAAGTCTGACAAGCATAGGTGGTTTCATCCTTCCAGTATGTATTACTTGATAGATACTTCATGGGGGCGATACTATATTCCTCGAGAGCCACAGCGTCTATACAATTTGAACGTGGTTCTGAAGCAAGATACATAACATGTAGCAATTTTAGTGAAGTTCGTACAAGTTGCTCTTCAAATCATGTATATTATTTGCTAAAATCAAAGCAAATATGCACAGTCGATGTTATATCATACAGGACAAGATCGTAAGGAAATGCGTCACACCGGACGGGATATCTAGTCGGGGGGGGGAAAAAAAGAAAAAAGAAAAAAGCCTGCAAAGCTAAGGCGAGGCACACAGCTGGTAGCCAAAGAGATAATGAACCGAGTCTGGTCCTTCTAAGATCCAAAGGCCTTATAGCTTCATACCAAACATCTCGTGTACACGCAAGCTCTGGCGCATACTCAGATCCAGCATGATCTCCTCACTTCCACCAGGGATAGCGTAGGCACGCACGTCACGGTATAGTCGCTCAATCTTGCCACCCTGGCCACCACGGCTGTAGCTCAGACCACCAAAGATCTGGCTGGCCTCGCGGGCACAGAACTCAAAGGTCTGGGTGGACTGAGCCTTCAAGCCGGCAATAGCACCACCCAGCTTCAGCATGGCCTCAGTCTCTTCCATGCTCTGGCACTGGAAGATGATGTTCTCCAACCAGTTGTAAGTGGCCTCAATCTGGCGAGCCATGTGGGCGAGCTTCATACGGATGACGGGGTGGTCAATCAGGCATTTGCCGAAGGTCTTGCGCTTGTGGGCGTACTTGACGGACTCTTCATAACAGACTCGAGCAAAGCGGACACACTGGATGACGATACCAATACGCTCGTGGTTGAAGTTTGTCATGATAACCTTGAAGCCCTGGTTCTCCTTGCCAATCAGGTTCTCCACGGGCACCTTGACGTCCTCAAAAGTAACGTAGGTGGTGCCACTGCTCAGGACACCCTGGCAGTCCATGCGGCGGGTGCTGACACCACCGGCCTCGCGCTCAATAAGCAGAACGCTGAGACCGTTCATGCCAGGCTTACCCGTCCGTACAGCGGTGGTGAAGTAGTCGGCCCAAATACCGTTGGTAATCCACTTCTTCTCGCCGTTAACAATGTAGTGCTTGCCATCCTCGCTGAGCTTGGCCTCACAGCCAAGGTTAGCCACATCACTGCCGGCATCGGGCTCAGTGATGGCCAAGCAAATACGCTTATCACCAGCCAGAATTCCGGGGAGGATGCGGTCCACCAGCTCCTTCTTTCCAAATTTCACGAGGGGTGGGCAACCAATACCGTAACCACCGATCAGGTTCCACACGAGACCACCGCTGCCGGCGCGCGACAGCTCATCAGTCAGCAGCATCTCGTGGAACAGGTCCCAGCGGTCCGGTGTCACGGCCTTCACGCGGTATGGAGTGTGCTGCTCGGGGTACTTGACACCCAACAGACCGGCCAAGTAGCCCCGTTCGCCCATCTGCTTGTAGATATGGGCGGGGACCTCCTTGCCCTCATCCCATTCGGTGACGTAAGGCTCGATCTCTGTGTCGACCCATTGGCGAATCTCCTCGCGAAGAGCAGCGTGGGTCTCGTTGAAGTAGGGGGAGGAGTACTGCAATCACACGCCAGACATGTTAGTATCTGGGTCATACGGCTAACTGTTGGCGTTCAGAACTTACACCCTGATACCATGAAGGGTCGGCAAAAGGAATCAACTCGCCGAAAGGATCCTGTGGCTCAGCAGTTGCCGGCGGCTTCACATCGCCCGAAGCAACTTGCGGTGTCGGCTCGGCCTTGGGGGCTGGAGCGGCGGGTGCCGGAGCCGGTGCCGGGGCGGCCTTGGTATCCAACGAACCAATTTGCAGCTGAGCCTTGTACTTCTTCAGGATCCCTTCATTGTGGTACTTCCAGAACTGTTTCGAGGCATCCTTTCCGGCAACACGTTGAAGAACTGCGCACATGTCAATATTGGATTTCTCGGACATCGGCCCGGATACTATGACGTACTTTTCTTCCCGCCTGTTCGCATATATCCCGTTAGCACATGCTTAATTTGTGATCACTATGCTCTACCACTGTGGTCGCATATATAGCCCGGATACATAATTGAAAGCATACCAGGGTGCTCATCTTGAAATTTGGAGACATCGTAGACGTCCTCATCAATCACAATATACAGGCTGTCGCCCTTGCTATGCGACGCGACGTCGTCCTTGGTGAAAGTTTTTGACATGGTGGAGGGTTGGAGAGAGAAAAGGGAGAGAGAGGGAGGGTTATGAACGGAAGTAAGAAATGTATGATACGGTGATCAGGTGAAAGAGAAAGATTTCCTAGGGGCGAAAATAAAAAATGGATCAAGTCCGGGGTAGATGGAGCACGCGCTATATAGGTCCGGGGGCAAGCACTAGATTTAGAAAACCCCGTGTTCACGTCCACTTTCCTATTTATGGGGCCTCGGAGTATCAGCTTGTGCTTGCGCCGGTCTGATTCTACTCTTCAGCTGCAATTCCTCGGCCGCTGATCATATCGGTCATCGCCGTATGTCCGCCGCATGATTGGTTCAATGTGCGTCATCACGACAGAAATGCCGAGGCGAGAGGCTTATCTAATCGCGCATGTGAAGACAGGGTTCAACGTAGCGATGATCTCGAGTTATGGATAGATGCATATCAAATTGCCCTCCCTGGATTCTGGTATTAAGCTCAAGGTCTTCTCAGATTAGCATTATAGTTTTCTAACACGTTTATGGGTCAGTAACGGGGCAGCTACTGGAAGATATAGAAACCAAGCCAGAATACAACTGAGGTCAACGACCGGTGGAACGTTCCTGAACCTGCCCAACTTTACCTAGTAGGTATGTCGCTTTAGCCTTTCAAGTGAAATGATTACAGGTCTCCAATTTGATAAACGTAACTGAAAAGCTTCACTTCATATCACAAGCGGCAGAAACCGCACTACTATATCAGGAACCGAGAAAGCCTGATAGCTCTAGTAATACATCCAACGTCAAAGAGGTTATGTTGCAGAAACCCTCTATTCATCCTCTCCATCCGACTCATATGTGAACTCATCCGGAAGAGGCGCGTCCTCCACGCCCTCCTCATCCTCATCGACAGCTGTCAAAACACCTGCGGCGGCCGCAGCGCCAGCCGGAGTATCGGACATGGCAGCCCGAGCAGAAGCCCGTTGAGGGGTCTGCAGAGCAGCGTTTCCAATGGCAGCCTGAAGGCGATCTTGGAGGGTCTCGGCAGCGGGAGCCGGTTGCCGTTGCTCTTTGCTGGCCTTCAGCTCAACAATATCACGGGGTTCGTCAGGCTGCTTGTCAAGGACAACAACAACACCACCAGTAGGCTGTAGAAACAAGTTAGCTCGTGCACTAATAAAATCGGGAGCGACAGAACGTACGCGCTTGACTGGCTCATATCGCGGATCGGGGAAAGTGAGGTATTTAAGCTGTGCGGGTAGTGCCCTTGACATGTTGTCTAGCTCATACCCAACCTTCTCCCGCTCCGCCTTCTTCTTCTGGCCCTCCCCAGTGCTCTTCTCTCCATCTTTGCCCTCTTCTCCCTCCTTAGGGGCAGTCTCGTCCGTATCCATCTTATCGGGTAGCTGGTCCGACACCTTAGGGGTGGTAGGTGTTTGGTCGATATCCATGCTCTCGCGGCGGGCCTGCTTCTCCCGACGCTGTGCCCGACGCTTGGCCTGGGCAGTGGTTGAGAGGACGGCTGTCTTGACCTTCTCCGGGGCCTCCTCTGTCTTCACCTGCTGCTCTGGGGGATAGTCGAACAAGCTGGGGCGAGTGTTGCTGTGGAACTTGAAGTTTGGCACTTCCAGCTTCTGGTCCACACCGATAACAGAGGTCGGGGTGAAACTGAGCGACAGGAAGTGGGTAAGAGGGAACCAGTACCAGTACTGCACAAACACAGCGGCACCCACAATACCGGGCATATTCAGGTTGCCGGTCTGAGTCTGGAGGCTAATGGTGCAGTTGCGACCACCGGCATCAATGATACCGAGGGCCACGGCGCATCCAAATTTGGCCATAGCGTCCTCATGGCGGTCACCCATCATCTTCATCATAGCCTTGCGCAGGCTGGTAACGCGAGGATTCATCGCCTCGTTCTGCTGAACAAGAACCATAGCCAGAGAAATCAAGGCACCTTGGCGAACAAAGTCTGTGGAATCCTTGAGCATAGGCTCCAAAAGATCGATAGCCTCATCCAGACCGGTTCCTGCACACGAGATACCAAGCGCCATCGCAGCACCGTAGCGGACGTGAGGGTTGTACGATTCAGAGAGCAGCTCGACCATGCGAGGAACGCTCTGGTGCTTGCGGAACAGAATGAAACCCAAGCTCATGACCGCTACTCGTCGAACGTCATCATTGACATCGCTGACGGCGACGTGGAGCAGCTTGCGAACCGCCTTGTTGCTGCCGCTGCCACAGTATGCCAGAGCAATGGTCATGATACCACCGTAGCGGAGAGTTGGGTCAGGGTCCCCAAGAAGACCGTTGATCAGCTCATCCGCAGCTTCTTGACGACCATACATGATCAGAGCCATACCCATAGCCAGACCGCGGACGATCTTCTCATGCTGAGTGTCGTGGGCGTACTGAATCATATCCTCCAACGCCTTCATGTTGCCAGTTCCCAGCATGACGAGACCCATGGCAAGGCCAACTGCCTCACCGTTGAGAGCAGAGTCGGTATAGAGAACATTCCGAAGGTCTTCGTAAATACCCTCATCGCCAGTAGCCATACCTGCCACACCCAGACCTAGAGCACCACCGTGCTGAACAACCTCCTCAGTGGCCTTCTTGAAGTGGTCACGGATGAGGTCCACGGCCATACCACCGTGATTGGCGTAGATGAGGCCAAAGGCGTAAAGAGAACCACCCTGGCTGTAGACGGAGCCGGAACCACCAACGCCAGCAATGTGCTCGCGAGGAAGGTAAGGCTGCAAAAGTTTCTGGCCCTGGCTCAAGTTGCCACGGTGGATAACACCCAAGGCAGCGGTCGCAGTGAACTTGGACCAGTTAACAGCCTTGCCCAGCCACTCCAGGTTATCACGGAAGAACTTGTCGTGAGTGGTACCAGCGTGCATGAAAGCATTCGAGAGAGTAACTGCAGTGTGGAAAATAGAATTCCGAGCCTCGAGACTATCACGAATCTTATTCAAAATGGCGATGTCGGCTTTGTTATTCCGGTAGAGGAACTCCAAATTCAACTGAATGGTCTTGATGCCATCCAGAATGGCAAGAATGTTCTTAAATGCACTGCGCAGCTCATCCGAATCATCTTCATTCGATTGCCGGGAGATAGAGATAGACCGGTCCTCGAGCAATGGGTCCGACTCATTGGCCTCTGCGTGCGTGTTCTCCTTGTCGGCCTCGTTTTCGGGAACAAGCTCGGCAATCTCTTGGCGAACCTTCTGGAGGAACTCCTGGGTACTGTTGTCATAAAGGTCGAAGGAAATCTGGTAAGCGACAGCCAGGGACCGCGGGTCGCCCTTCTCGACAAGCTGGCGGAGAATAGAGGATGCCATCGAGTGTTCATTAAGGTAGACGACACATTTCGCGATAGAGAAATAGTCGGGTGCGGGGATCTCGTTGAGTAGCTCGAGGATAAGTTTCAAGATCTATATGACGGAACCAGTTAGCACTGATTGACTTTTAAGGCAACCACTGGACAAACCTCGTTACGGAAAGCTCGTTCTTGGACAATGCCCATGCAAATGTCCAGAACGTACTCCATGAGCTCCTCACTCTGACGGGATTCGCCCTGTTGCTTCTTTTCGTCCTCGCTGGCACGAATAATAGACATGCGGAGAACATCCAAGCTCTTTGCCTCGATGGCAATTCCAATAACCTGGCGGTAACGCTTCTGGCGGAAGCACTCCTCGAACAATCGCTCAATAATAGCCTGTAGTTGGCCCTGAACACCACGCTTCAAGATAAGAGGAGTGTCCGCGTGCTGAATGCTGATGTCCTCGCCTCCAGGGTGAGCGGCGTCAATGCCAGGGACCTCTTGGCGTGATAGCAAGGACTTGGAAGGCAAGGCAGACTTTGTGAATGGTGTAATCGGAGAGGTCAGGCTTGCTGATGTGCTTGTGGCACCTTCGCCAGATGCAGGGAAAGACTGGTTCAGGTGGGCGGAGTGGTCGCCGGCGCTCGGGTTCTGGGCGGCAGATAGAGAGATAAAGGTATCGACGCATTTAGCTGTAAAAAGGATAGATTTGTTAGCAACACAGACGTGGATTGCATCGTGGCCGTCTGGCTTACCGATAATAGTCTCTTCGTACTCGCCACCGTTGTCAAGCTTGAACAGCTTGCCTGCACCCAGAGCAAGAACCATGCTCTCATTATATTCCTGGAGGTGGTAGTACACCTTCGAGGCAACCAGAGCAGCGAGTTCACGTTCCGGGAATGATTCATCTTCGTATAGGGCCTCACTGGATAGATGTTGTCAGCGTCTGTAGAACGAGGACCCGGGCAGAGTAGGCCGCATCGAGCGCGACCAACGTGACAATTCAGCCCATGCTAGCAACTTACATCTCAGGAACCGCGTTCACAACCTCGGTCCAAAGCAGATCGATTTGTGAATCTAATGACTTCAAAGCATACACCTTGAGCTCAGGGTCTGGCTCGGAGAGGAAGCCGACCAGACCGGCGGCCGAAATAACTCCGACCATCTTGATTGTGTAAGACAGCGGATGCCTAGGTGTGTTAAATGAAGCTCAGGCTCCGATAATGATGCTGTTGTCGATGTGACGAAGCACTGTCGCCCGAGATGGAGCTTTGGGGGCAGAACAGCGAGCGAGCCCCAATACACAGGTGGAATTCGGAAAAGTGCAATAGTAAAACCCCAAGCAATATGATGGCAAGAGGCACAGAAATCAAGTCAGAGGAAGAGACACGATGGAATGAAGTGAAGGTACGAATGGAAGCTGGAAGCAGACAGCGGAAGCTTTGCAGGCGCGAGACCCGACAACGTCAACGGAGCTGACTGTACGGTCACGTGCTCCGGGCATCAGCTGCCCGCGAACCAGGTCTGGTGCTCCATCTATACATCTGGTAGATGATGATCATGGCTGACATTTAAATTTCCCTCCTGTCCCCCTGAGAAGCGTGCAGGACTTTCATTTTTGAAGCTTTCTCTGCAATATCTCAAGCCTCTGTTCTTCCTAATCATAATGTCCATTTTACTCCCGTTTCGAGATAAACGGCTGCCGCCGGTACCTGCAGCAGCTTCCACATACCATCACGACCCCCTTCTCTACATTGAGCGACAGTCTAAGCACATCCAACGTTCTCTCCAGACTTTAATTGATGCACAAAGTGAGGGTCTACTCTCTGGGCTTGCTCAGCCCCAACCAGATGATACCTCTGAGGGGAGCTTCACCCCGAGCTCCTCTAAAGCTGGTCGGTCGCGGTCTCCCTCCACAACTCCCGCAAGACAGCCCCGACCAAAGAAGATAGGACTGAGAACTGCACGAGAGGGGATCTTTCAGTCGATATATGATCTACTTAAGCTACGAGAAGAAGAGCGAGAAATACTCTCGTCTCAGACAGATGAGAGAGACAATGCGCTGCATGAGATCCAAGGTTTTACCTCGAGGCGAAACGGTCTGGAAGAAGCTATTTCTGTGATACAAAATGACCGACAGAACGGGCGCGCTAAACAGCTTCAAGAGGAGGCCCGTGGCCTCGAGACTGACATTCATGAATTGGAAACCAGGCTTTATGAGATGAAAGCCAAACACAGACACCTTGTCAGCGAGATCGCGGACATCGAGAACTCCGTCGATGCTAAATTAGCCTCTTATACTGAATCCTTGTCCATTCTACAGTCAGACATTCGAAACTACCTCCGCGATCCCCAGGTTCAGCCCCTCTCGCGGCAACCTAGCGAGTCTACTTTATACTCATTGAATCCCAAACGCCGCACACTTGAGATGGCCCAGGAACTTTGGAAGAAAGAACAGGAGGATTTGCGCAAGAGACAACAAGAGGTGGATGCAGAGATTCTGGCACTGGAGGAAGGAGGTGGAGTCTGGAAGCAAGCCATGACGGACGTGTGTGGCTTTGAGAAACGGCTCAGAGTCTACATGCGACGCTTCATGCAGTTGGATGTGCAGGCGACCAATGGCGCACCGATAGGGGATAGCAAAGGAGATGTGGCAGCCAGCGTGTCGAATGATTTAGAGCAAACCACACAGCGGCTGGAATCCCATTTGGAGCATGCCGAAGAGAAGGACTGGAAACTTCTTGTCTGTTGCATTGCAGCAGAGCTGGAAGCTCTCCGAGAAGCCAGGGCAATGTTACTTCCCGCCTTTGGCTTGCCTGTGCCCGAGTCGCCGGTCGCCTCATCGCCGTCCTCTCCACAAGCACCCCCCGAGGAAGCCACGATTGAGCATGCAGAAGCCCTTGTGGACCCGTTGGATAATGAGGACTCTGACCCACCGGCAGACTTATTAAAGGATGGGGAAGGCCACCATACAGACACGGCGTCGAGGTCAGAGGATGACGAGCCCGATCCAGCATGGCTTCTTGAATCCTAAGGTCATGATAAATACATGCATATAGCGATCGATTAATAGACTTGGTTTTTATCTCTCAGTTATCAAATCCTTTTCCTTCCACGGTTGCATAAGTTTTTATTGAGTATTTGGAGTGTAGAATATGGATCAGTGAATATCAGGGGTTCATCGATGCGTTCGGGCGGAAGCTGGAATCTTCATCTCAACCATGAACGGCCAAGCTTCAGTGCTTCCTCCCGAACACACTGCGCCCGCATTTGAATTGGTGAGAATTAAAAAAAAAAAATCCTCTGTATTCATAATGCATCTTTATCGACCTACGTTTTCCTTCACTATTCCTTCAATCCATGATGGCCGTCAACTCGAATGCCGTGTTTATTTGCCCCGCCACTTTGAAAATATAGAATCGACACCTCCCAGACGCATTCAGGGCGCTATCTTCGCCCACCCCTACGCATCACTAGGTGGCAGCTACGATGATCCCGTGGTCGGTTTTATCGGCGGGGAGCTCCAGCATGCAGGCTTCATCGTGGGAACATTCAACTTCCGGTAACGCCCTATCTCTGAATCTGTGTGGAGTGACCGGCTAACATCGACCCAGGGGAGCTGGAGGGTCCGAAGGACAAACTAGCTGGACCTCCAAACCCGAACTGGGAGATTACACTTCATTTTATGGATTCATGCTATACTACCTGAATGCTCTGAAATCTGTCCAGGGATCTAGTGTAGAAGGTGACCAAGACAGAGGTATTGATCTCATTATCGGTGGATACTCCTACGGGTCTATGATCGCCTCCAATGTCCCAACGCTTGATGTCATGATTGATCTATTTCGACCTGACCTTGGCACCGGCAGTGTATCTCCGGGCACGCCCATTGATCGGATCTTCAGAGAGGCAAGGAAGATCGCAGCAGCGACAATACCAGGTTCTGTAGCAACAAGGATAGAGGACCGTGATGACGAGGGGCTCCGCGCGTCAACCTTGATCTCTTATCTCCTTGTCTCGCCATTACTACCCCCAGTGAGTTCTTTCCTGACAGTGTTTACCACTCTTTCGGTGGATGTGGGGGACCGGTCAGCTCAGGCCCGACCCGCTCGTCCAGCCGACCAGCTGAGTGCTCACCGGACACTGGCGTTATTTGGAGATGATGACACCTTTACCTCTGTGAGTAAATTGCGGAGATGGTCAGCCGAGTTAGGCCGCATGCCGCATAGTCAGTTTAGGGGGTGTGAGATTGAGGGCGCGGGGCATTTTTGGCGAGAAGATGGAGTGGAACAGGAGGCGAGGGAGATACTGCGGGAATGGCTCCGTGGTTATACATTATGAACCATTGTAGCCAAGGTAATCTGATTTGATTGATCTGAATCCTTTTAGCCTGTCTCTATGCAGTATCAAGTGAGCCGAACTCTATATGTCTTTTGATCCTGGCACAGAGTTAAGATCTACGGATGATTCCCTGCATACTTCCCTTACTCCGTGGCGTTTTTAGGAGTCCCGCTCTCACATGCATGCATGTGAACATCATCGATTCATTGATCATCCATGTCCAGATGACAGTGAGATCATAGTCATTTCTGAGTCATTTAGTGAAGATTATGCATCCTTGGCGGATAAATCTGTTCCATGTAGTAGTTGCAACCTAATCTACCAGAACGTGGGGAACCCACATTCGGGCAGCCCGGGGTAGTTGGGGTCATCGGGCGGATCGCAAAACTGGTCCCCGTGACGTTCTTCAGACCGCCCTTGTTCTTTGCTTCTTTCGTTTTTCGCCTTTGACTTCCATATATCACATTATTTTCCTGGAAATTATTTCATATTTTTCACCTGGACTCCAAGCTGCGTCACAGACCCGAATGGCGCGTTCCCGATGCACAAGCCTTCAATATCGGTGTTGGGCGACTCCACAATAGTCCCTTCAAAATGCTATTCCAAACATGACTCGGATCGGATTTCTTCAACGCCCGGTCGATCCCTGCGCAGGGCCATATCTATTCCAGCAGTATCCTCGATTGTCAAGGACTCGTGGAATTGGGCCGGCGACACCCTTGGTGCCTACCGCGGTGGACCCTCGGCCGAAGAGCAGAAGCGACAGGCGGATATAGAGGATCGGAAACAAGTGCTTTATTTGAAAATAAAAAATGTCAGTACTTTCTACACCCCAGGCGTGGCGTCCCAGTACCTGGACGGGCGGTTGCATCTGTTGCGTCACCGTGCTAATCATGACTCTGAGGCTGCAGGCAGTGTCGTACGAGGAATGGTGTAGCTGCGCGAATGAGCTCGACGCCCTAGAAGACAATAACAGTTGGAAACAGACTTTTGAATGCCCTGAGTACCACCCTCAGTTGGTGCAGGAACGATTACGAGAGCTGGAGGAGGCACGCATCAGCTGCGATGTGAGCCGGATGTTGTTTCTGGTTAGGACTGCGCTCAGTCGGGACTTGGGGATGATGAGCAACGCGTCGCTCTATCGTCACTCACATATTGGGACTAAGGATTTGATCGATCGATACATCACTACAGCACTTGATACGATCACAAACCTGGTAGATTTGTCGGTACATAATCGCTGCGATGGGCTGGAATTGAAGTATATTCTGGATCAATTGTTGGCAGCCCGGCAAGCATTTGGTCGCAGTGCATTGCTTTTCTCAGGAGGTGCTACCTTTGGAATGAACCATATTGGTGTGCTCAAGGCCTTATACGAGGCCAATCTCATCCCTCGCATTATCTCAGGCGCATCTGCAGGCAGTATCGTCTGTGCAGTCTTTTGCACCCGCAGGGATGAGGAACTGCCGGGGCTTCTTGACACCTATGCCCACGGCAAATTCGACGTTTTTAACGAAGCGGGACGAGAAGAGAACATCTTCCAGAAAACAGCACGATTTTTGAAGTTCGGCTCCTTTCTAGATATCTCCCACCTGGCAAATACCATGCGAGCTTGGCTCGGAGATATCACCTTCCAAGAGGCATACAATCGGACACGCAGGATTTTGAACATCTGCGTATCAAGCGCCGGTATGTATGAGCTTCCGCGACTGCTGAACTACATTTCTGCTCCGAACGTCATGATCTGGTCTGCTGTGTAAGTTTTAATCCTCTTCAAGTTGGTATGGATCATTTTTCTGACGTGACTGCAGAGCGGTGTCCTGTTCGGTGCCTTTAGTCTTTAGGCCATACACTCTGATGGCCAAAGATCCCATCACAGGATTACCAGTCCCATGGAATGACTTACACCGGCAATACATCGATGGTTCAGTTGATGGAGATCTCCCAATGACACGCTTATCCGAGATGTTCAATGTGAATCACTTCATTGTGTCACAGGTGAATCCTCATGTTGTGCCATTTCTATCCAAGGAAGACGGACCGATAAACGAACTTCAACAAGGTTTATCGTTCGTTCCTCGGTGGGTAAACACAATGACGCACCTGGCAAAGGACGAAGTGCTGCACCGAATGAATGTCCTGCTGGAGCTTGGAATCTTCCCAACATCCATGACCAAAGTCGCGTCAATTGTGAACCAGAAGTACAGTGGCGACATCAACATCTACCCTGTCTTAAGTTCTTCCAACTTCCCGCGGATATTGGAGAATCCGACAACAGAGTTCATGCTCGAGGCTTGCTTGAGTGGCGAGCGAGCAACATGGCCCCGGTTAAGCCGTCTTCGGAACCACTGTGCTATTGAGCTTGCCCTTGACCAAGCTATTCAGCAAATGCGAGCCCGTGTAGCCTTTAGCCCGGGCCAAGTTGACTTGCGCTTGCAAGGCTCCATTCAACACTCACCCGACTCGATAGATAGTATCGCTAATCGGGGACGTCTTCACAATCGCAGGAGGGGCTCTCACGGCCATGAATTGGAAAGAAGACGGTCAAGAGGTGCATCACGAGGTCAAAGCACTCGAGAGCTTCGAAAGGCACGGAGCACTGTGTCGCTTGAAAACCCACAAAATTCGCTGTCCAACAATTTAATCTCCGTGCCGCCTCGCCCAAAGGCCCACCATCGCCGATCATCAATATCATTTGGCGGCGGGATATTTTCAACTGGGTCTGGTAGCGATGGAGAGGAGGAGACTGGTCTTTCCTTCTCTGGTCACCCTCGGCAGCCATGGGCCCAAGCTTGGGATGCATCGTCCCACGAAGAGTGTTTGACTCAGGGAACTCATTCTCCTATCCGATCCCGGCGATCATCTTTCTCTAGCAGGTCACAGCGGTCCGCTTCAGGCCGACAAGTGTCTCCCAAGCAGGTATTGGGGCCGTCGGCGCGAGAGATTTCTATGGCCTTGTCACCTTCATCCCGCCACCTACTTAGCATGACGCCGTCAGTTCATCCGACGTCACCTGAGCCCATCGTGCGCAAACCGCACCACTAACTTTCTTTTGCTCACCCCACGAATCCATCGTGTTCGGGGAGATAATTGGGTCACCGGTCGAATTCTTTTCCGTACAACTTGCTTATTTGTCAAAAAGAAGCCTTAGCCTCGAGCCACTAGGACGGGATTTTCACCTGCGTTTCACCTCGTCTACTGCATGACTTCCATGATTACCGCCTTCTATGACTTGCTGCTTATGATTCCCCTTTTGTCTAGATCGGATGACAGCTTCACATTTTCGGGACATTGTTTTGAGATTAGACAGAGCTTTCATCGAAGCCCCCACCCAGCTATCGAAAGTATGACCTAGGCCTTGACAATGTATATAATAAGGTTTTTTAGATCCCTGGCTTTAGTCAATATAATCTCGTTTAGCCTAGATCCGCATGACAACTTCAGCTATCAGTACGAGGTTTTCCGCCCTTGGCGCCTTTGTCCGTGACGAGACTAAGCTCTTTTCTGACCAAAGGGCCGAGCTTCCGGGGAAAACACAGCCTAAACGTGGATATCGCAAGAGAAAAAGTTAGCGACCCTGTGCAGTGGCCAAAGAAAGGGTCGTGAGTGGAGATCGGCAGTCCAGAAAAGGGAAGCATCGGCATTGTGGTTGGGCAAGAATCTATCTGATACAACACATGCTGGAGAAGACAATTGTTATTACTCTAATTCTATAACGCGACCTCCCTCACTAGGCCTGGTGCAGCACGTGTATCCCGTGTTTTTCTGTCATTCGATGAATTCTTCCTGTCTTCTTTGTTTACCGACCTGCAGGATGCAAGGGTTGGAAACTTTCCGGGTCCCCATCCTCAGGTCGATCTCTGAAGTCATGGACCCACTATTGGGGCTAAAAGCATCTTGAGAGGTTTAGACTGCAAGGACCCGCTCACGCTAGCCCCGAAGGATTGAAGGCTGACGACGACGTTACAGGGAAAGTGGTAATACTGAACAACACCGCATCTTGACTGAATTGACAGTTCATCATGAAACAGGGTTTGCTCCGCCAGTGTTTCTACATTTCCCTTCCTGCAGGTACGAGCATGGTTCGAACAAAGGACCATTTTTCAGGCGAGCAGATCACATCATTTGGGACCTCTCAGTGTCTAGCTTGATGAGGTGTTCTTGACGTGCTCAGCGCGAGAAAACCATGCTCATGAGCCCTGGAAGGCCGGTTCTCGTTCCAGCTCCCAGCAAAATGCCGAACAAACCAATTTGCTGCCGACTTGGTTCCACATGTTGCCGATCCTCTCGTACTATTGGTACTCATTGGCGGGCACTTTATCAATCAGTGGGAACGTCGATCAGTTTCCTACAAAGTCCTCAATAAATGTCCACTTTTCCCGTGGCTGAATCCACAAAGCATGGGCTCCTGTTCCCCTGATACAGGGGCTGTATCAAAATACACTGTGGCAAAGTTGGAATGATCTCATGGATGGCATTCAAATGAGATCAGAATTCCAAGTCCAGAACTCAAGTGGCTGGGGCAACGTTTCAAGCATCAAATAACCGCTGAACCTTGCCTGGCGCAATTTTGGACACGGCAGAACACTCTAGAGAGCCTGTCACCTTCCAAGGTAGCTGCCAATGCCTGCCCTGTAAAGAAACAACCCCGAAAGCCAAAAAACCAGGGCGCTTTGCCCAGGGGAAAAAAATAAGCTCGTCGGCCCTTCTAACTTCGTTCGGCCGGACCCATTGACCCTGCTCGAGCATGTCCATCCCGATCAGGTAGGTGGCCCTGAGCATCTTCAATGGAGAAACATGATCCCGTCAGCCCACCCGGCACCAGTGATATACACGGAACATGATCGTCGCCCTATGGCTGTACCACGGTGCCTGTTCAAACACTCTAAGCGAAGCGACGATACCTTCCTCGTTCTGTATTGGATAAATCCACTTCGCCTGTTTTTCCTTTACCTGAAACGGTTAGTAGGTCCTTATCTGGTTGTCTGGCCAGCAGCTATCACGCTATACGCTGGGGAAAAATATCTCGACCCTGGATTTCAAGTGCCGGTTTCTCCTAGTTTCTGCCTTTCGTCTCGTCTCTGACCCACCCATGCTCCGGGTTCCAGAGATCGACACCGACCTGCTCGTGGAAATGGCGGCCCAGCCATGACCAGAGGCAAAGTCTTGAGATCATTGCCCGATCCCGGCGTCTGTGAGCCATGAGTGGAGCCCCCCCCCAGCACACTGAGGCTGGGATTCATTCACCTATGCTTTTATAAAGAAGCTTGCATCCGCCTTTTCTCTGGTACTCCATCCAACTATACATTGATCAAGATTGTGTTTCTTGGTCCAATTTCATCCTCTCTTTACCCATATCAAATCAATTGCATTTGACTCGTCAATCCTTTCACAATGAAGTACAGTTTTGCTCTCATGGGCCTCGCGGGCTGCGCCCTCGCCCTCCCGGCTCCCCAGGGCGAGTTCCAGCCTTCTGGACCTCCTCCCCCTGGCCTTACTCCCACTGGCGCTCCTCCTTCTGGCACTCCTAGCGGCTTCCCCGGTCCTATGCCCACCGGTGCTTTCGAGAAGCGTCAGTTCGGTGGCCCTGCTCCTTCCGGCCCTCCTCCCTCGGGCACTCCAAGTGGTTTCCCCGGCCCAATGCCCACTGGCCCTGCTCCCTCCGATGGATTCGGAGGTTTCGACAAGCGCCAGTTCGGTGGCTTCCCATCTTCTTTCAGCCTTCCTTTCCCTGAGCCCACTGGTGGCTTCGGTGGCCTAGGTGGTTTTAAGAGGCGCCAGTTTGGTGGCCCTGCTCCTTCTGGCCCACCTCCATCGGGCACCCCTAGTGGTTTCCCCGGCCCGATGCCCACCAGTGGCCTTCCCACAGTGAGCGTTCCTTTCCCCGAGCCCTCCAGTGGCTTCGGTGGCTTCGGCGGCTTTGAGAAGCGCCAGTTCGGCGGCCCTGCTCCTTCCGGCCCTCCTCCCTCGGGCACTCCCAGTGGTTTCCCTGGCCCTATGCCCACTGGCCCTGCTCCCTCCGAGGGATTTGGTGGTTTTAACAAGCGCCAGTTCGGCGGCTTCCCCTCGTCTTTCAGCCTTCCCTTCCCCGAGCCCACTGGTGGCTTCGGTGATTTCGGTGGCTTTGAGAAGCGTCAGTTCGGTGGTGCCCCTCCCCCTCCTCCCTCTGGCTCTGCTCCTTCCGGCCCTGCTCCCACCGGACCTATGCCCACTCCCAGTGGACCCATCCCTACTCCTTTCTAAATAATTCCCCGCGCTACTAGTAGCGCACACCAGCACGGGCGGAACTAGGGACCGCCATGCCTACATGGTGAAAACGTCTATACACGACGTGTTGTACAGTTTTTCAGGTCTTGACTTTATAAATTGAATTTGATCAGGACTCGGTACAGGATTTTCTTTTGTTTTCCTTCATGGACTTACGCGTATAGATGGCTTGGATGTTTCAATGTTATCCATGATGACCTTCAATATACGTAGGTTCATTGTTTTGTGCTTAACTTCAATACATTCTTTTTGCTTTGGCAATATACTGTTTTTCTAGAACTGGAGTATATCGACGTTGCGAAGGACCTGTGATGTCTCACAAGGTGGCAAACACTGAAGTAAACATTATAGTAAACAAGGTCTGTTGTCCGGAAGGTAGTCAAGATCACAATGAAATGTGTAAGAACAGGGATAAATGTGCTTATTGTGCTTGCTAAGCTTTCTAAAAATATAACTAATTTACCTGCATTAATGGGTTACATCCAAATGCAGACTATGAAATCATGTTAATTAGCTTCTATTTTGGGCGTTCACGAGTGAGGAGTGTGCTAATTAAGGAACAACTTCCCTGTCAAGCGGAACTACTCCACAATGCTGCATTACCGTTCCGGCGCCAATGCATGATCCCTATTGGCCTTCGCCGAGTCCAGCTGCTCATGAAGCTGTGCAGCTGTCCAGCGCCTCAGATTATGCACGTCGGGAGGTCTAATAAGCACCGGCCAAGTCTCTCATCCACCAAGCTTTATATCCGAACGCCTCCCGCTGCTCAAACCACGGATGTTTTCTGGAGAAACAGAGATATAACTCCACCTTCGTCGCATTGGCAAGGGATGCTGTTTGGGGCTTTGCTCTTTGCTCTTTTTCGCTTCTGTTTGCCTTGTTTTTTTGGTGTGTACGCCTCGAATCCTGTTCCCTGGTTGCTGCGACTCAAGTGGCCGGTGACCCCTCCACGGCCGAAAGGACCCCTGTCCTGTCCGTGTCCAATCCGAAACGATCCCCGCTGTTTGTGTTGGTTTTTTCCCTGCAGACGAGCAAACCTTGACTGGCAATCTTGAAGGACACCGGATTACCTGCCAAGCTCGTCTGAGCAGGGCTTATTGATCCCTTGTCGTCAGCCCTGGACGTGGCGCTTTGTATTTGAACAAGCCGCGTTGCATCATATCGGTTACCCCTCATTGAGGGCATTCCTGCTTTTTGTTATTAATTTTCCGCTCGAATGTTCCTTGCTGCTCTTTCACTGGAGAGTAGGCATATAATACTCCTGGGGACCACTCGTTTGCTCTCACGATAGCCATCATGTCCGGCATCGTCAACAAACCTCTTGCCATGTTTCGCAGACCCGATTCCCCCAGACCACTTCATGCTAGATGGGGTGACGTGGCCATATCTGTTCCTACAGAGGGATCATGGAACCAATACAATAATCCTCATCGTCCAGCACAAGAAGAAAGGCAGACGTATGGTCCTGGCTTTATCCCGCAGGACCGCCCTTCCAGCAGGACTGATGCTTCCTATAAGAAGAACGATCATCAGGAGGATAGTATGGGCAGACCGTCTCGCTCATCAACGCATACTCCTCGCCGCAACTCCCTTTCGATAGGAACTTTGCGCACGGGTCGTCTCTCTGTGCGTCTGGCATCTCGCCCCAAGCACCTTCGAGGTGAATCTCAACCTGAGCGAGAAGTCCACCAGCAAGAGGCCCAGCGAACTGATTTCGCCTACAAACCAATTCGCCAGGACTACCTTGTTCAGACGACCGAGAAATCGAAGCCGGTCGACACCACTCCGTTCAAGTACATCCCCACAAATGGACGTTATTTGGAGGAGATTCCCGCTGCTGCTCCCCCTCGCAGTCAGTCTGCGATGTCCCAACGCAGCTCTTACAGCCGGCGAGACTCGCTCGCTGAGTCGCTGGATGAACGACTTTCCCGACCTGGTTCGCACCAGGAAGATGATCGTCGCAGTCTTCACTCAAGTCTTGGTGATAGTTCAGATAGTTCGAGCTCGAGGCGCAACTTTGATCTGCCGAGACGAGGTACTTCCCCCTTCGTTCCGGCTGATCGGAGAAGGGGTTCGTTGATGAGGCCTATGACTTTGGCGATGGTTCCTGATCCCGAGGATCTTTATGAATGATTATAATGGTTCATGTCCTTCAGGGATTTATTTTGATTTGTCTACGTATCTATGGGCTGTGGGATTTTTGATATAATCATTGCGCGGCGTTGGGAATCGGCATATTCAGGTGTTTAGGTTGGCGGCGTCCACCGGATTTTTCTTCTAGATAGTACTCAAGAATGGAGATGAGTTCACAATCTGCAATGAATTACCTGTAAACGGTGATCACGCTATTACTGCATATTTGTTTGTGCTTTAGGCCTAGGTTACGCCTTCCTACAATAGCTAGATCTGTCCTGCATTCAAGCCCAAGTATCTACGCGTTTTCCCGGCCCATTTCACACCCAATTGGCCCGGGCCTAGATTCATGAGCTAGGAGACGTACTTAATTTATTAACTAAATCCTTTATCTCCCGTGGAAAGTGTGGAACAGAGCGTTGCGCTGAACCCCTCTGCACGGTGTAGGATGTGGCATTTAACCGCGCGTATGCATAAGTCCAAAACGCCTCTAGACCTGATCATCTACTTACAATGTGTTCAGGGTCTTGAAAAGCCGCGTGAGACTGTTAACGATTCAGCTGTCAAAGCGATGCGTGCTACGCATGTACCAAGAAAAAGTTGCCTTGGATCACATTCAGCTACGGGTAAGAAGCCACGCAGATCACAAGCGGTGATCACCGATCGTATCTTTGTAGTTGTTGGTTTCTGGCTAACACCGGGTTCTTGATTGGCTGTATGGTCGAAGCGCTTACAACGAACCAGTCAGGAGGCGTTCGGAGCGTTGGTTTACGCCACCGCCTGAATGTGATTTGTGGACATGCACGGTTATGCACGAGAGCATGAAAGTCCGAGTTTGTGGCCTCGGGGCGCTTTTGCTCCTGCGACTACAAGATGAACTCAAGTGGGGTTGGGCTTGGCGTGGTGCGTTGGTCACCGAATTGGGTTTAATTGGGCTTAATTGTGGACTAATTATGGGCCTTTGGATGCTATTTTGGAGTTTTATCTGTTGATTCTATCTTTAATTTACTCTCAAAATAGTTCTATAGTTTTTCTGAAACAGGGTCCCGATGTCAGAAGGTTGATTGAACCATATATCAAGGAGTGATATGCCAATCTTATATCTGATTTAAGAATTCTTATTTCTTCCCCATTGCTTAATTTTGGGGAAACGTTGGAGCCCGTGTTGACAGGTTACAATCCCATAATTCCCCTGGAGCTACTGGTGACTCTGCACTGTGATAGTCACTAGCTCTCTTTTTCGACCAGGGGTTTGGGATAGAATTCTCCCCGTCACACGAGCTACCAAGGATCCTCTTTTGCAACGGTGATTATCATTGGCGTGGGTCGCTGCAAGCGTTGAATTGATCCTTGCAAGTGAGTTTAGAGTGGGCAAACCATCGAGGTGATAATGCACGCTAACTCAAAGCCCGAAGTGACTGGCGGTTTCCTGCATCTTTTCTCTCGTAAGGAGAGAGCAAAGAGAAAACAGCTAGCGGCACAACAAGAGCAACAATCATACCTACGCGTGCCACCAGCCTACAAAGCCGATCTCTATGAAGCGCCCACCGGACCCCGCTCCGCACATCCCCGTCCATTATCCTCCTTTGCTCCGGACTTAAGCCGCCAGTCCCACTACTACCAATACCCACTCCCCCGAGCTTCGTGCGATCAGCCCCCACTGCCCACTTACGATCCATCAAAGTACCAACCAATCCGACCAAACTCGACCCCCAGTTCGGCTCTCCTTGCTAATCCCTACGCTGGACAATCTTCCAATCTGAGCGTTGCACACTACAATAACGCCCGGAACTCCATCTATCAGCCTGCGCCGGCTCCGGACCCATACTCCGCACCGAGGATACCGCGTGAGTCGGTGGCGCCTGCAAGGCGACAAACTGCTATGCCTAATTCATCCCGACCAGCCGCTTCGCTTCAGCAGCGGGTTAGATCAGAGGCTCGGGAAAGAAGTCGTTCTGAACCCATGCCTGCAGGTCCTGATAGCCAAGGAAATCGGCGTCGGCAGAAGCCTGTTCTTTCGCGGCTGATTACCAATTTCGGTTGATTTATGGAGAGGGATTTTAAGGCTTGCTTGTTGCTTAAAAACACGGCTGTGGAGACGGCCTGTGAAGATTATCTATATGACCGTTATGAAGGATTGGGGGCGCTTTGGTGTTTATGCTACATTTGGCAATTTTTTAATAAGATATTCGATTTTCGATTTTCGATGAATGACATTGTGATTTGAAATTGACTCGGACTTAGCACGAAAGTAATGTCCATTATGAATTGCTCCACTTCGATGATCGAAGAGATCGAGACTCATAAACGCCTCGAGGTCTGTGCCCCTTGTCGATCTTCCACTTTCCCACTTCCCCTCTTTTGCCTCAATCCGGGTCCCTCGAGCTCTGAAGCTTGGGCGCCTAAGCTCGTGGTCGACGGGTCGATCAACCTTGTTGTTCTCCGAATCAACATTTCACCCATCAACTGCAGAAATCTCCGTGAATGCATTCAAACGTCCTTTTGTCTCGCGTACCTCTCTACATGCGGGATGGGTAATCCACTCTACTGGCAGGGATTAGACTGCGCCATGGTGAAACATTGTAGTACTTTTTGGTCAACTTCAGAGGGGGTCCACCCCCTCTTCTAATCCCTGCTGGCTCGAAATGCTCTCCTCCTACCAGAGACCCTTGGAGAAGTGACCCGTCAGGATGACCGGAAGTGATAGTGGTCAGGCGGCCGCGGGATGTCCCCTGGTGCTAATCATCTCCCTTTGTTCTAGACAACCCCTGGACAAGTCGGTGGAGGATTAACGGCCAATCTAAGATCAGATGCATCCAGTAGGCTGATCTTTCTTCCCTTTTCTGGACGTCCAGGCATACTACGCAGGCGCAGATCCCAGAACAAGCGCCATGCCAAGCCGACGGCGGACGACGTGCAGGCATACTATATGCAACCCTCGTCCTGACTCGCCGTCATGTTCTCCGTCTACTGCAAGTAGCCTGCGCCGCAAAGTGCAAGCTATCAGACGAACCGGGGTGATGAAATTTGGGGGCGGACAACAACTACTCGCTCTACCCCTCTTGAGCCAAGGCTATCTGCACCCGATACTGCAGTCGTCGAAGCATTCCCACTTCACTACAGCCCGTTGGCCTCTCTCACCCACTCGTTTCTCGCGCTTGTGATTCACCCGCTACCTCGAGGTGTAGTTTTACTGCTTGAATTTGCAACGTCGTTATTCCCAAGTGGCGCCCGGGGGGCCACCGCCAGAGGGGTTGAACCATTGTGTCGGGCCACAATCCTGATTTCCTCAACGCTGGCTGGATGAATTTTGGCCCTCTTGCACCAGCCGTGAGGTATCCGGAAGATCTTCTCTTGTCTTGGATAAGCCAACAATTAAACCAACAGAACATGCGGGAGATTGTCATTTCGTCAGAGACTCCCATTCACGATATAATTCCAACATATGCGGGCGCCTTTGCTGCCTCGCAATCTTCTTTTTCTATCCTTTGACGTCGGCTTTAAGTCTGTCGCTCTTTGGGCCAAGTCTCAACGGTCTTTGTGGGGGGAATCTGACCAGCCCTGAAATGAGCGCCGCTTTGGGGAAGGATCTGTCCTCCCACTAAAGAAAATAAGGTATACCCTTTTTTCTGTAGGCAGCAGAGCTGTCTACTCAACTCCCTTTCATGGGCAGACTTTCCCAAATCATGGCGCGCTTTATGAAAAGGTTCAAGAAGAAGCAGAGGCTTTCCACGGAATATCATGACCGCTTTGGTGATCCTGATATCAGTTACCCCAACGAGGGATCTTGGAACCAGTGGAGCCAAACGTCAGGATTCGTAGCCAATGCTTCTATATCTACAGAGGCCCCTCATCGCCTCCAGCCAGATGATCACCGACACTATGGACGACCCTCTGTTCCACCTCTACAAAACCAAGGCTGGAACGACTTCAATCCCCATCACATCCACACTCATACCCCACCGGAATCGATACACGATGATTCCAACTTCCCAAAGGGATACTTTGATGCAAGTATTCGTCGTCGCCCTGAGAAAGCTATGAGGCCTCAATTTCAAGGCCTGGGGATTGATAGTCCTCGGCACGATATACGGGACGACATCAGGGAGAGCGACGGGGACGACGACAGCATCTGCGACCCAGCCGAGGAATCTTGCGACGAAGAAGACGAGGAACGCGACACTCTAGGTGACCCTCGAGAGCTCATATGCCGTGGCTACACGACCGGAGAAATTCCACGTGGGGGTCACGATGAATGCGGCTCATACGATCGCGCAGCAAAATCGCCGGCACTGTCTATCACTTCTCGTATGCGTCGAGTCAGTATACAAAGCTCAACCACTCAAGCGTCCTCTGTTGCGGGTAGTTCTAGAAGGACTAGTTACACTGCGGCTTCTTCTATCTCTACACCTTCTCTTCCGGATACTCCCCGATTTGCCTCCCATGGCATACATCCTGCACATGCAGAGAAGCGACCACCGGTCCCTCGTCTGAAGACTCGGGACCCTGAGCCAACCCCTAGTCAACCTGAGTTGGTACCTTCCTACGATGAGCTTTATGGATAATCCGGTGACAATATCTCTATTATTCTGTTTCTTTGCACTTTCATTTGACTTAGAAAAACTGTGTTTTTTTGCGAGGGCGGCCTTATTTGCTTTTAACCGACAATCTCATCTTTCTCATCTTTGGGGGATGTAACTCACCTAACGTGGATTTAATTTCTTTCTCGGGCACCAAGTTTAGTGCTTGTCCAAATACAATACTTCCTTTTGACTCTTGATCTTTTATCCGTGTAAGCGAACATTGCGCTATTCCTGCTAGATATTTAGCATTATTATTGTTTAGCACAAATTCCGCCGAAGTAAACCTGTATTTCCCCCCACTTGTGTACGACTCTTGGCGCTTAGCATTTCTCAATTTCTTGATTTTCTTGCAGCTTCGAGGCCAGAGTTGGAAAGGATGAGGGGTTGCAATGGTGAACACCCGCCGGTCCGTGCAGTATGCAGCTGCAGCTCGTGTCACAGTCACAACCGCCCACTCGCCAATCACCCCTCAATCTTCATCACACTTGTCACGCCCCAAACGGATCCACTTCAACAAGGGTAACTGGTCGATCCCGCTCCAGCAACCAACCATTGGTCTGCAACTAATCTCATTAGTGGCCCTGTCCAGCCTCTCTGCGATGAGCTCTAAGCGCCCAGTGGTCACCCTGCGAGGGGTGTGCTTGATTCGACAGGCACATCCTTCGCCAAAGCACTAAGGCAAATTCACACTGCATGGCGAATCACTCGGTCGCCAGCCTTTTGCGACTGGACCACTCCACTCAATCGTCACACCCTCTGGTGTGAGAGCTCTCGGACACTGAAAAAAGAAGCTTTTCCTCCCGAAGACGCTCATCTTCTGACTTGTGCTTCCTGTCAGCTTTTCCATGAAACCGTGATCGTCATATTGCGGCGCTTGCCTTCTGCTTCTTTTTTGGCGGTCGAAGGAACAAGCTAACACCGGTCTGCTTCCTATCCACCATGCTTGGGCTCTGGCAGTCCAAGATGTCGGCATTAGCACTCGCGGTCTTGCTGAGCGCCCCAGCTGTGCTGGGGTTGCGCGTCACATCTGGCTCCTCATGTACGGACAGCTGTAATAAATGGGGTGCGGCCACCAACACGACGGCCGACGAGATCTCGTGTGTGGACACTGCGTTCAACAGCACAGCAAAGGGCAGAGACTTTAAAGACTGCATTACCTGCGAGTTAGAAAGCACCTATGAAGATGATACGACCGGGGAAACTGATGTGGACTGGGGTCTCTGTATGTTCCTCCGTGAACCGTCGAGTTTGACAAACGCTAACGGGATCAGATAATCTGCGATATGCGCTCTCGACCTGCGTTTTCGGATATCCTGAAAGTATCTCCAATGTATCGTCTCCATGTCCAGTGGCGTGTGGGACGGTTCAAGATGCCGTGCAGTTCGAGATTGAGGACCCGACTGCGGACAACTTGGGTGCATGGTGTGATACTGCATCCTTTGCAGACAATGTCATCAACACCTGCGAGTTCTGCTACAACCTCACAACCAACCAGATCTACCTGGCAAACTGTACGTACTCCTTGTCAGCAGCAAAGATGAAAGACAATTACCTGACCTTCGAAATGCAGTCCTCGAGTCCATTCGATACAACTGCCACTTCCCAACAACCAGTGGCGACGAGTTCGCCGTCTCCCCAACGAGAATCTTCTCGGAGTCTCTCCTCCCCTCAAGCATGTCCCTCACTACCCCGAGCGCAAGCTCCTCCCACGTAAACCTAGGCTTGGTAATCGCGCTCCCTGTCCTAGCCTTCATCATCATTTGCCTCGGTATCGGAACCTGCTGCTTCTTCTACATCCGCTACCGCAGAAAGCGCAACCGCCAAAACCGGTTCCCGGACCACCTGTATGCCCGCTATAATGACACCACCATCAGCACGCCTATGCAGGGCCAAGGTGATTGGACACAGCAGCAGCAACAAATGTACACCGATTACCAGGCGTTTGCGCAGATGCACGCTGCTGGGTACGGGCAACATCATGGTTTCAATGAGCAATACGGCCAGGCTCACGAGATGTATGGTCTCAAGCCCAAGCAGGATATCCAGCCGCATGCTACGGAGATCAATGTTCCCGGGCCTTATTCAGGCCCTGAGCAGGCCCCTCATGCTATTGGCACGGACCAGAAGCATGCTATGTAATAATCTCTGTTGATACCTGTGCAGCATAAGGTTGATGAGTGAACAGTGCATCTTGGTGATGCCTAAGTCAGCAAAATAGTCCTGAGATCCATTGATCCTCAGGGTGAATGTTGATGTTGATGTTGATGTTGATGTTTGTTGGCGATAAGTAATGATTGGCCTCTGGGGTTCCCTGACCCCTCATTCATGGCGTTTTGGTTTGCTTTCTGATTTGCGTGCGATGGATATATCCCAACATCTTGGATGGATGATAGCTGGACTGAAAGACATTCCTTGAATACCTTACTAGGTAGTGAACCGCAATGAAAAAGAATCATCATGAACGAACACCCCACAGAAAACCGTGTCGAAGTAAATAGAAAGGAGCACTGTCAATATTGAAAGATTTCCAGATTTTTGAGGGCAAAGGAACCCAGACCAAGAGGAGGAGAAGCGAGAAACAGCGCCATATTTATTCCTAACCAAGCTTCCGCCCTCCCTCGCACAAACCTTCGAAAAGTAGGTAAACATAGCTCTCAGAGCACCACATTCCCAAAAATAACCTCAAAAAAACCTTCCTCACACCGATCAACCTCGTATCTGTATATCACAGTTTACCGGCCCGCCACACCCTCGTCAGATTGGTTGGTGGGTGGGTTTCAGCACGCACCGCCAAGAGGTCGAGAGGGTAAGGGTCCAATGGGGATGAGGGGAAGCTATTTTTGGGCGAGGGTGATCCTTCGGGCTGTCTCTTTACCGTGAGAATAGACAGGTATGGGCTTTTTGCTGGAGAGATACTCGGTGACTCCGTACAAGTCCCAGAGACGGGACCTATTAATAGGGAGTGCGCTGGCGGGGTAGTGAGGAGATAAGGTGAGTATGGACACAGCTGTCATGGCACATCCTAGGAGTTTCTGTATACGATCAGGTCTCCACTAAGATCTCATAGGGTCGTTTCCTATAGGCTCAAGTAGTTAGTTTAATGAGTAGAGGCCCAGGGTCTTCCAGCGAGACATCTACAGTACACTCGGTTGTATATCCAATCAACCTTTTCTTGAGATGGCTGGGAGGCATTTCATGTATCATTTTTCTTGTTCTGAAATCAGAGAGGAATTGAAATTTATTCCAGAACTAATCAAAGACCTCCAGTAATCCCAGAAACCGACTGGAAAGCAATGGCCAAAATGCCCGATTCCTATAGTTCAAGCTCAGAGTGGACCCACCAAAAGCTTCCAGCATCTTAACCTCGTCGAATTCCAATTCATACCAACCACCAGAACAACCTCTCAACCCCACAATGTCAACCCTCAGCCAAGACCAGATAAAAGTCCTCGAGCAATCCCGTCAACGGCTCGTCCAACTGACCCGCTCCCTGGGCTCCCTAATCGCAAGCCTAAACCAAAGCGACCCTCTCCCGCAATGGTACGCGCAAACCACCACCCACCCACCAGCCAAACCCAGCTAACAAACTCCAAGGTCCTCCCTCCAATCCCAAGCAAGCATTATCTCCAATAACCTCATCAGCGTCTCCGAACACCTCTCCGAACACAGCGACCTCCTCTCAACCCTAGTTGCCTATCCAGGCCCCGAATACCCCGGCCGCACGCAAGCAAATACCCTGGAGCAACTCCTCCGTACGAAACTCGATCCTCGCGTGGAAGACTGGGTCGCGCGCGGCCGCGTTGCTGGTACAGATCCCGCGCAAGCACCGGGATTCAACACGACCGCAGAGAACAAGCCGCTTAGCGAGGCGGAACTCAGTGAGCTATGGGAATGGGCGCCGTTTGAAGCGAATCAGGAGGCAAGGAGACGGAATTGGGGAGGGAACTTTACGCTTGAGGAGCGGGAGGGGCCGGGGGGTATTCAGGGTGTTGTTACGGGGTTGAAGAGGCAGTTGGAGGATGATGAGGGGGATTCGGATGAAGAAGAGGACGATGAGGAGGAGGGTGAGGATGAGATGGAGGTTATTGGAGTCCATCGGAAGTCTGGGGGTGGATCTGGGTTGGAGTATGATATTGCGGTTCACCATGCACATGCTGTTGAGCCTGTTGTGCCTCTTGGGGAGATCTTGAGGTACATGACTACTGGGCGGATGCCGTAGATTTGTCTCAAGGGACTGCTGTCTATGTGTGAATGGAGGTATACAGGAATGGAATAGGGTATAGTTGGGGTTTGTTCCATGAAGGTGACTGCATGAATTCCGAAATTGTATTATTAAACGAATTACAACGAAATTTGAAAATTGAAGCGCAGTATAAGAAGTAAAGCAAGTCTTCTAACCGCGGCGCCGCGTGGTGGGCGACTTCGAGCTTGACTTTGGCACCGCAGTGCTTTGGCCTGAGGCGATCTGGTCCACAGACTTGCGTGAGGCCTTCTGCTTGGGCGCAGGGCTGTTCCAGTAGTAGACCATCTGGGCAGCGAGAATCACGTTCAATGCGAAACCGGACATGAATCCGTAAAGAATCAACTTGTCGTCGACTTCCTGAAGGGTGGTGAAGATGCGGGAAAGGGAGCCGACAAGGTAATTGAAGACCTAAGCACAAAATAATGTCAGTCACGTAAAAAAAGCTATACTTCGATGCGACACATACCGCGAATGCGCTCAGCTGTCCAGTTCCGCCCTCCTGCCAGATAGTATAGATTTGAGGGACCTTGCTAGCAATGCTCAAAGCACCCGCACCAGCCTGCAGGTAAGACATAGTCTGCGCATCGACAAGAGTCTGATCGAAAAGCAGTGCGTAAACACTAGCAGCAATGAGAGCGACAAAGGTGGCGGCGGCGGCAGACCGGCCGGCGAAAGTCAGGACCAGGACGCTAACGGCGACATCCTGAATGGCGATAAGAGCCGACTCGCCGTATGTGGTGAAGGGGAACTGGTTGCGCACACCGTAGGAGAGGGTGATGAGCAGACTGGCAGTTTCCAGCGCGTACGAAATGAAGGAGACACCGGCGGAGGAGCGCGAGTTGATCAGCTTCAGGATCTGGGGGAGCTTGACCACCGCGCTGGCGCCGACGATTGCGAGTCCGAGAGCTTTGGAGATAGCGAGTGGTAGGCAGGCGGGGTCCTTGGTGAGGTCGAGATCAAGAACAAGCGCACGGTGGCAGTCCGCGCCGATCAGCGAGACGGCCAGGTCATGGATGGGTTGAGGAACCTGTGCGACGATTGGTCGGAGGTGGACAAAGATAGGTTCCAAAGTGGTTTGCAGACTGGAGACATCCATAGTGACGGTGTTGGTTGAGGACAACGTGGTTGGAAAGAAATGTTTGTGTTGACATTCCCACGAACAGCGATTAGATACAAAATGACATAATCACGGTGCAGAAAGCCGTCAATATCAACAAAGGATTTACAGCGCAATGTCAATGCTTCTGAGTAAATGTGACTAAATTCCATATAAATGATTATTAGACAGATACCCAAAGCTAAGCCATAGAGTCATTTTGGAATTTCATGTTACGGCTACCCTGGTCTCTATACATGCTAGCTATATGGTTTCTTATTACCCCTGCTTGAAGAGGTGTTAACGAAGCTTTACATGCCTGGCGATCAGTATAAACATATAAGATATCATATGCCCAAGTACTTTGAGCCTCTTGCAATAGTACATTGATGCCGTAAACACGGAATAGTACGGAGTAGATCTGACATTGAAGCCGAATAAATTGCGGGTTTGGTCCGTGCCGCCGCCGGGGAAAGTTCGCATCGTTCCACTTTTCTCCCCTTCACCTGTTAAGGATCACAGACGCGCCATGATCCTGTTACGGTCCGCCCTATTGAGGCCCATACCGCCTCAAGAGGCGGTTCTGTGTTCGCGATGTCTAGTTCGATCACGACCCCATACCCCCTCAGCAATTCGGGGGTTCCTGACGTCCTCAAATCGGCGAACGGGCATCATGGTCAACCAATCCACCTCGCCCCTCCAAAAGACTTATTTCTCTCCTAACAGACTTCACGATGGCTCAAATACTACCGGCGGTTTGCTTTCATCAATCGCATCCTCAAATGCCAATTCGCAGTCCAATCCCTCCAACTCGCAGCCCCCGAATACCTCCGCAACTCCGAACAGCTCATCCGAGACAGCTACTTCAATTGCGCCGGAATCTGCCCAAAGTGAACTGCCACATCGACGGAGGAAACGATTGAAGGAGGAGTCTAATAGCGCTCAACCGGAGCAGTCACTTCCACTGGATGCGTCGACGCAATTGTCGAACATCTCTGCCGCTCTCCCCACCACCTCCCTCTGCCGCAAATTTGCTGCATACCTCGCTCTGACGAAACCTCGACTCTCCTTCTTGGTCGTTCTTACCACTACATCTGCATATGGAATGTACCCCATTTCATCGTTGCTTGCCCTTGACCCGGCCATGACCCCTCTCCCTACGCTCTCGACCTCAACCTTGACATTGATTTACTTGACCGTGGGCACATTCCTCTCATGTTGCAGTGCCAATACTCTGAACATGATGGCTGAGCCGAAGTACGATGCATTGATGTCTCGGACACGGAATCGCCCACTTGTCCGCGGGCTGGTCTCGCACCGTGGTGCTATGCTATTTGCTATTGGTACTGCGGTCCTCGGTCTTGGTCTTCTGTACGTCGGAACAAACCCCACAACAACAGCCTTGTCTGCGGCAAATATCGCCCTGTATGCATTCGTGTACACGCCATTGAAACGTATTCATGTAATCAATACGTGGATCGGAGCAATTGTCGGTGGTATCCCGCCGCTGATGGGCTGGATTGCTGCGCAAAACCAGGTCGCTACAACAGGGCATGACACCTGGCGTGACATGCTGTTTAGCGAAGAAAGTATCGGTGGATGGTTGCTCGGTGGTATCTTGTTTGCCTGGCAGTTCCCTCACTTCAACGCCCTTTCACACCTTATTCGCGACGAATACAAGGGGGCAGGCTACAGAATGCTTGCCTGGGTAAACCCGGCTATGAATACTCGTGTTGCATTGCGGTATTCTGTGCTGATGTTCCCCATGTCCATCGGTCTTTGGTGGATTGGTGTTGTTGGTCATGGCTTCTTGGTTGGAAGCACTGTGGCCAATTGCTGGCTCGTTCGTGAAGCTTATCGATTCTGGCAACACCAAGGTGCGCAGGGCACCGCCCGTGGTCTCTTCTGGTCTAGTATCTGGCAATTACCTATTCTGCTTGTTGGTGGACTAGTTACAAAGAAGGGCCTGTGGGATGGTGTCTGGCGAAACATCTTTGGGCAGCCAGAGGAGGAAGACGACGAGGAATATCTGTATTATGAAGATGAGGAGGAAGATCTTGGAAACAACTCCAAGTCACAAGATGCTTCCGTTCCATCAGCGAACCGAAGCAACGCTTTGTCTGCTGCATGAGAGACTTCATGACCAGTTTTCAGGTATACATTGTTGGAATATTGGTATAGACATACCTTTCCACAATTTCTTTTGTTTCCTTTCTGAATTGTCTGGTTCAGCTTTATACAGCGGTCGGGAGTGGCGTTTTTTGTCTACATTTTCTTCTTGTACAACATGTCCATAGGGAGCCAATCGGGTTATCTCCAATATCATCAAGATTATAAACCCCTTGCCTGGATAGTTTGCTTTGGTCCGAACCGAGTGTCCTTTTGCACCGATGAACCTGTACTGGATATCTACGGAGTGGGCGCTAACACACAGAAATCGCAGGTCTACAGCGCCTTTATGCATTTCTTCTCCGTTCCCGCGAGCTTGACCACGATTGATCGCAAAACATATGCTTTTAAGCGTCAAATTACGAGTAATGTAGTCAGCATTTCTGCTGTCAAGGGCCCACTGGTTATGCATTTCGTGTACTTGTGACTTGCAATTCAACAATTGGACTCAATAACTCCGTCACCCCTTCTCCGGCAAGAGAAAAACCTCAAACCGAGTTCCGTCTATACCAATCTTGCACAGCCGCTTCGATATATATGCGGAATTTTCTCTGGTCCTTCGGCGACGCGAACGAATCCACGATAATATCAACGATGCTCTGAGAATCAACCAAGCGAATTCCATTTTGCTTAATTTCTTCCATTTCCTCCTTAGTTGGGAACGTATAGTACCCACTTGCTTCGGTCTTCTGAGGGGTTTTGGATAGTTCTTTTCCCCTAGAGATTTTATCCAATGCGTCCACCGAAACAGCCACTCCCATTTTGTAGACGTCCGCCATAAATGCTAGCATTGATTTAGAATAGTCAATAGGATACTCTCGAATATCAATCACATCTCCGGCGTCCCAGTTTTCATCAATATCGTGGAGCGAATACCCGAAATAAGTCTCCTTGTTCTTCATGGCGCGGACGGTCGTCATAACTCCGCGGTATGCAGGCAGAGCGCCGGGGTGAAGATTCAACAAGCGCCGGGGCTTGGAAAAGTATCGAATGATGTCTGTTTTAAATCGCTGATAGCAGCGCACTGACAACCCGACGCTAATGTGGTGCTTGTCAAGCGTCTTTATGAAAGACATCTTGTTGACATTGGGTACTTTTTCAACGAGGATTCCGTATTTGGCGCGAAGCTGGTCCACTGTTTGATGCGTTGCGCCGTAAGAAAAATCATCTTTGAAGTAAGGCAAAATATACTGCTGGAGTAATTCTCGTTCGAAGAATGCCAGCTCTCTAAGGTCAAACAATGTCGCAATGCGACTAGCCTTGTGTTCCGGAAGAAAGACGTACGGAACATGACCAGCAGCAAGAAGTTGAGGGACCATTTTGCTCACCATGAGGTGCGAGAAGAGATCCGATCCACAGAAAATGGCCACATGTAACGATCGGGCACAAGGGGTTTGCGTCAAACTGTAGGAGATCCGAGAAGCATGGGCTGCGATACGGTCGATGGCACTCACATAGAAATGTGAACCACATGTGAGGGATCCGATGGCGTAAAGCCCTGGTGAAGCACTTAAGTCGTCGAAATTCACAGATATCCCACCCCTTGGGTGGGGGGTAATCAGCGTGTTCTTCAATGCAGATCGGAGAAGCGGCGAAGGAATACGTTCGAGACTGCACTCTTGACCCGTTGCCTCAATGATATACGGGGCCTCGATAATTCCAGACGAGGTTTCTGCTTTGAACGTACCATCCCATCTGACACTCTCTCCTTTGACAATCTTGAGCTGCCCACTTTCGAGCATCCTGACGATCTTTTGTGCATTCTGCACAGGCATTCCATGACGGAACCTCATCCATGTACTGTGGTATTTCTCCATGAATAGCTGTTGGCTTCGTGGGGATAGTCGATTCCAATATCGCTCCACAACAGGAGCCGTGCCTCGCAGAACAGCCTGCCACTGCACCTGATTGGTCATTGCAGCCTTGATGTCTTGTCGTAGTTGCTTCTCTGGAGATGCATCATCAATGATCCAGCTCCAATCCCCGTTTGTTGCGTGTGAGAGTTCAGCCATCAAACCACTTGTGACTTGAAGAAGGCTGTCGTCCGGGTCCGATTCAAGTTGTTTAGCAAGCTCATACAGGACGTACCGACGCGAATAGGTAGTCTGGTCTCCTTGAACTCGAGGCAGACGGCCGCCGCGTGACATCAGAGTGATCGTTCCTTTGTGGCCATTATCACAAAGGTAGGTTGCAGCATCGATAGCAGACAAGCGAGAGCCAACGATAATCACCGACGAGCCGGGTGGAATAGATCTGAATTGTGATAGAGGCCATGGGCTCGGAAAGAATCCCGGTAAGTTGAGCAGATGGGAATTGTACACTGAGGTAAAATTACCAAGGGCCAGAACGACAGCCTGTGACACTAGTGTTGTTTCATTTGAAAGGGCCAAAGAAAAAGCACCATCACTCAATCGTTCGATTGCTTTGGCTTCCTCATGAATGACGGAAACGTCCAACCCAGCCTGCTCAGCTGCGCCTATTGCTTGTGCCCATGTATGTTGAAGATACTCTCCATAGTTCAGCCGTGAGGGAAATTCGCCTTCTTTTAAGCATGTCCGCCACTCCGTAAAGTGCTGAGGCTTATCAAAATACAGCCCCATGGTGTCGGTATGCATGTTTAAGATTGTTCCTGAACAGGAATCTGAATATGCTAGGCCAGGGCCAGGAATCTGGCCCTTTTCTAGTATAACAACTTTTCCAAGATGGTCTCCATTCTTGGCCCTTTCAATCAATTGAAGAAATACGGCGAGTCCACTTGCTCCGCTCCCCACCAACGTAATGCTGAGTGGTGGAGAGGACGGAAGACTAGAAAAAGAGGGAAAAGAATTGAGGTAGAATCTGAACCATTGTGGATGATGTTTTGATATTCTTTTCAAGATTTCTTCAGAACATAGGCTTGGTTCGGGCCCAGAAGTCCAACTTTATATCTCAACATAAGCACACACTTCTCCAGCTGACTACCCCTCACGCTATGCACTAGGTGGAGGGCAACGAAGTTGTCGTACAAGGATGTGAGGTAAATCTAGTCAACTACAGGCGCCTGGATGAAGCATTCGGGGTAATGGATGATGTGATTGCCCCAAGATGGAGCAAAAGCACAGTCATCCCCACTTGCTTATGCAGTCACTCATGGATACGCCATTCATGTGAGCAATGGAGAATGAAGATCGTTCCACAATTGAGAATAGAAAATCTGATACTGGACGATTTCCAACCAATGCAAAATACGCGTGTCAATGAATCCTTCAGGAGCATGCAGTCTGGCGGCGGATGCACAGTAAAATAGTACTATTTCGTCTACAAAATGAGCTACCTGCAGGGATTCCCACCTTTCAGCATAATTTTCCTGGGATGATGAGTTTCAATTACCAAATGCCAATGACCATGACACATGAGAGGACGTAACAATGCAGAGACAGCTCTCAAGAAGGTCAATTTATTTACGTAAAAAAGAAAGAAAACGCAATATCTGACGTCTCCACCACACTTCCAAGAAATATCATAAATTGAGATATACCAATTCAAGCAAATAAGAGGAAGACAAATACTCATCTCAAAGATCTTGGCCCTCCTACGTTGCATCGAAAATGAAGATCACCTGGCGTTTGTATTACTACATATAGCTTGCCAAGTCGCGCATATCGAATAAATAAAACTCTCATCCTTTAATTTAGCTCCAAGGCTCATCACTTGGCAACAGCGCTATACCAATTATTCAAGGGGAATCTTACGCAGAATCAACTCAAGATACCATGCGTGCTCCTCAGGCTCTCGGCACAACGATCTTCCCAGAAGACTTGACCAAAGAGATATATGCTCAGCTTGCGCAAACAGTTCAAAGCCTTCCCAGCCGTCTTTGTCTCACTGCCCTGTTAGCGAGCGATGATTCTGGGTCGCATCAATATGCAGAATGCACTCGGGAAACATGTCAGAATATGTGAGTAACCAAACATAACATTGGATATTGAAATCCCTCAAATTGATGAACCTTAGTGGGATCGACTTCTGCCTGGTACGTTTGACGCCCAGAAATGTGGCAACGTACATCAAGGCGCTCAATGACAACCAATCTGTGCACGGCATTATGGTATATTATCCGATTTTCGGAGACACGAGAGATGATGAGATCAAAAGCATGGTTAATCCCCGAAAGGATGTGGAGGGACTCAATCGGACCCACTCACATTCTCATGGAGTAACTGAGGATCGAGCCCAGCCCCGTTTGGCCCCTACAGTGCCATGCACGGCGAAAGCCGTGGAATCTATCTTACATTGGCTGGGTATCTATGATCAGAGTCTAGCCGAAGGGGAAAGGCTGGGCGGATGTGATATCTGCATCATCAATCGGTCCGATGTTGTCGGGCTGCCTCTCGCCCAACTGTTAGCCAGCCAAGGCGCCCGTGTCTATAGTGCTGATATTTTAGGGGTCCAGATCTACCAAGCTAGTCTGACAAGTGGGGTAGCCGAGGTGCGGAGTACGCCAACTGAGTGGACCCTTGAGGATGTTGTGAGGAAGTCTGGCGTGATCATCTCGGCGGTTCCGCACCCTACGTTCAAGGTGGATACGAAATGGATCCAGAGAGGGACGATCTGCATCAACGTTGCTTCCGCCAAGGTGAGTGGGCCTCATGCGAGTGACGAAGTTATATTAATCTCATTATGCAGAACTTTGATGCGGAAATCCTCGAAGTGGCCTCTAAATTTGTGCCCCGCGTTGGGAACTTGACTATTGCTGCCTTATTGGGCAATCTTCTCCAGTGCACTAAGGTGCTCCCATCTTAGGTAGCTTACTGCTCATTTCTTCCCTCGAGGGCAATGGCAGTTCAAAGCATATCCTTTGCAAACGTACCGAGTCTTGTGTGAACTTCGTTAACCTATTCACTAAATTGTAAATTCAAGAGAGATCAGATTAAAGCTTATATAAAGTTTTTTCTTTGCCCCTATAGTTTTCCAAAGTTACACGGGAAACCCTGCAATGAAGACAATGCAGGCCTGCACAGATGACACAATGCCAAGTGAGTCAGATCTTGGCTTTGATCTCTGTTCCAGTCTTCAACACCCGAGCAGCAACGAGGATGCTGGCGCCAAGAAAGAAAGACAAACCACCCCAAACCTGTGCTCCGATGTAACCATGCGACCTTGCAATAAGAGCGCCGCCGAGAGGTGGACCGGTTAAGCAGGCAAAGCTGACAATGGTGAATCCCATACCGATACGTGTTCCGGTCTTGGTAAGGTCCGGTGTCAGACTAGAAAGTGTGGAAGGCCATAAGCCTTGAACACCATTGGAAAACATGCCATACAAGACAGCAAAAACATAGAGACCCGCGCTCGAGTCGACGGCGGCCCAACAAAACATCATTATGCTAGCCCCAACGGTAAGAGGAATGATTGTATTGAGCGGCCCGAAATAGCGATCCGCCAGGTAGGCAGGAATGAGCCGTCCGACTATACCTGCTCCGTTCGTCACGATGATGAGCGTGTCCGAATCCGAATAAGTCAGACCTAGGACATTACGTCCGAAAGCCCCGACGTAATAGAAAGCAAAATAAAGCCCCCAAAAGTTGAAAAACATCCCGACGATGAATAAAATGTAGGTGGGTTCTTTGAAAGCGACCCAGTCGACCAATGGGCCCGATCTACGTGGAGGTAGTCGTGGCCGGAGTAGGAGAGTCGCTGGGATGCTTGTAGCCACCATCACAAAGCCTAGTACTCTCACTGTCCATCCAAATCCAATACTTGATATGAGGGATTTCACAAGACCCGGGAAGAGCATACCCCCGGTTCCGCTGCCGACCAAGCCAAAAGCCAGGGCAAAGACCCTTCGGCTGGAGAAGTATGTGGCCACGAGTCCCATTACTGGGCAGAACTGCAAGCCACTGCCAAGGCCTGTGCAGATCCCCTGCGCAAGGAAAAGCTGCCAATAGCGGGTGGCGAGGGAAGTCATGAAGACCCCGAGCAGCTGCAAGAACACCCCGGCATAATACACGTGGTAAAAGAAACCGGCATCTAGAGCACGACCGGAAAAGGTCCCGATGAAGAAGATGAGAAATATTTGAACCGATCCCACCCATGAAATGGCGGATGGCGAAACTCCGAGTTCGGTTTGGTAGTAGGCTTGGAATACACCAAAGCTAGCGATATAGCCCCAGGTGTTAAAACACACCAAGTGACCCATTACGGCCTGTGTCCATGCCTGGACACCCCCATCTGGCGGCGGTGGGGGATCAGGAATTGATGGTGGTGATGGAGTGTCGGGCACACCAGTCTCCGTATCCTTTTCAGTCATTGGGGCTGCCAAGGACGCCAAAGTAAGGATGAGAGATTGTGAATGGAGGGAAGCAAGAAAAACATGGAAGGAAGCCTCAGCCGAAAGACAGGCTTGATTTATGGGGGTTGCTCTGGGTTGGTGACTTAACTACTAGCATTCCTTTTTGACTCATCATGTTGGTACCTTCTTGGAGGTCTTTCTCCAACACCAGTCTTGGGGTTGCAATTAGTTGCAGGGACCCGCAATCTCCCTCCAATGGGAATTCATCAATTCTTCAAGCACTTTCAGCCTTGCCTTGCACTAGAGCCTGCCCGCGTCTTTTTTCGGAATGCCAAGCAACGGCTGATCAGCGCAATAAAAGGAGCAGATTGCGTTGGAATTGGACCGGGGATCAAGGGTGCCTCCACAACGTTCGAGGGCGTACGTAATTCCGGAACTTACCATCGGGCAGATTTCCAGACCGAGTCCGCCTACATCGCCATATTACTAATACTGAAGGGTTGGGCATCTTTACTTATGCTCATACGGGCTCTATATCAGATGGCTATCGGGCGCTGTATCTCGCAACTTGACCTCCCAATAGGCCTTTCGCAACAATGACCAGATGTTTTATGGCTCTATACACCCCTATTGTACGTACCTCCTGGGACTACGGTGAAGTCACCACATGTAGGGCCGTTGCCAAGGATGTTTGCACTCAAAGCAAAACCCCCTGCAGGCCCAGAGGGTTTTAACGGTTGATTCATGATTGGTGTAATTTTGCTCATATACAGTAGTGACCGGTATCACCTTCCACGTTGGGGACAGAGAGATCATATTTCAAACCCTAATCACATGATGCGCTAACCCATTTACAGATAGCGTGTAAAAAGATGTTTTGTATCGAACAGTGAAATAATTACCAGCGTTCAGAATACAGTATCGAAAATACAAGAGTCTAGAACTAGACGCTTGGACCGGAAGATTCGTGCAAACCCGGTAAACATCAAGGTCTTTGAGCAGGCAATTTGTTAACAATCCCCCTCTGCATCCCGCAGCTGCATTACTGCAAAGCGCCCGATACTGTTTGTGATTTAGTTCGGTTCAATTTGACAGGCAAGGCTTGACAGTAAGCTTATTTATTTAGATCAGAACCTTCGCCACCGCTTATGTATGCTATAATTCAGTGATGGAAACTAGTGCCTGACGATATACCCACTCTCATTGCCATGTTTTCTGATGGGTGCTCTTGGTTCCTACAGATCATTTTGCCACTCTTAAATACCGTGAGTGGTATTCGAAATCAGATTTACCTCCTACACTGTTAGACTTTCATTCCCGCACCTTATCTTGAAACACGCTAGTCAATTTTAGGCCAGTCACCAGTAATCCCTGTCAAACCGTATTGTATTCTCTGGTAACCATGGATGGGATACTGTAATAATACCGTTACATGCCTTGGAAATTAAACAGAATCGTTTATGCAAAGAGACCTAACATAGTCGGCAATTCAACAATTTCGCAAGAGAACCCCCCAATACTGCTTACTCCCTTGCGCCTTGATCTTTCCGTCACACGCAGCCTTCACTTACATTCGTTTGACATCCAATAGAAGGCTGCGTTTGCTTCATGGAGAACTAACGCTGGTAGGCAAATATGCTTTTTATCTCTATGGCTTCTGTTATCCACTGCAATTTCGTTCGTTGCCGTAGTCTATCGAAAGCCCGGAACCCGTAGAACTGACATGGACCTTACAAGTACAGCCGTTGTTTGTAAAGATGACACAGAGCCTAGATCATGACGATCCAATATCTCAGCCCGACGCATCCGACCACAACTCGTAATACGCCCCAACTCTAGGATATCTTGGTAATCCCTACGTAACGCGGTCTAATTAAAGTCCCTCCCCATCTGTTGTACTCGAGAATCAGTCACAACCTGGTGCTCTTTAGCTATCTCCGGCTGTCTGAATGGGAAGATGGAAGAGTATACGACCAGGATCCACCGACTTGTATCCACTATCGTATAGACCGGCGAGTGACAGTCAATAACCGGAGGAGTCTGGACATAGAGGGTGACCTCGTTCGGCCCCAAGTCCCTTTTGTCAGCTGTTTTTGGAGAAGAAGCTAGAAAAGGTTCTGCGACGAAAAGTTGTCCGCCATCGCCGGGTGACCGCTGACGCCTCCCCCGTAGCTTAAATTTAGATGACAGGATGGTATTCAATCCTGTCTGCCATGCGGGTAAAGGCATTGCTTGGGTTTCTAGACCCCGGTAAAACGATCCAAGGTTAAGACAATGTGATATCATCCTATAATGAGAACATTGATTCTGACTATTGACTTTACGATGATCTAACATTTGAATCATATGCCTCAGCGCTAACAATATATAGCGCTACTTGGCTCAAATAATTTCAGCTTTCATATGAAATGTGACAAATAGTAGTCTTAAGTATTCACCCCATCCTTTTGACCTTCACTTCAAAATATGTCAGCCGGACAAGGACCAACAGAGCCACTTCGTCGAATCATAACGACCCATGATCCTACAAGTGGCCGAGCTATCTTCAGCGACGCGGTTAAGGAGCAAGTACCGTTTACTGGGTTCCCAGTTCCCCCCGGCAAGCCCACAACGTCAGACTATGCTCTAGCCTATAACACAACCACATTTCCTGTGCAAGGGCTTTCCCCTCCATCTTCTGCAACGCCGGAGTCCAAAGCCAATCTCGACATCAAGCACTATCGCCAGCTGTTGGACCCATCGCCTTTGAATCCGCCAAATGGCACCTCCTGCACAGTTATTGAGGTACCTCCGGGTTCGTGGGTTCCGATGCACCGAACAGCGACCCTCGACTATGGTGTTGTTATTGATGGCACTACAGAATTAGTTCTTGATTCCGGTGAGAAAAAATTACTGAGAAAGGGTGATGTATTTGTTTAAAGGGGCACGGCTTATGCTTGGCGGAATATGACTGAATCAAAAGATAATTCCGGTATTTTACGTGTCTTCTTCGTGTTTTAGCCTATCGAGCTGGTGTAACTAGAAGGCGGAAAGGTTATCGATTAGGATCTGAATTTGTCTCTGCGTGAGGCTTGAGTAACGCGTGGGGGTATGTCGCTTGAACTGTAGAGGCTGGAGTAAGCTATTTGAATATCTGTTAGTTCCTGTTAATTACTTATGACTTATTATAATATTCTAAAAAGTTTCGAGCTATATTATACGAATGTGTTTATATCATCGCACTACCATAAATGGCTACTAACGTAACTCTTTTCTCTTGATGCCTAGGTATAGTATAGAAAAGGTCATTGTACTGTAAACTTCTGTATTTAGTACATAAGCCATAACTAAGATATTAAGGGTAGTCCTTAGTACTTTTAATAAAGCTCTCCTAAGGAGTTTTATTAGAAAAAATATAGTGAGCGTATATACTAAGCTCCCTTGATTATAGAGAGCATTTTCAAGATTTTCTCTATTTTTGACTATAATAAGAATTCAATAGGTATGTTTATTAAATTTTCATGGCCCCTCTCGAGTTTGTTAGAAAAGAAAACTTTTATCTAGTAATATGAAGCTTAGAGTTCTGACAGCGCGGGTGCTCTTGGTGCTGGAGGGGCAGAAAACTTTGTTTGGATAAAAACCTTCTGTATACCCGGGTCACGCTTATTGAATAAATCATAGACCGTCTCTATATCCTTGAGCTTAAAGCGATGAGTGACTATATGTAGAGGATAGATCTTCTCCTGTTGAATATAATTCAAGAGGTCTTTCTAGTATTTTTGGATAGGAGCTTGTCCATTACTATGGAGACGGATTCCCGTCTCCATTAAGGAACCGATATTAAAATGATTACACTATATCTCTAAGTTAGCTAAAGTGCTTTACTATAGGAAGGGTACCACTATATACATAACTAGTATATACGCCTGTAATACTATAGCGTCTAAAGCCACGGATAGAGGTAATTATCTCGTTAACGAGCTCGGGTGTATCCGTTTCTATACCTAGTAATCTCTTAAAGTAATGAGCCTATCCTTTTGTATATTCACTAGTAGCGCACTTAATAGCCACGTCGGGTCCGCGCCCGTTGTATATTTTCTTTAGAATCGAGGTAACGGTCTGGCCTTTCGGGAGGTCCGTGTATTCGATTATCTCGAGCTTAGGCAAAATCTTCTGAATGAAGTCTAGCCGCCACTTCCCGTCGCCACCGTTAATAAGTATAACTCTACTAGCACCATTAAAGAAGCTAAATTCAGCGGCCATTTGTCCAACCGGGCTAGCTCCCTAGATTGCTATAGTGTCACCCTCTTCCACTCTAGTGTTAATAATAGCGTTCCAAGATGTTGCTAGCACATCGGAAAGGTAGAGGCCTTTTTTATCGGGAATATTGTCGGGTAGCTGGAGGAGATTCACATCACTATAAGGAACGCGGATATATTCCGCTTGCCCACTAGCAAAGCCCCTAGTGAAGTGCGAATACCTAAATATGCCTAAGAAGCGCCTTAGAACAATAGCCTTACCTATAAAATTCTATAGAGAAAGGGAATATACCGGCTGTTCGACGCCCATATAGCTTATAAGCGTCCTCGCTTGAGTTTGTCCGTTCACACATTGAGGATAACTTCTTCTTGCAATAGTAACAATTCCCACAGGCGATTTGGAAGGACGCTACCACACGGTCGCCGACTTTAACCTTCTTAATTGCCGGGCCCACGTTTGCGATAATACCGCAGAACTCGTGGCCAAGGATATCACCTTTCTGTAGATCTGGGATGGCCCCTAGAAAATCGATAACGGGTGCCATATAAGTAAATCCAGCGGCCATATATCAATTGTCGAAGCCATGACATACCGTGAAACAGGTGTAAGTCGCTCCCACAGATGGTGCTGCCCGTCACCTTAAGTATGACATCGCCTTCATCGATGATCTTCGGGCAAGCCGTCTCCACTACAACAAACTATGTCAGCAGAAAAATCGAATTATATAGGAAGATCGAGAATTCAATAGGGAGCGCGTGGTAAGCAAAATGACTGACCAACTTTAACCGAATTCTTCCCCTGCCAGGTCAAGGCTTTCATTGTATGGCTTAGGTCGCCATATCCCCGAGCTTCGTAATTGCTAACGTCTGTTGTGATAGAGGTAGACATTATGAATCTCCACCGGGAAATCCTGCTTTCATTGATTTTCTGGTTATGATTTTATATTCGTTTGATTGATCGGTTTTCGACTAAACGTCTAATTGTTCAGGCCGAATGAAGGGAGGGTATTTATCTGTCCTTAGTACATCAAGGCATCTTTGGTTTTCCTGACATCACTATATTATTCCGTGGAGCTGGTGACTGTAAATCTCATTTTGACGTCATACTAGTCGCTAGCTAGCTATCTACGCTGAGTGGATGGAAGTAAGACGCTGCACCGTTGACGCGATTCTGAATCAGTTGGTCATGGGCTCATATGAGCTTCATACGCAAACTCTGGAGAGCAATTGAACCGTGTTTTGGTTTTTCAAGGTTTCAGAAATTCTGCTCATAGCTCGGCAGCTCAGGCCCTCAGCGGTTGCCATGGATAATTATGAAATCACTGGTAATCTAAAAACGTTTTTCCTAGCGATATTGTCAAACATCTAAGACAACCAGTCGTCTTCCACTCGCAGCCGATCCGTCATCATCACAGATCTTGACCATTACAAATTGTCGTATTCAAACACTATAGTCATTCTGTTTTCATTACAATTCACACGAAGTAGGGTTCTGGTGAGGAATGACTCGATTCGATCTGGCTGTGGTAGGCTGCTTTGGGGTGCGCCTTGAGGCAGTGAAGAAAGAGACAAGTAGACACTTCCGATCTGCCGCAAATTTCCTTCAAGTGTCCATGACCGTAACTTGCTGAATTTAGCCTTTTCGGCCATTTGAGAAATACTTAGTGATTGGCTCATCATCATACCATGGATAGGGTGTATATATTTGGACACTAGAAGTCTCAGAGTCATACTGCAAACGTTACGTGATCCTCCATGCACCACGACTCTTGAGCAAGAAGCCTCGTAAACCGGGGTGGAGATAAGAGTGAAGAGGGGCAAAACTGGTAACAACTGTAACAGCACTTTCGTGTAAGATGCGCGTTATGTAAAATACCAAATATATTCTGAGAACTGGAAAATGGGACGCCATGCTACTTTTGAATTAGCGTGTGTTAAACTAGGCTTTTGGAATTGATCGTCACAGAGTGTGAGATAAATCTGATTTCGAATACTGTCGAGAAAAATGACTTTCTCCTGATATATAATGTAGACAACATCAATACTAAACATCTGGATTAAATCCTTGTCATCTATTTAATACTATGAGGAATTGTCGGGTCCATCAGGAATTGCCAATTCCTGGGATAAATGAATGGTAGAACGTTCCATTTCAACCTACATATATGCCCTTTTTTTTCGAGAAATCTAGTGAGGGTATTGCCAGGCTGTATCATACGAGGACTTGATGGGCATCTTGCGGTGGGGTTGGTATTTTTCGGTCCGTAACAGAACATGTACAGATACATTAGTAAGTTTTTACTTGTTCCGAGTCATACGATTCACGCCTGGAACATATCGTTAAATACCAAATTAACCATATACGTATTAGCGTATCATGTGACTAGGGTTGGAAAGACCTTCTCTATGTTGTTTGGCATGGAAGGCGATAGCGGTCGCCACTGTACAACGGAAGAGCAGCAAATTGATATATTATCTCAAAGATAATTTTTTACAGTAATTTGTTGACAGTCTTAGACTTTCTTCAAAATAATATCAATTAATACTATGTTTCTACCTCTTCTACCTCTATCGATCAACTATAGCCAACCTGGTTGTTGAGGCGCATATGGCGAATTTCATCCTACCTTCAAGGACCAAGACTCCATTGTCTTTGTGGGCATGCTTTTACCGCACGTTGAGGTATGTATTGATGAAATTTAAGTTTTCAACCTTGAAGCCATGCTCTCAGCGGGCGCCGAATACTCTGGGGGAGGCATAGAGACCCCCTTGGTTGATGGCTTCGGCTTCTGTTTGCTCTCTTTTAAGCCCCGAGGATTTTGATTTCGATTCTTCAGGATCATAGTCACTTCCGCGTTCCGTGAGACCTTCTCTGGGGTTGAAAGACCTCCATTTTTTGGGTGGTGGAGGCCCCCCATTCCAGCAGTAGTCTTGTCATATTCACGTCACCTTCGTATGCCGCGATGTGGAGAGCGCTGGTACTATCCTGACCTTTCAAATTCACTGGAGCTCCATTTCTCAGGAAGATTTCGACCATTTCGACGTTCCCTGATTTTACAGCTTCGTGGAAGAGCCGCTTCTTGTGCCAATCACGCGCTTTGGGGGAGGCCGCGGAAGTACTCAGCAATAGCTCGACCATTGGGGAATTTCCACTCTCAACCGCGTAGAAAAGAGGAAAGTGGTCACTACTGTCTTGTCTCAGGACTGCTGGTTTGCTGCCGAAAATTCGGCTTAAGCCCGACGGTGGGTGCTGCGTGTCATGCTCCAGAAGAAGCCTGCAAATTTCCAGATTGCCTTGCTTGACAGCTAGATGGACGGGGGTTTGGCCGTGGACATCCGTGACAGTCGTGCGAACCTTTGCATCCAAGAGAAGCCGGAGCATAGGTAAATCTTCACGAGCAGCTGCAACAAGAATTGGGTAAGTGCTTTTCCCCGTGAAGCGGTCCGCTAATAAAGCATCGCATTCGAGAAGTAGTCGGACGACCTCCAGATATCCCCCGGCAACCGCGTAGTCAAGTGGCGTCATACAACTCCCATTGACCAAGCCGGGGGTTGCACCTTTCTCCAGCAAAAGTCTCGCAATGTTCCAATGACCTTTATCGGCGGCAAAGTGAAGCGGCCCCCATCCGCATTGATCCACCTCGTCGGGATCGGCTCCGCCTTCTAGTAGCGCCTTTATTGTCTCAATGCGACCTCGTGAGGCAGCCTGCTGAATTGTTCCGAATGGAGCTCCATCATCTTTGGATTCTCCTTCACCCATGATTTGAGGTTTGGAAGTTGACCGTTGATGAGGTGCCCATTGACGGGTTTCAACCCGGGTCGTTGTTGCCCTGCCAAGCTCACTAGCATCTTGGCCCCAACCGTTTCGATGCAAATCTCGGGCCAAGACATGCTGATTCGCCGGTCTTGCCAATGAGCCGGGTTTTTTTCGTTAAGCATCGCCTACGAAAGAAAAGATGGTTACTATTCTCTAAGGCAGGAACCTAGGGATATCTTAGGATATCTAAAAATGGTACTAAATCAGAGATGATTCAGCATCTACATCAAAAGTGAGCTCTAGACTTATCTAGAGCTAGTCTATAATGAGTGCTATATAAAGTGAGATTGTTATGAATAGCTCACTTTGCTCTTACTTCCTCTATTTTGAGGAAGAAGAAGAATCCCTATCTTTTGATTCTTTCCTTCCTTAAAGAATAGTCCTTAGGCTCTAAATCCACACCATATTAGAACTATTACTTTCTTCTATTCGATTCAGATCTTTCTCACTATCTTCTTACCTGGCCCTTTTACTCCTCCCAGTATCATCTTAGAGATTCTACTACTACGTAGCTGCCATAATAAGCCGAGGCATAATTATGGGTAGGGCTGAAGCAAGGAGAAAGGGGGTGGCGATAAGTGCAGAATAGAAGAGTTAAAAGAAATATAAGAAAGAAAAAAGGTTCAAAGGGCATGGCGAGCTTTTTATGCCGAAAGTCAACAAAAAAAGGCGGAGGTAACAGAACGAGCTATTGGGCGCTAAACTTAGAGATAGAGGCAAAACTAACCGCATGTACGCAGTATTTCATAGGTCCGCCGTTTACAAATTCAATACATTGATAGGGGATTGTGACCGGGTATCTAAATATATGGTACACTTATAGTACAAAGCTGTCAAGTGGATATGACAGATGCAACCGAATGCTCAGAGTATATGAACTCCTTGCATCTACTTCCGCAGCTGCAAGTGATATGTCTCCAACGCCTGAGCCGTCATAGTCGTAGGCGCTCCAACCATAGCATCATCACCACCCTTACCAGTCTTAGGGAACGCGATGACATCCCGCACAGACTCTTTACCCAGCATAACAGCAACCAGGCGATCGAAACCCAGCGCGAGACCAGCATGAGGCGGACATCCCGCGCGCAGAGCATCGAGGAGATGCGAGAAGTCACCGAGACGTTCGGCGGGCATCTGTAGAATATCACGGAAGATGAACTCCTGTACGGCGGCGTCGTGAATACGACGACTACCGCCACCAAGCTCGACGCCGTTGACCACAAGATCGTAGTGGTCTGCCACAGCTTTGGAGGGGTCTGTCAGGAGGAGATCCACGTCGGCGGCGGTCTTGGGTGCGGTGAAAGGATGGTGTGTTGATGAGAGGCCAGCTGCGCCACCTTGACCAGGCTCTGATTCGGATGAGGGGGAGAAGAGGGGGAAGTCGACGACCCACATGAAGTCGAAGCCGGTAGGTGCGGGCTTGAAGCCTGATGAGACCGCGAAGGCATGGAGTGCGCGGCGAAGGTCACCGATTGGTGTGGAACCACCGGAGAAGGGAGCGCGAGGACGAGCCTGTAGGATGATGAGATCACCGTGATCAGGATCCAGCAATTCTTCGACTTGCTCGGCGGCCTCGAAGCCGAAGGGCTGTAGGCCGCAGAGTGGCTGCTTGCCGTTGTATACGAAGACACCTGGGCCACCGTCGGGGTTGCTGTTGAATGGTGCACCAGCTGGGGAATCAAGGAACTGGCTGATAAACTGATGTGTTTCGGCTGGGTTGTTTTCATTGCCTTCGAGCTTGAAGGCCTCGACAATTGGGTCATTCAAGTCTGAAATCTTGCCTACAAGGTCGACGGGTAGCAAGTGGTCGATTTTAATGATTTCCATTCCGTATCTGGTGTCCGGCTTGTCAGATCCATAGCGGGCCATGACCTCTTGGTATGGAACTCTGCGGAAAGGGCCCTCCGGGGCAGGGTCTTTCATCAGATTGGACCAGAGGCGTCGGATGACACCTTCAACTGTACGCATCACATCTTCGCCCTTCGCGAATGACATTTCGAGATCAAGCTATATCAAAAATCAATAAGAATTCGAACAACCAGTCCTGTCTGTCAACATACCTGAGTGAATTCAGGCTGACGATCTGCCCGAAGATCCTCGTCCCGGAAACAACGCGCAAACTGGAAGTACCGAGGCAATCCACTAGCCATCAAGATTTGCTTATACTGCTGCGGGCTTTGGGGCAAGGCATAAGCCAAGCCAGCCCGGCGTGTGGGAACCAAAAACTCGCGGGCACCCTCAGGTGTGGACTTGAACAGCAGCGGAGTCTCAATCTCCGTAAATGGCGGCTGACTCTGCTCCAATTCCTCTTTACAGATATTACGAGCCTGAGCCCGAAATCTCAGCGCGTCACGCAGCTGCGCATCCGAACGGAGCTGTAGATACCGGTGCTCAGGCGAGAATACTGTCTCCGGTGTCATGATAATCTCTTTGGGGAAATCATTGAGAGGATGAATTTCCTCTAAAGCCAGCTCCCATGTATCTTCGGCAGGCTTATCTCCCTCAGTGGGCTTTGCCTTCTTCTTTTGGACCGTTCCGCGCACTGCGACGGGGCTGTGAACGTTGAGGGATTTGAGCTGTTCGAAGGCCTCGTTTTTGGCAAATGCAACAACCTGCAAGCTGTGTTTCATTATAGGGTCGGTCAGGCGGACAAAAGAGAGCTTCTTTGAGAGATCTGATCTATGGCCTAGGTATCCATGCAGGATGACCTCGGTGTTGGGCTCGGCCTGCGAGAAGAACGACTCGAAGTCATGAGTGGCGGGTGGGAATTCAACTACAGAGCAGAACAGCATATTAGCGATTGACCACATTCAAAAATCTATATGCTAATAACCAACCCGCTTTTTTATAGGCCTCTAGGAAGCTAGGAAGCTCCGGCGACTGTTGCTCTCGGAGACAAGCCGGACGATGGAAACGTCGCGACGCCGCAATAGATCGCACACATGGTGTTGACCGAGAGCCACGAACCAAAGAGGAAATAGTAAAGCTCGAGCGAAGCCGCAATGGCAGCTGGACGCCCGCACTCAGCATTATGTTTGAATAATATGCAGTAAACTGTCGATGACTGTCTTACGATTAAAAACGGCAGAAAAAGGAAGCGCGGAACCCGCCCGCCCAAAGCAGACTAGCGCGGGTGATTTTCATATAATTGCGGGTCAACACCGCTTTTTTTTTTCTTCTTTCTTCATCCTTCCAAGTTTAATACTCGTGAGTCTACCTGTTCTCCAATCTTGACTGAATTCTTGACACTGACCCCCTTTGCAGAATGATGAAAGCCTAGTGTGTTATATATGATATATCTCAACTCTCTGAGGCTTGTGGCTCTCCTTCTCTTTTGAAGGCTTAAGGGCTGCAAGACTCGGGAGAAGGGAGAGTGATATCTGCGTTCGGCATACCACCTTGTTAAACCAACGGACGCGATGAAGGCATCTCTGACCCTTTTCTCTACTTGAAGGTGTATATCTACTGGCAAGACGCCGTAGATAGGATATAAAGCTGTGCTTGGAGGAGAGAACTGGGTCGTGGAAAGGCTGTTTCTTGGATGGAAGGTTGCTTCCTTGCTATGGCAGGTTGCTAATTGGAAATTCAAGGGCGCTTTTATGACAATGTGCTCATTCTCATCACCTCTGGCATATGCGAAATAAACAAATAGTTATAGTGAAACAAATAATAACCTATTCACACTTGAAGCCATTCTATATCACATGTAATAAACTGAAAGAAAACCCAAGGAAATCTTCTACCCCTACCCAAAAATCATATTTTCTAAAACGGCCTTCTCGCCGCTGTTCTCCACCAGACTCTTGAACACTCCGTTCTCAATGCTCATCAGCTCCTGGGGTGAAGCAAACTCAACCGCCTTGCCGGCATCCAGCACGAGGATCCGATCAAAGTCAGCAATTGTGCTCAGACGATGCGCAATGACAAGCAGGGTAGTCGCGTTGCGGCCAAATTCGGCCCGGATGGATTGCTGAATCTGTGCATCAGTCTCCATGTCCACTGCCGAGGTGGCCTCGTCCAGAACCATGATCTTGGGGCGAGCGACAATAGCACGGGCGAGACAAAGGAGCTGTCGCTGACCCTGCGAGAGATTGAGACCGCCCTCAGAGATTGGCGCTGACAGCGACGAGAAGATGTTTGAATTGCTTGCTTGGACCGTAACAGTCGCGGTATCCGGCGTAGAGCTGCCTGACGCATTCTGGGAGGTGAGAGTCGCCTCATTATCCGACCCAGAAACCAGGTGCACACGAGCCAGGGCATCGTTCAGTTCAGTGTCACTATACTCCTCGAACGGATCCAGGTTGGTTCGCACAGTGCCCGAGAAGAGGACAGGATCTTGAGGGATGATAGCAAGCCGGCTACGGAGATCGTGCAGCTTGATCTTCGAAACATCCAGACCATCGATGGAGATCGTGCCCTGGCGGGCCTCAAGGAAGCGGAATAGCGCCAACGTGAGGGACGATTTACCAGCACCTGTACGGCCGACAACACCAACTCGTTGGTTTTTCTCAACGGTGAAGCTCAGTCCGTTGAGTACAGGCGGGAGATCTGGCGCATAGCCCACAACCAGGTCATTGACTTCAAGACGTCCCTCGGTAGGCCAAGCAGCCGGTGCATCCACACCACCTTGATTCTCAAGCTCGATATTGGAGTACTCGATCACGCGCTCAGTGGCGTTCATGTTAAGTTCAATATTGGAGTATTGGCGCAGCGCAAATGCAATTGCTGAATTGCATTGCAAGGCAAAACTCAAAGCGAAACCTGCCATGGACGCTGACATGCCAGGAAGAGAGATCACAAGTGCTGCAGTGAGAGTCGAAAAGACTGCGCCAACGACGTTCATGCGAATTCCCAGCCAGCGGTTGAACAGCCACACCGTCCACCAAGACTGAGCATGGGCATTGATCTTGTCATACATGATTTCGATGAAAGCACCACTCTTGCTGAAAGCGCGAATGGTAATCAACCCAGCCAAGCTAGATCCGAACTGCTCCAGGACGGGACTCTTAGCGGTACTTTCCAGGCGCTTGGCTTCACGAGCACCGGTGAGGAAGGTCAAAGACAGCCTAAGACAGATCAAAAGGAGACCAGCCGCGAGAATAAGAACAAGTGGGGAAACGAGGATGCCTGCGAAGATAATACCAAAGACTTCCAATGTCTCGGCCAATAGGAAACCTAATTCGTATCCCAGTCGCGAATCGATAACGTGGAAGTCTCCTGTGAAACGGTTCAGGATTCGGCCCAATGGCACGGTATCTAGCCAGCGGAGCGGAGCACGTAACACAGCAAAGACGAGGGAGTTGAAAAGGTTTCTGGAGGCGCGAATGCTGGCAGATAGGATGCAATAATATCGAACGGTTCCGATCAGGCATGCCACAACGGAGATACCCATATATACGCCAAGGTACATGCCGAGTTCTCCATTGCCCTGGGTTGCAGTAGACATGTTTGTCTGCATCATAGAGTATTGGAGCATCACTTGGGTTGTTTCGGGATTGGCATGCGTATTAGCGGAAGAACCGGTCCAGACACTGATCCACCATGACTATAGTTCGATAGTTAGCAATTTGCAACTGCACTAGCTGCATCCCGAGTCTTCAAACTTACTCGTCCAACCATTAGTATGGCATAGGAAACGTAGATCGAGATTGTCACAGCCCAAGTAAGAGGGCGACCACCCATTCCAAAGTAGGTTTTGTACACAGTGAGTCGGACAGACCCCTTTTCTTTTGCCTCATCTTTGATAAATTTCTTAGGAGTATCTTTCGGTGGCACAGTAGCATTTCCATTGGCTGCGTTGCTCTGGCGTCGGTGTGACGTGTTCGAGATGACCTTCTGAAGTGTTCCTCCATCAACATCGTTAACATCCTTTTGGTCGTCAATGATCTTTTTGTCCAATTCCTCTGCAGCTTGTTCTTCGCGAAGAATGTCTTCCAGGTGGTTAGATTTCCGAAGGTCGTCAATTGTGCCGGCATATTTTACACGGCCATTCTCCAAGAGCACAGAATAATCTGTCAGGGGAAGACAAAGGGCAACATGATGGGTAACCAGAACACGTGTGCGACCTTGACCGAGTTCGCCTGTCAGGGCATTTTCGTAGACATGTCGGCCAGTGTGTGCATCCAAAGCACTGAAAATGTCATCCATGACGAGAATTCCAGCCCGAGAGTACAATGCGCGGGCGAATGACACACGCCACCGCTGACCACCACTGAGGTTGACACCATTCGCACCGATATCAGTCAGCTCACCATCAGGGAGCATTTCCAAGTCCTTTTCCAGCGCACAGGCGAATAACACTTTTTGATAGCGGGTCTCATTATATGGCAATCCAAATAGAATGTTCGCTTTGATAGTTGCGTTCTCAATCCAAGGAATCTGGGCAACGTATGCAATCGCATCGTCGATAATCCAGTTGGCACTTGTAGCCAGGTGATCGAAACGGTCCTTAAGAGCGGGTGGGACAGGCACTGTCACGGTACCTTCCAAGACATCACATTCACCGAGGATAGAGGCCAGAAGAAGACTCTTTCCAGATCCAGTACGGCCAGAAATCACACTAAGACCCTTCCTGGGTAGTTCGAAGTTCAGGTCACGCAGCTGGAATCGCTCCTCCTCATCCTTTTTCTCTCCAGGATGATGTTCTGCGGGCCATGCAACCGAGGCATCTTCAAAGGAGATACAATCACCAGGGAGTGTGTTGACAACCTTTTCCGAGGCGGCCATGTACTCGTCAATACGGTCCGCACTGACAATAGCTTCCAGAAGGTTGGTGATGATTTCTGGTAGAATGGCTAATGCCATCTCCAGAGAACCGAAAACAGACATGGCTGTGAAAGCAACTGAAGCGGATAGCTCGCCGTGAATAAGAGCATAGACTGTCAAAGATACGCATGAGAAAGCGATAGGGCCAAGAATCCAAATTGCCATGAGGAAAACGTCATAGAAGAAGGAAGTCCACAGCGCACCCAGCTCACTTTCTCGGACCAGTCCGATCTTCTTCTGCCACTGTCCCTCCAAGGCAGAGAATTTTACTTGACGAATACCCTGGAGGACTTCAGTCACAATAGCCATTTTCTGATCCCGATGTTTCATGAGTTTGTCTTGTGCGCTCGTGTATCGCTTGGTTACAGCAATGTTGATCGGCGCAATCAAAACAGAGATCGAGAGACCAGCAAGAGCGCTTTGCCATCCGAGAACTCGGATTAAGAAGAGGCATCCAATAAGAATCTTGAAACAGGCACTTGGGATCAAATAGAGGAATGAGGCGACATCGGAAATACGGCGGGCATCCACGGCGGCAAGATTGACAATACTTTGCCGACTCTTCTTCATGTCCTCCTCCTCATCTTCTTCCTCGTCTTTCTTATCTTCAGGGAGTAAAGCCTTTGCAGGAGCTTGTGTTTCGTCAGTTTCCTTGGACTTTTTCGAGTCCTTGGCATCCTTTCGGCGCATCGATTTGGCGAACACCACAGCCGTAAGTTCCGCGTAAATGGGAATGGCAAGCCTGGACCAAACACACCAGAAAAGCCATGCCTCGATGAACGAGTACAAGGCCATGAAGACTCCCAGCAGAATTACCCAAGTCCATGATCGCTGAGAAGACCATCCCTCACTTCCCCGACCCTCTAGGGAGTTGAGGATGTTGAAAAGCGCAACTTGGGGGCCAAATGTCAGGAACGCCATGACCGAGACCAAACAAAACTGGAGGACGAAAGTGCGCCAGTGCGCAACCATAATGCCCCTCCAAAGTTTTGCATCTCCTTTCGCGTGTTCAAAATTCTCGCGGAGACGGTGTGCGCGCTTATCAGCTCGCAGCTTGGGCAGATCGGTCAACTCCAAATTCTTGTGGCTGATTGTGAAGTTGAGGAGGTCACTGGCCCACACGAAGCAATAGAGACCGGCAGTCGAAACAGTTAGCTCTTTATCTACTGTTTGGCCTTCGAAGAAGATATTTGGGCGACGCGGTAGAAGAATACTGAATATCGCGCGCAGGAGAGCACTGCCAACGTTCGCACCGAACAGGCCTATCCATGTACGATTTTGGAGAAGACCATTTTGAGAAACCCATGCTTGTTGGATTTCAAAGCCTGCTACAGCGATAGAGATGATGCTTCCTGCGAAGGCGAATTGACCCAGTCGGAATCGGGTAGTTGGACGCGGTTCGGTGAAAAAAGCAATTCCTTGGATTGAAAGTAAGACCTGTGTGAAACCGCATGTTAACTGTTATTGTTCCATTTCTTTTTTTTATTGTTCCGACTATCAAGTGGGCATGAACTTGATTGGCGCATTTTGGTACGTACCCAAATCGCAAACTGTAGCCAGTTAGCCAGCGGATCGTTTAGATCGCTGCTTATAGTTGAGAGAATTGAAAGTGCCAGTGATGTCGATAAACCAGTCAACGAGAACACTGCGATTAAAATGCGCTGCCATTTGTCTGAAAAGGCGCGCAGTGATTCCTCAGTAGCTTCACCATCTTCGTCGCGATAAGCAGTAATTGCTAGACTGGCTTCATCATATTGGCGTCGGAGAATGCGATCGGCAATACTCTTGATTGCTTTGATACTATCAAGCGCGACCAATCCCAGGGCGACCGAGCCCGTCACAACGGAAGTATTAGAGAACATGCCTCATACCATCACTGAAGGAATAAAGAAAAGAAAATGAGGCGCGAGTAAACTAAGAGGCATAAGAAGAGCATGAAACGCCGTGCTTATCTTTAATCCGACAAAATAGTCATAGCGCATTCGCCATCCACTAAGGTCACATCCACGCAATCGAGCGGGGGAGGTCAGTGCTGATGCGTATACTCTTCGTGAGCCATGGTGAGTCAAATCCTTCAGTTCACAATGTTGATCCTTGGTCTAGGCAATAGTGTCTCGTAATGCTTGACTGCGGTTCCCTATTCGTCTCATGACTCTGCAACGCCAGTGCATACCGCCAAGCCCGCGTTCTGAGGATAAAAGAACGGTGTAGGGTATAAGCGCAACTCTCATTGGCTGATTTCATGACTCACGGCTCCAGCGGCTTGCATGGTACATGATCGGAGCTCCGTGGGAGCGGGCACCAATTCAGGCTTGGTCCATTGAAAAGGCCGAGAGTGGGGCGAACACTTCTGGTAAGGTCAGCGATAACGACCTATGGTGGAAATTGCACTCTAGCTGCAGTGGTGAATTTTGCCTGAATCTGCCATTTGAGAAAGCACATTTATCCTCGAGAAGTCGTTATTTTTAGCAGAACAAGTTGAAAGGCTCCATTGTCATTGGACCCACTGCCTGCAGGGACACGCTGTGTAATACTGAAAGCCTCGATCTGGTCATGATCAGGCGTCAAATGAGGACCCTCACTCTATACTGACATCTCATGGCTCTGACCACCTGGTATCCTCTGTTCAGGGACCCGAGTCAAATTTGAGCTCGAGAAGCTGACTCCCCAGTTCGTGGGGTCAAACCTGTCAGTGATCCACTAGTGTGGGGCCCCAAAGAGATTGATTATCACTTGACTGCAACCTGATCTAAGCTTGCCTCCACCTGTCGCCTGCATGAAACATGTTTTATTTTGGATGAAGAAAGGGATTCAGTAAGCTCAAAGCTGACAGACTGGATTATATGTGATCAACACAAAGAAACACAATCGTCTCCAAGGTTTGCATATGTCTTGGCCGATCTACACTAGTGGCATGCCAAGCCAAGTCTTTAAAAAGAAATCGCTCAATGATTGATAATGATAGAAGCTAGAAATCTATGAGATAATATTCGAAAATAAGGGTCAAGTTCTCATTCTACAGCATCTCTTAATTAAGTAACTCTTTCTATGATTCTGTATTCGATTCGCAGTCCACGTACCAATTTGTTCTGTGGCCGTATTCTATTCCGAGTCTACAGTCTGTATGGTGGATGGAAGAAGTTGAAAGCTACAAAAGCCCGGGCTATCTCCTTGGCTATTTTTATTTCCAAACCTCATTGAAAAGGCCGATGACTTGATACCATCGTCCTTGTCTTTTTCAAAGGGCTATGGATCTCTTAGATGTCTAGAGGACCGAACGCTTCACTCTTTATATGTTTCATTCAAATTTAGATCCTTGTCTCCTGTCTTGGTTCTTTTTTAATCATCTCGCTATCAAAGACTGTAGTTTTAAGTTATAAGATGCATGCGAGTATGTCTAATGGTGCCAATCACCAAACCACTCACAACGACAACCTTAGAAAACAATCTTAACCTTGCTTTAATTCAGTACCTCTCTGTTTGGTCAAAATGGAAGAGGGTTCCGTTTTGAAATATGGCGAGCGCCAAGTTCGGGGAATCTTCCGTATGAATTGGATGCTTAAACCAGTAACTGCCGTCCAGTGCAAGGTTGAACGGTCTACGCTTGAGATAGCCGATCTCCCGTGGTATGAGTCGGGAAAAGACGATATCTCTGCCAGTACTATGAACACGTTGGAGCTTTTTGATCTCCCATTTCGGGAGGACTACCATGCTTTGATAGCTTGGTGCTACACGTCTACTGTTATTTTCAACAATAAGAGTATGTTTGCAGGGCTCGTTTCAGATGGCCTCTTAGTTATCGAGAAGATTTTCAGAACGGATACGGGGGCTCATATGTCTGATGTAGCTCTGGCATTATACCGGCATTTCTATGAGATTAATAATTTGAAACAGATTCTTTTCTGTAACGTCGTCAATACTGATACTGTTGATTTCTTCATGGAAGAACTTTACACTGAGAAGAATGGTCTCGATTTCGCGGGACTGGCTGGTGTTCAGAATTGGCCATACGGCACACCAGAATACCTAGCTCTTCTCACGACTCCCATCTGCTCGGTGGCAGTGAACATAGTCCTCGGAGCGTGGCCTCGTGGCACTCACTATGTTTCCAATATTCAGACCTGTCTGGGGGGCCGGAACGGGACCGGAGAGATGAATATCATGGTGGAGATTGATGAAATACCCGCAGATCTGGTCAAGATGCCTAAGTTGGCCAAGGAGACCAAAGCTGCTCTGCTCGAAGCTCTTGACATGGATCCTAATATCTTAGACTCTGAGTCGAGCAAGGCTTCAGGGTCGGACAAGACTTCAGAGGCGACGTCGTCGTCATCAGAGCCCTTGGCAAAAAAGAAGAAGAAGGCAGACGAGCCTAAAAAACGTAAGGCAGAAGAGGAGGCAGAGGCGGGCCCAGCAAAGAAGAGGGCAACAGAGGCAGAAGGGGAGCGGGAAAGTCAAGAAATGGATGTGGATATGGATGTGGATGTAGAAAGAGAAAATGATCCGGATTACAAGCCGGGACCGGCGCCGAAGCAGGCCAAAGGGAAGGGTCGGGGGCCGAGGAAGCCTCCGGTGCCAAAAAAAGGCGGCAAGAGATAAGAAAGAGATAAAGGCAGAGAGGATCCTACCTGAAAGCATGGAAGCCGGGAATTGGCCGATGTGAGTCTGGTAGACCTGTGAACACGGGGATTGACGTGAGTGCAATGGAAAATGGCTTCTCCTTTGTATGTATTTATGATTTCAAGTTTCTTTATCTGTATACTGTACTTGCCTTGTTTAGTTCTTTCAAGTTGAATATTATGTTCAGGTTTATAGCTATATATGTGTTCCTCCGCTGCTTCTCCACAGATGTAGTACTAAATTTCAATTCAGAACAGGTCTCCATCCTTGCCTGGGTACAAATCCTTCCACCTTCTCATCATCGAGCACATCTTTCCCCAAACGACCCGTCACGATGCTCCTCTCAACGTCCGGACCATGCACTTGAAATGAGTCGAATCCGCGCACCGTGTTCTCAGTGCCGTGACTTCGAACCCATAACCTCTTCTTTGATGTCGATAATGATGCGCCAGTCCCGTTGGATGGGTTTCTTGGCTCGAACCCAGAATTGGCTCGGTCCAAGCTAAGATACCAGCGACGTTGATGGATCGAGCCGATTGTGTTTGTTGAGCCGGGGTATGCATTGTTCTTCTGGATTTGAAGATCGATATCATCATCGGAATGCGTTGCTTCTGCATTCTCAGGTTCTGGTGGTTCTGTAGCTGACCCATGTGCCGACGCTGAGGAAGGCTCAATGTCAGAATCAGATGTAGACGGTGCCCTTGGTGCCGTGCGTATAGAATTAACAGGCTTTCTACGACGCTTTGGCCCATTCCGAATTGGTCTTGCGTAATCGGTACTTTTATCCATACGCAACATGACTGTGTAGTCCTTTGGCAGGCGGGTCCCATGAAGTCTGAGTCGGATTTTGCGCTGATTCTAGAGTCAGAAAACTGTACTCGCACAAGAAAGAATCAATACGTACATTCTGAAATGCCTCTTGAAGTTTGGCACTATCCGAAGCACAATCCTTCGGCGACCTTGCATCGTCAGAATCTTCTGATCTCGAATCATCGGTCTCGGGCAGGGATTTATCCGCGTAATATGGCAGTACTTCGTACTCTCCCGTATCCCAGATAATCATACTTCCCGTTTTGACGGATGCAGTCTCAATAAGGTGGTTCTGGGGAAAGCATCAGTTCACGTACCAAATTTTATCTACAGCGGGTGATGACGTACCCACAAACAGTGAATTCGAGTCTCTGTTGCATTTCGGTTCAATCGCTGGCTATTCGGGTCCCCCGGTAGCCCATACATGATTGACCAGCTCACGGAGCTTGTTTTTGAGAACTGCAGTCGCAGATCATAATGGGGACCAGCGACGGGGTGGTCGTGCTGGTGGATTACAAAATGGCGGCCTTCCGAGTGATCATTGCGTTGGTATAGATCGACCCATTCCGGGATAGAAAGACGAGGCATTGATTGAGATTTCAACGATGGTCGAAGAAATTGATGCAATTTTGCAGAGATGATGCCAAGATGGTCATCGACTTTGACCTCGCCTGCCTCGATGGCAGCAAGGTTGTGTTCCTTGTTGGGCGATGCCGAAGATCTTTGAGAAGCTTCGACGGCTTGAGAGCGAATCTGGCGCTTTCTCTGAGGGGGAGACACTGGAGCTTTGAGACTGGATAGGGAAGATGCTGGCTGTGGAATTTGATGTTGTTGTGCTGGAGTATCGGTACCGACGTCTGAACTCGCGGCGCGTTTCATAATAAAGATCTGCAAGCGAGTCTACGGGACCTCGATTTGACATGGACTTGCGAATTTGTAGTCCGGCTCACTCACTGAGCCGTGCCATGTCAAATGAACGAGAAAAATCCAATATGCATGTGCACAAGGAAGCGATCGTCGATTGACATTTATCCCGAGGGTTGATTGAATAGATTAGTCATCTACAGTAGCGACTGGACTTTTTCATGGATAGTATTCCAAGTTTCAATCGAATTCTCTGGTATCAAAACAAGATTAAACAAATACGCTCACGAGCTATCGATGATGGGTATTAATAAAAACAGATTCCTGTTAGTGGCAATTATTTGCACTGTGGCCTTTCATACTTCCTCCCGCTCCTAATAGCTATAGAGACCCGCCCCCACACTCTGGGGATTGTGGAATATATCCTTTGGATCAACCTTCGCTTTGATTTTCTGAAGCCTCCCAAGGTTGGGTCCCCAGTAAGACTTTTGTGGATCTTTCAGGTAGGGATCGACATACCCAGGGTATGCCCCGTATATGCCAGGTCGAGAAGAAGTTATCACGTCGTTTAACCCATTGAGGAAATTCTTGGTGGTAGAGCTGACAGGACCGATAAGACTGATTGCATAGGATTGCATCCACATGAAGGCTTCGCGGTGGGCATAAGCAGTGGCATTCACGGCGTGGTCATTCACAGCACCACCCTCTAGGTCGAATATCACAAACCATGCGACAGTACCCTTTTTTGCAGTGGCAATGTATTTGAACATTGAATCGACGCCCTCGTCGGTTATGCGTTGTTCTGGCGTAAAGGGCAGCGATTTGGCGTAGAAGGGCGCTGGAGTGCCACCCATGGCCGCGATTATGAGGTCCTCAGCCTGGCTGGTAAGCATGCCAAGCCAGTCCGTCAGGTATAAGATATTACCATGATTCTTGATTGGAAAATGTCTTTCTAGTCCGAAAGCATTGAACTCCTCTTTGGATCCGAAGAACGTGCCAGACAGCAAGGCGCCGCCTTCGAAAAGGACAAGTTCACTGGAGAATTTCCGAGAGAGGTTCTTGGTCACAATGAGATTTTGCCAATCTTTAAAAAGCTGCGCCTTTTCAGCAACGTTACCGAGATTGACTTCGTATGTGTACTGAACGGCTTCCGATGGTGCTTCATGGGTGTGAAGCTTGAATTCTGTGACAATTCCGAAACTGGCTGCCGCACCTTTTATGGCAAAGAAGATATCCTGATATTGTGTCTTAGAGGCTCTCACCACGCTGGCATTTGCAAGAACCACCTCGACTTCTTCGACATGATCAAGAGCCATGCCCCATTCGCGGGACATGAGGCCTAGACCGCCGATGGTAAAATGGCCACCCATGCCGACCTGAGGACAGCTTCCATGAGCGACGGCCCTTCTACCGGCATGATACAGACGATTATGAAGATCGCCCAAAAGCGTACCGGAGCCGACGGACGCAATGTGAGTTTCCTGGTCAACGGAGAAATGCTGGAGGTTTTTCACATGAACAACTACCGCACCATCGTTTCCTCCAAGGCCTACAACAAAAATCCGAGTCAGTCTTGTCACTACGCCTACGAGGTTAGACGTACCATAATTTGCATAGCTGTGGCCTCCACTGCAAGCCTGAACCTTGATGTCGTGAGTTGCTGCACACTTGACAATTTCGGCGACTTGCTCCGTAGTTTGCGGATAAGTGATGGCGGTAGGGACGACGGGAAATTCCAAGTTGTAGGGATGAATGTTTGAGGAAAACCCAAAATCACCCTGAAAGGCGAGCAGGTTGGAATTGTTCCCCACGGCGGAGAGCAAACAGTCGTGGACGACTGAACTATGGGTAATACCCATACTGCGCGGTGGAGCAAGCCGTGAATGACGAGACGAATTTCACGATGCAAGGAATGGAACAAAGGAAAGATGAAAGATTAAAGATAGTTTAGCTTTCAAATGTTGCAAGGGATTGGGAAAAGCAAAGTCTGGTCCCTGCATTCCATAGGAATGAACGATTTGGGGAAGGCACTCCTCCGCCACTATAAGTAAATTGAATCATCAATTGAGATTTTATCTATAAGAGAATCTTCTCTTCAAAGCGACACAGACCTAATACTTGATTCACCATGTTTCGAACAATGTATTGGTGGACCCTTATTGTTTATTGTGTCCAAACAAGCTAAACCCAAGGAATACAAATCACTATCCAGTAATATATACACGGAATGATAAATACGCGGGATAAGCACACTTGCTCAGCTATCGAGCATGAAGTGCGACATGTTACAGGAGCATGTAGCCATCGAGAGTTCGGTGGAGGGGATGCTATTGAGGCTGGCTGGGAATATCTGCTGCTTTTGAACAAGGAACCTCGAGCCTATCGAATCATCGTTGACAAATGTGCACGAATCGCGCGCATCTATTATCTGTAGGCTGATAGTAAGATCCAGGTCACATCTCTGTTGGATGGAGGATTCTATCTAGCCAAGAGGGTGATCCGGGTTTCTGGCTTGGCGCATAAGGCAGAAACATCGCTTTTTCTCGTAATGAATTTGGTGCAGAGGGATCTCACCATCAGGAATGAAATCAAGGCAAAGGTTATTGCGCATCGTACACACTAAATTCCTCTAAAGATTTCGTCTTCGGGGGCCTATTCGCGACTCGTATTGTACTCCAGTTCAAGGCTTGTCTCGTATCCATGAGTCAGGCTTACCTTTTGAATCGACAACTAAATTCCGTCATCTTACTCCCTGAAGGCATGAGAATAATTCAGGTTGAACATGCCTGCCGCCTGAAGGGTGATGAGATGATATCCCCAGCTTTCAGAATGGTGCGAATCGCGTGGTATCAATAGTATGCCGATCACCTTAAGTGTGCTCAACTAGGTATATAACAACGCTTGTTATTGGTCACGTCTGGTAGGGGTTCAGGAACAGTACAATCATAAGGGCCGGTTCGGTCCGGTCGGCATCTCATACAGCAGTACTAAGGGATGATGTTGTATAGCTATTACATGTCTCAGCCAGATAGTGGACGCCAAGAGGACTATGGTTGGAGCCGGAAGCTGAGCTGAGATGCGGCGAAAACCTTCCGTCTCGCGATTTGGGTGGACAGTCCCCATAGGAATGATGCCGAATATGACCAAATACGATGCCGGTATTTTCATCGCATGCCCCATTCAAGAAAATCTTCCGGTTCGTCAAAGGAGGGCTTGGCACGGCTTCAGCTATAATACACTAATTCACTAGTATCATGCAACGTGGGAAATGAATGTTCAGCCTGGCTAGAAGATCGTTTACTTAAATAACCAGGTGGACACCCCCCTCAGGATCGTTGTAGCACAAGTCTACCGCGCCTAAGCCATTCTACCAACATGAAGTTTACCATAGCCCTTGTGGTGCTCAGCACCTTGGCCGCACCTATCACTGCGCTGCCCCAGGCAAAACGGGCCTCAGGTGATGTATGTTTACTTCCTGGCCTTTTAACTTCATCAAGCACCTAACATCATTTACAATAAATAGTACAAGATCCCTGACCACTGCTACCCAGATCCTTGCAAAGGAATCACCTCGACAAACACTACCTACGTCTGTGGAGACTACCGCCTCGGACCCGTCACCGCACCAAAGAAATTTCCTCTCATTAATGAGCTGAGAACCTACGAGCGGTTTGGTACTCTATGCCCAGCGCAGTTCCTGGAAAAGTGGGCCGGGTCTACCAACTCTTCAGATTCATACGAATATCCTCCCCAGGATGGGTTTGTTGTCACCAATGCCGGTGCTCCAATTTTGGGCAACACCACCCTTCCTGTCGGACAGAAGCTCGATCGCTTCGGTTCCGAGTACGGATCGTTCCTGGCTCCCCTGGGCGCGCCATACATTGAGCGTTCGCTTCCTCCCAGCAACCTTAATACATTTGATGGCGACTATCCGTACAACTACTATGTGTACCAGGTGACAAAGAGCTTTGAGGTGGGACTAGGACCTATTGCTTCGTGGTTCGAGCAGCCGGGCATGGGCACACAGTTTTTGTCTTACAAGAGCGTCAAGGATCTGTTGGCCGGTGGATATCTGCGCAGATTGACACCCGAGGAGTATGATGACAAGTCTGAATACTCAGATAACTACACAGCTGGACCTTCTGCTTAGGCTGAAGCATTGGCTAGGTAATATTGAGTGATTGGTAGACAATGGTTGGCATATAGGTGAACTTTTGGAGCATGAGTTCCTTGCCCAAATAGGTACTCTGGGGAAGCTTGATGTGGCAAATTGGTGCTGGCAGATGAAGGGAAAAGACACGAAAATAGAATCAGGTGTTCACAGCGATTACCAACCGCTGCTGAGTAGATAGGTCATCGTCGTGGTATTTTCGATAGATATATTGATGTGTTGATAAGGTTTTAAGATAATCTACACTAAGGTTTTAAGGCTGTCTTGAGGGCGTCCACATATAATATTAGTGCATGCCCCATTTCTTTCGGTGCAAGTGAAGTGCGCTACTCGCCCGCAGTCCAAGCATGCAACGACGGACACGACGCCACAGCCGTCCCCAGATAAGGGAAATGCCGTGAATGGCCGATCGCCCATGTTTAGGAAATTGGGGTTATAGGTGGTACCAGCAGGGGTTAGATAGTGCTTTCTAGGTCAACAATGCCAGAGACCAGTCTAAAATAAATTCAGGGCGCCAACCTTGGAATAGTATGAGGAGACTTATCGGAAAATAAATCGAAGATGGCCAATGCAGGAACAGTAGTCTGCGGAGTCAATTAGAGAACCTTATCCTGAGGTCAATGCGATTTTGTCTCACATCAGTCAAGGGATAGCTTTTGTGCCTTGACACTTGATTGAGTTGCAGGTACAAAGTATACGCGTCAAGATTTTGAAGATAAGTAGTAAGAAGAGCAAACACTGACAATGCTCCATGGCCAGTCGAATGTTAAATGTATTTAATAGTTGGGGCCGCTAGTATCACAGAATAGATGGCTAACAAATGATCCATGGTTTTTATGCCTTTATTTCCAGGCTGTATGACGATCATGTCTGTGCGTTGCTATAGGATTGCTAAGCCCGGGCAGTCTAAGTCGTCGGCGAGCAGGGCCAGGGTGTTCCCCGAGCCCGAGCAATCATTGAACGCGTCTGCCCTCACAAAGGAGTGGCGCCCTAATCCGGCAAATTACGAACCGAACCTCAAACCAAGTATATACAGCTCTCATATAAACCAAAGTGTGAAATGCTCGAAATTATTGGAACTGACAGCTGGATTATGGACAATTGCATACTTCTGGTGAACAAAGCCCGGATTGAAATTGATCTCCCATTGTCTGCTTCAGGGATTGAATGATATCCATGGATGGATGTGATAGCACACCCCTGTCTCCATGCGCTCCTGTGTAACCAGGGATAGAACAAGCCTCGAACCTTCAATTCTGTCATTAGAATCTGGCCCAGAACTTGCCGACTACCTCGAATTGAACGCAAAGTTTCAATCCCCTTTTCTTCAGATCCACATCGGGGATGCGGGTTCCTGATCGGGGACCATCGCGTGGTCCCCGGATCGGGTAATTCCCTTGAAGTCGCCAGAATAGTGAGGCAATCAATCCTTCCATCTTCTACTCCTACTGTATATCAAGAACTATACTCTTGTTGGGTTCTCAACACTTCGTCCCATTTCGTTGCCCACATCGGCATATCGACGGCATCCCATATCAATGACATCAATTCCCAATTTCCCGTCAAAGTCTATTTTCAGCCCACTACTCTCCTCCGAAACGCATAATGTTCACGCCGATTCATACTGCATTGGGTGCTTTACTGCTCTACCAGGGTTCTTCGGGGTTACTCTTTCATAATGGTGCTGTCTTTGGTATCTCGTCTCTAGTCTCGGGGTCTATACTTCATCCGAGTAGGGAAAATGTGCCTATTATTGCGGGTTTGGTGTCCAGTATCGTCCCTGTGTGGGCTTTGGCTCCATCTCTCATCCCCAACTACCCTGTTGCGCCTAATTCTTTGGCCTCGGTGGCTGCAACGTTCGGTGTTGGCGTTTTGATGGGTTGGGGAACGAAGGTAAACATTTTTCCTTTGATGAATTGGTGATCACGAGCGCTGACGGTTGTTGTTTTGCTTCTTTCAGAATGGTCGCGGATGTACCTCAGGACATATGCTCTGTGGCTTATCACGCCTGTCTCCTCGTTCGTTGATCGCGACAGCTATATTCTTCACCACCGCTCTGGTAACGGCTAACTTCGTTGGAGGATCCGGTATCCCACCTTGTGAGATGGGCCCTTGCTATACTCCCATGTACCCATCGGTAGCAGAGCTGGCGTTCATGTCTGGTGCTTTGATCTTATCTAGCATCACAAATTTCTCTGTTGTGCCGAAGGTACTCACACGATCCGAGGAATCAAGAACATTGTTTTCTTATCTCGCGGGACTGGAGTTTGGACTCGGACTCTTGATATCCGGGATGGCCGACCCTGCCAAGGTCTTAAGGTTCTTTGCCTTTCTCACGGACTTTTCTCGCTTTGATCCCTCTTTGGCATTGATCATTCTGTTTGGCATCGGTCCATCGATGGCGACCTATCTGTCTCACAGCCCCCGTCAGATAAGTGACAAAGGAAAGTCACAGACAAAACCCACGCTTGCCGAAAACTGGAGACTTCCCACGGCCACGGTGGCTGATATTGACTGGCGGTTCGTTGCCGGTGCTGTGGCATTTGGGATGGCTTGGGGTCTGAGGGGAGTGTGTCCTGGGCCGGCAATCCTGCGAACAATCCTCCAGCCCACTTGGGGACTTGCAACGATGAGCGGGTACATAGTTGGAAACACATTCTAGCGTGGATTGAAAAGAAAAGTACGATGAGAAGATAGTTTTGTAAGATAATTGTTCCGAAACTGGGTTGTATCTAATGATAACGATAATATGCGTGACACGTAGGCTGCATTGGCCGGAATAAACATAACAATTCTCTTCATTGATCAACTGTATACGAGAATCAGCATGATTCATGCGAGGCGTGGGATACAAGTCAGAGACATGGCGTGTTGGGTATAAAGCATATAAAAAAAAGAAACCGAAAAGCCCAAAGGGTGGCAAGGAGTGGAGAAGGCTTACAACTCGGTCTTCTTGTTCAGGCGGATGGCTTCCTCTTCAAGGTCCTCGTCCCTGCGTGCTTTCACAGTTTCTGAATGACCGAGGAAACCTTCCAATTCCATCCATTCCGCAGTAAAAGCGGTGATAAGCATAGTCCAGTCCTGGACTGTATCCATATCCAGATGCTCTGCATCATCATCCATAGTGTGCCATACAGGAGAAAATCCCTTGAACGGCGCAAAGTCGATAATATGCAGGATATCTACGCCTCGCGCCAGGAAAGGGATGTGATCGTCTTGAATACCGCCCCGAGAAACGACCTGTTGCGAATTTTTGGACGTATCAATGAACCATGGGTCGGTTGATGAGGACTTAAATTGGCCCAATGACCTCAGACGCTGTTCCAAATTACCCATATTTTGGTAGGCCCAGTGAGTAGTCTGGTAGAAGGACATAATATTGGGACTTTTGGAACCCAGTAAATCCAAAAGAACGAATAGCGAGATAGACGATAATTTCGTTTTGAATGTGGACATGGCCGGGTTCATTTCCTGATTCCATGTTTCCGCCAAAGAGCGGGCGCCGTACAGGGAGTCAGTGTTGGTCCACTCCTCAAATGCTTCTTCGCCGTCGAGGAAAAGGACCTGGATCCCGCGCTCGTCCTCAAATGCAGGGTCGTCCCCTTTCTCCCGCATGGCAGCCCATTTCTTCTCCAGCGCGGCATCGATGGTGCGCATTGCATGCATAATCATCGCGCATGGCGCAGCACTGTCAATGGCTCCGATAAACCCTTCCGGTGTCAATTTGCTGTCATAGTGGGCGACTAAGGTGAGTCGTTCAATGTCTCCGACGGGGGCGCCTGGAGGATCACGGTATGCGATAATATTGACAAATGGTACCTCTTTCCCACGAGATAAAGGTGTTTCCGACGTAGAATTTTGAAGCTCGAGCTTCCAATTGGGAACGGTCGTCCGGATGTAGTTGACTAGGTGATCGAGGACCGCATCGTGGCCGGGGGTGCCAGGGACACGGGTCTGTAGGATAGGAGACAGAATGGCACCATTATGAATATCAAATTCTTGATTTGGTCGTGGCAATGCCTTCAGCGTCTCATCGGAGAGTCCTTCGTATGCTTGTCCGGGGCGTAGAATAAGCAGTAAGCTGAAGCATAGGAGTATGAAATGGCCACATAGGCTGGACAAAGCCAAAGACATGACGACTGGACGGCCCGGTTGTTATAATCTCATGGCTTGTCAGATAAAGTTAGTGCACAGCCAGAATGATACGCTGGCCCGGCACTTCAGGGAATGAGAAGCAATGGGGGAGCCTAGGGAATTGATAACCTTCAGTCCCAAACAGAAGGACTGCCAAGGCGGTCGCGATCGTCATATCGTCACCCAGCACCGCTTTCCGCTCGGGGAAACAAACTCCAAACTTTCTCCAACACCATGCGACATATTCTCCTCCACCCTCAATTGCGCGCGGCGCTTCCTAAATCAGTCCAACGGGACTTGCGAACGCAAATATGGGTTCGCTTCAAATCCCAGGTTCCCCGACCCTCCAAGCGCCATGAGCCAGCAGCGCCAGTAGCGCCAGAATCCAAAGAATTGAACCCAACCTCGGCACGCGCACCGATCCCGACTGCTTCCAAAACAAACCTTCGAAGAGGTACTTTAATCCCTTGGCACTGGCTCACAGGTTACATGCTGACCAGGACTACCAGGACCACCGGAGCGTATACTGGTCTATTATGGAGGAACTGGCCGAGCCATGTTCCTAGGCATGCTACGGGTATCTACCATTATTCTGTTTGGTGCCGCATGCTTAATTGTGGCACCATCTTGCTATAACGATGAGAATGAATGGTATATTACACCACTAGGTATGTTATATTCTAGTCTTCTGAGTGGTCTTGGCCAACTTGGCTCCAAGTTTGAACGAACCTGGCATTAACCAGGCTATGTACAGTGATTGCCGGCGGTGCAATGCCCATGCTTTTTGTCGCTTTCACAGCAGCACCTTATGTCAACTTTGTTCATTTGGCTCTTCCAGCTTTCGCCCGGCGGTCCCGTGAAGCGGCAATCCATTATGCAAAGGACCTACCACCAACGGCAATCCTCTATTTGAACACCATGCGATTCAACACCATTCCTCGCACAATTCAGGTGCGTGTTGGTGATCTTGTACCAGACAAGCATGCACTCCGTCCAGTCGCCTTCCGGAACACAAAGCCCGTTGAGAGGCCCTGGTGGATGGGGAAACACCCAACCCAGTTTTATACTGGTGATCATAGCCAACCGGGACGCCAGTCTTCGGCATTCTATCCTGAGGTCTGGCCAAGTATCTTCCAGCGCATCCAAGGCAAAGCATCAGGGCCGGGCAAACGTTAAAGTGATAAATAAGCTCTATATTTGACTCTGACTGTATGATGTTCACTGGCAGCTGAAGTTAATATGTATGATATTAGGAGTGAAGTCTACATAGTCCGCAATGCTACTCCATTGCATTTTCAATCTCAAAAGAATATAACAAAGTCTAGGTCTTTGGATTGATCTGAATCTCTTGTCCAACAGATTAGTCTGTTCTGTCTAAGCATGGACTAGGAGAGAGACCCGCCATTTGTAAATAGGCAACAAGCTTGGAGCTGTATACACTGCCGTTGCCTATCTGTCAATGTTCGACTCTCCGACTGATTTGGATGAAGATTTGGCGTTTGCACTTAGCTCTGCTTTCTTCTATCATGGTTTCTTATTTGTACTCTTTCTCTTTTCCTTTTTCTTTTCGTTTACATTCGTCAACCTTGCCACGTCCTTCTCGTTCGTTTGGTTCCCAACCATTCATGACGTGAAACCTACTCTTCATCTCCTTTTACGTTTTTATTTCCAACCCTTTCATTACGTGCAACTTTCTCTCCTTCTGAGGTTTCGTTTTGATTTCGAATTTCTTCCATTACGTGAATCATACCCCAAAATGTCTACTCCTTCCAAGACCCCGACTCCTATCAAGAAGGGCCGCATTACCCAGGATGAACTCCTGGGAATGTCAGCCTCGGAGATCCGCCTTCTTCTCCTTGCTTCAGTTGTCCAGGACAAAGATGGCAAGGTATGTCAAGTTTGACTTCAAATTTCAAATACCCCCAAGCCCTTGACTTTGAGTTTGACATCCGACATTCCGACTCACGCTTTCACTAGCCCGATGCCGAGAAGATTGCAAAGATGTGCAACTTCACCGTGGGCAGCATCAAGGTTCTGATTCCCAAGGCTAAGAAGAAGCTCATTGCCAATATCGATGACGGCAACATCCCATCCAAGTCCCCCGCCGCGAAGCCTGTCTCCGCCAAACCCGCCACGCCTAAGGCTCCCGCTGCCAAGCGCCCCCGCAAGCGCAAGGCCGAGCCTAAGGATGATGATGATGAGGCCAAGTTCGAGGCCTTAGTCCGAGCGGACTCATCTGAGCCTGAGCAGCAGCAGGAGGCCCTTGAACAGAGCCCAGATGACGTTTAATTGATTTTCTGTCTTTGATACTTGCATCATTCTTGCGGTGAAAGATATCTCACAGTTGATTTACAAGTTTTTTTCGGTTCTCTTCAAGTCACAATGATTTTGGAGGGTTTTTCTCGGGCATTTAATTTTCTCATGTTGATCTCACGTTTTGTGCTTGCCCAGTGGATACATGTTTGCTTGTTCGTGCTGCATCGCTCACCTCGTGTGTAGTTGCAGCGTGCTCACGATTCAGTTGCTTTATCTTCAATCTTGCAGTTGCTTTTGCAAGTACTCTAGCATTTAGGAATCTATTTGGGTCTACTTTGACCATAACAATCTTCTGGCTCGTACTAAGTAACGCAACCGACATTACAACTAATAAAGAGCTTACATCTAATGGTCATTCATAACATCTCACCTGAGCGAGTAGCTACTCATGTAGGAAGAGCCACCTAGGCTTTGATAGTAGTCTCGCAGGATGTTTCAAAATTTGGTATTCAAACATATCTAGCATTAGAAGATAACATAAAGGAGATTCCGTACACGCCTTAACCCGAGATATCAGAACAAAGGAGACAAGATAATGGAGATGGTCGGATGGTCGAAATGGAAAGAAAGAAAAGAAAGAAACAGATCCGATCAAAAACTCTACTCCTTGGCAAGATGCTCGCCAAATCCATTTCAAAGTGACTCGATAGCTTTCCGCAAAACCTCAAGACCAAGGTCAGTGGTTTCGTCCGCGCCTTCAGAAGTCGACTCTCGCAACGCCCAGGCAACGTCACTCCACCAGCCAAGGCCAACGTAACCACCACCCTTACGGCGCTCCAAGCTCTCTTTCAAGCGACTAGTATGCTCCCACTGCTTAGCAGCCTCTTCGGCGCGCTCAATGACCTTGTTGGAGATACCACACATAGCTGCACAGTGCATACCGAAACTGCCCTCCGCAACACCACTTTCAAGTTTGTATAGGAATGTTACACGGCGCTCTGTATCGTCGACATGGATAGCCATGCGCTTCGGTGCGATTTCGGGGTGGTTCTCGAACTCCGCAGCGAGGGAGTGGTAATGTGTAGCGAAAAAGCCCATTGCACCGATGTGTGTGGCAATGTGGTGGAGCACGGCTTGTGCGACGGCGACACCATCGTACGAACTGGTTCCACGGCCAAGCTCGTCGAGGATTACCAGGGACCTCGGTGTGGCCTCGGAGAGAATCTTCTTGGTTTCTGAGAGTTCGACGAAGAAGGTGGACTGGGCGGCAAAGATGTTATCATTGGCTCCCAGACGCGACATGATGCGGTCGACTGGGGTGAGTCGTGCGGATTGACAGGGCAAGTAACAGCCGATCTGTGCCATGATTACGGCAACACAGGTCTGGGACTTGTTAGCGACTGATGTTGGGGATTGGAGCAATTCAAGGGGGGCATACCATGCGAAGGAGGGTGGACTTTCCGGCGGCATTGGCACCGGTAAGCAGGTCGATATTGGGTTTGTTTCCACCGAGCTTGACATCGTTGGGAATGAAATCTTCGACGGAAGAAAGAAGACAAGGGTGGCGGAGCTCCTCAAATTCCAAAACACTTCGTTCGTCCTCGACAAAGACAGGTCGGCAGCTAGGTTGACCGAGAGATGAAGAAGCCTTCGCCAGACTGATCAGGCAATCCAGCTGGGAGATGATGCGGACAGCTGCGAGCCAAGTACCATAGTGCTCATCAAATCGAGCATGGAAGCGGCCGGCCACCTCCTTGACAATTTGGCTGTGGGTTTCTTGGGCTTCTTGCAGCTTACGAATAAGGCTTCGGAGCTCTGGGAAATAGTATCGCTTAACCTGCTTGGTGGCAGACATCTGATCCCAGTTCTTGGGAATGTTCTTCACCTTGACAGGCACTTCGAGCTGGTAAATCTCCTTACCATTGTCACGGTAGCAGATGGAAGTAGAGCCGAGATCACGGCGTGACTTCTTGAGGATATTATCCAGGTCTTTGTGCAGTTGCTCAATGACCGCTTGCGAATTATCAAAATCCTCCTCAACACCTGGCTCTGGAACGAGAATGCCATTCTCCTTGGCCTTGTGTCGATCAAAGGCTGTCTTCCAGTAACCCAGAAGTTCAGTCATGTCAGGCATTCCGGAGATCAACTGTCCGATGATACCCTCGCCAGCTCCAGATTCCTTGAGAAGACCCATGGTATAATCAATCTGCTCGAAGCCCTCCAGGACACGCACAAAGTCTTGGGCCTTGCACTGCCCAGCGTGGACCCGAGAGATCAATCGTTCCAAGTCAGGCATCTTGGTCAATTGCGAGGAGAACTGGTCACGAATACTTGGATCGGCGTTCAAAGCGTCAACGGCATCTAGACGGGCATTGATTCTCTTTGCGTCCATCAGCGGGTGGCAAACCCATTGCTTAAATGTTCGTTTGCCGAAGGGTGTGATGCAGCAATTGAGAAGTTGGAACAAAGTGCCCTCAATACCTCCATCATATGAGTTGGCGAAAATTTCCATGTTAATCAAAGTCTGACCGTCCAGCACCAGGCTGGAAGCCTTCTTAATAGGGTCATACCATGTGAAGTTGCCAATAGTAATCAGATCCTGGTCAATCTTGAGAACGCGCAGGTATTGAACCAGAGCACCGAAAGCCGACATAACCAGCTCTTTCTCACGAGCCTGGCGCAGTGTCTCAGGCCAAGCCTTGATGTTCTCATCATCTGGGGACACGAAGTACTCCGCTGCTTCGAGCTCCTTGAGCGTAATATCGGCTTCCCAAAACTCTCTGCCTGGCTTCAAGTGATTCCAAAGCGTGTTTGGTCCAGTGTTGTTTTTCAGAATGCGCATTGTCTTCGTCGAGACGCATGACTTTTCAAGCAACAATTCTTGAGGGCGGGTCTGCGCAACAAAGGTCTCAAACTTAGTCAAATCCACATCGTCGACAAACTCAGACATGAAGAATTGACCCGTCGCTGTATCAACAAAAGCAATACCGAATGCGGGAAGGTCATCCACAATAGCCTCTTTAATAGCAACACAGTAGGTAGACATGTCATCCTGGAGCATCGACCCTTCGACGAGGGTACCAGTTGTGAGGACGCACGCCAGCTCACGCTTGATAATTTTGTCTTCCTTCCCACCCTTCTTGGCGTCTCTCTCGCGCATCTCCTTGCCTAGCGCAGATTCGGACTGGTCAACGCGGGCAATCTTAAATCCCTTGGCCACGAATTGATTCGCCCAGTGAGACAAACTCATCTCCGGAACACCAACCATTCGCATATTGACTCGATCAGTAAGCTTCAAATCAAACAGCTGGTGACCAATGGTGGCATCATTCTCGTACAGCTCGTAAAACTTTCCCTTCTTGAAGAACACCACGGTGTCCCAAAACTTCTGCTTAATCTCCCAGTACTGCTTTTCGAACGGCGAGAATTTGGACCAGGCAAGAGGGGGAATGTAGATAGTTCGAGGATCATACTCGGGGTGTCCCTGAGGGTTGCCATCAATATCTTTGATATTCGCAAGCCAAGGATATCGGTCTTCGGGCTCCTTAACGTGGGCCTTCTCTTTTTCTCGCGGGAGCCTTCGAGGTTGATTTCGTTTCCACCACACGCTCCTTTCGGGGTGCGTTGTTCTCAGGGTCAAACTTCCACTGTTGCGCAGTCCCGGCTGATCCCTCGGGGATGTCAAGATCGATCTCATCGTCCGCTGGTGGAGGAGGCGGCGCAGATGACGACTGGTTTGAAGTCTTGCGCGACTGAGTAGCGGGTCTCTTGCGCTTCGGCGCGGGTGCAGCGTCTTCATCCGATTCATCGGCAACAACGAAGTCGTCCATATCTTTGTTCAAGTCAGTTTTAGTGCGGGCACTGATTGGCTCGAGACAAAACGTACCATCATCTGAGTATCCAGCATCATCCGCAGCCTCTTGAAATTCTTCTTCGTCACTCTCCACAACAGTCTTTTGTCTTTTGCTCGCCCGACCATTCTTCCGGCTTGGGCGGAAAATGACCTCGTCGTCCTCTTCCCCCTCCGAATCAGACTCCTTGTAACTGACCTGCTTTTTCTTGGCCTGGGAGGAATCGTAAGTATGAGGGCGCTGTTAGTAATTTGATGGGCTTTGACATACCCGACGAGAAGGAGACATTGTGGTATCTTGCGCTTGCGCTTTATCGCCTTTTGTCTAAAAAAAAAAGCAGCATTGTCAGCGTTGGGATTGCTAGATGCACAATCGGCTGAGACTAACCTTCAAACCAGCATCCTCCTCATCTTCGTCCGGAACAGGTAGATCACTACTTGGCACAGGACTCAAATCTGCCGCGAAACTTGAGAAGCTTCTTTTCTGCGTTCCAGGTGTTTGTTTTGTCGCGCTAGCACCGCGGTTCTCGGAGGCGCGCTGGGCGGGTGACGATGCAGGTTCGCGGGGTTTGGCGGATGAGGGAGTGGCAGGGGATGATTTCTGGAAGAAACCCAGAATCGACTTTTGGCTTTTCATGTTCTGGGTGCTGGAAGTCGATCGCTTCAGCGCAGTTGAGGGCGGTGTCCCGGTGGGCGATGAGGCATCGGCCTTGGCCATTGTTGGCAATTCGTAATTTATGTATTGCAGTCAGTTGAGGACTATATAGTGCACATATAGAAGCCCACTTGAAGCATCGATGGGGTATAGTATAGGAATTGGTCGGATGGAGTTCAGCTGAGGGTAGAAAGTGATAGGAGATAAAGACCCGAAGCGCGAATCGCGTCGACGCGTAAAGTGGTGTGCGGTCTTGGCGGGTCCTACGTGTTTCAACCTCCTTACAGTATTACGCCAAAAAAAATGATACAGACAAAATCAATATGATTCACAATGCAAAGTAATATACAGATGCTATACGCTGAATATAGAGTAATAAGTAAAACTACAAAGTGGAGATGTTATTCCAAGGGTTCCAGGCTTATTGCACGGGATCGGGCGACTGTTGCCATCCAGGCGCAGTAAGTCCCTTTTCGCGGAACTCCTCGTCACTAACAATCTCAACCATCTTGAACTTCCACTTGCCCAACTTGAGCATGAGAAGTTTTCCATCGAGCACAAACTCTTGTGTCTTCTCCGCAGCCCAGGGTCGGATAGGAGTGAAAGCAAGATCATCAGACATAGGACCGCTATCTCCAGGACGGCTGCCCACAGCAGCACCATTGTTGAGGATCACTCGGTGGCCCTCACCTTTGGATGCGACAAGCCCGGCCGACCAAAGAATCTTGTTGAACGGCTGATTGTAGACCAGGGACTTCGGCAGGATCACTTTGGCGCTGGGCATGTTGGCAAAGTTGGTCTGGGGAGCATAGGCGTTGCCGGATTGCGGGGTGGCGTACGCAGCTACGGGTGATTGAGCGTGGCCAGCAGGGGGATTGGAAGTCCGAGGCATAGGTGAAGGTTCGCCCTTCGAGGACCTTGAACGGAATAGTTGGCGGTGTTGGAGGGACACAGCATCCGCCTCTTGCTTGCCGTGGACCAACTCCACAAACTCATAGGCTAGACGATGCTGAGCAACTCTCTTGGAAGGATCAGCATTCTGCTCCTCCATGAGCGTGGCGATCTCGGGCAAAGGAATGAAGGTAAATAGTTTCAAATAGCGTTCTACCGTGTCGTCAGGGGTGCGAACAAAGAACTAGAACTCGAGTTAGACAGATACCAAGTGATCGCAAATTTCAAGCTTACCTGATACAGCTCGAAGGTCGACGTCATGTCCTTATCAAGCCAAATCGCATTGCCAGCGGATTTTCCAAATTTCTCACCCGACGCTGCTGTCAACAGCGGCGTCGTGAATCCGATGGGACGGTCCAATTCTGAGTCCAGAGGGTTTCGAGCTTGCTCATTTGCGGTGTTGCGACTGATAGACTTCACCGCGTCCATTCCAAAAAGGATGTTTCCATACTGATCAGAGCCTCCCACCTGCACTTGGGTTCCTTTCTGGAACAGGTGCCACCAATCCCAGCCTTGCAGAAGTGGGTAGGAGAACTCCGCAAAGGACATTCCATCGCCTTGATTCAGTCGGGTTTTGACACTGAAAATGATGTCAGAAAGGTAGAAATGGACAGTCGTAGGAATAGAAGACTCACGTATCCCGGCCGAGCATAGGACCAAGTCTCATATACGCTCCAAGGTCGCGCAAGACCTCAACAAACGGTGTGGAGTTCCACCAAGTGTTGTTGTTGACCAAAGCTCGTTTCCAAATCATTTTCCGTTCATAGCCATGCCTTCTGCCATACTGCTCGATGCTTGAGCCCAACTTCTTCAATTGCATGTGCATGCTCGCCATGTTCGCCTTTCGGACTGAGGTGTGAACCTGCTCTCGTCCCTTCAATCGGCCGGTAGGATCGCCGACTCGAGATGTCGCACCACCCAACTATACGGAGTTAGACATACATCTTATACAACCACTATATGCGATATATGCAAAACTCACCAAGAATGTAACCGGAAGACCCCATACATATCCCCAGGCCAGGACCATGAAGGGCAGCATGTGTCCGACATGCATGGAGGGTGCTGTAGGGTCGATTCCGACGTAGATTCCGGCCCGCTTTTCTGTGAACACCTTGTGTAGCAATTCGCGCTCTCTGGAATCCGAGACAGGTCAGCAAGGTTGAAGATTTCGCATAGTGGTATAGTATCAATCAATGGTAGGTCGGTTGTCAAACGTACCCGACAACATCATGCAGTAAACCTCGCTCTTCCAAATGAGCAGCGAAGTTCTTCCTCTTGCCCGCCTTGATCTCCTCAGCGTGCTTCGCCCACTCCTTCTTTCCATCTTCTATGCGCTTCAGGTAGTTTTGTGTAATGCATCGTTGTTGCTGCTGTAATAGACGCTCGGGGTGCTGGGACAATGACACGGGACGACGCAGTTCGCGGAGTAGCGGATTTGTTTGCGCTGCTTGGGAAAAGCTACGCGCTCCGTGTGGCATGGGTTGGAGGGCACGAGGATTGTACCATTGCGCTCGAAGGAGCGGAACCGACCGGGACCGCATTGAGCTGATCCTTGACTGTAATTAAACGCAACGGAGCTTACAATTGTAACTTGGGGAGCGATTGAAATTGTCCGCGACTCCGATAATCACACCGATAAGGAATCGGAACATTGTTGATGCGGCGCATCCTTAGCTATGGAACGAACTTGGACAGATCACCAACCTTCAAACATATTGTTCAATTATTTTGCTTTTTTTATGATGTGGCGTTTCAACTACGAAAACTAAATAATCTAACGCAAGTCATTAACTGACAAAAATTTGGATGAAAGCCTCATTGCTCCACCCGCTGTCCAGTTTCATGGCCTTCCACGCCGCAAGAACATCGATGGCCAGCACTTGGCTATCTTCTCCACCTTCTTTCCAGACAGTTTTTTGGGGCACTGGCTTTCCGAGGATCATGACCATGAAGTCCTGGGCGATCTCTCGGTCCTTCAGATCAGACAAGTAGATGCCAAGGATCCCTAGCGCCTTCAAATGAACATCAACCCGAAGACGACCATTCTCAACAATGAAAATGTCCGAACTGATTACCGCAGCGGCACCAGTCATCTTTCCAAGTAGACCAAGGATTGCCACATGAGTTTGGCTCTCGCTGGAAGTGTTGCTTCCTTTGATAGTATACGTTTGGGTCGGGTATGCTGTGAGAATCTCCCAGGCCCTCTCTTGCAAAACAATAGACACAAGAGAGTTCTGCGTCATTGGCTGCATTCGCTCTGTAACCTTGCCACTGGTGTGCGCCCGGACTATGTACTGGCCATTTGAGTCCTCATGCACTCCGGGGAAGTCCATCAACGAGACCATACACGATGTCTCGGCAGAGTGGATGTTGAATAAGCCCAGTACTCCGCTGCCGGTCTTAGCCCAGCCAGTGTAGCTTCCAACACGCAAGACATGGCCCTCATTGTAATCGTGATAGACATCTATCGTGCGACCAATAATGCTGGGACGAAGAATCACGGTGCCTCCTTGGACTGTCGGCGCCGTCATTTGATCTAGCAGGTCCAAGTCGTGCTTGCCCGGCTCATCAGTTATATATACTGGCCCACCCGACACGCAGCGCGCAGCGGCATGGAAAGATGCGTAAGGATGGCTGGTCTGGAACATATCCCAGTCTGGTAGGGCATTGAGGTACCGAGTAAAGAGCGCATTGTGTGCATTGCAGAACACATGCCACGGGTGAGACGCAGGGATTTCCGGGAAGAAGTCATCTGAATTTCGCAGCGCAATTGTCGGCTTACTTGTTGGGAGCTGCGAATGGAATATCGTTTGTGGAATCAATGACATGCATGAAATTGCACGGGTGCTGAAGTGCTTCAGTGAAGCAATAGACCATGCGTCTTGGTAAGATGTCATGAATCTTCTGCGATCCTCCGGATCATCGAGAAGGTCGAGAAAGGATTGGCCATCAGTCTTGACAGAGTCCACGCCGGCAGAGGTCAGGTAGCTGTAGAAATCCTCGTAGAAGCGCTGAATATCCTCTGGGTCAATGGCAATAATTATTCCGTCTGCAATATCATGTGCAATGGGGCCTCCGGCTGCAGGATCTTTGACTTTGACTTCCTTGGTTTTATATCTCTTCGCAAGGTCACCGTCGGGGCAAATACCTCCCCAGTAGCCCAGCAAGGTGTGCCATACTGCAACATGCTGGATATTACGGTGAGATTGGCGGATTGTCTCAACAGTCTGCTTTAGGCCTCGAGGAAAGCCTTTAGGATTTGCCCCAAACTCCTTCCAACGGCGTTTGAATTGAGACTCGCCCTCATTGTCAAGGCTCTGCCAATTGTCATCAATTATTAAATTGACGATATTGATGCCGTGGGTCTTCAAGGCATCTAATGCACCCAAAATTTTCTCTTCGGTCAGATTCTGACCAAGTCCGTTCCAAGTGCAGTATGTCAAGCCATCGAACCAATCTGTGAGCCACTGCGTTTTCATATCCTTTTCAACAATTACAGTATCATCCCCAGGGGGAGATAGCGGAGGCTGTTCCTTTGGTGCACCACTGGTAGATTGGGAAAATGGTTTGACAACTTTCCTTGCTTCATACACTAATGCAGACATGGCAACCTCAAAGTCCTCCGCTACCGCGGCGAGAACGTGGAATTGAGATGGCTCTTCATTATCACTCTTGGCATTGATCAGCACGTCTCCATCCTCGCCAGACCGGAATGTAGTCAGGACATCATTGACTCCCGATACGGCCAGTAGAAGGAGATTTGTTCCATCTTTCCGCAGAAAAGAGCACAAAATTGCATCCTCTGTCAAATGTAACTTGTCCTTTCCATGCCGAGGACCCAGCCACGGGCTCCATATGCGCACCAGTGAGAAGTACCTGAGCATAGATGATGGTGTCCCGAGAGAGAGTTGCGTCAAACCAGAAACGCCATTTTGAGCCGCATTGGCCTCTCCAGAAACTGCCCAAAGTAAGGAACCCGGACAGTCACTGCGACGAGATTCAATTTGCACATCAGACGAGAGGCCGTCGATAAATTTCGTGAATTCCTCTTTCGCATTCAGAGAAGAAACCTCAAATAATGACGTCCTTTTGAGCTCTGAGTTTCGGGGACCGAAGACCAGCTCGCCGTCATTGACTGGACGCTGTTGGTTTGCCCATTGCCAATCGGTGTCGGGATTGGTTCGGAAGCGTGCGGTGAACTGAGCGTGGCCACCAGCTGCAGGGAGCGCAATCTCCTCTGAGAATACATAGCGATAAAAATGATAATCAGCTTCGTTGCCTGTCAGCAACGGTGCAGTTGTGGAGTCAACTTTGCGTAACGGAAGAGCTTTCCATTCGGGGCTGGTGATATTGTGCCAAATCTGTGCTTCCCACGATTGCTGTGGAAGTGACGTGCTGGACTCAATGACGACAGTAAAGCGTACCTGGTACGAGAGTCAGCATGTTACACAGAGGAATCTTAAAAGATTGGGATTTTGAGGATGGTGCATCCATAAGTTGGTTTACTCACCGCATCGTCCTCTTCAGGCTGCAACGTCTTCTGGGGTCGCTGCAGACAGGCCACTTGCCCCAGGGGCGGGTAAGATGTTACTCGAGCGAAAAGACACATTTGAGCTGGCCGAATAAAAGTGATCTGGGATGGCTTTACGCGATCGGCTGGTCCAACAATGGGACGGGTGGAGGTCTTATTTCTAATGATGCCCTGCATTGGAGGTTGTGAGGGGTAATCAGATGCGTATGGAACTAGCCAACCAAAGCTGGATAAAGAGATATGTAGCTTCAGCGCTAAGAGGTAATTTGGAGAAGTATTATGCAGTTAAATTCTGGATCCAAATGGCCGGGTTCAGAATATCGGACTTGGTAGAGGTGTATGTAGAGTGTACTCGTGAGCTATGAGAAAGAGGGGGAAGCTCCCCCAAACTGTATTTCCACCTCAACTCTCAACGTACCTGACCTCTATGTCTACGTATCCCACCAGCTTAATTTCTCTAAATATTCTGAAAGTTGAGAAAAACATTTTCAATTCATTTCAATCTTTAAAACGTATTCATGTCTCTCAAAGACAAAACGGTTTTGCCCCGGCTAGTCTCCGTGTCCAAAGGGGAAGTATTATTATTGCAGGTGATCGGTCACTCGGCATTTAGCAGATCTTGATAGCTAGCTTTCCAAAGTGTTTTTGGGCCCACTGTGCATCCTGTCAGTGTATACTCTTTGGAGGAATCCAAATCATAGGTCTACTGCTTACCATGAAGTCGTACGCCTCTCGGACTTCGCTAAGACTAAACACTTTCTCATCCACAACGGGATGAATATCGTTGGCCTCAATGGCACGAATCATGTCTCTCATCAAAGCCTTGCTACCAACATACACACCACGAACGGTGCAAATGTGGCCTAGGGTGTCCACAACGCTGGGTTGGGTCTTTGGGTCGACACCGCCAAGGAAGCCAATCACGCTGATCACACCCTCGTATTTGATAGCCTTGAAGCTCTGCTTCAGCGTCCCCGCACCACCAACCTCAATGATATGATCCACACCAGCACCATCGGGAGTCAACTTCTTAGCGGTCTCACCCCAGTTCTCATCTTCCTTGTAATTAATGACGTGATCCGCACCTAGCTGCTTCAGTTTCTCGGCCTTCTGTGCGGAGGATGTGGTCGCAATTACGGTCGCACCAGCGGCTTTGGCGAACTAAAACCACAACATCAAGCATTAGCCAAGACAACCGCCGATTGGCACTATTCCTCGTGCACTTACCTGCAAACCGAACAGGCTGACACCACCTGTGCCTTGCACCAGGACATATTCACCAGGCTTCAGGGGCTTCAAGCCGTACAGAGCATTCCAGCTTGTCAGTGCGGCGCATGTAAGAGTGCTGTTCTCAATCGCAGAGAGATTCTTCGCGGCCTTGACAAGGCCCTTCTCGGCGAAAACGCCGTATTCGCGAAGCGTGCCATCGATCACACCGCCCAACCCGGTTTGGGTGGCAGGGATATCGATTGAACCAAACTGGTGGCCTTGATTGAAGAGGGTCGCCACTTTGTCACCCTTCTTGAAATCAGTCACCTTGGATCCGACCTCGACAACCTCACCCGCGCCGTCGGATGCAGGCACAACGGGGAATTTGGTCGGGAATGGATACATGCCCTGCCGGAAATAAAGACCGAAGGTTATTTCACTGATGTATGCTCGGTAATTAAACACTAGAACCTTACCTTCGGGATGATCAAATCCCGATAGTTCAGCGAAGCTGCCTCAAGCTTCACTAGCACCTCGTTCTCTCCAACTTGCGGAATCGAGGTTTCCTTGTAGACCAGGCCATCGAAGCCCTTGTCCTTGTTCTCGACGATCCACTGCTTGTTTGTTGCTGCCATTTTGATATTAGGAAGTAAGAATAGCCAGATATGGTAGATTAAGTTTATCACACAAGAAGTACAAGGATGACCGTATCTTTTATACTCTGTGTGGTGTGCTTGACGTCACGATGTTTTGTGCCCAGTGGATCCACTTCATGACGGCCCACTTCGTCAATTATTAAGAAACCTAAAAGTCTCCGCGCCGTGCTTGGTCGGACAAACTCAATCATCCATTCGCCGATCCGATCGGTGACTTTTTCCTATCTCCAGTTTCACACACTGGTTTCTAGAAATGTCCAGGTGAAGAGGCGCGCACATGGCTACGGATATATCTTCAATATAAGCAAAAAAAGTTTGATCCTCTTTCAATGCAACCAAAAGAGTTCAAAAAAGTAGTGATATACATTAATGCTGAACATTGACGTGGGGATGATAAAGAACCAAATAACTTGACTTTATACCTACTTCTTGAACTAACATCTGAGCAGGACTGTTTCTCTTGCTATACAACACGTAGATACGTTAGTATACTAGATTTCCAACTCCATGGTCTAGAAATTCGAACTTTTGCTGGCTGCACGATGCCCAGCTCTATGTTCGAATGCATTTCTAAGGTCCTCATGCGTCCCTGTTGGCTCATTTATCTCTTGAACACCCTCACTATCCTCAAATGACGTAGCGCAGTAAGAAAAAAAGATATCTCAAGTATTACAGAACATCGCATTACCTCGTTTCATTCACGTAAACATGTATGATGCATCATTGGCGCCAATATGAACACTAAAATTCACTCCTGGCTAGAAAAAAAGCGGCGCAGTGGGCATCACTCCTTAGTTACCTTCACTTTCCAAGGTGGCTATTGAGTAGATGTCCGAGTAGGTACCCGGGCATGTAGGTAATGTTGCTCTCTGAATCTCGAATACTGCGCTTCTTAAATGCAAAAAGTAAGGGTGTGCAAATAAATTCGTGATACATGATTATAGTGTTTCTCATCTCCCTCGTTCAGCTCTCTGGATTTTCCCTTGACGGCTGAGCGTATGCACGTGGGTATACAGTCAAGGGTCCCTTGAATCGTCAGGATGTCTTCCTCAATACCCAATAATACGCGGAGGCGGACACATCAGGTAGCGAAAAGCACTGCTATTTCCCAAGCGTCTAGCGCAGGACACAGCACAATTGGTCCCCTGCAGAAACAGCATCATTGTCAATGTTGAGGAGATTATTTTTGAATCCGACTGTAACTGTCCTCAGCCATGTTGGAAATGTTCCGTTCATGTCAACAACATCAAATTGGTAGAGTAGGAAATGTCCGCTCCAGCAAGCTTCTATTGTTATGGTCTTTTTTCTTATGATTCTGTCTTTGAAGTTCCCCTCTTCACACTGCGCGATCTTTCATCTTCCAAATATCTTCGAAGAAAGTCTTTAAATTTTCGTAAAGTCACACCTTACTCTTCGAATTGTTGTAGTATGGAAAACGAAAACTGCGAATGGGGGAAGACTCTCCAAGAGTTATGCGTCTAACTAAAAGACATACATTTCTTAGGTGAAGTAGATAAGAGGCGGCCAACCATGGATGAGCTAACTGCCGGGCCTTATATAGCTCGGTATCCACTGAGGGGCCCAGCAATTGTGCAATCCGAAGCTAAGATCACTCAATACATTTTGGCATCCACTTAATCTAGGGCAGACGAGTACCCGGGTTTCAAAAAGCACGAGATCAACAGACCGCGTGTCAAAGTCTTTCAATTATGACTTTCTATTGGTGTGGAGGGGGAGGGGTAAGACTGGGAGGGGCAGGCGTCCAAAATAAATAGATCGCGATTCCTTCAACTTTCCCTCGTCTTATTTAAAAATTCCCATTCTTTTCTAACTGAGCAGAGCTTGCTTTCCTCTATCTTCATCTTGTTGATCACAATGTCTCTCGGGCGTACCTACAAGCTTAACTCGGGCTACGAGATCCCGGCCGTCGGTCTCGGTACTTGGGTACGTTGCTTCCAGCTAACCAGAAATTGCGCAACTAATTATTCATGCGCAACAGCTTTCCAAACCCCACGAAGTCGAGAAGGCAGTTGAACACGCTTTGCGCAGTGGTTACCGTCACATTGATGCTGCAGCATGCTACCAAAATGAGAATGAGGTCGGAAACGGCTGGAAGAAGTCGGGCGTGCCGCGCGAGGAGATCTTTGTGAGTTGACCAACTTCTACAAGTACATTCAAGGCTTTACATGGCGGTTAACACATACTCTTTCAATTTTCAGATCACTAGCAAGCTGTGGAACACCCACCACCACCCCGATCACGTCGAGGAGGGTCTCAACCAGACCCTGAAGGATCTCCAAACCGACTACGTGGACCTATACCTGGTAGGCTATCTACAATTCGAGACAAAACCAACTAAGGAGTTTTTACTAAAGTGATTTTTGCAGATCCATTGGCCTGTCGCTTTTGAGCACACCAATGCAACTCTCACACCGACCGATCCGGTCACGAAGCGATTCCGCATAGCCGATGTTCCGGTGGCCGACACTTGGGCCGCTCTGGAGAAGTTTGTCGCGGCAGGCAAGATTCGCAGTATTGGTATTAGTAACTTTACCCTCGATGCTACCAAGAAACTGCTCGAGACTGCGAAGATCGTTCCTGCTACAAATCAGATTGAGGCGCACCCTTTCCTCCAGCAGCCAGAACTGACAAAGTTCTTGCAGGACAAGGTAAGAACAGTCTTCTCTTCTACTTCTTATATGACAGGGTAACTGAAGAAACCATCGCAGAACATTCTCGTTACAGCATACAGTCCCCTTGGAAACAACACCTTTGGTATTCCACGGTAAGACTGTCAACCTTTTACATCGCTCGTATTATATCGTACTAACTCTAGCCCCGCAGTGTTATCGACGACCCGACTGTGGCGGAGATCGCCAAGAAGCTTAACAAGGACCCCGCTCAGCTGCTGATCTCGTGGGCTGTCCAGCGGGGCTCTGCCGTGCTGCCCAAGAGCGTTACCCCCTCGCGCATCGAGAGCAACTTCGAAGGTAAGGTGACAATGAATAACTGTTTTCACATAAGACTAATATTTCTGTAGACTTCATCATTCCCGACGCAGAGTTTGAAGCTCTTAACAAGTTGAACCGCAACGCGCGATACAATTACCCCTTCCGCTGGGGAGTGGATGTCTTTGGAGAGCTGGGAGCTGAGGAGGCTGAGCGCCGGGCTGAAGAGCATGCTACTAGCCTGCGATAATTGTTTGACTAATAGGTGATTCGGACATTTGAGACTATTGTTCAATTAATCAATAGGTAGACATATATGGAGTACATACGAGAAAATGTGTATATATATTTTCGCAGTTCCAACGGTTATCTACCTTAAGAGAATTAGCCAAAGCCAAAACCGGGGAGATAAGCATACCTAAAGCAATCCCTGATCGCCTATATAGAGAAATTTCCATATTCATAGAGAAATTCCGAGCAGAAACTACCTTTGAAGAGCAATAAATATTGAAACAACGCGACCTTCTAAGCGCTCGTATCCTGAATTCATCGATCCCGGAACACGTTTTACCCACTCAAACCTCTACATTACCATCCACTGACGCGCAAAGCAGTCAGAACAACCTGTACTGGTGGAAGTACATAAGAAAAAAAATCTCCAAGATATAAATCAATCCACCCAAAATGCCAACTCAAGAAGGCCGAGTCACCAAGCTCAAAGCCCGGCGATCTCAAACGTCCGCACAACGCGTCTCCAGCCAAAAAAGTAAGACATCAATCAACAACGCTCAATGTAGTTAACAACCAATTGTTCTTACCCGGCGTGCTCTAATTTCGCATACCCACCTGGGCAGCGATAACGACATACATGCTAATCACGACTCTCAAGGTCTCCCATTAGTCGAGCGTACAAACGCGCTAAGCATCCAAGACTTCATCTCATACCACGTGTCTCCACATAAAGATACATCACCAAACCAAGCCACCAAAACCGAAACAGTCACTGAAACAGACCCAATACTACCAAAATTGCCGCTACAAAGCAATGCGCCAAGCGACACCTCGCTGGATGTTTATTCCGCTGCAACCATCTCTACCGCAGATCTAAATGCATGTCTAGATCTCGTCGAGCTCACGTCCAGCGAAGACTATGCTGCCTCCGGCGCGGGTTGGTCTCGGCCTAAGAAGCGGAAGGAGATGAAATTACCGGATATGAAGTACCTAATCCTGCGCGACTGCGCGTCCTCGGCTGATATGCGGCAAGCCGGCGTTGGTGCCGGTACCGATAAAGCCGACGAGCCGAAGGTTAAAGCAAGAAGCCTAGGAAATGCGAATGGCGGTCTGGAAGGAAGCGCGGATGAGCACGCCAAATATAAGAGCGGTGTTCTCGGCTTCTTGTCTTTTATGGTTACCTATGAAGATGGGAAAGAGGTGGTTTACTGCTACGAAATTCATTTAGCGGCAGCGGGCCGGGGGCGCGGGCTTGGGGCTTTGCTGATGGATCGGATGGAGGAGATTGGTCGGTCGGTCGGAGTGGAGAAGGCTATGCTTACGGTTTTTAGATCTAATGTGGTTGCGTGCAGGTTCTATGAGAAGATCGGGTATGTGGTTGATGAGTATTCGCCCCAGCCGAGGAAGTTGCGGAATGGGACGATCAAGGAGTTTGATTATATGATTTTGTCAAAGCTTTTAAAGTGAAGGTTGAAATTTGGAGTTAGATTTGATTAATGCTTTTTATGTGCTATGATTTTTGAGCATGAATGAAATCATGATGCGATGGAAATGCAGGCATTTCTTATATTATATTTGTTTCACTTCCTGGCCTTGTGACTCCGGATTGGCTTGCTCCCATTCGTCTCTGAGAGCCGCGAAGATGCTGTCGGCTAACAGGATGGAAAGGCCAAGACTCCAGACAAGAGTAATCGCATAGAAAAAGTTGGCGTTGCCGGATCCAGCGTAGATCCACAGGTGGTAGAATGCGGGGCCAAGAAGACTGGAGTAAAGCAGTGCGGAGACTGCGAAAAATGTGTATCGCATCACTGTTCAAGGTCAGTTCTATATGTCCGAAGGTATTCTTGCACTGTCAAGACAAAACTTACAAGGGAAGAGGTGCCGGTACAAAGGTAGCAGCGCGAAGTAAAGAGATGCGTCGGAAATGCTAGGGTATGGCTTGAAGATTGCAAAGACGCCCAGTAGCGAAGTGATAATGAATAAGGGTTGTCGTCGCAGACGGGCAGTGAAGCCTCCCACGTAGCTGGCTAGGTGAAGCCAGAAGACGCCCAGGAAGAACTCCCGGAAGGAGTCGAACATCTCGATGAAGAAATACCACCACAGACCCACATTAGGAGTCAAATCGGGGACCAGGAGATGGAAGCCATAGGTAGCGGACATGAATTCCCAGAAATTCCCAGTGACAAGGTATGACAGTCCAAGTAGGCCGGTGACGCTAGCCAGAAGGATCGCTCCATGTTGTACAAAGAACATCACAGTATTGGGGGCCTTGGATGACTGGGCTTGTTGGTCATAGCAGAGCAGCACCAGCGGAATAAATAATAATGCTGGGTAAAGTGACAGGTATGACGCAAATCCTAATGCCAGCACAGCATTGATGCTGTTTCCATCAACGGCATTCGATACAGCATAAAGGACTCCAGTCGTGGTGAAGACGCTCGTTGATCGTGCCAAGCAGGTTGCGATGGTAAAGGGGTTGAACAAAAACCTGTCCATGATTAGGGGACCATATTTTCCCATTGTGTTATCTGATAGCACCTACCAAGCTGCAACGGACACTCCGTCCCACCGAATATGCTTTCGCATAGCTGAGTGTAGTCGGGTCTGCACCGATTGGCCCGACTCCGAGATGGAGATCAATGCATGTGCATTTACGAGATCGACAAAAAAGTAGAATATGGCGGTAGGGAATGGGCTGCTCTTCACATCTGGGAGCAAAGCGAATAAGGGGAGGAGGAGTGGCGCCTAGAGCACAATTGGTGTTAATTGGAGTCTCAATGAAGCACTTGCGATCTGCTTACTTGGTGGAAAACACCTCCATCATAGGGTGATACATTTCGGATGTAGAGAAAGAGACCTTCTTGAACTATTGTTCCAAATTAGCACCATTACTGTTGATTGTCGGTCGGAGCACTGGGGGTAAATAACGTACGTCGCTTGAAGCTATTGACCGGGGTCGAGACCTCCACTCGGCCTGTGAGCAAGTCGGGCAACGATGGGAAAAGACAGACAAGAAGTAGCCGCAGCACAAAGGCTGCGCCAAACACAGCAACCTTGCGCCGGTCTACCGCCATGACAGCGAGTTCAGAGATGTGGAATTGGCGGGATCAACTCATTGATCTGTCCCTTTACTCCCGTTGCCTTGGAACCACGGACGCCCGCACCCGCACGGGCCAACTGACCGCCTCCGACAGAAAAAAAAAGTTATCTGGAAATTTTTCCTCTTCTTATCAGCAGAAACTGTTTGGATTCTTCAACTTCAAAGCTCCAACAGAATTCACCATGGCGAAGATTAAGAAGAAGGGTATGCTGTCCGTTTTCAATTTCTTTAATGTCACGGCTAACAGTTTTTTTCTCAGGTACCTCTGGCGCGGCCAAAAACTATATCACCCGTACCCAGGCCGTGCGCAAACTTCAGATTTCTTTGCCTGATTTCCGTCGACTTTGCATTTTCAAGGGTAAGAAAGTTTTTAGTGATAGAATCATACGTTGTGATGCTGATTGAGACTTGAATTAAAGGAATCTACCCCCGTGAGCCTCGCAGCAAGAAGAAGGCCTCCAAGACCTCGACGCCAAACACTACTTTCTACTACACCAAGGATATCCAGTACCTTCTCCACGAGCCGCTGCTGAACAAGTTCCGTGATCAGAAGTCTCTTGCGAAGAAGATCGCTCGCTCCCTCGGTCGTGGTGAAGTCAGCGACGCTGCGCGCCTGGAGAAGAACCATGCCCCCAAGCTCACTCTCGACCATGTCATCAAGGAGCGTTACCCGACCTTCATTGACGCCCTCCGCGACCTTGACGATGCTTTGTCTCTGCTCTTCCTGTTCGCCACACTTCCTTCTACCACCCATGTTCCCCACAAGACCATTGCCCTGTGCCAGCGCGTCTGCCATGAGTTCCAGCACTACCTGATTACCACTAACTCGCTGCGTAAATCCTTCCTGTCAATCAAGGGTATTTACTACCAGGCCACTATCCAGGGCCAGGACATCATGTGGTTGGTGCCGTATCGATTCGTGCAGCGTGTCAATGGCGATGTCGACTACCGTATCATGGCTACCTTTGTCGACTTCTACACCACCTTGCTGGGTTTCGTCAACTTCCGCCTATACTCTTCCATTGGCTTGAGATACCCTCCCAAGTTCGACACCCGAAGCGACGAAAATGGTGCCGAGTTGGCTGCTTTCACTCTGGAGGGCCGAAATGTGGGTGAGGTCCCCAAGGCCCTGGAGGCTAGCAAGCCCCAGACCAACGGTGACTCCAATAAGGAGGTTTCCAAGGCTGTCCAGGCCAAGGTAGACAAGGTCATCAAGTCCGCCGGCTTGGATCAGAACAATGATGAGGAGACCATGGACACAACCGAGGAAAACACTGATGCGATCGACCGATTCGAGACCGCTGCTCCCGAAGCCGACACCCTCCCCCAGCCTGACATGAGCGGTAACGAGGCAGGTACTCTCTTTGCTCCATTTGTGTTCTACGTTTCGCGTGAGGCCCCCAAGGCCCCCATCGAGTTCATCCTGCGTGCTTTCGGCTGCAAGCGTATTGGTTGGGATGCCGTGTTGGGCGATGGTGCTTTCACCCACGATGAGACCGATCCCCGTATCACTCACCAAATTGTCGATCGTCCCCCACTCCCAGAGTCCTCTCTCCCCGCCATCCCTGCTGGCGAGAGCACAAGCCAGAAGGTCAAGCCCGGCTCTCGCATTCCTGGCCGTACTTACGTCCAGCCTCAGTGGGTTTGGGACTGCATCAACGAGGGCAAGCTCTGCCGCCCTGATCTTTACGGACCTGGTGCTACTCTTCCCCCTCACTTGAGCCCATGGGTCAAGCCCAACCGTGGTGCTTACGACCCCAAGGCTACCCTGGCTTCCCAGGAAGAGGAAGGCGAGGCTGAGATGGCCGAGGCTGGAGACAGCGACGAGGAGATGGAGGAAGCCTCCGCAGATGAGAAGCCCGCTCCCGCTGCCGAGGAGTCTGAGGAGGAGTCTGTCGATGGTGGTATGGATGTTGCTGGCACCGATGATGACGAGAGTGGCAGCGACGAGGAGTCTGAGGAAGACGAGGACTTCGAAGGACTCGAGGATAACGAAGCCGCATCTGAGTCAGAAGACGACGATGATGAGGCCGCTCGCAACCAGCACCAGCGTGAGCTTGAGGCCGAGGCTGCTGGTCTGCCTTTCTCCAAGGGTGCCACCGATGAGGCATCCAAGAAGAAGAACTCTCAGACCAAGAAGCTGGCTGCCAAGAAGCGCAAGGAGGAAGAGGAACTCGAGAGACAGAAGATGATGATGAGCCGGAAGAAGCGCAAGCTTTTGGAGAAGATGATGCACTCGAACAAGAAGACGTCCGAAGAGGCTGCCAAGCTCCGCTCAAAGCGGCGCAAGCTCGAGAAGGGTGAGAAGGGCGAGAAATAGAGTCGAGCGATTTGTCACACTATCAAGAGTACTTATTTATTGGCGTTTGCGGCTGGGAAAGTCCCCTGTATATGCATGTCCTAAAAAATTTATGTCCATCGAATTTAATGGTTTTTTTGCACCAAACATAGTACCTACACCATCACGTATTCTATTGCCCCCATGTAACCTACCTGTAAAAGTGCTATTGTGAATGAATGTCAGTCGCAGACCTGATGCTGCGTAGTTGATATCACGTGACATGGTCCCACTTTGAGAATTTTTGAAGATCTTCATCTTCTACCAATCTTCAACCATCAATACCATATGTTCAAATATTTTGAGATCAGCTGTATTTCGAGAGTTCCCGTGATGCTTGATTCCCATCGCGGTCCAAGTTGCGTTATTCAAGCCCGGTACCCGCATATGACATGAGCCTAGTATCAGCCTCATCAACGTGCCTATAATTCGACTACAGGGCTGAGGGATGTCCTCGTTTCCAGAAGACCAACCGTCATCATCACAGTTACTACCACCGCAGTCAGCTCAAGTGCGTGGATCGTTATTTGGCGGACCCAGCAATGATGCCGATCCACCGTCATCGAGGTCGCTCCGGCCCAGAAGATCGATCTTTGGCGGCTTTAGCTCTCAGAATGTTACACCGGAGTCAGAAAATCAGCCTGAACTTATGAGCGAGATTATCCCCGATGAAGAAGAGGACCACTTTGATGTGATTCTCCGAGAAGAACCCTTGGTTGACCATTACGACTCTGCTTCGGACAGCTCTTATCAAGATAGCAATGATGAGGAAGCTAAAACGTCCAAAACGAAGATTACTTCTGCCAAAACTTCCTCTACTCCGATTGGTCAAAAGAGGCCATCTCAAAAGCAACCATCTAAAGAAGTAGGGCAGAAGACAACCTATTTCCTCCATCGTGGGATAGATCTCCCGCCGGGACAAGAACGCCCAAATCGGTGGACAGAGTCCCAAGTCAAGTACCAAAGAGCCATTGAAGCAGAGCGTGATGTATACGAGACTTTGATGGATTCTCGTGCGCAAGACCTTGCTGCTCACCTTTACAATACTTATGTGGCGTACCGACAACCCAAACAAAAGGACAACTCCGGCGACCCTCGGGTCTCAGAGGAAGAGGAAAAGGCTTTCCGCAAAAGGTGGGTAGCGTGGCCTATGCCAGATATTTGGGTTCCTCGTGCAGGCGAAACTGCTTTCGACGAGCTGGAGGACCCTAACGAATTCCAGATGTCTGATACTCGCCCCAGTGCAGAGTTAGAAGAGTGCGTCATTGCAACGATGATGAAGACCGCCAGGGAAAGGTTCACGGCTCGCGAGTGGGACGATGTGAGCGACGATGACAACGCGGAAGTCCACAAAGAGAAAAATATCCTTGATCCAGACGCGATGGACATTGATAGTGACACAACAAACGACGAAAACAAGATTGAAGGTCAAAAAGGTGGATCTGATCAGAGACGAAGGCAAATGCCAATCAGCTTGGAAGACGACATCGCCGCTCGCCAGAAATTACTGCCTCTTTCGCGCACCGCTATCTCGCATTTAGATCAGTTGTTAATGGGACTGCACCATTCACTAAGGAATCGAGGAAGAAATTTTTACGACAGCGATGACTCCGCCACTGACACTGATGATGATGGATCACGGTCACGGTCACGGTCACGATCACGACGCAAGGCTCGTAAAGGAAGCCAAACCCGCGGTCGGAAGCCAGGTCGAGGGATTCGAGCCTCTGGGCAATCCTCACGCGATGTATCAAATTCAAGGTCATCTCCACAGCCCGAGAACTCAAATCATGACATCGATGAAAACCAAGAGTCAATGGATCGTTCAGGGGCACTCATGTTGAGAATGTTGCAGCGATTCCCCCTACGGGACTGGAGCGAGGTCATGGGCGTTGCTTCAATGGTGGGCTTGCCACCCAACGCAGTCAAACGAGCCGCAAAGCGTTGTGCGGATCTACTCGAGCAAGATATGACATTCCGAACATTCCACGAAGGCCGTATAGAGAAAGTGGGACGTCTCCCAGACAAGACTTGGGATTACGACTATATTGAAAGTGAAACCAATGACGAATCCGATATTGATTCAGGCCGACTACCCAAAAGCAGAGCTCAAAGTAGGAATAGCTCCAGAGGCGCTACACGGTCACCCTCACGACAACCCCATCCTGCTCCAGCTGTGGTTCCAGCTGTCATTCCGGCGCCCCCACCAATAACAGTCTCTCATCCCGGCTCTTCGAATCCAAAGGTGGCACAGAAACCGATTTTGGCTAAACAGCCTGGCTTTGGAAGTAGTTCTCGTCGGCAGGAAGTCCTTTTCTGTCCTTTCCCTTCCTGCAGTCGCAATAAGAAAGGCTTTTCAAGGACCTGGAATTACAATCAACACATGAAGAACAGACATCCTCAAGCGGAAACTTGAGTATTTTTCGCGTCTCATACGCCATGACAGAGTCGAGCCCATGCGAGGTATTGAAATTGACCGGGGCGTGCGACGTGCAGTGCATTCGTGTATATGATATCCAACTAATTAGTATTTTGTATTTTAGAATTCACTCTAAAATTTTAATTTCCTCAACGCCCTCTACGAACAGGTCTCCAATTACTGTTGTCTTAGATATCTCCGAACTAGTTGTTCATGCCGGCGATCGGATTCCAAAGTTGCGTATTCATATAACATGCTATTTGTATCAATAGGCCTTTCTTTGCAGACAATGGATCACATGATATGTAATATACTGAAATCCAAATACACGAAATTTCATGCGACCGCCTTCATCCGCACTCGGGACTCAAACCAAGCTAACAGCCGCAACATCAAAACTCAGGCTGAAACAATCTTCCGATCAAATCGAACAAGTCTCTCACCAGATATGATATGAGCCAGCACCGATGAGGTCCTCTCTAAGCTTATTAGCTGCCGTTGCTCGCAGCCAACCCTCGAAATTGAAAAAACCAGCCATCAGTCTAGACCATGTAGGTAGAGGGCATCAGATGCATCCATGAGCCACTGCATGAAGATCTCCGGAAATCCACTAATGGAATCCACAGTTCATCCAAAGACAGCGTGTCCTGGCATTATGGCGCGAAATCGTCCGAGCTTTGAATAGTATGGTCTAGCCTTGAGCTCCTTAAGCCCACCCATGGCACCAGCTTACAAGAGTATCTAGAAATTCCTCCTTCAACAACACGAAGTGAGCTACATTCATATGCTCGGCAGGAATTCGAGCGACATCGTGATGTGAAGGATGTGGTAGGTTGAATATTCCTCTTCTCGTATTGTGATCCCCTTTGAGTCATTACTGAATGGTACGCACAGCCACATATCAGATATTTGCTTTCGGTATGGCTACCTTTGTTTCTTTTCCAAAATTCTAAGGGTTGAGAGGAATGCGCTAACTGGTTACCAAGACAGGAAAAGCGGAGTTTGATACCATGAGGCGGTATATTGACGAGCAGGTCGCTGGTTGACGCTCTTTGCGCATGTGTATTAGTATCTATTATTTGAGAAGACATTCTGTACCAACAATAATTGACCGAGCATCTTGTTCCTTCGGTTAGCAACGCAGCTAGTTCAAAGCGGAAAATGGTCAGCCAGTTGATGAATTGCATCATAGACCAGGTCCTGTTTATATAATCCCTAACAATATGTGCATCTCTGTCCAATCATTGACATCACATATCCAAGGAAAAGTGGAAGGGTCGGCCCAAGAAGCCACCTGTCATATGATTTGCGGGTGGAGCATGAATTGAACCCGGTTATCAGCAAGGATTACCATGGCGATCCCTTGAGCGGTTGATATATCCGAGCTAGAGCCAATGTGGCGAGACCTTAATCTTTGTAAGCTTTTACTTTACATCATAGAATCTTGATTTCAAGTTGTTTATAATAACACAAATGAAACTTGGCGCGGCTGATGACGAGCATAACTTTTAGAATTTGTCTTTGCCCTGCCCATAAAGTCGAACATGGTCCCCGTCGCACCTCCCCTCCGCACACTCCCCACGTCCTAAGCTGCAGACTCAACATATAACATCCACCCCCGAAACCCGACTTCTCGTTTCTGAAATATAATACCGTCTCAGAGCTGTAGCTCTCGAATTTTTTTACGTCGAGATGTCTTCATCCCTATCAGACCCGACGCAGCTTCCTTATATCGACCCTATATTGCAATCTGACTTATACCCAATGGCTCAACCCGTGCCAAAATTACAACCACCATTAAATGAGATCAATCAATTCGCACCCCAAGTTTCCCCTTCCCAGTCGACTTCCTCTAGGCGGCGATCCTCACAGACTGCCAGTTTGAGTCCCCAGCGGGCCAAGCATCTCGAGCGCAATCGAATCGCTGCAAACAAATGTCGACTGAAGAAAAAGCAACAACACCAAGAAATTGAGAAAGTGTTGAGTAATGAGACTGCGAAGCACGAACACCTTCAGTCCGTGGTGACCAGTCTCAAAGAAGAGGTCTGGCACCTGAAAAACACGATATTCGATCACGCACGATGCGACGATCCACAAATCAACCTCCAGCTTGCCATGATAAGCGAACGTGCCACTCAAATCAATAACGCTCCCTTCCAATGCCCATCACCCACATTCTCGGTCAGTACATTCTCCGAGAACTCGAGCAGAGATGCCAGCCAGGAATCTAGCCCCCCTGAAGCTATTCCGGCGACGATGACGGCCCCGAAAATAACTTATGACGAATACCCCGATACTATATTTGAGACATTCATTGAAGCGGACTAGCTATAGGCCTATTGGCATTTTTTGTGTTTGAAGTTAATAATGTGGCTGCGATCTTCAAGCTTCTAGCTACTGTCGTGACGTCATCGACGGGGTTACCCAAAATAGTATGTATCTAGACTCTTGTCCACGGGTACCTAAGGCACATCAATATACTCTGTTATGTGTGCAACCAAGTCTAAGACCCTTTAACAAGATCATCACGGATCGCAACGTGATACATAAGGCTGAGGATTAATCGTGATCATTCGGGACCCGCTATTAGCATGTGTGATCCGATCAGGCTATGCCGGAGACTTAAGACCCTAGTGATCGGCATATTGTATACTGCAAAAGGTGCAGAAATCGCCACCGCTGCATAAATGGGTTCTCGAGCTTTGTCCGTGTGGGATGGCAGAGCTCTGCAATATCCACTTTGAGCGACGTGTGGGGAGTCTACATATAGACCCACCTTCATTAGCGGGCAAATGCCCCGACCAATCGCATTGCTTTCGTTGCGGACGATATGGATCTTGGAAAATGGCCGCCGTACCAATTTTACTGGTGGCTGAGGCACCGTATACACACTGGGAAGTTGCAGTGCCACAATCGAAAGTGTCCGACAACCTTTCGAATAGGTAACGTTCTGCCTCTTTTCTGCCCAATAATCGTGATGGAGTACGACTAGTGCCAAGGTTGCAGTAATGACCTAATCGACGTGGGAAAGGGTTCCACCAATCATGGCGGGTCCTCTCAGTCCTTTTCACTGGAGCTTCAAGGCGGTATCCACGTGTGTCAAAGGCGGTCTGTAGGCTGTTGGAGACTTTTGCGGTGCCGCTGCACTTTCCTTAAGCCACTTATGTCAAAGCATGCCGTACGCCACCCGAATGTGATCGAAGTAGCTTTGTGGACCATGAGATCTTTTAATAAAAACAGTTTGTCTCCTCCGCAATGGGTCATTTTTCCTCCAAATTACTTTGACATCTTTAAAGGTCAACTACAATCAAACATCTCTCTAACATTCCTCCGGTCTTACTTTATATGATTGTGGCCCAGTAAGACATCAACGCATCAACACATAAATGTCGCCGTCTGTGACTCAAGACGCAACCGTCGGCCAAGATATGGCTCGGTTTACCACAAAGACAATTTTAGGCTCCTCGTTTGAAACAACCGAAAGGTTTGTGAACACCTATCATTCTGCAAATTCAACATGGATGTACAGAGTATATTTACAATGAATCATATATAGATATAGTCACCTAGAGCCTATTGGAATTGGTGTCTCGGGACTTGTATGGTATGATACCCAGTGATTAAATGTTCAAATTACGACAGAAGCTTACCACTTACTGTTATTCACTTCAGCTCCGCCAAAGATCAGATTACGAAGCGCACAATTGCTGTCAAGAAACTTGCTCAGCCTTTCAAATCTGAAAATATTGCGAAGCACATGTACCGAGAGGTCAGATTGTTGAAAACACTTAAACATGAAAATGTTTGTATCCAAACGGTTGTCCTCGACGCGCTCAAGCTGCTAATTACTCGTTTTGACAGATTATTCATTTGAATGACATTTTTATTTCGCCCTCGGAAGACATGTATGAGCTTCTACATCTTGATGTATACCGCGAAAATAAACTAACTGAACAACCTTGAATTTAGCTACCTTGTGACAGACCTCATGTCAACCGATTTACACACTCTTTTAAGATCTAAGAAAGTGGATAACCAATTTGCACAGTATTTCATGTACCAAATAATGGTAATTAACATCTCCCTCAAACAGTCATTGAAGTACGGCTAATATATCACAGCGCGGTCTTAAATACGTTCACTCTGCTGGTGTCATCCATCGTGATCTGAAGCCAAGCAATATCCTGGTCAACGAAAATTGCGACCTTAAAATATGCGACTTCGGTCTAGCCCGAGTTCAAGAGGCATCAATGACCGGCTACGTATCGACTAGATACTACCGTGCCCCAGAGATAATGCTCACCTGGAAGCGATACAACGAGAAAGCCGACATCTGGAGCGCAGCTTGTATCTTTGCTGAAATGCTACTTGGAGAGCCTCTCTTCCTGGGCAAGAACCATATCGACCAGTTTTGTGTAATCACCAAGCTTCTCGGGTCTCTCCCCGATCACGTCATATCCCATATTACTAGTCCGAACGTGCGTTCATTCCCGTGCAAGACTACTTCTGATGTCGAGGAGACTAATACTTCTACAGACTATGAGTTTCGTCCGCTCTTTACCTGAGTACTCTCGCAAACCCTGGACCACCCTCATCCCAGGAGCAAACACCAAAGGTATGCACTTGAGTTCACCCTGACATTCAATATTAATGGAATTGACACATTAGCAGCCACAATGCTTTTGGATAAGATGCTCCAATATGACCCCGATGAGAGGATATCTGCCACCGATGCACTCGCTTCCGCGTACCTTGCTCCATATCATGATCCAAATGATGAGCCGGTGGCGGAAGAGGCCATTGACTGGTCTTTCCTTGATGCAAACCTACCAGCCGATGTATGGAAGACTATCATGTAAGTTTCACTAGTATTATCGCTCAGGAACAGAGCTGACTCGGGAATAGGTATGCTGAGGTCTTGGGATATCACCAGGAGGGTTCTTCGCCTACGCCTCCACCAGACAATGAAGGAATGGACTTGGCATGAAGTGCAATGTTTTATGAGTTCAGCCAATTTGGTTTCCCTAGTTTGACGACTTTTTATGAATTCTTTTTGTCTACTTAGATTGTTAGAGCAGTGATACCAGGAAAGATTTGCTAGAGTTATTCGTTGTCATTTAAATGCAATCTCACATTCAATTTCGAAATTTGATCACAGATACTAAGAGCCCGAAGACAAGCTGTGGCGCTGAATGTATTCAAAGGAGAGTGCAAGTAGATACGGAGATAAGCCGCAGGCCTTGGATCGCTCTTGATCAAAGTCCGCTAGGTACGCATGCGAGGGATCTACAAGTTTGATCCACTTCTCAAATTCAAACTGACCAACCATGACGTATCTGGAGAGAGTTAACGTTTCAGCGCTTGATTTGTGACTAAGCAATGCACTTACGGCCCGCTGCGCTCTATTCGCCATTTTGCGAGGACGGTTCCTGTGACCATTTTAAAGCCTGCCTCATCAGGCCGATCAGACCACTCGCCAGGCCTCCAAATTCCAAACTTCTTCCGATGTATTTTATTGAACTAGACGGCATGGTTCTGATCCATGAGCATCCCGGAGAAAGGCGTAACAGAATCCGCAGCCTACTAAAATATTCATTGCATTAGATACTGCTGTCCTCAATACTAGGTATTTTCAATGCAACAACGAGATAAAGTATATGCGCTGTGTTCTCTATATGTGTGGTTGCGCTTGTTCCGCTGCAGCAGCAGGGTCTATCGAGTGGTATTGGAAAAGTGCAGAAGCGCCTATTGAACTATCGGGTTTCTCATTAGAAGTGCTGTCTAGTTATGGTGATATTAGACCCAGGCGATAATTCATCATCGAGAGTCATATTCACAAGCCTTTCTTTCCCCAGTAGAGATGATAGAAGAGTGAGAGACCACATAAAGGGAAACAGTCCTAGATAGACCAGTATATATGTGAATCGAGGTAGGTTTGGTCAATATACAAAGAGGAGAGCTCAAGACAATAAAATGGTGAAATTGATCTCGATCGCGTTTGTAGTATGCTACTTAAGACCCCACCTCGACCCTCTCTCGTTTCTCCCTTCACACACCTTAGGCTTACCGGCTGCCACTCGGACTTCCTTGAGTTTACTTGATTCTCAATATGCCATTAAATATGCTTTCTGAGGTATCGTACTACAACCACCTCCTTTATCACATGGGCAGACGGGAAGTGACTTTGCTCTATTGGGCACCGTACTTCAGCTCGATCTAGATCTATCCTGGTGATGGGGCCAAAATTAGAAGGCTAAACCTAATTCAGTTAATAACGGCGTGGCTGTGTGCAGATGCCAAGAGGCAAACCTTTCAGAGCATATGGTTACGCTGTCTGTGGGGTCGGCATGCGCTGGTCCGACGGATTCACAATATCAGCTACGCTCCAAGATCTTCAGTCGATCACATTGACAGCAGGTATTTTGGACCCTGCGTACAAGCCGCTTCCACCGACACTAGAGTACGCCGGTCCATGTCGGGTCAAGCATCTGCAATTGCCTCGGCCCCACTGGCTTGTCGAGGTGAGATCCACAAGGGCAGCGCGAGGAGTCCTGCAGAGTTGCATTGACGCAGGTGACTTGTACTTTTGCCGGGAGAAGCGGATTTGAGGCTTTTTTAGCGAAGTTCGGAAATTGCATAACGAGGATTCTACCTAAAGTCTTGTATGCTTGAATAGCCTGGTTTCTGGTTGGTCTATCTGTTACCAGCCAAGGAGAGACCCGGAAAAGGATAAGAAAAAAATACTATATGACGACCTCGATGTTTGAATCCGGGGAAAAAATATTTCCAGAAAGACTGTTGATGAGAATACCGAGATATTCAAGGTAACTGAAAGATGCATGATTCTCCTGTTGTCTTGGATATCTACAATCTAGGCGATTTGTAGAAGACATTCATATGTGGAAGTTTGCGGCTTGTACCTAGTTTGTCCAGGTGTCATTCTTTGTCTGTACCTATACTCGATAGGATGAGAAGAAGCTAGTGGGTCCAGTTGTTCAAGAACCTTCGTCACACTACCATCATGGACCTGACGAGGACTTGAGTTTGCGTCTCTTGTCCAGGTGACATAAGATACGTGAAGCAAACCTATAGAGTATTGAAGAAGATAAAGCAGAGTACCAATCATAGCGAAAGGACAGGGCGATTTTCAGAATCAATTGAATATTTTCTGTGCTCATCTCTCTCTTTCTCTCTCTCTAGACTCACTCGCGAGAAAACCGAAATCGAGATCCACTAGAAAACGCAACCTGTAGCAGTGTTTCTGTCGTCTTCTGGTCTGCTTCCTCGATGGTCAGGACGACCTTCTTACCCTGACAATTCCCCTCTGTAATATCAGTGCTGCCCTGGAGCGGCACGACGGCTGGCTGTTGCGACTCAACTTCTGCCATTGCCAAATCCACCGGTCCCAAAAGCCCAGACATATCAGTGGGCGACGGGTAAAGAAAATCCGGATAGAGGCCGTGCCTAGCTACTTCTGAACTGGTACAGTCAAACCCCTGAAGAGCATGTGGGGAAACCGCGGATAGATCAGGCAAAGTGTCATTGAAGTCGGAAGGGTTGAGTAAGGGGAGTGTTGGGTCCCACGCGTGGCCCGAGACTCCGGCTGCGAAATCATCCCATGCAGGCGCATCTGGATTTGCACAAACAGAAATTCTGCCCGAAGTCTCGAGCATATGGTTGGAATTATAATTGGAGCTGGAAGCTTTCTGGGTCCCCCGGGGATTGCACGGACCCAGCCAACTGCTTTCTTCCTCTGCACTTGCGTCCTCTTCCTCGTAGCTGCTCTCTTCATCCTCGTCCATTTTGTCGTCGTCTGACGAGGAGTCGGCCTCATGTGCAGTTCCTCTGGTTGTTGGTTGGTCTAGGTGTGGTATGGCCTTCCTGTTTCTGCCTTTTTCTAATCTGTTCTGTCGTCGGGTGAGAATGGTATATCTGTTGATGCATATGGCCCGTTAGTCGACATTGATAGTTCCTCTTGGTGGTAAGTAGACTGACTGGTTTTTGATGGAATTGCGAGACCGGGAAGGGAAATGTTCTATCTGAATCTCTTTCCATCTTCTTCCTTTCACTGCCGCAACCTCCACCAAGCGACGGTCCTGTCGATTGTCTTAGCAAATTGATAATCTCACCATCACAAGGAGAAGCTGAACTTACTTCCTCTTCTGTCCATTCACTACGATCGAGCTGTGGATCTAGGCACTGCTTCCATCGCTTGGCGCACTCTGTCACACCTTTTGTAAGTAACACTCTACGCAGTGATGACACAAAAGGAAATGGATAGCACACACGATCTGCACTGCGCGTTGCCACGTTCTCGGCCACCACCGTCCATCTGCTTTACACGTTAGCAAACATCCTCCAGTGCACAAAGCCTTATCTCTGTCTAACACATGAGACAGCAGTGGAGAAATTACATTTCCCCATGCGTTTGTACTGCTAAAGTCAATAGCTTGTCCTCCCCCCCGGTCCAATAGCCTTTATTGAACGCCTTTGACAGGACATTGTGCCATCGTTTCCTGCAGTCTTTGTTTGTGCGACCGCCGATCTTGTTTGCAATCACTGTCCAGTCTATTACCTTGTCCGCGGCTACTAATACCAGGGGGTCTCCGTCAGTAAGTAGAAGGACAGCCTTGTTGAACCTCACTCACATTGAGCATTCACTTCTTGGCGTAGCAAATCGTCTTCGCCCAGTGTCCATTTACGAGCGGCCCGGGGCATTTTAAAGGAGACGAAATCACTAAAGATGATGCAGGTAAGTCGAGAACAAGAAGACAGCATCGAAATGGTGACGAGGGGGCTGACCGAAGGAAATTGAAACATATATCAACATTCATTCAGGATCGAGCTCGATACTCAAAAGGTGCAACGTATGAGAAAATGGAATTTGACTGGTTGGCAGTGGCGACGTCTCTAGACACGTCGATAACACTCTTTTGGACATGGCGTATATCCAGAGGGGTAGGCTTGGCGGCAAACCTTGCAAGGGAAAGTCCATGTCTACGAATGCTTTTCGCCTCAACTAAGTGTGATCGAGGCCGCTCCTTCGGACCCTTTCAGTGGAGTCAGCGTGGTGCAAGGAGGAAACAGGCCTAGCGTAGGACTCAGATCCTAGAGCCGCCCCCAAACCTGACACACTTATCATCGAATGAGTTTACGTTTGCTACGACGCTAGGAAAGTGGTCCAAGCTTGGCGCAGGAGGGCTTGATGCACGGGAGGAGCCCATCTTTTCGTCAGTGTGAATTGTAGCATCTGATTTTGGGGGCCTTAAAAGTCACATAAAGATGTCAACCCATCTTTCAGATTAAGGTTACAACCCATTGTCCCGGCCTGTTCCGATACAAGTGATACCGAGGATGCTTGGAAAATTGATGGGGCCCTGAGTGGTGGATCTCTGTGCGTGCTCTTGGCAAGAAATACGGCCTGTTGGCATGCGGTTTGACAGTATCCGGCCACATATGCACATAAACCATGAAAACATTCCTCTCTTGCTTGGCTCGTCAGTCTGATTTGAATGACTAAAATGCCCCTGTGGGCAACCATTTTGAGTTCGCTAGAGAGCAAATATAGCGGCCCGATCCGGTTGTTCAAGGCGTTTTTCCCGCACGGATCCACAGATCCGAACGAAGGATCTGGCCCTGCATAGAGCGTGGGCGCCTTGCAATGGTTTACCCATACAGCTGACTTGAGTATCTCAGGGAGTGCTATATTATACGTGTGTGTGCACCTCGCAGGCGAGTTGTAGCATTAACCATTGGGAATGTTGTTGTGGTAGTTTCCTTGTTTGTTCTAATAGTTCGGCCTCATTTCGCAAAAGAAAAGTCAATAAGCAACAGTTTCGGATTAAATTAGTGATCAGAGGCAATGAACTGTCAGCTGCGTCTCCTATATATAGCTAAGAATGTGACCTTAGAACAAAGCCTTAATCGTTGAACTGCCCACTGGGCAAAACACACTCCACCAACGATACCTGGCTTCGACAATCATATATGCGATTCATCACCAGTCCCGACCGCTCAATAATATCCTGGAACTCAGCTGGTGTCCTCTCAATGCCATTGATGATGCTCATCATGGTAATGTCCCGCTGATGGCTGTACCGGGTGAAATAGCCGTAGTTAGCCGGAAGCGGTTCCGGCGCCGATGCAATTCTCTCCTCGAATCCAGCCGTGGTATTCATGACCTGGTCGCAGATGAGAATTCGAGAGCTGGTATTCATAGCTGCTTTGATTGCTGATAGGATCTTGATGCAGTAGTCATCCGACCAATCGTGCCTAAAGCCGTCTCTTTCTTCAGTACAAGCGCGGCAGATGAGCTGAGAGGATTATACAATTCGCCAGGACTTACAAAATATACCGAAGCCAGTACACATCAGCGCCAGTAACGGGATTGAGATTGAAGAAGTCATGCTCAAGAAATTTGACGCGACCAGTGTTGAGGGCTTGAGGGTTTTCGAGCGGCCAGATTTCGCGCTGGGCTTGAGCTAGAACAGGCGCACGGTCCTGCACGATGAAGCTGAGGTCTGGGTAAATTTTTGACAACTGAAGGCAGAATCCACCTGGCGTTTAATTTAGTTCTTTGCCTTGGAGTATTTGGAAAAGAGGAGGAAGTGAAGTCATACCAACTCCGCCGCCGACATCGACGACCTGTGCTTTGCCCAGTGATGCCCAGGGGAAGTCTGCTCTGAGTATTAACATATGTCTCAACTGTTTGCATCAAGTGGCACTATCTTTGTGGACATACCGTATAAATGCGCGACTCCAAATACGCGGCCACCACCAAGCATCGCGAGACCGAATATATCAAGCTCGGGCCGACGAAGGGTCTCCTCCCCACCAGTACGCTGGATAGCGGCTGCGATGTCAGGCCCAAATGGCCCGGGATAGGCTCCAGATCCCCCGCCATTTTGGAGCTTTGTAGACGTCGTGCCCTCTTCGAGCCAATTCCACCGTTCTTTGGTTGTTCCCACGGCTCTTTGCCAGGCCGATTCCTTGACCGAGTACGAAGACCCAATTTTGGGATCGAGAAGAGCGTGTGGAAGTGCATCAGACGCGGTATAAAGATCCCACCCACTGTTTACTCGCATTAACACAGTGCAATAAACTTTTGACCTTGAAAGTCTCCACAGAAAAAAACATACAACATAGCAATATAAGCCCGTATAGGTTCGTTGTGAATAAGACCGGCCGAGATAGCATTATTAGCGAACACCCCATTCTCTAACTCTCTGAAGATATGAATTGAGCAGAGACAGCGCATTATGCGACCTATAATCGAACGGAGGTCACTATTAACAACCAAATCAGAACCTCAGCCAGGTCCCAGACATCAAGAACATACCGAGCTTTCTCTTCTCGAGCCCGACTTTCTCGGCGATGTGCTCCATCGACACTCCTTTGTCACCATTCTCCGCCAGGATATCCGGTATCCGGAGAACAGCTGCAATGTGCAAGCATCTAGCTTCGTTATATTGCGAGGAGACTTCCAGCAGTCGGCTGCTGGGTGACGAGACTAGCTCGACCAGTTTCCCTGTCGTGGCGATGAGGGTGCGTTGTGCCTCAAAGAGCTTGCGGCTGGGCAGGTTTGCTTCGCTTTCATCTATGCCACCGTCTTTGTTGAAAGGGGAGGCAGGAACTTTCGCCCACTCTGCAATGATGCTATGAATGCTATCGCGGGTGACCTCAGCAAGCTGAAGGAGCTGGTGGGCGTCATTGATAGTTGGCATGGTGTTGTTCTGTGTATCCTGTCGCTGGAATATATTGAGAAAAGAGCCTGTGTACGAGATAGAAAAGTCATAGAGGTTTGCAATGCCGAGGTGCTATATATACCTCAGAAGGATTGGACCCCGCGTACAATAGATATGGCATACCTTGGAAGATTGGAAACCTTGGAAAGGGCTTTACTCCGGTTTATCATTATCTGACTTTGGAACCTTGTATGGTAGCACTATTCTATGGACATTCATCTGGACAGTTAGGTACACGTAGCCTACCGGGACATCGTTATGCACTTATGCTAGCAGAAACTCCGCAAAGTAAGATGCCAATCTCTGTGTATCGTCCGGCACCGAACTGACTGCAACCCACAGATCCGGTCGAATTACTACAACTGCGCCAGTGCGATGGTTGACGCCCCAGGTACTATGCGCATCCTCGTCAGGAGCCCTGTCATCCGCTAACACAATAGCCTTCTCCCTTAGAGCGGCTAGATCATCGTTAACCGATAATTTTTCTTCAATTTCCCACGGCATGCCCTTGGCAACGAGGACGAGGTTGAACATGTCTAGCCCGCCAAACCGCTCGTAAAACCTTCCAGTCGCCTTTCTCGAGGATATTTCATCCGAAAAGATCTTCAATCGACGTCGAGCGGACCCGAGAAGATTCGATCCAAATACGACTAGATGAAATCGACCGTCCCCAGGTAGTTTGTCATACAGATATCCCGTGTGGCTATGATCAATGCACAAGCGGGGATTCGGCGCGCGTACCCCATTCTTCACCTTCACTGGCAAGGCCCGATCAGCCCCATTTAAGCCATTGTTTGCTTCCATGGAAGGGTTCAAACAGCTCGTACCGTAGGCTGCATCAACCCCGAGAAGAAATTGCCCATGATGCGCGAAAAAGTCAAGCAGAAAAGCCTTTGCCTCATCGCGCGTCAAGGCTGCGGTGCCATTTTGCGAGCCTTTAGAATCGGACTTGATTAAGATGGCCTCGTTAGATAACGTAGGCGGCTTATGCATGGCGCCATGCAACCCATTCGCCTCTTGTATATCGATCTTTTCAAGGCCATGGTCCATGCTGAGATGGTGTAGACCGGCAGTTGGGACCTGCGAGCTACAGACAAAACGCAGGTACTTGCCGGAAATCTCGATAATATCAGCGGCGTGATGGCGGCGCTCATCATTGTAGGTAGGGAGGAGTTTGCTGAAGTCGGCCTTGCCTTTAGCGCAAAGGCCCAGTTTCCACCCGAGGTTGGCGGCATCTAAGATGGAGGCGTTGAGGCCGAAGGCGCCCATGACGCTGTGGACGTGTCTATTTCGTTTTGGCTACTGTTAGAGAACTTTCGGGACTGCCGAAGCAAGGGAAACCGTACGCTGCATCTCCGACTAAATGAACACGTTGATCGGAAGAGGAGAAAGACCGTGCGACACGCTCGCTTACTGGCCACGCATTAGAAATATGGTTCCCTGCATTGGAAAGCAAGCAGAAAACAGGACTTACTCTTCCATACCGCAAACCAACTGAGCGGAGCTGCAAATGTCAGTTTATACGGGGCGAAGATGCGATTCGCCTGTTCCAGGACTTCTTCGGGAGTGACAGAGTGGATGTCCACCTGGCCACCAGACTCAGCGAATGACGGATCTCTCGCTTGTCGAGAGGTCGCCAGAGGCCCCGTTTGAGAAATGTCAAGCTGCGTATACAGTCTACTCTTAGGTCCCGTTAGACATGACTCATGGAGGACGGATGAACCACTGACCGAATATACCCGTTCTCTCTCGGGATAATAACGCACCCGCCATGCTCCGTACTTATGACCGAGCCAAATATCCAGGCATGCGGATAGTCTGTCTCAAAGACACAGTCCATGATTCCCCAATAGATATCCGTACTGATTCCATCAAACGGGATCTGCAGCTTCTGCCTAATCGTACTCGATGCCCCATCACTCCCGATCAGAAACTTCGCCTGTACCGCCGTCTCCATCCCCTGTCCATCTTCTATCACGCAGTGGATTGGATAGACAGACATCTCGTTTGAGTTTGCTAGCGCCAAGTCAACTTTGTATTCCTTGAGTGTAGTTGAGCGCTCTACGAGCACCTTATGTCGTAGAAGATCGCGCACAAAGACCCGCTCAATCTGCCCTTGCGTGATGATATGCAGGCCGCGGTAACGGGAGTCAGACTGGTGCGAGCGGCCGTGATGGAGGAGAGTGCCATTGTGGTAGATAGCGGTGCGTTCTATCAAAGGTCCTTCTTCGTGCACTTCAGTGGCGATGCCCCATGTTGACAAGGTCTCGAGGTAGCGAGGTTGGACGCCGTCAGCGCGGCCCGCTGCTAAGGGAGAAGAGTTCTTGTCTGGGCTTTTGTCAGTCTCTATTGACGCGGTCCAAGGAAAATGGAATTTATTAAACAAACCAATGATCCGGAACGTAAGACCCTGTCGAAGACAACTCAACGCGATTTCCAGTCCACTGGGTCCAGCTAGGCCTTTTAGCTTGGCCACACACTAGCGCAGCCCATATTGAACTTACCTCCACAGATCAGGACATCAACTTTACTCTGCGGGTTCCACCAAGTAGGCACCCCATGCGGCGAGGCCGTACCATCGTGCAGGGTCGGCCATACCCGCAAGACGTTGAAGCCCAGATCATTATGGTGGCTGGACGTGACAATCTCATCTGATGGCGGAACCTCGTACAGAGATTCGGCTGTACCGTCGGTCGCGCCTGTACCGTCCTATGAAATCTATTGTTAGCTCTGTTTGCTTATCCAAGCCTCGCTCGTGGCGACGTTGAAGCTACCTCTGGTAGGATCCAATGAGGATCCTTGGCTGGTTGACGAAAGCCATTTTCATGGCTATGGGGAAGGATTGAGTGAGCCATTGTGTATTCGAAATGTCTGAGCAGGTCTAAGGTCTTGATATACCACGCGTAGATAGCATCAAACCTCGGGGCTAATGAGGTGCTCATAAATAGGGGTTTGCTGTGCTTGGAGTCCTGGCGGCCCACTGCTGTACGCCGGTCCTCTGGTAATTTTATTTGGCTTGCCAGGTACCAAACGTCTAAGACCGTGTTGAAAGGACGTACATATTACCCCATTAATAAATTGCATATGATTCAATATTCAACGGCTACCGGGGTCCACGTAAAGCCTGTGAGCCTGGTGACCCCCTTGGGGTATGGGGATATCAAAAGATATTGAAGGGAGGCCTGGGAACATTGTCCAACAACGTAAAGATCTAATGATACTAGGATTGGAATGGATATGTCTAGATTTTCAGCTTGTGAATATGTACATGCCCATCCCTCTTGCAGTCTAATCTCAAAATCCATCCGCCGCTGCCACCTTCTCATACGCAGCCTTCAACTTCTCCGACGTAGAATTGACCTGGTACACAGTGTTAGAACCCAACTTATACATTCAATTATGAATAATAACTTACATATTCATCGTTGAAGGGCTCAAAGTGGTTTCCTGGAATACTGTATATTGTCAGGGAACGAGAGAGAAGACATTCCCATTGACGAATTGCCTGCGCCCGATGCTGCTGACTTTCAAGCCATGGGTATGAAACTCCACAAAGACGAGTAGTTTCGAGGACCTGATCACTATGCAGCATTATATACTTTCTTGTCTGTGGAATAGGCTGTTGTATGCTATATCCTGCAAGGAACTCCGCGTGGCTTTGGAATTGGAACGATATGGTGTCCAAGGTAGAATGCGGCAGTTGTTTAGGACCCAGAATGAAGTCGACAACTTGGGAAGGCAGAGGCTGATGATTGGACGGACAAGGAGAGTCGATAAGGATAATGGCGATTACGGTGTATCCCTTCTTCTCTAGGTGATGTGCGACTTCATGGGCGAGAACGCCACCGAAAGACCACCCTGTGTACGTTAGTACATCTTTGACCCGTCGATGACTGCTCAAAGGGAAACTTACCGCCAAGAACAACCCGCTTTGCTTTCACAATGGATGTAATTAAAGTAGCATACCGATTGGCCATATCCTTCAAGTTCCTTGCCCAATGCGGCCGAGCTGTTAACTCACCGTTGCGAATTCCGAACACTTGACAACCTAATTTCGGAAGAGATTTGTAATTTTCGATCAGTCCACTACCATCGTGAAACAGGATCATCGGCGGGCGATTGTCAGGTCCTTGCTGCAGATGCACAATGAAATGTCCCTCTGTCCGCTCTTGAAAGTTTGCTTTGTCTGTGGCATTCTCAATTAGATGTGGGGAACTTTCACTGCTGGGTAAACTGATGTCTGCTGCGAGCATGGCCGCAAGCTCGCTTATCGTTAGAGTTGGAGACAGTATTTCCTGTCCCAACGTCTTGCCAAATTCCCTTTGCACGCATTCTCGGAATTCAATCGCCATTAAAGAGTCCATTCCAAGGGCTTCAAATGCCGTGTCTTGGCGGACGTCTGAAGGGTAGAAACCACATGTGTCTGCCACCAATCTCACGAGGAGATTGGTCACATCCTTCGAAGTTATATTCGGCTCTGTGTAGGGGGTGAGGTTGCCTGACATTGTGCTTGTAGAACTATCATCGCTGTGTTCGGAGCTGCTGTTGCTGGGTTCTTCACGCGCGAGAACCACTCCGAACTGACTTGCACGGATGTTGGAAACATAGCTCTGAATGTCCTGGACTGTTTCCAAATCCATCACACCGTCACTATCCAGATGGGGGAATTGATTCTTTAGTGAGTGGGAAAGCTCTATTTGCATGAGCGAGTCAATACCCAAATTCGCCAATCGCTTGTCAGGAGTAATCGCCTCCCTCGGTTGTTCACACAACTTGGATATCAGGCTGATCACCGTACTCATTGTATCCGATACATCAGGCGCACAAGAGCGCACAGTTCTCGTCAACTCCTTGCTCTGAGATACGACCGACCGAGGTATATCGCTGGAGGATTGTTGGCTGGCATAGCGGGACAAGTGCCCGGCGAACGACTTGAGATTAAGGCGCTTGAATACCATGCCTTCAATGCTAGCAACCGCTATTCCTTCAGGTGTCATTGCAAAGGCCTCACCAATAAGCTCCTGACCACCGCAGTCAAGTAAACTACAGTAGACATGGAAAGTTTCTTGGGGTTTAATGTCGGTATATAGCATGATAGAGGACTCGACCTTACTGCAAATGAATGCATCAGTCCGCTTAGCTTGGCTGTTGGCGACAAACCCCGCCGCATGTAGCATGGTGTCAACAAAGACTGGAGATATGATCCCTCCGTTGAGAGTGCTCGCTGGAACCTTGAATGTTCCATAGCCATCCAGATGGGCTTCGGAGACGTGGAGTTCTGTGATTGATTGATATGGCTCAGAGTAAGTAACTACCCGAGGAAAAACTGTGTTGTAAATGACTCCACGGTGCAAGGTGTTTATCTGGCTCTTGTTCCTTTGCAATAGCTCTATCTGCTTTTTGGCGTAGGCTGCCTTTCGTGCGAGATATGCTTTCGCATCCGAGGAGGACATCCATGCCGTTCGGCCGGAGCATAACGTATTTTCAAAATTATGACTGGAAGCTGCGGGCAACAGAAATGTGAATTTCCCTTGGGTAGATCCAGTGGCAACAATTGGAGATTTCTGCAAAGCCAACATCACAGTGGAAGATCTCATTTCCGACGAATAAACAAGGGGATGACCGAAGGTGATATCACTGACCAACGCAAGTTGATCCTGAACTGGGGCAGCGTCATGATGCATGGCCTCGAGAACCATTTCATAATATACTGAAGCAGGACATAGCGGAAAGCCGTTGACTGAATGGCCTTCGATGTACTTCGACAGAGCATCTAGGCTTGTACTGAAAGTCGATAATCCCTTCCCCGAGCTCTCCTCCACCACGCCTTGCAATATATGGAAAGCGGACGGTCTGGGTGCCTGCAAAGATGAGAGCACTGGCTTTTCAACGGAGATTTCTTTGAACGGGACGTATAGCGAATGCGTCAGAAATGGGTAGTCGGGAAGATCCACAATATTGGCGTCTGTGCCATCGAAAACATTGCGCCACTGAATCGAGTCATACCGCAGGCTCATCTGTTGTAGAGCACGGCTTATGCTAACCCAAGGGTCTTGGCCCTTGGCAATCGAAGGTAAGAAAAGCGCATCCTGTCCGGAGAACTTGACTCGGATCATGGGCAGCGTAACCGGATTAGGACCAACTTCGACAAAGGTGGCTTTTTGCATTCCGTCTTTTTTGAACAGAGAATCAATGAGCTCCGTAAAACGCACTAGACCTCTAGTTTGTTCAACCGGGTAGCTGGTGTCCAGGCTGCCTTCTTCGATAAGGCGCCCATGGAAACAAGATCCCAAAGGAATACTTGGGCTGGAGAACGAGAGGCCTTCGCATTGAGCCTTGAATTCTGGAAGCATTGCATCCAAAGCAGAAGAGTGAAAGCCGAGTGGGACATCGAGTCTTTTACAAGGAATTCCTTTCCCTTTAACCAGGCAGGCCAATTGCTCCACCTGATCAACTGGTCCAGAAATAACAGAATCTGTTGCACTATTATCGCAAGCGACTATCAGTTGAGATAGACCGGACTGTGCAATGAGGTTCTTGATAGACAAGGTCGAGTCATTGCACGCAAGCATAGTAGATTCTCCGATGTGACACTTCGATGCCATCAATTGTGCGCGTCGCGCAACCAGCAGCAAAGCACTTTCCAGCGACAGGGCTCCACTAACGACCATCGCACAATATTCTCCAAGGCTGACAGTTGGGTTAGACCTATTATAAGGTGGAGACGTTGGGTCCAATATGTTCGCTTACCTATGACCGATGACGATATCGGGTTTGATATTCCATGACATCCACAAGCATGCGAGGGCATATTCCAAAACGAAACATGCGATCTGTGACCACAGTACCCAATCTGTAGCCGATTCGGAGCTAAAAGACCCATCAAATACTTTACTCGGTATGACATCTCCAAACCCATTTCGCTCAAGCACGCTATCGCATTCCTGAACCTTAGCCTTGAAAGTCGGTGCTGTTAGCATGAGTTGTTGCCCCATTCCAGAATAAAAGCTGCCTTGTCCTGAGAAGACAAAAACAATGGGGTATTTTCTTCTGTAATTGACCAAAGGACTTTCAAGTTCTCTGTGCCGTTGAAGTTGGTCGTCAAGTTCTGATATAGTTCCTCCAACAATAGACAGGATATATTGATGTCTTTGACGCCGCGCTGTCGCCGTGTAGCAAAGGTTTTCAATAGCAATATCATTCCTCTGAAGAAGCTTGGAGTACCGCTCAATAAGCTCACGGAGCGCTCGGTTAGATTTTGCTGACAAAGTCAGAACGTATGCTGCTCTTTGAGGGCATCTTTGGTAATTGCGGCGTGGTGCTATGCGGTATTCCTCAATGATCAAGGCAGCATTCGAGCCAGCTGCACCAAAATTATTCAACAGGGCACGCCGTGGCATATTAGGCGCAATACGATTCCACTTGCAAGCGACAGTTGGGATTCGGATATTGAGAACAGCCAAATTCTGCAGCTTCGGGTTTATTGTGTTGAATCCGACTTGCGGCGGAATTTTCGAGTATTTAAGCATCATTAACACCTTTGCTAGGCCTGCGGAGCCGGATGCTGCCTCTGCGTGGCCAATGTTCCCCTTAACTGAAGTGAGGTAGACTGGGCTGGCAGAACCACCAAAAGTTGATGCGATGCTGGAAGTCTCGATTGCATCCCCGGCCTTCTCAAAATGTCAGTATCATCGTTCTTCAAACTAGTGGAGGTTAAACGCCTACCTGCGTTCCAGTTCCATGGGCTTCGATTACGCTGATTGACTTTGCATCTATCGTTCCACGAGACAGGAGTTTCTCAAAAAGCTGCTTCTGAGTGGGGCCATGAGGATGGGTGATGGACGAGGCGTTGCCGCTCTGATTCATCTCAGCTTCCTTGATAACGCCGTAAATACGATCGCCTTCACGGACTGCGTCTGAAAGTCGTTTGATCACGAATAATCCACAACCTTCAGCGCGACAGTATCCATCAGCCGAGACATCAAAAGGTTTGCACTGTCCAGTTGGGCTCAAAAAGTGTGCCCTTGAAAGCCCAAGATACATCTAGATGATCAGTATCTCTTGTCCTTTGAATTGGGATATTGTGGCTTACATCTGGACTGGTAATGGCGTTCACACCACCTGCTAATGCAGTAGTGCAATCGCCTTGGGCTAAGGCGCGACAGGCCATGACCACAGACACAAGGGAAGAGGAGCAGGCTGTATCAATAACCGTAGACGGTCCGCTCCAGCCATACGCGTAGGATATCTTCCCACTCAGAAAGGCACGCAGTGTTCCTATATCTATTAGCGGCTGTGCTCTAACCTCTGAGAAAAAAAAGCATTACCCGTCGAATAGTAGACATCCACCGCGTGCGCAAGATTTTGCACATAGTCATCAGTGGCCGCTCCAATATAGCACCCTATGGTCTCGGGACTGAAAGACGGGGCTCCATTAGGTACATAACCTGCATCTTCCATGGCGTGGACTGCCGCCTGAAGAAGGAGCTTCTGTTGTGGGTCCATGGATTTAGCCTCTCGAGGCGAGATGCCGAAATACTCATGATCGAACTGAAATGGGTCGCTGAGAAAGTTGCCCTGGCTTGCCTTCATCTCCCGAGGTGATCTGCAATTGCTGCTTCCAGTCGTATAATCGTTTACTTGAAACCTGACTCCTGGTATCTGTTGTAGTTTTCAGCTGGCCAGTTACAGGCTCGCAAATGGGATATGGCCAACTTACTTCCTGGGCTGCATTTAGACCTACCTCTATCGTTTTCCAGAATTCGTCTTTGCCGGCTCCCAGAGGGAAATTAACAGACATTCCAACGATGGCAAACCCATCATTCTGGGGTAAATCAGCTCCTTGAATGGCTCCTTGTATATCTATCCAACGTGATCGGACAGGCTGAGATACGTCTTTGCATACTGATGCCAGCAAGGCGTTAGAGCCAGGGCCCACAGTCACTATCTCCCAATCATTATTTGAAGAAGCAATATCATTGGTAATCGAAAGCCAGGTGCTGTACAGGTCGGCGGTATCTAGCAAGATGAGGCGAAGGGTATATTCCAAAAGCGAGGTAGATGTAAGGGTTGCCGCATCCACCCTAGATGCGTCATGGCAAGACCAAATTGCTCTTTTCATGGCCAATGATTGTGGAAATGAGATGTCTCCGCTCTTAGCATCTTCAAGCACCTTATTCAGTGCATTCTGTGCTTTTCTACCCCCGTGATACAGCGCGTGAACATACACCGGTTCCGCAGTGAACGGTGCCGAAAAGTTGTGAGATCGGAATGTCTCCAAGGCATGGCCTGGGCCGACAAGGCTGAAAGAAGCCTTACCGAACCTTGACGCCACTCGGATCTGAGATGATTCAGGAACGGCATTATTAAAATCATGCACATCCACCTTTATTCTCTCCTCTTCTTTCCCTGAAACTGATATAGCCCATGGTAGGCTTTGCCAATCTTCGCTTGAGAGTTGCTGGCTCAGCTCTGCAGCTCGGTATCCTATCCAATATGCGAGACGAACCGCTTCTGCACTGAACCGAATATATTCTTCCGTAGTGTTGCTGCACGCTAGGACAACTGCGGGAAGCATTCCAGAGCAGAATCCGATTGGTATTGCCTTTTTCAATCCTTCAAGAGTGGGGTCGTACTGAAGGTAGGCAACCAGCTGGTTCACGCAGAGACACACCCCCTGGAAGATTGGGTTATCGGATAGCGCCAGAGGTAAGGTGAGTAGGAAGTTTGGACTGCTTGGGACGTCAAAGTCTGCCCATATGGGGCTATTTCCCTGTGATTGAGCCCGTATGACCTCTCCCAGAAATGCGGTGTGACAAGATGATAGCAGAAGAGAAACCGCTGGAGACGCTTTCTGTGAATCTGTCCTCAGAGCTGGTCTCGAAGCAGATAGCGATCGACTGCCCTGTCCCCCAAAAAATATAAGTCGTTTGGAATCCATTAAAAAGGCTGCCTCCACGGGTAAATTTCGATGGAATACCTGTGAATCGGAAATGATGACGGGGTAGCAGCCTCAAAAACAATCAAAAATGGTCGTATACCCTCACTATCATCATTCGACAGGAGATTTAAGGAGAATATTCTCTGGGGTGGTGCCTGCAGCGGTCTGGGCTGTTGAAGCGATGCGTCCTGGACCGGCGTACGTTGTCTGCTCCTCCCCGACTAACAGCTGATAATAGTAAAGGTAAAATTATGCGTTGCAGCTCCGTGCGAAGGCAGTTAGTTTACGTACGCGGTGTCCGGCTTGATCTGCCATGGGCTGGCGGGCAAGTCCTCGTTTTCCTAAACAGGATTAATAGCCACTCCCATGGTACATAACCCTAAAAGTCCCTCACCATGTCACAAATGATATCTAGACATATCATTGGAGCTAAACTGTAATAAAGCGGCTATGGCGATTACTGATTCTGAACCAGAATTCCTGCGTCCCTTCTTGGATGTCTCCAGGGACCAGGTCACAGATCCCTCTGCGGTGTACAGTCTTGCAGATCTCATCGATTTCAATGCGAAGAACAACGCGGAGCATGTGTTCGCTTTGCAAGAAGTAAGGCAGAGAGGAGAACACGTTGGTCTTATTTCTGTCACTTTCAGTGAACTCAAACACGCCACCACGACCTGCGCGCAACTTATACAGAAGCGTTTGCCAGTGGGGTCACCCGAAGATAAAGACAACACTGATTCGGAAACACGACGGCCGGTTGCAGTGTTCCTTGAAAGTGATATGAATCTTTTCATTCATATTGCCGCCCTATTGTACTTGAATATCCCTGTGAGATACCCTCACCCTACCTGGTTTCGTACGTGCTGACACTGTAGGTTCTCGTGCTCTCCATTCGCCTTAGCCCAGCAGCCATTTCCCAACTCCTGGAATCAACATTGGCGCGCGCTATCATCGTATCACAGAGGAGCCAAGAGACAGTTAAAAAGGCATTTGATGACTTAGCATGGGAACGACAAAAAGCTTTGCAGTTTATCCATTCCACCCCGTTCCAACAGCTTTTGAAGCTCGCGCCGGTCGACTCAGGGGTTCTGGAACGTCATATCCCCTCCGATAGAGAGGTGGCAATCATACTTCACTCTTCTGGAACGACGGGGCTTCCGAAGCCTATTTTTCTAGCGCATCGGTACTTGCTGGTATACGCAGCATGTCATCGCCTAGAGCCAAGTCAATGTGTAGGCAAACGGAACGTTTCCACTCTTCCGATGTATCATGTGCGTATTATCTCCCTTGCCTTTTGTGTACAAATTGTACTAACATTAATTCTGGGAAGGGGTTCGGTCTACTTGGGCCTTGTATTAGCTTGGCAACAGGCAAAACATGCTGCTTGCCATCAGCGTCCATGATCCCGTGTGCCAGTTCAATAGCCGAATTGATCGAGAAGTCCACGAGCTGCTCTTTGATGACAGTCCCGAGTATCCTGGAAGAGGCCAAGCATAATTCAAATCTCATGCGGGCAATGGCAGGATTGGACTTCGTGGCGGTAGGAGGCGGTGCTATAAGGCCAGCGATTGGTGAGCTCCTGGTTTCCAACGGCATTACGCTACTCAACCACTATGGTGCCACAGAAGTTGGAGCTATAGCCCCCATCTTCGTCCCTGGGGATGACTACGACTGGCATTATCTACGCATCCGAACTGATATAGGTCTTGAATTAAAGGAGGTCGAGGAGAAAGATGAAAATGGTGACCCGTTTTACCAGTTGGTCGGTTATCCTTTCGGCTGGGATGGCCCCTTCGTAATCCAAGATCTTTTACGACGGCGTTTCGGAACTGCTCACATCGAAGTGGCCATTTTGGGCCGCAATGACGATCTTTTGGTCTTGTCTACGGGAGAAAAGGTTCTCCCCAATCGGCTCGAGGCCATTCTTAGCAGGCAGGAAGGTGTGAAGGCTGCTGTTCTATTTGGAGAGAATCGGGAAGAAGTTGGAGTTCTAATAGAGCCTGAGATATCTCTTCAAAAGGCTGACATGGAACCTTTCGTGGAGCGAATGTGGTCAGTACTACAGCAGGAGAACATTTCACTGGATCGCCATGCGCGTATTGCTTCAAAAAGCATGATTTTCATCAAACCCTCAAATAAAACGCTGCCACTGTCAGACAAGGGATCTGTCATGCGTCGTGAGACCTATGAGATATTCGCAAAGGAGATCGCCAAAGTCTATGCAATTTCCGGCAGCCAAGAATCGAAATCTTTCAGGCTGGAGGATCATCCCGACGAGATCATCAGCAGCCTTCGTGCTATGGTTCAGACCTGTGTGCAAGATCGAGGGTTGCTTGTTGCCGACTGGACGGACTTCGATGACTGGTTTGAGTTGGGGATGGACTCCCTGGAAGCAACGCGTTTGGCTCGCATGCTGAGTCGAGTGTCAAACAAAGACTCCTTTCGGGTATTAACATCTCAGAAGATCCAGCCCTCTTTCATTTACCAACATCCAAGTTTCACATTACTTTCCGAGTGCTTGTTGACGGATCCCATAAGCGAGGAGGCAAACTGCAGTACATCTCACTCCGTCATAAACCGGATGCTTAATCTAGCATCTAAGTACGCTCCTACTAGCCCCAAATCCTGGGTCATACTACTTACCGGCTCTACGGGTCATCTTGGTGTACATCTATTGGATCAACTGTCATGCAACCCGAATGTGTTGCAAGTGATATGTCTCTGTCGGTCACAACAGGGACAAGACCCCGAGCATAGGCAGCAAGAACTCAATATGCTGCGGGGGGTCACCCTTTCAGAATCTGCATTGGCCAAAATCAGATTCATATCGTGTGACCAACTACATCAGCCTAAGTTAGGCCTACCACATGAGGAATATTGTCGCCTGGTACGAACGGTAACCCACGTCATCCATAATGCCTGGCCGATGGATTTCCAGAGAAGTCTTTCTTCGTTCGAACCGCAGATTCAGACTGTTACGAGGCTGGTCTCCCTTTGCGAAGACTGCCATATGGAGCAAAGATGCTCGTCTCCTCCCAAACTACTCTTCACGTCCTCCATTGCCGTTGGTGCGCATCTTTCCAATCGAAGAAGATTAATGGAAGCGCCAATCCTAGATCCGTCAACAACTGCGAACCTGGGATACGCTCAAGCCAAATGGGTATGTGAACGAATATTACTTGAAGCTGCTAAAACACATGGCGATGTTTTTTCTCCAAGCATCGTACGTCTGGGTCAGTTAACAGGAGCCCTGGGCTTGGGGATCTGGAATTCCAACGAGCATTTTCCAGCAATACTCAAGGCATCCCAGCTGATTGGATCCTTACCAGAATTAGATGGGGTAAGTGACACTTGTGTACAGTAACGAGCATAGCTGACAGCCAGACAGTCTTTCTCATGGATCCCGATTGATGTTGCGGCAAAATCAATTCTGGATATTCTCTTCTCACGCTGCGAAGCCCCACTCGAGAATATCATATATCACGTCGAGAACCCCATCCGTCAAGCATGGAAGCCACTGCTACCTGTGCTTGCCAGAAAGTTAAAGCTGAAGACACCACTTTCTGTTCCGTTAGAAATTTGGCTCGAACATGCATCGTCGTTGGCCGAGACTGACATGAATTTAAGCTTCCTCCATCATCTCCTACCATTCATTCGAGAAGACTTCCAAGTTCTGTCTAGCGGAGGGGTATTGTTGGATACCGCACGAGCGCGACGCATTTCGCCTTCGCTGCGTGCATGCAATGGGGTGAGCATTGAATTGCTGGATCTGTATCTGGAGTCCTGGAGGAGGGAATCCTTCCTGCAGTGAGAAATATCCAGGTTTTTTTGCTCGTCGCTATCATATAGTGTCATATAGTATCTTTGTGTGAAGCGTTACCAACCATCTGGTTTCAACATTCAACGTGGGAGGTACTCGCAACCCTAACATGATAATATCCATTGATTCCCAATACCTTTGAGACATTAAGATAAGTAAATAGAGCCTCTGCGTCTATTGCCTGAAGACCCACATTGTGCTGAAAGTAAAAGAAGAGTGAATGAAATACCTAGGCATGTATATTTATATATATCTGTATGCCCATAAGTTCCAAGCTTGTTGTAAGGCTTGAAGTTTCAAACTTGCGGACGTTACATGAATGTTTCTGGCAACAGCATTACGTATGACCGAGGTGTGCTTTGACATATTAGTCAGTTGACTTAGGTTGTCCTATAGTCATCTTGACTTCAGCACAATGCCCTTGTACGCCGGGTCCTTGCCAGGTTGTTCGCAAGGTCTCCATATCAAAGCCTATTATCAAGCGGAACATGATACCCATCATGTGAGATTGCCTAGCAGCTGATTATCAATATGCTGGCCTTCTTGGAAGGGGTTGCACGTGCCTCTATATCCTTGACATTACATGGGGCACTCTACTACTGTCAGGAACTACTGTGCAGAGTCGATTACTAGAAGACTAGGGGACGCAAACTGAATACAAACTTGGAACGCCCAACTCTCAAGGTTGCGGAACAGCCAAAGTTGGATGGATTCGATTCAATTCTTTCTTTCAAGATTGGAGTGTAACTAAAATGAACTGGATGCGCTTGTTTCTCTTGATTAGTTTCATCTGACCGTTTGGGTCTTCGGGGTTAAAAGTGGTGATTTTAATTGAAGAGTGCGTGGTAATCTACACCAGGGTTTTTTTTTTCAGATTTGTCGAACCCTACCAGGGCTTCCTGTTTAGATTTACCTTCGCCACCTTCCTCTCAACGTCGGTCGCTTAGGTATATCAGATGTCTAAACTATTCCACTGAAAGCAGACATCCAATAGCACATCATGTGTGTCGACTAACCACCCAAACAGCAGACTGTCGTATATCGTGCAACACTCAAGTAAGTGACTAGGGAATCGATTCAACATGATGACTAGTCGTGTTGGTAGATAAGATCCATGAAAGTGGTTGTTGACAACTTCATTGAAATCCCGAAAGATAGGTATTCATGCTCCATGACCCAGTTCTAGGTACATTAAATTCATTGGTGAATAACACCCATCCTAGCAAAGCTTCCCCTCCAGGTCCTTTTCCCGAGTCTTAAGCAGTCGCAAGCCCCAACTTCCGCTGCTCGCCCCCGAACACTTTCTCCAAGTGGTCAGCATCTAGAAATGCCTTGGCCTCAACAATTTTGCCCTCTTCGTTCCAGCGACAGTGCCACGAGTAGTGCTGGTGGTAGGGGACACCGCTCTTTGTCTTTGTGTCGACGGTCTTCATTTCGATGACGGACCAGCCATCCTGGCCGACAATGACACCGGCCTCGCCGCCGGGCACTTCAAGTTTGTAGCCCGGCTCGGCTAGCAGGAGGTTGATGTTGGCCCAGGTCGCATTGTAGTAGTCTTCTTTGGTGGACCAAGTACCCGAGAAGCGGTGCTGGCCGGTCACCTGCCAGTGCACGTTGTCGTCGACATAGTCGAAGAACTTGAGAGTTCCCTCAGGCGGATTGGAAAAGTTGCGGAAGACATCGTAGATGTATTTGCGGTCTGGGTATGGCATGGTGAAAGCAGAGTCAATTTTATTAGGTATAAGGATATATTGACAAATTCAGTTCAGTTGAGGCTTACTAGATTGGGACAGTGTAGCTATATACACAGTTCATGGATCGGAGGTCCTGGGGTATTTGGTCATTTGTACTCCGGTCCATGAAAAGGTCAAGGTGGCCGAATTGACTACCTTGACTCCGTCCCATAGACTGTATTCCGGCCCACCGCTGGCGTGTGAATAATAATGCGTTATCTTGGTAACTTTAACTCGACCCAACGCAGTTCGCTCTACGTTTTCCTTCTCAAGTCGACTTTCAATCATCTGCAGTACGCATAGCCATCACCATGGTAACCGGTTCCTGCTTATGCGGAAATGTTCAATACGTACTCCGCGGGGACCCCATAAATACCGCCATGTGTTTCTGCAACAACTGCCGCAAGTCTACCGGGTCCATTGGAATGGCCAACAGCTGGTACAACAAAGAGGCGAGTGAGATGCCTATATTTGTCGCAAAACTAAGGCTCACACACTTCATTAGGCTCTAACTATTACGAAAGGTGCCGAAACATTGCGTACCTACGAGGATCATGCGACAGACTCTGGAGCCACAGTGGAGCGGTCGTTTTGCCCTGGATGCGGATCACCGGTGATCGCCGAGAACAAGATCAAATTTCCAGGTGCCGTGATTGTCACGTATGGTACAATGGAGCTTGAGATGGGACAGAAGTGGAAGCCGGGGTTGGAGTACTTTTGCAAACGCAAGGCAGAGTGGTTGGGGACACCACCGGAGACGGAAAAGTTCGACGAGCTTTGATTAGTGCCTGTACACCGTCTTGTATTGTAGCTCCAGACAGGTACCATGGACGATCTCTCGGGGTAGTGATAGCATCACTATTAAGTTGGCCAAATCATTATGAAGCAAAGATTTATGCCCCATTTTCTTTCCAATTACAATTACATTCCAAGGGGGTTACCCAGGGCTCTTAGCACTACGTAACCTGTAGACGGCATTTAGCACCCAATATTACTCCGGCCATAACTCCCATTACTTAGAGCTCTATCTTACTTATAAAGTAACAAGAAAAAAGCTTCCTCCTAGAAAGAATGAACATGTACAACCACTCATTGCAATGAATAACACTCTATTCTAGATCAAGTAATTTAGAGGATTGCCAAGAGTCGCCAAGACTCCGCTGATTGCATTTGTAAAGGCGGAGACTTCCCCAAGCTCGGCCTGTAGATCTGCCGAAGATCTACATCCGCAAGGCAATTGACGAATCATGAAGCGGACCGGCGTACAGTCGGCAACTTTCGTGTAGCAATGGAATCCTGACCAATCTCTAATAATGGCCCGACAGGGCGAAATTCTCTGCCTGCTGCCCTTTGTTGCGGAAAGAAATTGGCCCGAATTGACTAATCGCGATTGGCCCCTGGATTCAATGTAACCAGCCATATAGTATTTCAAGGTTATATAGTGGTTTGATCTATTCCATATCCTATTAAGTCTGAGTAGATCTGATTACTTTGATCCATCGTTATGGCTCAAGTCTCTACGCCGTCTGGTCCCGAGCTCCTTCGCGATGCCGAAAAGCTTACCCCAAGTGATTCGTCGCTAGATTCGCAGGAAAAGCGGCACATCACTGGGTTCAAGGTTAATTTTGATGCTTTGGGAATAGAGGATGAAATTGCTGACTGCGTTAGTGGTTCGCTTTTCTGTTCAGTACCTTGACAGCCATCTTTGTTTACTCTCTGGACAACACGATTGTTGCCAATATCGCTCCAGTACACCAAACCCATATACCTTGCAGAAAAGCGATCCACATACTGATGAGACTTTATTTGACGTGTTAGAAAATTGTCAACGATTTTAATGCAGTCGAAGATTTGCCTTGGCTGTCGGTGGGGTATGTGGTGGATCATAACAGCGAGCATTGAGGAAGGTTCACGGCTGACAAGTCTCGCTCAACCTAGATTCATGATTGGGGGAATGGCAATGGTACTGCCGTTTGGAAAGCTATATGCGCTTTTTGATGCCAAATGGGTATTCATTGTGTCGACTGTCGTGTTTATGGCAGCCTCTGCACTCTGTGGAGGAGCGCCTAACATGGACGCCGAGATTATCGGGCGAGTCTTTGCTGGCGCGGGAGGTAATGGAATGTATTTCGGCTTGCTTGCTCTAATTTCCATGAACACTACCAGCCAAGAACGACCGAAATATCTCAGCTTGAGGTGAGCCCTTTCTTCCTCGGAGTTGCCTGAGGGTACCGCTGACAATTAAACCTAGCGGCTTGGTCTGGGGCCTTGGAACGGTCTTGGGTCCTGTTGTCGGTGGCGGCTTTGAGCTATATACATGGCGCTGGGCATTCTACATCAACCTGCTGTTTGGCGCCATTTTACTGCCAACATATCTCTTCGTCATTCCATCCAACGACCCCCTACCAGGGACCTCGCGATGGCGGAAGCTGGCCAGTTTTGACTGGGTGGGCACTGTACTTAGTGTCGGAGCATTCACCACTCTGGTCATGGCCATAAACTTCGGTGGGACCCTTTATCCGTGGAACAGCGGACAGACAATTGCTCTATTTGTTGTTTCCGGAGCTCTGTGGATTATCTTCGGCCTCCAACAAGGCTTCGAACTCGCCACTTCAGTCGAGAAGCGCATTTTACCGATTCATCTGTTTGCTCAGAAGGAGCCAGTCTTATTGTTTATCTCTTGTGCGGCAGTAGGCGCTGTTTCGTATATCAGTGTCTATTACATTCCTATCTATTTCCAGTTCACCCAAGGAGATACTGCGATCAGATCTGCCGTCCGCCTCCTGCCATTCATATTCCTGCTAATCACTACAATTCCGACTAGTGGGGCCATGATGTCTCATTTTGGCTACTACAAACCTTGGTACCTGGGCGGCAGCATAATTGCCCTAATCCCGGCTGTTTTGATGAGTAAGTCGCGCGTGTAATGCGCTTTTCCTGTGAGATTTGCTAACTCCCAAGTCAACAGGTACCATTGTCAATGTAGATACCCCGGCAGGTGTGATATATGGTCTTGAAATTGTGCTCGGACTTGGAGCTGGCGCCTATACCCAGGCCGCGTTTGCAGTCATTCAGGCTGTGGTAGCCCCGGCTGATGCGCCCAATGGCCTGACTCTCATGTTACTAGGTTTGTCAGTTTCCTTCTCTGTCATGTTTTAAGCTAACACGGAGTTTGCAGCCCAACTGAGCGGCATGACGCTAGGCCTGTCCATCAGTGGCGCCGTATTCGTTAATATCGCGTCGAATGACCTGTTCGCCCTGCTCCCTCAATACCCGCAATCCCAAGTCAGACAGATCGTTTCTGGAACCAGTGGCCAGCTGCTCTCTTCGCTATCCGAGACTCTTCGCGAACAAGCCCTTGCTATCATTGTATCTGCATGGCAGAATATGTAAGTGTCGTTGATATTCATTCCTGGTAGAGGAGACATTAACTTTTCGGGAAAAGTTTCATTTGCGTGTATGCGGCTGCTGCGGCAAGCTTGGTATGCTCGGTTCTTATGGCGGTAAGTGTGATCGGCCCCCGGTGTGGAGATTACTTTGCTAAATGTTATGTACAGTATAAACGGTGTAACGTCTCGGCCGCTACTGGCGGGGCGTGAGGTGTCTGAACTTTCCCTATGTCTTTCTGTATAGGGTCCTGTTAGGTGATGCAGCCTCAGTCGTAATCATCAGAGAAGAATTTTAAAGTTAATTGGGTACGTCCAAGGGTTTGGAATCCCACTAAAAGGGGTCTTTTGTTCTGGAGATAATATTAGATCAAATAGACGGTTTCTCGAAGTTCTTTCGAGCAAGCGCCAAATTGGTATGAGATTGTCTATTATCAATTTACCAACTTAAATTATCGATATCCAAGTCTTAAAGGCTTGATTCGCCAATATGTAGCTTCATTTTTGAGATGCTAGAATGTTACCAATCCTGAACTTGTCCATCACCTGTACTCGCCACCGAATTGTTTGCCCAGTATCGCCCACTGACCTGTCCAATATCACCAACCGCTAATCGCAACGGGATTCTGGCTCCTTCCTCTATCAAAGTGGTGAGTGATACGTTCGCGGAAGAGAAACCTCGCACTCACCAACGGTTTTAGGCGGCCGGCCGGCCTGTGTACCCAGCGGCGTGCCTACCCACCCAGGGCAGCAGCAGTTAATCAGCAGTTCAGGATTGTCGCGGGCCAGAATGCGAGTCGCGGCGTTCAGAGCGGCCTTGCTTGTGAAGTAGGCTAAAGGGGGCCAGCCCGACACGGTCTCAGTGTGCTGGTCTGCTGAATGCTAGAGTTGGGCTATTAGTGGCAGGCTAGAGAGAAATCCAGAAAATTTCAAAGTAACGTACGTTGTACTCTCCTACTAGAGTGTCTAGCTCAGCGAGGGTAAGATCGGGATTCGAAAATCGCGTCTGCAAGCAAGGATGGAAGTATTTGAGTTGACCGGACTGGGAGGAAACGTTGACGATGCGGCCACCCTTGCGCATGATGGGTAAGAAGGCTTGACAGACCTTGAACACAATTAGTTGATAGCGGCGAGAAGGAGGGGAGAGAGATCCAGGAATCTACATAAAGGGTACCGCGACAGTTCACGTCAAGAGTTTCTTCACGTTGTGCGGTGGTGATGTTCTCCTTGAAATAGTATAGCCCGGCATTGTTGATAAGAATGTCGCAGCTCTTGTGCTCTATACCAACCCTCGTGCTGAGGGCGGTGATACTGGCTTTATCGGTGAGGGACAGCTGAGCAGGGCGGATTTGGACAGATGGGGGAATACACAGGCCAGTCAAGTCAACAGAGGCACCGGAGCGAGACGCTGTGTACAGTACCAAGGGGCCCGGAACCCGCTGAACCAACACAGCACAGATGGCGCGGCCAATGCCTCGGTTCTAGAACTATGGTCAAAAATGACCTGCTGCAAGAGTAAGAGACTTACTGCACCAGTGACAACGGCTACTAGAGGGGTCTCCATAATTGAACAGCCAGCTCAAGATGTTTTTCGGGCGAACAATTTTGATGGGGAGCAAGGAAGGAGGTCAACATTGTCAGAACACTGGTTGCCTTGTAAATATCTCAACTCATGCCAAGACACTAAACTCATTAACAATATTCCGACCCCAGCCCCGCGTACTAAGTAAAAAAATGATAGTCTTATGGCCTAACTTTGATTTTTCATTTTCCGAAGTTGCTATCGCTAAGATAAGAAGTATCTGATACTATTTAAATCCTCTCTACCGTTAAAGTACGGGAAGTCATGGCTTTGAGTTAGCCTGGCTAAGCACCCACTTCACTCCTTCCACAACATTCTGATGAAAGGTCTCCGAGCTGGGCAGTTGCGGGAATAGCCAGAAATAATGCGGCATGCCTGGATAAGTGTGATACATGTTTGGAATTCTGTACAACGTCGGTAAGAGCCAGAGATACGCGGCCTGTGCATCACTTACCCGAATTTGTCGAGCTGATATCTGAAGACGGTCGAATCGTCCCGAACCGGGTCTGCTTCACAGATGGCTTGATAGACTGGGGGCAGACGGGCGATACCAGGATGTAAGCATGGGAAGGCATAGGGATTGCTCCGCTGGTTGGTGCCTCCATTATGGCCTAAAAGCATCAGACTATATCCAAAATAAGATGAATGATCCAATCATGAGGAGTAGGCGATACCGTAGAACAGCATCATGCTCTGGCCATCCTGCAATGGAGCACCGGTCCAGTTCTCCTCGTAAGCCTTGAACATAGGTTTGTATTCATCGGGAACAAACTCTGGATGAAGAAGGCCAGGGCACAGGACAGCAATTGCAGACACCATGTGGCCTAGATTTTCATCGAGAAGCTTCAACGCTACCCCAACTGCCACTGCACCTCCAAGCGAAGATCCAACTGAAAAAAAGCGAGTAGTGTCGCCCCCAAGCTTGGTGGCATTGCGATAACACTGTACATCTGATTAAAATAACACGAAGACATCATCGGATAGCACGTACCCATATGTAGGCATCGAAGCAGTCATTAACTTGCGTCGGAACGGGGTACTCTGGCGCAAGCCGAAAGTCTACCTGGGCGATGATGACATTCGCGTGTTGGGCAATATAACGGCACATCCCTGTTGGCAGTTAGCGCCGGTTGCCGTTAACCAAGTTTCATATAGCATACGGTCTTCAAATGAGGAGCGCCATGCTCCTCCTGCGACATGTCCACCTCCATGTGCACTATTTCCCAACTTCGTAAGCGACCAACCTCCAGTTATCATGCCAATATGTGCAAACAAACAAAATTCCCACGGGTAATATGGTCCCCTTCTCAATTTCGGCTGGAGTGTAGACTCGAATTGCGATCCCGGATTCTGTCACTTCTTTATCTATGCAGCAGCATAGTTTAGCTGGACTAGAAGCTAATATAGCTCTAAAAGGAATGACTACTCACGATCAATGACCCGATATGAATCTATACTGGGAAATAGCTTGGCCAAAGTCTCAGAAGTCTCCTGATATGCAGCGCGCACCTCGTCCACTGAGCCACTGATGAGTGGTCGTTGGCCAAGCACGTCTTTTTCTAAATTCAACCATTCCTCGGCGATGTACATCTTTGGTTTGCAATTGATGATTTTATAATAGGGAACATTGCCGCATGGTCAGTCTTTTATACCGAAATTCAATGGCATTTCTTGAACCACTGGCCCCGCGTACAGCCGCTAGTGGACCCGCTGACACAAAAGGCATTGCATTCCCATTCTCCAGACTTGACTAGCTTACTAGGGTGTCCAACTGAAATGGATATGCCTCAAGTTTTGTCTGGCATGGAGTCCTCTTGTTATATGAGACGCAAGGCCTACTAGGCAAGGAACTTGGAACGTGAGCCCTGGAGTCCCTGTGATAGGTGTTAGATACATTGATACCATGTTCTATGGTGCTCTAATAGACGCTATGGTCCAGTGGAGCAGATCTAGGTTGTTTTGATCAGCGTCCTTGGTTGTTCTAATGATTGGCTAGGAATCATATGTGCACGTTGTTAGCCCACAATAGACCGGCGTACAGAAGGCAAGACACAATCTCTCTAAGTGTATGAAAGCGGAGGCTCATTTCGACCAGCGCCTATTTGGTCACTATCACGAGACAAGTCTCTAAGATTATTAGAAAAGATGCCGGAGATGATTTTGGATCCTTTTTTCCTTTGAATTACCAACTAGTAGGTGAGTCATGAATTTTGGTTATTAATAACAACTAATTATAATCAGATAGAACAAAAAGTAGAACATAATGGTATCCATCACCGTCTACTTTGAGGGCCCTAGAGTTGTTGGAAGCCCTGATATTTATCATGTTACCACGTCATCTGGGCAAGTACATATGTCTTAAGAATTAACGGAAGTATTGTCATGCGATAGGTTCCTACGATCTCTTTCGAAAGTATTGGCTGATGAGTTTCGCAATGTGGCCTAAGAAGCATCCCCACAGTATACAATGGCGAACTATTTTTGACGTATTCATTACATTATGGTAAATATTAATGCTATGATAATAACAAGACCAAGCTCCTCAGAAACAGTATGTCAGTTCCAGTCTGTCAGTTCCCCCATGTCCCATTAGAAAGCCCATCGTATCGTATATTCGTGTTCACTCCAATGCCAGGCCAGCTTTTCATGAAAATTGAAGCCATAAGATTAGGAATCAAAGAGAAAAGGTTATCATCTTATAATTTAAGCACTCTCGGCAGCATGCACCTGAGAGGTCTCAGGCTGCTGCTCCTGCTCTTGCTGCTGCTGCACACGAGCGCTGTGGTTGCTCCTCGAGTTCTTAACATCCATAACAGCATAGACATTCGTGAACAAGAAAAGAGCCCTAACATCCAAAGTCAGAAATGCCGTCTTTATAAATCAGGTCCTCAATCTCTCTCTTACCATTCAATAGCCCCAACAACAATCTGCGCCTCAAGAGCATGGCAGCTGGCATAGGTGCACTGGCTCGGGTGAGGGATCATCGCAGCCATGGCAATCCATCCACTGAGCCAGAGTCCCATGGTGATCAACTCGACGGCGGGGATGACGAACTCGTGCGAGATGCGTGGGAGCCAGAGTGGAGCGAGGCCAAGGTAGGGGACGGCGACGACGGCTGTCCAGCAGCCATTGAAGAGCATGAAGTAGATCACGTTGGAGAAGGACCATTCGGAATATAGGGAACCGATGACTGATATTCATTAGCTTTAGCCATAGCTAGCTACTGTGTTGTGTGCGTGACGAACCGTATGCAGTCAGACCGATGGTCGCCAGGGCAAAGATAGCCTGGACGATCCGGATAGGGTAGACCCAGGACAACATGTTGAATAGATGTATGTGAACTTGGTTGCTTGAATGCGGGGTTTTTTTCAGTGTCCCGATGTTTTTTGGTCTGGATAGTTGTATAATTCAACAGAGTCGAATGTTTCTCACGCGTTACAGTAAACAATATGCATGTGAAAGAAAAAGGGCAAGATCCACTTCAGGCCGAGCGGGGGAGATCCAAAGCTTATATAGGCAATAGGATATTGTTGGGGTAAAGTTTACACTAACAGAAAATTCAATAGACCGAGGCGGTTTACTAGTGTGGCCAGACGTCATTGTGTGATATCAATGCCTAGGCAAGGTACCGGGGCAAGAGACCCTGCATGCTCTCGACACAGGAACGAACCCGAGCATAGTGGAGCACGGAACCCTGACAGGGGTTCTGTCCAGGGCTTTTTGGCCCGAACTATCAAAGTTTTAGCGCCTCCACGGGTGCGTTCCGGGGATCCATTAAGAGCGCACCCCGCAAAGTCTACACTATTTCTATGTTTCTTCCAAGCTTCCTATACATGAAGCATTCAGTGATCTAGGGTGATTGAAGCATCTCCTCTGACTATGCGCTAATTTGGAAACCCATTTTTAGGGCCGAATAGCTTGTAAACGAGAACTGCTAAAGCATGTTGGGGTGAATCTATGACGCTAAAGTGTCGATCTCACATGCTCACATGAGTCCGAGGTAGAATCGGCGACAAAATTACTGCAACCGGGTCGATCATAGTTGAGTTTGGCCGACTGCGAGGGACGCTAATGCATCTTAAGTGGTCTCAACCCGCGATATTTGAACACGGTAGGTCAGCCCACGTATCAGAGGGGCGAGAAGCTACAGTGGAGGACATTATCCCGTCCACGCCCGCGCCAGGCACCGTCCCACATGCAATTGACCATGACAAACAGCCTGGAAACTCAAAATAAGGTAAGTACCTGTATGATTTCGACACATCATGCTTGTTATGTAATGTGACGCAGTGTGACTTCAGAGTAAACCTAGAAACGTCAAATGCTTGGTGGAGATTGGAGCAGCTATGTACAAAAATAATACAGATCAATCACTACAACTTGTCATAGTATTTTACACGGGTAAGGATCACCCTAGTTCCGCTTGGCCAGCAAAACCCTCACGGCATCCAAAACACCGACCTTCTTCTCATCTGCCGGCTCAATCGACGCGCGAGCAGCATCAGGCTGCTGGGGCTTCTGTCCAGCCTCCTTCGCCGCAGCCTCAATAGCAGCATGGCGTTCACGCCACTCACGATCCTCCTTGTCACGGATCTCCAGCTCCCGCAACCAAGCATCGCGCTTCTCTTGTGATTTACGCTCCTCCACAGCCTTCTCGAATTCGCGGCGCTGCTGGCGCTCGGTCTTGAAATACATACCGCCTGCTACCAAGGCGACTAGTGTGAATGCCTGGGCGAAGATACGGGCGCGGAACATGCGGTTCATCTCGGCGGAGTCGCCGGCTTTCATAGATCTGTAGGCGCGGTAAAGCGCGTAACATGTGGCGGCGCATCCTGTGGCGATGGAGGAATGAGTTAGTACTTTGTGCTTAGTTGGGCTGCTTGGAGGTAAGATCGCGGTAGTTCGTAAGCATACCTAGTGGAACCAAGGGCTCTTCTTTAAGACGTCTGGTAAATTTCTGCGCGCCGCTTTCCTCGCGGAATTGGCTGGTAAGAATATCGATGTTAGTGGACTGGTCTCCGCCCCCTCACACGTTCTTCCAAGGTAGTGTCTCCTGCTTTGTCACAGAGCTTGGTGTATAATGAGATTTTCACGTACAGACTGCTCTCCGCAGTATCCATTGAGGACGGAAGGGGCTCACGGCTCATTATGGCGGATATTGTACGAATCAGTAGAGCTGGATGCTCCGACGGTTTGGGTCGTGGGAGCTTGGATCGGGCGCTTTGCAGGGGATTTTCGGTGTTGTAAATAGCTGTCGGAGTGATCGGATAATTTCCAACTCAGTTCGGGAAGCGATTAAAGCTCGGTGATGGTGTTTATCTGGGGCACGCGAGAGGTGTTCAGTACAGCATGACGTCGCGAGGTTTTTGCCAAGGAGTTTTTTTTTCCGCCGCATTGTATGAGCCTATCAGGCAATTTGTATACTGGGCTTGACGTGCTACTTGACATATGGGCCAATATTTTGAAATTAATGTCGGGACTCTATATCTACCTTGGAATTAGCTATTAGGGCTAGGCTAGGCTGGGAATTCTTAGAAATTATAGTTAGAAAGTCATCAATCGATAATAAAATCTATGCAGATGTCGCCATCGCATCTCCGCTGACCGCCACCTAAGGATATATTCGACATATACATTCCTCACACCGCAATCTCCAAACTTACCTCGCTATGATTAGACAATGCATTAACGAGCCTATGGACTCTTCATTCATTCTAGCAAATTAAATCAGGCTTATTGCTTACACTGTAATCATATCATGATTAGGGCTGTGGAGCGGTGTTTGATGACATAAGGTCCGATCCCGCTCCCCCGCGGGAAAAAAGAGTCAGAGATCAAAGAATTTCCCTGGACTACAAACCCCCTCCTCTGAGTCATTGAACTTTCTTGTCGAGTACTCTCAGATTGGTCAATCTCTCACAGGATCAACATGTCTGACCATCCTGTCGCCAATGGCGTTAAGACACCAGTCACCCCTCCCAAAATGAATGGCTTCGCTTTGACCGAATACACCGCCGCTCCCACGCCTCCCTCAGAGCGCAACCCGCGTTTCCCTGGAGTGCCCCCAGACTGGGGAATTCCCGAATCTTGCCTGCTCCCCAATGGCTACCCTGATGTGAGAACTACTGTAGTTGCCCGCTGTTTCCTCCCATTTCTTACATTATGGTTTCTAGTATCTCCGCCTGATCTTGACATCCCGCGTCTACGATGTTATCGACGAAACACCCCTCCACCATGCCGTCAACTTGAGTAACCGACTCGAGAGCCGAGTTCTCCTCAAGCGTGAGGATTTGCTACCGGTCTTCAGCTTCAAGCTTCGTGGCGCTTACAACAAAATGGCTCACCTGAACGCCGAGCAGCGGTGGAAGGGTGTGATTGCATGCTCGGCTGGAAACCATGCGCAGGGTGTCGCTTATTCCGCCCGCAAGCTTAAGATTCCCGCGACTATTGTTATGCCCTCAGGAACTCCAGCTATTAAGCACCGCAACGTCGCTCGTCTTGGTGGAAGTGTGGTTCTTCACGGAAATGACTTCGATGCGGCCAAGGACGAGGCCCACCGATTGGAAAAGCAGCACGGCTTGACCAATATCCCACCATTCGACGACCCGTACGTTATCGCTGGTCAAGGTACGATTGGAATGGAGCTGCTGCGCCAGGCGAACTTGGATAAGCTGGAGGCAGTCTTCTGTGGCGTTGGTGGCGGAGGTCTGATTGCTGGTATTGGTGTTTACATGAAGCGCATTGCGCCTCATGTCAAGGTGGTTGGTGTCGAGGCCTACGATGCCAACGCCATGGCTCAGTCATTGGATGAGGGCACACGAGTTTTCCTGAAGGAGGTTGGCCTCTTTGCTGATGGTGCCGCGGTCAAGTCCGTTGGTGAGGAAACCTACCGTGTTAGCCGTGATGTGATCGATGAGATTGTTCAGGTCTCTACCGATGAGATCTGTGCTGCCATTAAGGATGCCTTTGAGGACACCCGAACAGTCGTCGAACCCGCCGGTGCTCTTTCCCTTGCCGGTCTCAAGAAATATGTTGCCAACAACCCTAGCCCCGACACCAACCGTGAGCTGATTGCTATCACCTCCGGCGCCAACATGGACTTTGACCGTCTCCGCTTTGTGGCCGAGCGGGCTGCCCTTGGCGAGAAGAAGGAGGCTCTGCTGAGTGTCAAGATCCCCGAGACACCCGGTGCCTTTGCTAAGCTCATTGAGGTGATCCTGCCTCACTCCGTGACCGCTTTCAGTTACCGATTTGCACAGGAGCACGTTGCTGATGTGCTTATGGGCATTCAACTATCTGCTGTGACTGGTCGGGATGACTTGGCGAAGATCATGGAGGAATTGGAGAGGTCAGGAATGTCAGTTCAGGACCTCAGCGATGACGAACTTGTGAAGCGCCACGTTCGATTCCTTGTTGGAGGTCGCTCCAACGTGGCGGACGAGCGTCTCTTCATGTTCGAGTTCCCGGAGCGACCAGGTGCTCTGGCCAAGTTCCTGACCACTCTTCGCCCCAACCAGAACATCTCCCTCTTCCACTACCGCAACTACGGCGGTGACGTTGGCAAGGTTCTGTGTGGTATTCAGTGTCCTACTACAGAGAAAGATGAGCTCGAGTCGTTCCTTCGCGACCTGGGCTACCCCTTCAGCGAGCACACCGATTCCCCTACCTACCAGACTTTCCTTCGCTCGTAATGGATTCATATGACGCTATGATGCTTTTTGGTATATATTGGATGGAGACATACCGGGATATGATGAACAGTGATTTCTTTCTTTCTTTTTCAGCGGCTTAAAAGTGCAACCCCGTCTCTGTACTTCATTTGGCGTTGGGTTTTGAGCATATAGACTATGGAGAATTAACTTGGATTGTATGATAGCTTTTTTTGTGTCAGTTCAAACTTTATTAATTCTTTCTGTATTTCCAGATTGGACCTGATGTAAATTAGTATTGTCTGATATTGTTGCAAATCCACCAATCAACATCGGAGCGGGATCGGCCCGGCAAAACACAACCTCCGGCAACAATCTTCCAAGCACTATCAAGAGCGAGAACCCCGGGAGCAAAGCCAACGACAACCATTTGCATTTAGCTGTCCATCTCTCATAACGAGAATACAGGCTCCGAGCCTTTGACAAATCCCTTCCACTCCCGAGGAAAAATCACAACCACCATCATGTTCTCCCTCCGAACTGTCCTCCGCGCCCCCGGTGCACTCCGCCAGCTTCTCCCCTCCGTCTCCCGTCGTTCATTTTCCGGAGTGGCGTCTGTTCGTCCTCTTTCGCACATGGTTCAGAATGGTCTCACGAGGCTGCGCGCTCAATCACAGACTAGCAATGCTGTCACTGCCGCCGTTGGTACCTCCCGGCAGCTTCAGATTCGGGGAATGAAGACTCGGTCTTCAGTGAAGCGCCTGTGTGATGGCTGCAAGGTATGATTGAACTGCATTTTAGTTCTGCTGGGATGTCCCAGAGGAATCTTGGAGGGATGTATGTCTAGATACTGACTTCAATTCTCTAGCCTGTGCGCCGGAAGAACCGCGTTTTCATTATCTGGTATGATCTACGCATTTCCAACTGAGATTGGCCAATCTTTTCAACTACTAATATACATTTGTTCCAGCTCGAAAAACGCCAAGCACAAGCAGCGACAGGGCAAATAGACTGGGTGGATGCCTTTCCGCTTCGTTCTTTCTTCGGCACGCACGACTTTGATACCTTCGATCTCCGCCTCTGCCTATAACTTTGCATATGTGTTAGTCCAGATGTATTTTGGGACATTATTGCGGCGCTTGGGTCTTTTCTTGTACAATAGTCTCGGGACCAGAATTGCGGTCTCTATACTGAATCAATTCAACTCTATTGGTCTATACATGGTTCATGGCTTTGGAAGTCGAACCGATCGATCTTCCATCTTATACAGTATTATTTCCTACGTGCAAGATCTCCCATATAATCAGGTCTACATGCCTTCATATTGAAATACTGGGGCATGTAATGCGCGGTTCCTGACAGGCCAGCGGTCACGTGTTGCGTTCCTGGCTTCCCCGAACTTTTTTTCCGCGAAAAAACAAGCGCTGATCAATCTGTCTTGATTCGATCAATTCTATTTTGAGTTGATTATCGCCATGAGGTCTCCTTCTCTTGCACGGTTGCAGTACCGTGCGGTGTCTGGCCTGGCCAGATCCTCTCGTTTCCAGTCTCAGGGCCTTTTGCAGTCGCGATGCGCATCTACGGCCGCTTTGCGGTCTTCCGGTGTCGCGCCGGCTTATCAGTCGGTTTTGAAGACATGGGAGCAACGACGCAATGCCTCCGCTACTGCGTCTGCGGTGTAAGTCTATAAATCTATCCTACATCGGCTATACTCTAACCTTGGTTCTTTGTTTCATAGTCTTGAGGCCGCCGCCGCCAGCCCGGACACCCTGTCGCAAGCCGCTATTATCGACAACCTCGACCCCGTGGAGGCGGCTCGTTTGGATAAAGTTCGCAACATTGGTATTGCGGTATATACTATCTCAACGACTTTCTGCCGTGTATTACAGTGTCTAACAACTTTTCTACGATAGGCCCATATCGACAGTGGTAAGACCACTTGTACCGAGCGTGTCCTTTTCTACACCGGTCGTATCAAGGCCATTCACGAGGTCCGTGGACGTGACAGTGTCGGCGCCAAGATGGACTCCATGGATTTGGAGCGTGAGAAGGGTATCACTATTCAGTCTGCTGCTACCTTCTGTGACTGGGTCAAGAAGGACAAGGAGGGGCAGGATCAGAAGTACCACATTAACTTGATTGATACCCCCGGTCACATTGATTTCACCATCGAGGTCGAGAGAGCGCTGCGCGTTCTGGATGGAGCCGTCATGATTTTGTGTGCCGTTTCTGGTGTCCAGTCTCAGACCATCACCGTTGACCGTCAGATGCGTCGTTACAACGTCCCTCGTATTTCCTTCGTTAACAAGATGGACCGTATGGGTGCCAACCCCTTCAAGGCGGTTGACCAGATCAACTCTAAGCTCAAGATTCCCGCCGCTGCCGTCCAGGTCCCCATTGGTGCCGAGGACGAATTCGAGGGTGTTGTGGATCTGATCCGCATGAAGGCCATCTACAATGTTGGTGAGAGCGGTGAGACACTCAAGGAGACCGATGAAATCCCCGACAAGGTCAAGGACATCGCCAATGAGCGCAGAGCTATGCTGATTGAGACCCTTGCTGATGTCGACGACGAGATGGCCGAGCTCTTCCTCGATGAGATTGAGCCCAACGAGGACCAGATCCGCGCTGCTATCCGACGCGCCACTATTGGTCTTAAGTTCACTCCTGTCTTCATGGGTTCTGCCCTTGCCAACAAGTCCGTCCAACCCATGCTGGATGGTGTTATTGACTTCCTCCCCAACCCCGCTGAAGTGGAGAACCTTGCTCTTGACCAGAAGCGCAATGAGGCCTCCGTTAAGCTTGTCCCCTACAACTCCCTTCCCTTCGTCGGTCTGGCCTTCAAGCTGGAAGAGAGCAACTTCGGTCAGTTGACCTACATCCGTGTGTACCAGGGTACTCTCCGTAAGAGCGCCAATGTGTTCAATGCCCGCAACAACAAGAAGGTCAAGATTCCCCGTATTGTGCGTATGCACTCCAACGAGATGGAGGAGGTCAACGAGATTGGTGCTGGTGAGATCTGTGCCGTGTTCGGTGTTGAGTGTGCCTCCGGTGACACCTTCACTGACGGACAGCTCGGCTACAGCATGTCTTCCATGTTCGTTCCTGAGCCCGTCATCTCTCTTTCCATCAAGCCCAAGCAGAGCAAGGATGCTGCCAACTTCTCCAAGGCCATGGCCCGTTTCCAGAGAGAGGATCCTACTTTCCGGGTGACTTACGACAACGAGAGTGAACAGACCATTATCTCCGGAATGGGTGAGCTTCACTTGGACATCTACGTTGAGCGTATGCGTCGTGAGTACCGCGTTGACTGCGAGACCGGTCAGCCTCAAGTCGCCTACCGTGAGACCATTGGTCACCGTGTTGAATTCGACCACCTGCTCAAGAAGCAGACTGGTGGTGCTGGTGACTACGCCCGTGTTATGGGATGGATGGAGCCCACTGGTACTCTCGAGGAGAACAAGTTCGAGCAGCAGATTGTCGGTGGTAGCATTTCTGAGAAGTTCCTGTACGCTTGTGAGAAGGGTTTCAACCTTTCTGCCGAGAAGGGCCCTCTCGTTGGCCACAAAGTTCTTGGTACACGCATGGTCATCAACGACGGTGCTACTCACATGACTGATTCCTCCGAAATGGCCTTCAAGAACGCCACCCAACAGGCCTTCCGTAAGGCTTTCATGGACAGTCAGCCCGCTATTCTGGAGCCTTTGATGAAGACCGTGGTGACCGCCCCGTCCGAGTTCCAGGGTGATGTTATCGCTCTGCTGAACAAGCGTGGTGCTACCATCAACGACACTGAGACCGGTGTTGACGAGTTCACCATCTACGCTGACTGCAGTCTGAACGGCATGTTCGGCTTCAGCTCCAACCTCCGCGCCGCCACCCAGGGTAAGGGTGAATACCAAATGGAGTTCAGCCACTACGAGAAGGCTCCTCCGCAGGTGCAGTACGTTTAAACCCCCTTCTCTGTCCATTTGCTTTATACTAATCAGTTTTCGCCGTACAGGAAGGAGCTTATTGCCAAGTATATCAAGGCCCAGGCCGACCGAAACAAGAAATAAGCCTATCACCAGACGCATCACCGTCTGGTCTGATCTCCATCCGCCTTCTCTCCGACACATGTAACATTTATTTCCTCCATTACTCTCATATGGCCCGGCGGGGCCTCAACCATTCAATAATGGAGATCAGGTACAGCATAGACTGTTGTCTTTCTATAGAAGATCAGGCTTCTGTTCATTGTTCTCGGCTTTGCCGTGGACTCAAAATCTCTCATGTACTTTCTGCGTCATGGCACTATATCATCTCGCGCGGCTTTTTTGGGATATGTACTTTAAACTTCTAGATATTACTTTCTACTCTCCTGTCTGAACAATACGATGTCTTGTACGTTGACTCAATTTCTTTTCTCGTAGCCGCAATATAGACTCCAATTTGAGACAGCAGGTGCTTGAATATAAGCTATCTTTAGTTACTGTACGTCTACGCAACATCGATGACTTGTGTTTCAATCTTGAAATAACAAATTATATGTGAAAATTTTCTAATATGTGCAAATATGTGTAAAGGAAATTATGTATCACGAGACCTCGGGTGCCCCCCATTGTGAGGATTGAGCAAGAGACTCGAGGATGACTGTGGAGGAAGTTTGGGCTCTTGAGCAGCGGCGCTCAAATCTTCCAGTTCATCAGGAACAGCGGTATGCAAGTCGATGAACGAGTCGCGGTTGTCACTGACGCGTTGGTATCGACGTTCAGGGTCCTTTAAGACAAAGGCGTAGACGAGAGACATGATAAGGAAAATAGCCAGAACAAGCATGTAAACCGCATTGTAGACGCAAAAGATGACTCCGATAATGCTGTTCATCATTGCGGGTCCGGTGAAGATTTGCGAGAAAAAGAGAAGACAGAGCGAATTCAGGAAGCCGAAGACGGCTGTTGCGACTCCGAATCGATTCATGCTTTTATCCATGTATGGGCGGAGCCATATGACAAGTCCCAACATGATAACATCTATGACCAAGAGAATGACGGCCTGTGCTTTTGGAGCGTGCTGAGAGACTGCGGTAACGATGCCTTTGACTTGAGTGTAGAGGTGTGCGATGGCGAAAAAGTAATAGGTGTTTGCGGTGTAGTGAACGTGAAGGAAACTCAGCTTCCGGCTTAATTTATCCAGACCTGAGTAAAGAACGTATGAGGCACTGATGCCTGATCTTCGGGATTTTTGAACGTGGAAAATGGCTTTGGCTCCTGTCCAAGCTAGACAGATTGTAATTCCGACCCACCATGAGATGGCTAGGACGAGTTCGCCGGCTGAATCGAGTCGAGTGAATTCCCAGAAGCAGAACACTGCTGCTGACGGCGTGACGAGCGTGATAAACCGGAGCAAAATTCCTCGGCTGGTGGTTTGTAAGCCTGCTGCGACGAATCGAAGTCGGTCGGGGAGCTTGTTTGATTTCCCCAGGGCTTGACATATGAATTTGAAAGCGAGTACCAGCAATACCGTTATGCACCCGAAGAACATGAACACGGAATAGCTGGTCATGAAGATGTTGGTGGGTTCGATTCTGGCTCGGTAGGCCATGCGGCGGATTCCCTTTACGGTGATCTCTGTACTGGTTGAAGTGGCTGAAGTGGTTGACACGGCGGATGTTACTGCTCTTTTGAGAAGATTCGATGATATGTGGCTGTTTTCTTCAAGACTGCGTTTCGTAATCACAGAGACACTTTTTGCTTCGGTCATGAGATCGGACGGTGTGCCACCTGTTGAGCGCAAGTACCAGGTGCAGAGGGTCTGTAGGAAGCCAACATGTAAGATTCCGATGCTCCACTGGAACATCTGTGTCCATGACTGTGCAATGGGTGGGAGGTTGACGGAGCTGAGGCCGATCGTTGCCTGCGATTGCATTAACTCCATAAGAGCTAGTGAGTAAAAAGATACGTGTGTGGCGGTATTTAGGTGGCCTCTCATGAAAGCGAGTGCGGATCCGCAGAGACCGAGGCCGGCGAGTACTGCGAGAACCCATGAGACTGCGGGTTGATCAACGGTATGACCGTTGGCAAGAGCGGCTGAGAGACATGCGATATTGCCTCCCGTTGTTTCATTTTTGACATAGATCACGATGGTAGCGTCTAGGTCGGGCACCGTGTATCCAATCCCTGCAGGAATGATTAGCCTTGTAAGTTAGGTAGATTGGAGGCAGTGGAACAAACAGGGAATGTCGGAAAGGATGGAGGAAATATTCGCGGTGGCCTGCGGGATATCAAGAGCGCCCGATGAGACCGGGCAGAGACTATCGACACCTAACGAACAAAGGTTGATGGTCTCATTGACAGCCATGTAGCCGTACACCAGCAGCTGGATGTCGGCTGTGATTTTGCCGGCGATACCCACATTTCCAACGAAAGCGAGGGTAAGCTCGCCGGTTCGTGATAATTCGGCGGAAAAGTAGCTCACGCTGATAGCGGAGTTGGGCTGGCAGATTTCCAATGCATCGGTAGTGATGTAATCGGTGGCAGAGACCAGTCTAGCGAGAAGTAAAACCCAGAGAGATGAGACTCTCAAGGGTAGACGCATTTCCAAGTCTACCGGAACACCCAGCCATGAAAAACGAGTGACAGGTTGGGGGTGGGAAAGGAGAAAAGTTACAGGTTGACCAGATCAGTCATGGACCCTGTGTAATGTAATCAGGTGGCACTATAATTAGGCATAAGCAACGGTTAGACTAAGCGATAGTGAGCATTTTTCTACGTAAATCTAGGCGGCAAAGAAAAGCCAAGGGGAACGGAGGAAAATTCCCCGTTTCTTCTAGTGCCGGGATTGCGCGGATATTCGTCCACGCGGACTCTCGGCGTCCCGCCCCCGTTCGATGCATTCGTTTTCCAGAGAAAATAAGGGTCTCAGGGAAAACGGAGTCGCCAACTCAAAATCGGAGTTACTGGATGCATAGACCGTGGCGAGAGTGCCAAGATCGTGCTGAACGTGCTGGTATACACGACTCCGGCTGATGCCGGTGCCCGCTTAAATAATCCACATTTCACACCATATGCCACACTATTGGATACAATGAAAATGGTGGAACTGACGATGATGCATATCTCATAATCAAGGCTCCATAATTTGCACCCCTTTCAGGCCTGGCCCTTCAGGGTCATTCAATACGCGCCCGGTTCCGTTCGTACACGTGTAGGAAACCAAGCTTTGGAGTTCGAGGGAAATCAAGGCCAAAGAACCTACCTCATATGCATGCATGATGTGATCAGGCCACGAGATGCGGGCACCATAACAATGCGGTACCGGACCTGTAAGCCACCGTGGCGTCACCCCCTCATTCCCCAAATTGACCACGGGCTTGTAATTCAAAAGTACTCCACTCTCGAGAGTGGGAAAAGGGTGAATCAATGAATATTAAAAGCTTTTCCCCTGATCACCACATGAAGTTCAAAGACGAAAAAGGGATGGACCCATCGATTCCCACTCGAAGCTCTCAGCTTTTTCACCAAACCCGGAGAACCAAGCCGACCTCGGGATTCAATAAACCTGGCGTTGCCGCAGCAAGAGAGGCAAAAACATGAAATGAGCCCCCGTTTTGCGCACGGTCTCGAATTGACATCAAGGCATTTAGCGATCTTATCAGCCCGGTCGTCATATCGGGGATCGACATCGCAGGAAGAACATATCTACCATCCGTGTGGCCCATCGATCGGGCCGTCACTAATATGACGTATCCGATGCAGCATCTCCCACCTGCTGTTACCCGAGCCGAGCACTGAACTATCGGGTTCGTAGCAGTTCTCCTCGACATGCACGATACCCGTTCCTCTTTTCCCTGCCATTTCTAGGAGGTTGGGAGAATTCCGCATCTTTTAGCGATGACTTCGGGACGCCTTGAACAAAGATATCTACGTCCTGGACGAGATTTGTCTATGTAGATCGTCGTTTGTCAAATGTCAATATCTCGAACTCCCGCGTGGAGGGTAAGTTGGAGCGACTATTATTTAGGTTTTTTAGCCGGTGTGTGACCTACATTGAGATTAGGAAGCCGGCTGCAGTTGACATGAATGACGTCCGCCCTAAATGCGATAACTGGTCCAGTGCTTATCTGCACCAGTTCCACCACTTTGACTGCCGCTAATGGACCAAGGACGGGAGCTTGTAGTTGACCGAGACCCAGAGGTTCAGTTTCATTCCTTGTTTTTCAAGCTACCCCTCATTGTCTACCCAACCGGACCCTCCAAGTCTGCAAAGCAATCAAGGCATCGACGGATATCTCGTCAAGAAAAACCATCGTGTAGATCCAGTTCCTCTATGGGCGTTCTACCATCGACTGTGATTTGCCCAATATGCTGATCATGCATCCCTTATTGGCTAACATATAGATCCGTGAGGGCAGACCCACTCAGCTTTGACTTTATACTGGGTGTTAGAGTTTCCTTTCATCACTTTTCTTGGCGCATTGATATCTATGGATTTCCACGCCATTTACGTGCGCTACTGGACACGCTAGCCACGCTGTATCCGTCTAAGATCAATGCTGGAAATCAGAGTTCTGCTTTTCAACGGTGGATTTGCAGACTCGATCGCTCGCGACCTCGATACTAGGCTATAGAAGCAAGACTGGTGGTCAGAATGTTCTAAGATCTGCGGAGACTGATCTGGGCTGGGCTACTGACTACAAAATTCAGAGACTGCAGGCAATTTGGGTACTTGGCATATCAAGTGACCCAAGTTAGTTGCCAATTCAAATCCGTTCTAAAATAAGTATCAGATATGGTCAAAACACGCATATAATGTCCCAAAAATTAATCAAATTATGGGGAAGGAGGTTTCATTCTTTCAAGTTTGGATACAATCCATCCATAGGCATAAGAGATAGGAAAATAAAAATTGCCATTGGCCAGGCCAGGATTCCTTTCAAATAATGCCTAACTGTACCGATGAAACCATTCACGCAATATGTCAAAGCCTTGACTCTCAGTCTAAGATCAGTCAGTCCAATCCCATAAAATCCTCTATCGGAATAAGAGAAACATACCCCCATAATCAGAAGAAGAATAGGATCCCCTACTACCACCACTCATTATCATTCTTTCTTCCTGTTTTGGCGCCTGATTCTGTGAAGCATTAGTCCTATCCAAACAAGAAAAACTCATAACCGGCGCAGAGTCGCAGATCTCCGCTGCAAACGATGGAGGCAAAGCCCCCGTATTCGCCATCAGTGCTCTCCTCTCCGCGATGGTCAGCATTGTAAGATCCTCGCTGATATTAAATGACCAGCAAGCCGTCCCACTAGGTCTTTCACTCGCGTCCTCAATATCTGGTATTGGGTCGACATCGTGCATGAAGTAGGGCTTTTTGAAGGTGCGGAGGGGTTTGGGAGCGGGGACTTGGTACCAGGTATCGCGCTTCGGCGTCTGACTCGGTTCGGACTCTGAGTTTGGCTTAGACGCAACTCGAAAGAGAAGAGGTACTCTGATTTTTGGGCGTTTGGATCGGGGTTTACTGCTCGGCTCGCTGGGTTCACTTGGTCTGGGTGTGCTTGGTGTACTTGGTGTGCTTGGTGTGCTTGGCTCCCCGGAACGAAAATGCTTGTTACCGAGCTGAGAACCTTTCAGATCCCATAGAGGCTGACCAGCGTCGTCGCGGATTTGGTAGTGCTTCAGTAGATCTAGTGCGATCTCGGTGTGGGTTTCGTGGTTGTTCACCATTCGGGTTAGGCGGCCGCTAAGGTGCTCATCTCGATTGTAGAGTACGCTTTCGAGAAAACCTCCAATGTCACTTGCTGTGACGCCTAAGCTAATCCATTGTGTGAGAAGTTCGCGGAGAGCGCGGACGCCGTCGAGGTCCCAGGTCAGCTCATCTTTCCAGCCACGACTCGGCGTCTGTTTATATTCAGCTTATTTTAGTGAACAATTCACATGTGTAAGACTTTGGGGGGATATTCGCTTACACCGACTGGAGAGCATATCACCCAGTCTTGCTCTTGAGGGACGGGTGAGGTGGTGATTTTCGTGGGTTTTTGTTTTCCCTTGCCTGAGCTGGGTGTGCAGTTAGTGATTGGGGGTTTGTGTTTCCCCATGGCGTGTCCTTGATCAGCTTCTGAAGATAGAGTGACCGATTTAAATGCTGCACACCTATTGAGAGGGTTAGTTGATCTGCGGATTGCACCAGCTCGGGCTGGGAAGTTCGGGCGAGTTTGCTTTGGGTGGGTGGTGAGTTGATGATCGCTCATTGCGAGGACGTACCCAGTACCTCCAGGGCTAGGTAGAAATTGATGAAGTTCAAACTCAGATTGATTCAGTGTTATCTAGTCTAAAGGATGGGCTAGGGTCAAATTGACCACTTTCTTTCCCGGGAAGAATAAAGACTATATATGTGAGAATTCCACCATTGTTTAATATTTCTATTTTGAGCTGCATTAAAGGTAGAAAAGACAAAGCCGGCCTTGGAGCACGAGGGACGACGTTGAACTTGTCCTTTCATCAGCAAGCTAAATAGAATTGTTGCGATGAAAGAAAGTCCTTGGAATAGCACAAAGGCTGACTCGCGTATCAATGAACATCATGAACGTAACATCATTGTTGACAGCTTTGATACATCTTGGGAACCGAATACATGCAATATATGATAAGGCATTCTGTCAACTCAGTTTTTTTGAAATTGGACTATTTACAATTTGAAAGTTGTGGGTTTCCGAGTATCGTGGGTTGCCGCACATGGAAGGCTTGGGAGGATATATATCTAAGGTTATTAATATATCACGATAGATTTAAGGAGATATTGAATAGTATGTTATTTCCTCCAGAGCTGTATCCTGCACACGCTAAGTGATGCATATGGATTAATTCCAACGTTGGAAGTCCAACTGGCAAAAAGAGACCTCAACTACTTCAAGTTGTTGTGGATACTTTTAACCTTTTACTATCCTTGCAGGCAAGCACGTGAATACTTCCATCCTCTCTCACTTGGCTGGACACAGGCCTATCTGGGCAACATCCATGGATGTCGATCCAAACAAAAAGAAATAATTAGATGTCTCTGATTAGAAACGCAAACATAACACGAAAAGACCAGTGGTGGTTACGACAAGTGCAAAGTAACGTCCACGAGTACGTCACAATCACTGTCTATGGTATGAGGGCATTATAAAGTAGACAACACTGTATAAATTATATGTTGAAACTCTAATTAGACATTGACAAAAAAGAAAGCAAAAAGAATCATTATATACAAATGACAGGTGCGTCAAAAGCTTCATTAAAACGAATAATATTGTCCATGAAAAGTAATGTAAAGGCCAGCAACATCAGGCCGAAGGGTATAATGAGCACGCTAAGCAGGAGACCCGAAACGGAAGCACCAAGGCAGGGGATGAAGTTATGAAATGTGGTATGAGATATGATCGTCTTAGAAAATTCTCAAAACCGATCAGAGCCAGAGGACCCATCTTGCACCAGTAATGGCCCCTCGAAAGACACCGCGCACGAGCTTGAAGCCCATAACGATGAGCCAGACCCACCACAGCATACCGACGAGAGCCCATTCTAGTACGACGAAACCAGCACGTCGTACCCAGCGCAGTCGGCGACGACGTTTTCTGATGCCTCTATCGAGGGCGTCGCTCAGTGATTTTACTGCCAGCGTGCTTGTCGTGTTTAGTTGAACACACAGATTTTCGGCATCATCGGCTGTGGCTCGCACACGAGGTGTGAGTGATTGATTGATGAGAGTTTCCAGGTCTTTCAACTGCGCGTGCAGAGGAGAGGAGGTAGTGGTGGTGAAGTGATGCATGGATTGTTGAAAAGAGTATTGAGTCATTTCAAACCTACGCAGGAAATTTTGGGCAGCAAGGTCACATTCACCGATCCTGGGTACTCGTGGAATAGATGCGGTGGAACCCATCGAGCTTTGAAGCCAAGGAGGAGGTGGATCGCGCACAGTGTGTGCTCGCCGTACAATCTCCCGGGCTTTGATACCGGATGATAGAAGAAGCGTTCGAGTTCGTTCAACTTCCGTCTTGCCAGGGATGCCAGAGTCGTTCAAGGTTTGGAGACTGCGGCCAGAAATACTCCAGGCACGGGTAGAGCCCGAGAGAGGTGGCCTTTTCTTTGACGGAGATCCGGGGGAAGCCTGGGCAAGACCAGTGACGGGGGGACGGGTGAGACTAAAAGGTACCGAAGGGTCCCTGATTCCGTGTGGCTTTGTGTGACCACGGTTCACGCTTAAGGCAGGGCCGAAGTCGAAAGTTTTGCTTCGGGATAGACTCATTCTTTTGGAACCCTCCCGTGGCGCAGACCCACGTTCACGAGGACTACCATAGTCTATTGCTTCATGCGATGCGCTTCTTTCATCTTGTCGTAATGGGGACGTGAAGCTGGGCAACGTCGAGACGAAGCTTCTCGAAGGAGTTCCCTTATCCGAGTCCCGACGAGTAAGGCGCCCGGGCTCGTCTCCGAGGGTTGGAAGGCGCCGCAGAAGACCTCTCCGCTTATCAGATCTTTTTGCTTCCTCTTCCGAGTCGCTAGAGTCCGACGCGAGGGTTGTTGCTGACGAGGACTTCCGGGAGTCGGGAGGTACATCTTTCTTCAAGATGAGATCTCCAACCTTAGAAACTTCATTCCCAACTTTTTCTGCGATTCGACCAGGGCCCTTTAGAATTCCACGCAGCTTAGACTCAGGAGCGTTCTGGCCCTTTCGTCCTCTGGAAGAGTCGACTCTTTGGCCCTCAGTCATCCCATCGTCGGTATAAGAAGAAGACACAATGTCGGGAAGAGGGCTTGGCTCAAGCTTCGTGGCACCTTCAGCTTGCTCAGATGGAAGCGGCATGGGATTAGAAGTTACACTGGCCAAGCGAGAGTCCTCATCTTCGTACCCTCGAAGCTCTCGGTCTCCTTGCTTGCTCTTGCTCCGTTCATGGCGCGCGGCGATCTTGTGCCGCAGACCTTTCTTAGCAGGCGAAGGGGATCGACTTGAAGGTGGGGATAAATTCACAGCGATGCTGGGAAAGTAACTAGGCTGGGCAGGAGAATTGGGGGCTGAGCTGTCCATTCCCTCCAGAGACATCCTTTGGTTAGATCGATCTTCCATGCTGCCAGCCGAGGAAAACGATGCCTTTCTCGCGGCATACTTCGCTTTCGTATTATTTGATGGAGTTTGGGCTAGATTGTTACGGTCTGCGTGCACCGCCCCTGCCGCTGAGGACTTTTTGCGGGATTTTCGAGATTCAGATGACTCTGCCAGACTTCCATGCATCAATCTTTCCAAATCCCTGCCCGAATGCTCCAGGCTTGGATGTTTTTGATCCACTGACCTGCGGCCGTCTGCACTGGACTCACTAGAAATGCTGCCGGAACGCATTTTCATCTTGTCCCAACGCGAGCGCTTCCGCGAACTAGAAGCACTACGGCTTCGCAAGCCTTGGGTGTGGCTTTGGAATCTGTGTCTATGGCGACCCCGATTCAGACTTTTGAACTCGGGAGCACGGGCAGGGTGGGAACTTGACACGGATGTATTCCGAGAAGGGGGTCCGTCGTCTGCAGAATGTCCCACATCAACAGACAGGTGTTCTTTCTGTGCAGCGGCAAATTCCGCCTCGGGGTCAATCAAAGAGAGCTCCCCGGGGTCTGGGTAGATCTTGTTACCATCCTTGTCGACAATCTTGGCTTTGTTAAATAAATCTTCAATCCAAGCAACATCTGCTATGAGTTCGGCAGGTGAGATCTTCCAGTCAAGGCGTAGCCGAGGTGCCTTCGCACTGTTTGTACGGCTCACACGCCTGAGGCTTGATGGGGGCGAGGCAGCCAGCAACTCTAGATCTTCTGGATCCCCCTGAGACATATGCGATTGGCCTGATTTGAAAGAAGGAAGCTTGATAGATTGTGTTTCATCGTAGTCATTAAGGTTGTACTGTTCCTCGATGGCGCTAATCCAATCATGAACCTTTCCGGTGTCGAGCCAACCTTCTGCCTCTGCATGAATGGGGCATTTCTCTCGATATCTGATCCTTCTGTTTCGAATCATTTGCAAGGGATTATAGCCACGGTTAGCTGCCGATTTATGGCCCGAAATGGATGACGAATCGGCATCCCCTGCAGTTGGGCCATTCCGAAGAGGAGGCAACAAAGGCAGCAGTCGTAGATATTCGTGAAATAGATCAAAATGACGACGAGCCCTTTCCGCCCGAGCAAGAGTGCTATCAGAGAACTCGTAGGCCCGATTGTCATTCACCACAGTAGCTGGTAGATACTCCACCACTGGGGACTGACCGCTTTGCTGTGCGACTCGAGGCCCCTCCTCTGAAAATTGGTTATAATTGCGCTGTGAATAGTCGTACGAAACACGGTTTCCCCTTGAAGATGGGCCACGTAGGTCCACGGGTGGCGCTATAGGCTGAGACACAGACAACGGTCTGCGTCCACTAGAAGTCAAAGGCAATCCAGAAGCATTTCTTCTTCGAGATTCGTTGAGATTCAAGGCCAAGTTCACAATCTGCAAAGAATCTCTATCCAGCCCCGTTGTAGTTCGCTGCGTATCGTGCGCTGATGGCTCGGCCGTTGAAGAGGTGTGAGATCGTTGGTCATCTGGAGGCGGCGTCGAAGTCTGTTGGATGACTGCTGGAGTCGGTGTTGTAGCAGCGGCAGCTGACTCGGAGGCAGAGTTCTTATGGCGATTCCACGGAAATCGGGATCGCTTCTTAGGTACCACGATGCCAGGGTCGGGGGAATTGCGTCTCTCGTTGGGCGCATCCGATGGACGCGAACGGTGCGAACGTTGCGAACTGATTCTGATACTGTTGGATCGAGGCAACGAATCCAGCAAGAAGCCACCGGAGCTCTGCGATCTGCGCTGGTTCGGGGTCCTTCGATCCCCATCACGAGAGCTGCTGCCTAGTGTACTCCCTTCTAGTTCACCACTCGCGCGGCCATCGCTCGGTGGGATAGCTCGTCGCCCAAATGAGCCACCGTTGGATCGTTGATACTGCGGTCGTCTGTCTTCGGGCGTGCCATGCTGTTCACCCGCCGGAGACCCTGAATCCCGCACGGGAGGGTGGTCCGCTCGTGACGACATCAAAGCCAAGGGAAGGGCAAACGATGTAGATTGCCACGCCCTTTAGGGGTGCAACAGGCATGGCTTGTCAGCAACAGTAAAGCATGGATGCGAAAAAAGAGGAGAAGCTCAAATTCAAAGCCAAGAAATGTGACACTGGCGGGACCTAATGCGAAGGTCTGCAGGACGTAATGATCTACACTGTTGCGCGTCGAGCTTATCTAAGCATTATATACCTCTCCCACCACAAGTCCATTCAATGGATGTTGCTGATGGGCCTTTTATTTCGATTTAGGCCTGATACTGGCGTCCATTATCGAGCCCCAATTGGCTGGAAGCTAACAAAGAAATCAACAACCAGCAAACCCTTGATTTTGTAACAAAAGTAGACATCAGCCTGGATTTTGCTTGGAAACAGCGACCAACCCAGGTGATTCCTGGATTTATTTTTATAACCAACCTACCCCATATAGCTTTTTACAGTATCTTGTGATGATGAGACATAGGAAAACCTCTAGCATTTGGGTCTAACGCAAAAGTACAACTAGACGTACAGTTCCTGTGGACAAGACGAAGATGTACAGGATAAATTGAAATCAGGATCGCTCAGAAAATGCGCTTACTCCACCCGCAAGCACTGGAGACGGGCCTCAGTCTCGATCACCTAGAAAGAAAATTATGTTAGATCCACTTCCTGCACCCCCAGAAAGAATATAGTTATGTAACTCACCTCGAGAGCCTGCTTGACCTCAAGCACCCGGCGAACATCAGCCAACCAGTCCTTGCTCAGAATTTTAGCCCAGCCCTGAAGAGCGTTCATCTCACGAGCCGCGGCGTCGACCTGTCCCTCTTCCAACAAACTCTCGGTGCGCACCAGAATGCTCTCCACATCGTCACCGTCGGCAAGGGCATCCTTTTTGAACATGACCTTGCTCAACACCATGCTGGCAGCGTGGCTGGCGATACCAGCGTCCTCGGGCAACAAACTGGCCTTGCGAACCTCGCTAGCAACCCGGCGGAAGCGCTCAACAATCATAGCGGTCGAGGGAATACCACGCTGGTAGGCAGTGGGGTTGATGGAGGCAATTGCGGCATCGACAACTGGGTCGTCAGCAGCCAGCTCCTTAACGGCTACCAGTTCACGGACGAAGGGGCGGGGAGTCTCAGTGCGCTCAACAACAGAGCGAACAGCATCCACAGCAACCTGAAGTTGCTGAGTCTTCAGGTTAGTATCAATGACATTGCTCCAGCCGGTGGTCAGCTTCTCGAGCTCACTGATGTTGGCAGAAAGCTCGCTCAGCTTGCTCAGACGACCCTCGCGCTCACGCTCAACCAGATCCTTGACATCGTGAACGTATTTACGGTTCAACTCAATGGCCTGCTCCACAAGTTCGTTCTGCAGGCGCTGCTCAGCAAGCTCCTGGGCGCGCTGAAGTTCGACGTGGATCTTGTCCTGGTACGCCATGGCGAGCTTCTCACGCTCAGCCTCAAACTCTTCGCGGAATTGGGCAATATCAGTGGCACGCATCTCCTCAAATTGACGGATCAGCTCCTTAGCGGACTCGTCAAAGGTGGAGTGGGCCTTGTTGAGCTCCTCCTGGGCGGCGCTGCGAGCCTCGGTGCGGATCGCGGAGATCTTCTCGCCAATCTTCTGCAGCTCCTCCTTGGCCTTGGCAACTGGTGCAGAGTACTTGCCAGCATTCTCGTCGGCGCTGATTACGGTGACAATGTCGTTAAAGGTCTTAACCAGCTCCTGAACCACGGCCTCATCACCGTCCTGAATATTCAGGAGCTCAATGGTGTTCACAGTAGCAACTGCGGGTTTTCTGGGCTCATCAAGAGAGACTGACTTCTTCTCCTCCTTCTTTTCTTCCTTCTTTTCTTCCTTCTTTTCTTCCTTCTTTGCTTCCTTGGGTGCAGGGTTGGTCGCTGTCTTCGACGCTTTCTCGTCCTTCGCCTTGACAACCGTGGCCTTTTCCTCGGCCTTGGAGCTCATGTGAGGTCCAGTCTTGGAGACATCACTTCCCGACTCCTCACCGGTGACCTTCCACGACAGACCGCTGTTGCTGGGGATTGTGACGGGCTTGCCCTCCTCCCGGGGAGCGGCAACGATGCGGTTGGAGTGTCTGGAGGCATTAGGGAAGCGGCGGTAGAAGTCACGCTCCTCGAAGTAGAGAACGCATTCCTCGCCGTATGGGACATACTCGGTGAAGAAGTCGTGGAAGTTGTCGGACTTCAAAGCGAGGAAGATGCCGCCGCCATAGGTGAGACCGGAGGTCAGAATCAGGTATAACAAGAACCGACGGAAGCGACCGGTCTTACGGACAGGTGCTGGCGGCTTGATAGCCTTGATATCTGAACAGAGCCCAGATTAGTATACGTGATATAGATGGCGAGTTAAGTAAAGAGGCTGGAGGTACCTTGTTCCGTGGGCTTCGGGATGCTCCCGTGGGGGATTGTCGACTCAGTGGAAGGTGTAGCGGGTGTCGGGGCAATAGGAGGCTTGGAGTCGGCAAAGAACCGCTATAGAAGGGACAATTGTTAGCAAGGTAGTACTGGAATGTGTAGGGTGGTGTTGCCGTACCTGACCCGAAAGTTGGCTGCTCGCACCAGCTTTAGATAGCCATTGCGACGGGATTCGTTGGCGAACAGGAGACGACAGCAGCTGCCGACTCGGTGCAAATGAGGAGCGCAGCATGACTAGCCGCACAATCGCCAAATAGCGGGGAGGGATTGGAGAAAGGTAGATGGATAGGAAAACGGGAAGTCGATGTTCGTTCGCGATCCGCCCCGATGATCCTGCAGGCGGTCAGACGGGTTTCCTCAACCATCGCCCGCATTTTGGAGCTTCTACTCTAATATGCGATGATGGAAATTAAGGAAGAAAAACCGATAGTTCACTATTTTAAATCAATAAACATATCCATGGAGGCATGTTCACGGTCTCCAATAGCGCTGTTAATGTCACACATCTGTAGAAATGGTCCCATGCTTTCAAAGGTTCTCCCAATGGTCCGGAGGACCAACGAATATATCAAGCACATGATTCTTTACTGGCACGCGAGCATTCATGGATGTATATCCTTGAATTTTGTCACTTTCAACCTTGGAAGGTTCGGTTATTAAGAAGCCGAATAATTATAGATATGGCGAATACAGCAAGGGTCTCCGGCTGACTTGCTAGGTACAATATAAGAGAAATGTATTATCTGGGCATAGCATACTAGAAAAGAGGCTCCGGTAAAGAGACGAACAAGGACGTAGGTGAAAGAGCAGATGCAGACGCCGGGTTAAAAAAGGGACAAGAAGTACAGGGGAAAAAAGCAGGCGGGTCCTGCCACAGCATGTCTAAAGCCAAATTCCAGATGCGTCTGTGAAGAAAGTCGGAATTCTCCGGTCGGAAGACTGTGGAGAACTATCAGGAAAGAGAAGTAGGCGAGCGAAATATCGAGGAATCATGAAGAAAACGAGACGACTAGATAGACAGTAAACCGAGCGTCATCCTCTCGAGTGAAGATAAGGTGGGGAGCGGGCCACAGGTACGACCGATTGCCTCCGAATTCAGAACAGTATACTGGAGTCGATCGTTCGAAGAGTATCTCCTTCTGGCACCACAAGGTTGGGAGGGGGTTCGAGGGCACAGTTATTGTAGAGGGTTAGAGAATGCATCGTGAATTTAGCAGTTGCATGCACCTGCACCTTGGGTTCCAGGGGCTTCAGGTCGCAGGTCGACGCCAGGTCGTGGGGCAGCCCGCATATTCCGCGGACCGGCTTGATCGAGAGGGAGCTTCTTCGCAATGGCTGTGAATAGTTCCTTTACGTTTGTAGAGGATTTGGCGGAGGTTTCGAAGAAGAGAAGACCAGCTTCGCGGGCATAGGCCTCAGCATCGGCAGTAGGAATGGCCCGCTTATCGGGGCTCTCGGTAACCAGATCAAGCTTGTTGCCTGCCAGAGCAATCACAATATTCTCATTCGCCTGGCGTTGCAGTTCCTTCACCCAGGACTTGGCCTTGTCAAGAGAAGCCTATTGTAAAGTCAATATGGTTAGTGAAGGGAGGCGGATAAAAAATAGGAGCGCAAAGGAGTCGACCATACCGCTTGGGTGATGTCATAAACCACAACAGCACAGTTGGCATTTCGATAGTACATCGGAGCCAGCGACTTGTACCTCTCCTGGCCAGCAGTATCCCAGATTTCGAACTTGACTGTGGTACTCTCATCGAGGGAGATCGTTTGGGTCAGGAAGGCAGCACCGATTGTCGACTCTCGGTAATCATCGAATTGGTCCTGGGCAGTCTCGTCAGCATCTTCATTCTCTAGAACGACCAAGCTAGGTATTCAAAAACCTATGATAACAATTATCGGTTCACTTACCTTCACAAATCTCAAAACCAGCGAACTCTGGAGGATGAAGACCATGTTAGCGCCTGATACAGAACATCGCGAAGCGGAAGTCGAACCTTTCCCACAGCGGACTCTCCTAAATATAATCAAAAGCTCGGTCAGACAAAATATCATAAAGTCAAACATGAATATCATCGGGCAGCATACCGAGCAAGACGAGCTTGAACTGGGCGAACTTGGCCCCGGGGCGGGCGCCTGCTTGAGGTCGGGAGGCCATGATCACTGTTCAGGGCAGAAAGTCGGGATGACCGGATGAAGTTCAAAGTAAAATCGATCTAGGCAAAAACAAGGTATTTCTTCACCAACGGCGAGTTAAGGTCTTTCACTATCGAAGAAAGATCAGAAGGTAAGGCAGACTGAAGTGGATGACGGAAGTTAGTCCAGCCACAACGAGTAGCGGGGCGGTGTGGCGGGTACTGTAACCATGACTGGTGCATTTTCACTATGAACAGCTTTACGTCGTTACTGCCCATAAGGCCCGCGCCTGCCGTGTATTGACTGCGCCGCGGTCGATCATGTGTTCCTGAATTGCGATAACATACTCCCACCTTCCTTTCCTCCCCTTATTGATCTCCCCCCACCATCACCACTTCAAATCAATTCCGAGGGGGCTGTTCGCTATGGCGCCTCCACTCCTTCCTTTCAGGGATGTCAATTTACATGCATCCCCCTCCCATTATGCCTTCACGTCGCCCTCATCCCCCCAGGCACCAACCCTCGTGGTGGACCGGCCAACTGGAGACCTCCGTCTCAACGATGGGCCCCTCGCCGGTGCGAAGCGGATCTCTAGCATTGCTGGAATCCTGGGAATTCTGAAGCTGAAGCTAGGTGAATTGCGACCGGAGAAATGAGAGCTAAGTGATGGCGCTGACCACCAGCAGACAAGTACCTCATTGTGATCACCAAAGCGCAGCCCATGGGACGACTCCGTGGTCATATGGTGTACAAAGTCGCTTCCACCGAATTCCTGCCAATGCGTGAACGCCCACTTCATGATACTGATGAGGATACGTACCTTGCGCTGGTCAAGAACCTGCTTCGCACCGGTCCAATGTACTTCTCCTACTCCTTAGACCTCACCAACAGCTTCCAGCGCCAATCGCAGAGCCCCACAGATCTTCCCATGTGGAAGTGCGCCGATGATCGTTTCTTCTGGAACCGCTTCATCCAATCCGATCTGATCGATTTCAGCTTGGGGGCGAATGACACGAGCGGCATCCGGTATGGTCCACAACCTGGCGTGGACCCTTACATCCTGCCTGTCATGTTCGGCATGCTGCGCATTACTCCCGCTCGAGTTAAATCTACCTCCTTCACATTCGCACTCATTACTCGCCGATCTAGGCACCGAGCAGGCACACGATACTTCTCCCGGGGAATTGACGAGGAAGGCCACGTCGCGAACTACAATGAAACAGAGCAAATTGCAATTCTTAACGACTCAACTGGTGGAATGTCGGGCTTTGCTGGGGGACAGTCCATGTCTGATGGCAGGAAGGGCCAGGATCTCCAGGTGTACTCCTTCGTACAGACCCGTGGCAGTGTCCCTGTTTTTTGGGCCGAAGTCAATAATCTTCAGTATACACCGAAATTACAGGTCCGGGGAGTAGACACCGCCGTTGAAGCCGCACGCAAACACTTCTCTGAGCAGATCCGTCTCTACGGAGAAAACTATCTCGTCAATCTCGTCAACCAGAAAGGCCGCGAAGAGCGGGTTAAGACTGCTTATGAGCAAATGATTCGCACGCTGATTACATCGTCCCATGAGAATACCGAGGCTAGTGAGAAGACACCCGAGAAGATGCATACTTTAGACCCCGGCCTGAAGCACAAGGAGATGGATCATCTGCACTATGTGTATTTTGATTTCCACAACGAGACCAAGGGCCTGAAGTGGCACCGTGCTGAACTTCTGATGGGCCGTTTGTCAGAGGGCTTGGCGCAAGGCGGTTACTTCCGTGGTGTGGAAGCCCCTGGTGCTCCAGGAGGACAGCTAGATATCCGGTCAACACAAGGAAGCGTTGTGCGCACCAATTGTATGGACTGTCTTGACCGAACCAATGTTGTGCAGAGTATGCTTGGTCGATGGGCTCTTACCCGGCAGTTGACGGATGCTGGCGTCCTTCAAACGGGAGAGAATGCTAATGATGACCGCGCATTCGAGGACTTGTTCCGCAATATCTGGGCTGATAATGCCGATGTTGTCTCTCGGTCCTACTCTGGCACTGGTGCCTTGAAAACGGATTTCACTCGGACAGGCAAGCGCACCCGGGCTGGCGCGCTTCAAGATTTAAACAACTCGATCACACGATATGTGCGCAACAATTTCATGGATGGTCCCCGTCAAGATGGATTCGATGTTTTCTTGGGCACCTATCTCCCATCAGACTCAATGGCAGTGAATATCCAGCTGTTCTTTGACCGACGGCCGCTTGTGATCCAAGCTATACCGTATGTATTTGCGGCAAGCTTGTTCATGGTCTTGGTCGCGACCTTTACTCGCCGGTTGCCGGATGCTGCGGTTTGGCCGCTCCGTCTTTTCACCATCTTCTGGTTGATCATCGGTGCCTACTGCTTGCGCTTTATCCATGGGCATGGCATGCTTTATGTAAGTTGATTCCTTTCGATTCCAAAATCTGTGTTTACTAGGTGATTAACTGGCTCTTAGGTCAACTGGCCCAAGCTCAATACACCCATTGCTGGTGCCGAAGGATACCAGGATGCTATCATTAAAGCCCGCAGTGATCCGATCATTGGTCAATGGCTCCCTTCGAGACGACACTCACGTGGTGTCAGTAATGCTCGTCTTGTCTTCCTCGAGGAAGGTAAAACTCGCATCGAATAAATCCGTCGTGGAATCATTCAATTGGCTCGCCTTTCTAACTGCCCCTTTTGCCTTCATATGTACACTTCATGGCTGTATGTTTTAACTATTTGCTTCCCCTGGCTCCCCAACTAGCCTTTTTTCTTTTCTTCTTTTAGCTTCCATCTGGTGGCATCGTCATGCCTTTTCTTTTTCTCTTTTCTTTACTCTTTCGCTTCTATCTTTTGATACATTTCTATTCTTCTCTGCATGGCGCCATATTTGAGCTGGTTGCCACCATTTTCTACGAAAGGGCATTCTTGCCTATTGCTGCTTAGCACCCAAAGAGGTAGACGATATCTGGGGTAGAATTATTAGCCAAAATATCTATTGATCAAATATCATGTGTGGATGTAAACAGCCTTAGATAACAAAGTTTGTTATCTGCACCGAAGATAAGCTTCCCTCACGTGATATTCCCGATGGCCGATCCATTCATGTAACGCTTTCCCGAGGGGAGCTTGGATCACTGAACCAGATAATCGTCGAGCTTCCGGGGTTCTTTGTTGTGAACACCCCGCCTGCTCCTTGGTAACTTGCAGACACGGGCTTCACTTGTCCATGAGAGGGATCTGGAGATCCTTTCGTTGGTCCTTTCCACGGCGGGGAGTTTCGACTCGCTCGCCCGCGATGACTCGCACATATGAGGTAAGTGCTCCCGGCCAACGCACCAATTGCCGCCCGGCAGCAAACGGGCTGGCCTAGAAATGTCTTGTTCCCAAAAATTTAGATACTAATAATGCGCTTCGGTTTCTAGGCTGCTATTGTGGCACTCAACTCCTTGCAGACGAACTATGCGATTGTGGAGGAGCTCCGAAAATCCGTCTCCAGGAAGGAGATGAATGAACGCTCCATTCCAGAGACGGTTGAATGGCTTCAGCGTATTGGATATAAGGTTCGCGCAGCTTTTTGATTTCAAATTGGTGGTGTTTAGCAGATTTTGTCCTGCGAACGCGGGGACTGACATTGGAATTTTGTCTATCTAGCCCTCCGACCTTGATCGTTTAAACCCAATTCATGTCGCTGGAACTAAAGGCAAGGGATCGACATCTGCTTTCATTTCGACCATTCTCTCTCAGTATGTCCAGTCGGAGAGCGACGAGTCGGCCCCGCGCCTGCATAAGGTCGGCCTATACACCTCTCCGCATCTTCGGTTCGCACGAGAGCGGATCCAGATTGACAACGCACCGCTATCGGAAGACCAATTCGCCAAGTACTTTTTCGAAGTATGGGACCGCCTCGAGGAGGCCGCCAAGCTGGCCGGCCAGGACCCTACCGCGCCAGGAACGAAGCCTCAATACTTCCGCTACCTGACCTTAATGGCGTTTCATACTTACCTTAGTGAAGGTGTAGATGCAGCAGTCATTGAATGCGGTATTGGAGGACAGTATGACTGTACCAATGTGGTTGAGAAGCCGAAGGCAACGGCGATCACCAGTCTTGGTATTGATCACACGGCGATGCTGGGTACAACGATTGAGGAAATCGCATGGCACAAGGGTGGAATTATCAAGCCTGGGGTCCGCGCCTTTACCGCGCCTCAAGCGCCCAGCGCAGAGAAGGTGCTAGCGGAGCGTGCAGCGGAGAAGAACACCCAGCTGGATGTGGTGTCCGTTCACCCTGACCTTCGAGTGGGTAGTACTGAAGTAAAGCTTGGGCTTGCGGGTGATTTCCAATACACGAATGCATCATTAGCCACCGCAGCTGCGGCCGAGTATTTGAGAAAAACTGGCGTGGCGAATATCCCTGAGGACATCATGACCCAGCCTCTCCCAGCCAAATTCAAGGCGGGTCTCGAGAAGACGCGACTTGGTGGCCGTTGCGAGACTCGGTATGAGAAAAATGTGTCTTGGTACATTGACGGAGGACATACGCTTGAGAGTATCCGGCTGGCCGGTTCTTGGTTTGCATCTCGAATCCAGGAAGACTCGTCCTCAAGCGACGTGGCGTCGAAGAAGCCGCGCATCTTGATTTTCAACCAACAGACCCGGGACAGTACTGCTCTGGCTTGTGCTCTGCATGAGACTCTTGCCGCAGCTCTGGGCTCTACGATCCCATTTACTCATGCTGTGTTTTGTACGAATGTCACCTATAAGCAAGCAGGTTATCGCCCTGATTTGGTCAGCATGAACACCAATGCAGATGATATTGACCATCTCCGAGTTCAAAAGTCACTTGCCGAGGCCTGGACCTCAATTGATCCTCATGCAAAAACACAGGTGTTTGGTACGATTGAGGAGGCTGTGGACTTTGCCAGGGATGTGGCTGCCCAGGAAAGTAAGGTCCTACAGAAGGATGAGGCACCAGTAATGACTTTTGTCACTGGCAGTTTGCACTTGGTTGGTGGCTTCCTTGATGTGATTGAGACGAAGCCCTATTCCAAGGATGCTTAGTTGCTTCCAAGGTGATTCTGATTCTTGTATCAACACTTGAGATTTATGATATATATGGTGTGGCTATAGAGGTGTTCGATGTTAGTTTTAGTCGATTTCAACAATTCGAGATTCCCCAATTCATTAACCAATCAAAAATTGAGGAATACCAAGGTACACTTAGTACGTGATGTTTTCCCGAGGTTAATTTCACTTACACAATCAATCTGTGAGCTTGTCAGATACTCTAAATCCATGGATGTACGTAGCTAGTCACCTCGCTGACAATGCGAGAGAATTACTTGTTACTGCATGGCCCAGCTTCTAAAATATTGATATCAATTATATCTGCCCAGCTGCGTATCTTTGTTTCATGAAAACAGTTAGAAATTGGTCCAAGGTCACTTTTACCCCACCGATCCGCAGATTACGGTTAAACGTGGGGCCCAAATGAAATCCTCCCTCCTCCCAACTTCACCCAGTGAACATTATCCCAACTCCTTAATAACCGGTCATGTCTGATTCCAAAGATAAGGGCAAGGGCAAGGGCAAGGCTCCCCAGCGCCCCGAGCAGGGCGAAGAGGCCAACGCCTCAAACAACCAGGGTAAGCGACACCACCAGCGCTCTGAGAACAACACCTAACACCAATGGAAAACCAGGAGGCTCCGGCACGAAGAAGCTCCCCCCGAAGATGATCGAATCTCTCATGGAAATGAACCCTGCGTTGAAAAGCGAGCTCGCCAACATGGACAAAGACAAGGCTGCACAGATGCTCGCCAACATGGATATTTCCCAATTGCTGACGGGACTCTCGCTCGACGGCAAGAACCAGAAGGACATGGCCTCATACAAATTCTGGCAGACACAACCCGTGCCCCGATTCGATGATCAGGCGAGCAAAAAGGCTGTCACTCAGGGCCCCATCAAGAGAATCAACCCGGATGAGGTTTCGAAGACCCCGGATACCCTTGTTGAAGGCTTTGAGTGGTGCACTCTGGACTTGACCAACCCGGAGGAGCTGAAGGAATTGTACGAGCTGCTGAACAACCATTATGTGGAGGATGACAACGCCATGTTCCGATTCAGCTACTCCCAGTCATTCCTGCACTGGTGCGATGACCCCTTCCGTTATTATTTGCGACCCAAGACTGACCGTTTGTAATCGTTCCGACTATATAGGGCTCTGATGTCTCCTGGCTGGAAGAAAGATTGGCACGTCGGTGTGCGCGCCACCAAGTCGCGTAAGTTGGTCGCCTCTATCTGTGGTGTGCCCACCGAAGTCCGTGTCCGCGATAAGAAGATCAAGGTGACGGAGATCAACTTCCTCTGCATCCACAAGAAGCTGCGCTCCAAGCGTCTGACTCCCATCCTGATCAAGGAGATCACTCGTCGCTGCTACCTCAACGGTATCTACCAGGCGATTTACACTGGCGGTGTTATTCTGCCAACACCCATCAGCTCGTGCCGGTACTATCACCGCTCGCTGGACTGGCTGAAGCTGTACGAGGTCGGCTTCTCCCCTCTTCCTCATGGCTCTACCAAGGCCCGCCAGATCACCAAGAACCACCTACCCGACCACACGGCGACACCTGGCTTGCGGCCGATGGAGGCCAAGGATATCGATGCCGTATATGACCTTCTGGAACGATACATGCAACGTTTCCAGCTCAACCAGGCTTTCACACGCGAGGAGATTGATCACTGGCTCGTGTACAAGGAAGCTGAAGGCAAGGACCAGGTTGTTTGGTCATACGTTGTGGAGGATCCACAGACTCACAAGATCACTGACTTCTTCTCTTTCTACAACCTCGAGTCTACTGTCATCAATAACCCAAAGCATGATGCTGTGCGCGCCGCTTACCTTTACTATTACGCGACCGAGACAGCCTTCGCCGACAACTCTAAGGCTCTGAAGGAGCGATTGCTGCTGTTGATGAACGATGCCCTTATTTGCGCCAAGAAGGTATGGCTTAGATTATTAACCCTTGTTACTTTAGGCCCTCTTGCTAACAATATATACAGGCTAAGTTTGATGTTTTCAACGCGCTCACTATGGCCGACAACCCTCTATTCCTCGAGCAGTTGAAGTTTGGTGCCGGCGATGGCCAGCTCCACTTCTATTTGTACAACTACCGCGCGGCACCTGTGCCCGGTGGTATCAATGACAAAAATCAGCCCGATGAGAAGAAGATGGGAGGTGTTGGAATTGTCATGCTGTAGATTGGAAGGAATTTGGCTTTGGCTGGATGGTGGACTTGAATCCCGAATACCCAGAAACGGTTGTCCTGATGCTGCTATGAAGAACAGAAATACCAAACTAAATCAATAAATCAATTTCCGCGTAAGTAGATATTCACCTAAATAAATGTTGGTTTTTAGTGTGCGCAAGCTTGAATCTGCAAACAATTTGCGAAAGTCGTTCATACATTCTGCGCTATACTATTTCCAAGCGATGGCGCTGCTTACTGACACCTCAGGCAGCCAGCCGTATCTGACGTCGTCATCTGAAACGTTGCGCTTTCTCCACTCCATGTTGTTACCTTCAATTACTCTTCAAAGGGTTCTGTCTTCTGAAACTATCTGAAAAGATTGCTTCATCATTTATCATTCCTATACTTATTTTCGCACCCCAGATACCGAGGTGAAACAGCGGGGAAGGTCCCCGCATTTGGCGCAATAATGGGTGCCGGCCAGTCCACCGAACATAGTGGAGCAACTCCAGGTTAGTATGACAGAGATCCTGAATCCTTGGAAGTAGAGGTACCTATATGAGGCTTCCTTTGGAGTAGATTACACCGGGCCCGTTGGCCCGAGTGTCCTTTTCTTCATGTACACTGTACCGGCGAACCTGTACCTGACTATAAACAGAGGAGCTGAGCTACATTCTTGCGGAACGTTTCGCGACCAAATGTTTCACCCCGTTGGAGCTCACTCATTTCAAGGACAATTTCTTTTCTCGCGCTTCGGAACAGGGCGGCCTTAAATACTGGAATGAAAAGACTTTGTCGGACTTCTTGGGTATTCCCGATGGAAGTTTCGCTGACACTCATGAGAACCCAGTTGATGCGGGACCGGTCTTGTTCCGTATGGTGTCATACCTTGGTGCCTTTCCGTTTCAGAATACTTTGGCTCCAAGTGTCTTGACCTTCGACGCGATGGTAAAAGTTGTCGTGCTTTTGACTGAGCGTTATGGGAAAGCCTTGCGGCGGGGACGCAAGGACCGAGTGAAGCTGTTGTTTGGGAGTCTTGCCGACGTTGGCAAGAAAGACATAGGACAAGATGATCAAAAATCGGAAGGAGATGATGATCAAGCGGCTATAGAGGCGGGAGAGAACGCCTCTGAAATTCAAATTCATGCACCTGGCTTCTCGATCGATCAACCGGCGAATGATGATTATGACGAGGACGAAGATGACGATCTTGCTCTTGCTGCACTAGAGTTACTCGATGCAATTGAAGTGTTTAAGCATGATCATCGGGTTGACCAGACAGTTTACGAAACACGAATTTCGATTGATACGTTTCGTCGGCTGCTGATGCTGCTGCTCGTTATCGCACCTCTGAGACCTCTGGAATCTGTTAAGACCTATACTTCCGATTTTGGCCCTGAAAGAGTCGATGCCATTCAGAAAGAGGCTGATAGTATTATTGCCGCGTTTTCCCCAGAGGAAACCGATGGGGGCATCTCATATCGGGCTTTTGCCAGGGCGGTCTCGTCTTCACTGCCATATCTCTTTGATCCTCTAACACCATTATTCGAACATCTTCTTTTCAGCAAAAACTTGAACCTTTCCCAGAGGCGACAAAGAGGAGCATCTCCAGAGGAAGAACCAATTGAGAAACCTGAGGAAATTCATCCCCCAGCACCGGTCATGCTCCCTGGCAGCTTCGAATCGGCCATTCTGACCCCGACAATCCTGTCCCACCTGTCATTCTTCCTGCCCTCTGTATCAGCGTCTTTGAATCTCTTTCGCAGTGGTGTTCGTCTCCACCCTGTCTTCTCCACTGCTGCCCATGGCTCCTCACTCACCTCTTTCTCCCACCACGTCTTGACATGGCAATCTGCTTCTCTCCTCATTCTCCAGGGAGCATTGGAAGGCTCATCTGAGGAAATAATCACCATAGGGGCATATCTACCACAGTCCTGGAAGTCGTCCTCGTCTAGCAGCAGTAGTTCCTCGAATCAATCCACCAGTCCGCTACCATATCTCTTCCAACTATCTCCGACTCACCAAGTCCTCCAAGGCAACTCATCCCCTTCCGTTGCCCAGAAGACCAATTTGCCTACAGCTTGGTTCTCTACGCACTCGGGCATTGCAATCGGATGTCAAATTCCTCCTACCTCCCGCACCCACCAAACCCCTCCGAGTCCTCATGGTGCAGGCAGTCTACTCATCGACGTCAACCTCGAATCAGCTGAGCTACACGTCGCACCGGTCGGTCAAGACGGTGTCTTCCTGCCCCCGGGTACTGCTTCTATAAATGATAAGCCAACAAAGACCCGACTGGACTTATATAGCCTTGAAATCTGGGGTGTTGTCCCAGATCCAGAAATGGCGTCTTCTTCTGACCCCAACTCCAATGCGGTTGAGGCGCAGCGTGCAAAATGGGAATTTGAAGCGCGGGAAGCGGAAAGACGACGCAATATCAACCTTAAAGCTGGAGCAGGTGATTCAGCAAAGGAGAGTGCTCGGTGGCTTTTGGAGACGGCAGGCATCATTGGAGATGAGGGGCAACGATATGGGCATTCTTAAATCAATTGAAGTCAATTAGAGGTCCCCGATTTTCAATGAATACTTTTCTCTATCTATCTTGTCCAGCCATGTCTTTCGATCCTAAGTTGTCATATCCAGGTGTTTGTTCTGAGTCAATTTTTAATAAATCATTACATATTTTGAAGCAGCCAACCCCAGTTCACAGGATGACGTCGGGAATATGGAATTGGCAACCGTGATTTATATAATTGGCATTGAGCCCTCTGTCCAGCAGGTATCCATTATCCAATAATTCAAATACAAAGAAGATAACCGAAATGACGCTACATCAACTTGCGTTATTGATACAGGGGCATCTGGTAGGACATAACTTTGGAACACACCCCGAAATGCAAAACATATTGAACGCCAGCAAAAGACTCCAGCGCTCCAAAGACAGTCTAGTTCGTCTGGAAAGATGACGCTGTGCTCTTATGCTTTTCTCGCAGAAAGTCACAAAGCTGCTCTGTATCCATCTTATCAATGTGTTCAGAATGTTTCTCCAAGTCCAAATCTAAAGAGGAATCCAAGGTCAATGAACAAGACTCGAGCGAAAATACTGCATCAATAAAATCTTACCTTCTTCTACAGTCTCTTCCACTTGACCCGTGAGGTTCCGGATCTGACTTCCAAGATTTTGCAAAGCTTCTTCAGCCACAGGGACTGCCTTGTCAACAACAATTTCCTTTATAGTGGAAGCCGTTTCTCCTGCCACAGCCGTAGCTTTACTCGGGATCTCCGATAGCGAACTGCCACCCGTCAGGGGATCGAGCTGGGCTTTCGCACCCCCATAAAAATCCGAGGACTCTGGGTTGGTGACTGATGCGTCCGTCTCGGCTATCTGTTGTTGTACGTCATTTGAGGAGATGGAGTCGCGGTTCGGGCCCATAGTGCGATATGTGTAGCCGGGGGAAGTTCCTGGGATGGAAAAGCGTGAGGATTAAGGTTGGGGAAAAATGACCTTCAGAGCAGGCACCGTAGGGCTGAGTTTGACGTAGGGCTGAGGGGAAAGAGTTGTACAAGGATTGGACGGGCTCTAGCGTCAAATTATGACATCGATGATGTGCAGGGATGGCATAATCTGACCATTGACATCAATTGCCGATCATCGAATTAGGCAGCAGGATCTCGGCTGAGATCATGGCGCATTGGTTTCGTGTCCAAGAAGGTGGAGGGATTTCTATTCAGGGCCACTGATCGTGCCTGAAATGACGTCGCTGGACCCACCTATGTGGATGGTTACAACATTCAAATCCAGTGGAACGCCAACGCGAGTACGTATGGCTATGAATTTAGGCAGGCGGAGAGCCGAGACGTGCATTTCGTGCTCTGGTTTGGTTCTTGAGATCACAGTCCTCCAATTCTCATATCACTGACCCAAGCCCGTATATTGTTGAACGGTCATGTGACCAACGAGATCGCATCTAGATAATCAGGTCATTTTATAATAAGGAAAGATGAAGTTGGACCTTTTATGTTAGACATAGCGTGATGAATACTGTAAATACATACATGAGTTCAAAAATAAATTCAACGAATAGCCTGAATTAAACCTAACCATAGTGGTATGGTTTGGTACATACCTAGGATCGTGGGGCGCACGATCCTGAACCGACGGGCTGATTATATATAGTCAGGGTGCTCGAGATGGAATTACTCCACAACATTCTATAGACCCACTTGACTTGAATGCTACACACTCTCCCCTGGAGGTGCTAAAGAGTAGCCCTCTCGCTTCATAGCTCCCGGAGGCTCTTCCGTCGCCGATGATTGACCCATGCGGTCTGTCTCATAACCAGCATAATACTGCGTCTCTTTGAGCGGCCGCACCCCTCCTAAGCATAGCTGGCCTCTCTTGTCTAGACCTCCAGCTTGGTTCCCTATCCAACCAGGTGTTTCATCAAGAGTCTTGATACGCTCAGAATGATTCGTGGCGAGCAAGGGAACCTTCTCCGATATGGAAGCCCCAATCCGCATCATCGCAAATGAGTCAAGAGACACGGTCCAGCGAGGAATCCATGCACTGTAAATGGCCATCGCGAAAAGACATAAAATATCGAGACCCAATAATATCGAAACGAAAATCATTCCTGCCTGTGAAATCGACGGGATCTGCGTATCAACTCCCAAAACGTAATTTATCTGGCGACTCGGAGATAAACCAGGATCCATCATCATTGCATCATTGGCCAGAAATGCCGACGATGCAAATGCATTCTCCAACAAGGTGTCCGTCACGTCTATAGGGCCGTATGAATACTTCCCAGTGAAGAGAAAAAAATAAGTTGCAATTAGAGACTGTATGAGTATTTCATTTTTCTTCGCGACAGCACCGACATAACCATAGGCCTCAAAGTCACTGCTCAAGCAGGGTCTGAATGGGGTTGGATCATTGAGGTTACCGGTCTGGTCAAGAAGTGAAACGAAGGGAAAGGTTCCAATGCAACCAACGTAAGGTACGTCTGAATCGGCGTATGCAGCCAAGTTTGTATGTTGTGCATCGACGAGCGAGCCTTCTCCAAACAAAGCCAAGGCAGTGCTAAGTAGCGGACCTTTATTGCCGTAATGGATGAGCTTTTCGGTGGCCTTGTAAATATTCCATGCAGTATCGTTGACCATGTTTCTCTCATATAGTATGCTTTTGTCACCCTCATTGGGGTACGGATTTCCGTCGATCAATGGCCCTGGGATCCCGCCATTCGCATGATTAGGAAGCTCAAAATTGCCCAGTGTGGTTCGCAGTGACAGCTTTTTGGTGTATATTCCAGCCTCGACATATTTTGGACTCGAAAGCGATCCGTTGGACGAAAAGTTCATTCTCAAATACAACTCTTCGCCAAAATCTTGTCGACTTCTCTCGTTATTCCACGGCGACTTTGTCATGTTCCTTGGCATACATATCTCAATGTCGTATCCAAATATTTCATAATATTGATACATGTACTGAATATATAAAGCATCAGATGATGGATTGCAGTTTGCGGGAAGCATATCATTTGTGACATTCTCCCATTTTGCTGTCGAATTGATTCGAGGAGCGAACTGTTGCACTAGACCCGTGTTCGTTGTGGAGGGTAGTTGGGCCCAAAACAGGTCTGAATTTCCGGTTATATTGACGAGCGTGTTCTGACTCTTTGCCAGTAGCGTGTCATCAGAGTCTCTAGTCCAGCTGTAATCCCATTTGGAGATGGTAGCGTTGTCTCGTGACCAGAGTCTCGGCTGGACCTCTTTAGTGGTCGCTGTTGCCAATTTAGACCTCAGCTTCACTATATTCAATCCATTATCTTGCCATTCCCCGCCAGAAGCAGTGTAAAGATCAGAGATGTCGGTTATCTGGGTGAGGTATTGGTAGTTTGAATGGGGACGCTTGACGGTTTGAAATGAAAGGAAGAGCTGCTGTACTGGAGAAACGGCAAAGCCTGGAAGAAGCAAATGGTTTAGTTGGTAGACCAAGCACAGAAAAAGTAGAGGATGCGCTTACCAAGAAGATGCATGAACAGACCCAGAAGTAGTAGCGCAGAGCTGTACTTCTTCCAGCCTCCAGAAATGAGTTTCCCTATCAGGTTAATGTCTGTCCACCCCTTGTCTGCCAGGGCCATGCTTTGCCTGAGGGTGGGCCCGTTGCTCGTTCGTTTCCGCTGGATGTAAACTACAGCGGCCTGCGAGCACACGGCGGAGGTTAAAGGAATAGTCACCACAGACACCAGGGACTGTACAACCCGCGCACCTTTAAGATACTTCTCGTTCTTGTGGTAAAGTCCGTTGAGATAGTTGGGTAAAGCATTTCCTTGCCATTGCGAGGGTTTTTCGTCAACGGTGTGGTTGACTTGATCGAGTCCATAGCCCACTCCACCAATCGGACGATGACTCAGGATGCAGATGATGACCCAGGCGTAGAGTGCGGCGGCACTATACACCAGAACAAGGAAGACTGGATATACGGTTCGTTGTAGGGGCACAGATGATTCCGGTGACATAAACTCTTGATTGTTCTCGGCGCGTTGCACGGTGGATATGCTATCGTCTTCTGAATGAGGCTCGGGGTCATGTTCAGACGGAGCTGATGTCGTAGCCGGGGGCTTAGTCAACTCTTCATTGGATCGAAGATCATGAATTTGAGTTGTCGAAGAAGCGTGGTCATCATGCATCTTGTTCTCGATGTGAATGTATCCTTCCTGAGATTCACATGGATTTTCGAACACATTGGTGAGCAAGGACCCCATCGCACAGCACGTAGTTGGTAGCGTTTATAGGGTTTTATAACGACTGCCTTGTTCTGCCTAACGCGGCGCAGTCGTGATAGATAATGTGAGCCTGAGGGTTGATGAGGAAAATTGAAACATTCCCAGGGCGGCCGAGGAGTAGGAGGTAGCAGCGAGGCTGTACTAATATCGTGGGGGCCAAACAAACATGGAATTATATCCGTGGTCGCGGCATATTTGCATGGCGCTTTGAGGCTGAAACGTGCTCCACCCCCACCAAACCCCACAGCCAATCCTCCCCATGTGAGACGGGCATATCCGACTTTATACGCAGCTCAGCCTGTCTCTGATTGAGCGCATCAGCCAAGCAAGGCAGGAAGGAGAATCGAGCTTCAAGGAAGCTGGTGGAAAAGTCAACGTCCACTCCATTACCCCCAAGGAAGTCTTAGAGCAATTGAATCAGATCTTTGCCCCTTACACGGTGAAATTCGCCTCGCCATTGACTTGGTACGCAATATGGAAGGTCAGCGAGCGAGTCGCTGAACCCTTCTCCTCCGAAGACCTGAGAGTCCATTGGCAGGCGACGCTGCGTAAGCCAAATCTGAACATCCCCCCTGGGTTGTGGCAGTGGCTAATATGACTATAGACATGTACACAGCGTTTTTGGTGCATCTGGTCTCAATGCATCAATTCTGGACGCGGCCAATTTAGATTGGAAGCTAGGATATTGCGCTCGTGGTCTGTCCCCTATCAAAGCTCTGCTGCCAACGTACGATATGGAACGCAGACTGCATGCTGCAAATGTGGTGAAGCTCTCTGGCAAGTATCTTCGATCCTGCTGCAATCCCGAGTCTCCAGTATCCCACACCCCTGATGAGGGTGAGAATCTGGGTGCTGAAGCGATCAAGCACACCGTTCGAGGCGAGCCGTCTGTGTTCGCCAAGCCCGGAGAAAAGCTTCCAGAGCACCTTTATCTCGCCGACTACTATCACAAGTACGGCGCATTTATGCTTGGTCTTGATGTCGCATATGGTAAATCAGCGCTATTCCCTGCGCAAGGCGAAGCTTCCGTGTCGGTGGTAGTCGACAATGGCGTCCGCGCACCGAATCCACGAGTCAGCCTCGGCCCGATAACTACAGGGTACCTCTAAGATGTGATGAAAGGTGCGGGCTATTTCCATCTTGTGGTCTGCAGTTCTTCAATCCAAGGCCAAGCGAAGCACAATATCCAGCAATTTGCTAAATCTTTGTGTGATCCGGCGGGCTTCTACTCGCGTGATCAATCGGAATTAGGAAACAGAAACCCGCCAGATATAGGGATAAGATTCTTTATTTAGCCATGAGTCACTCCTAGCTCCACCAGTCGGTCATCTAGGATCATCGACATTGAGAAGTTATCATTGGGGGGATGTCAGAAGTAGTAATTCATTCAATACTGAATACACAAGTTGACCTACATTGCAAGGCAATCTTGAGAGCATCTAAGTTCCATTACAGAAGGGCTTTGAAACCTGAGTCGCGACTGCGATCCAACCCCAAGAAGTCAGCCACTTGTCCAAGATGATCGACACCCCAGAATCCCTCCGTGTTGCCATTTGTGTCCGTACACTCTAACCATGGGAGACCAAAAGCTCCAACTTTGAAAGCGTGATCTGTGTTTGCATTCAAAACAGCTTTGATATCTGCTTGACTTGTCTGGTGGAAGCTGGTCAGTTATTGAATGTAAAAGAATGAGAGACTAGGAAACTCACGGCTGACAGAATCTCCTGCGTGGCCCGTTTTCCAAGGATGGCTTCTAATACTGGCGCAAAGCCTTCGGGCTCCCCGATCTTCGAATTTCTTTCAATCCAGAGAGAGTGGTAAAGAGCTTCGATTACCGAGGCCAATTTTGCGGGTGCTTTTTGTGCAACAGAGCAAAGGGCTCGTTGCACCGCAAGCGTCTTAATTGGGAAGCTATCGGGCATCTGCTCAGCGATCGGGACTGAAAAGTATTTGGCCCATCTCAGCCGCTCCGTATTGGTCCACTGGGCTTTGTCTGTATGTGACTGAGATCAGTATGTTCCGCACTGCTGGAAATACGTGGGGAACTTGGCAGATAAATACCCACTCTTGATGTTGATTGGTGCTGTGTTGTTACAAGCATGCATTAAGCCACCCAGAAATATCGGGACGTAGGTAACATTGCAGTTCGCAAAGGTAGGTGAATTCTGATCTTCGGTTAGAGGCCTTTTCGAATCAAGATTAGATAAGAACGTACCCTCAGAATATGGAATGCGATATATGCAAAAGGGCTGACAATATCCACGTAAAGAGTGATTTTTGGAACTACCATGGCTGGAATATTACGCGTCGTTTCAGGGCTCGATCACGCTATGTACTTTGTATCTAGAAGGCAACGAGTTTGGGTTGCAGGTCGCTTTAAGCTCCATTCCCCGCAACAAGGGTCGATGAGTAAGCGTAGCCGAGGTTCGGTTGGGGAACAACTTCGTCTGATATGCAAGAACATGAGGTCAAGCTCATGCCGATCTTATTCCGTACGTGCTATTTGGGGCTTTTCGGTTTCAAATTCGGGGGCAAATTAGGGTGCTAGTAAGATTTAGCCCTTGTTAAATTCACCTCTGATTGCTCCCACCAACGTTCATAGATCTCTTGCATGTGAATACCATATTCTGTCAACATTGCAGCCATTCTTGTTTGCAGCTACAAATGAATGGCTTCACCACGAATCACAGTCTTGGTTTCTTTAAAGTGGTCACACGTAGGGGAATAGTAACTACGTGGAATAGATATACTATTTGAAGTTATATACGCACAGATGATGAACGAACCAAGTAACATCTAAGGTTCTCACGGAGCAAGATTATGCTAAATCTCAAATTTTGTCTAACAAAAAATTACCAGGTCGTGAATCTTGCTCTGGCAATCATATTTGAGTCTCAATAGGTTGCATCAATATGCGGTCATGGTGGCTCAGGTCAAGATATGTAATATTCGCCATCCAACGCGCCACCACCATAATATAGCCAACTTAAGAGGTTCACAACCTTCTTCTCTTCCCAATCACCGAAATCAAAAAGAAACCCTCATCAATACACCAATAATGACATCCCGGTCCGTCAGCCCATATCGATCTGCCGAGAACCTTGCTGAGATCCTCGGCCTGGACCCTACCGAGAATCCCGACCAACAAGAAAACCAACAAGAAAATACCACGCCAGACCATTCTCGCGTGACTAGTCGTGGTACCCCGGCTCATCGCTCTCGTCGTCAGCGATCAGAGTATCGATCTTGGGATCGAGCAAGCGATGTACCGAGAGCTGGAACTACAGGGTCGAGAAATCGGTCCAAGACGAGGCATTGAGTCGAAACTGATCTTCAGCAGACCAATTGCCACGGTTTGACCTTGGCCAAACATTATATGAATGAAGCTCCCACTATGTTGTTCTCCATATTTGAGAAAACCAACCAAGGATGCAATAAATCAATAAGAGAACGCCTATTACCATAGATGTTGACTCGCCCAATATTAGAAGTGTTTTGGTTATTTATTTGCCCGTAGGCAGCGCCCAAGTTCATGATCGGAGTTCTCTCTTCATAATTGGATGCCCCCCCCGGAACTTCGATGCAAATGTAATTGTCCAAATCCAGGCTCGCGCAATTGGTTCCGACAGCCGGATTCAACGCGTAGGAATCAGCTAGGCTAATGCCAGCAGCAGAAACAATACTCGCACAGCCATCCATCGACTGCAATGAATATGTCAGGCTCGCCCATCTTTGCAGTTTGTCTGTTGTGATCGAGAGCTCTTTCAAGCGTTCCCGTGATCCCCGTCATGAGATCAAGGAATATCGAAAGATGTAAAGGGCATTTTGTCCAGTTCATTCCCACTATGACAATTGTAGAAGAAACCAAGTTTGGGAAATCGGTATTTGATTTCCGTATGTAGGTGTTGAAAAGGCATATAGAGATTGAAGGGTGGCTACGTGCAAGAAGGAGCTAAGGAACCGAAATGCAAAACATGATCGTCTAGGATACAGGGAAAGGAAAGACAACAATAGGACAGAAGCCGCTCTACATAGTGCGCCGGAAGCTCAAATCAATCGCCTGACTCTGATACATGCTATTCTTCACGATGGGGCGGTATACCGAAGACTTCAACTTGCATCCCTCTATTGTGTAGGTATCTTGTAGGTCATATAAAATAACTAGGAAGACTTTCTTCAGTTTTCGAATGCTCTTAGAACTGCGAGACCTGCAACAGATGAAGAAGCAACACGGTTGTGGCCTAAAATTCCCACGGTGTTAGTAAGTATCAGCCATGGAAAGATGCATCAAACACAGCATTCCACCTACCTCCATATCTAATACGCTCCCATCGCACCTTCTTTACAACCTGGGCCCCATCTGCGCCAACAAACCTATTCTCCCAGACCTGGATCTGGTTGGGGCTGCCAACCTCAGTCTTCTCAAAAGTCAAGGCGCCAGGGGCCCCTTCAATATTCTCACCAGTGGCAGCAGCCCAGACCCGGCGTCCTTCGTACCAGGGGATATCTGCGTCATTCAAGGCATGTACAATCGTGAGATCAAGGTCCTTCTGCGAATATTTCAAGCCAAAGGCATCCGGCTCGGACACATTGATGCCTGCCAAGCGAGCGACCCTGCCGGCTGTATCCCAGTGATCCGTGATGTGGCTCAGCACCCATTTTTGGAACCGAGGGTAGCCAATCAACGGAGAGAGCATCGGTGGCGTGAATCCTTTAATGCTATACGACTCGACTACGTTAGTCAGACTGCTGAAAGATGCAAGTAAGATGACACCCGCGAATGGCTCGGCATCTTTGATGCTTGGCTGAATGGCCTTCGGATCGGGCGAGCCATATGCAAAACGCTCCGCAACTGCTGCTGTGACTGCTGTGCCTAGACTCTGGCCCACGATAGCAATTCGTGATGTGGGGATATTCAATGGGCCGGCCGTAAGGAAATTAAGTAGAGAGACACCGTCGGTTATGAGACCTTCTTCAGTAGGACTGCCAGTCGATACACCAAACCCGCGGTAGTCAATTGCAAATACATGAACGGGCTTTTCCGGAGTGGATAGGGCCAGTAATGTGTTGTATCCATTTGGTCGATTGGCAGACCCCAGATGCGCTGCATTTCCATGGACTTTGTGATCATAAGATTAGACGGTGGTGATAAGTGCTTGGCTTTTGATAGGACTTACAGCTCACCACGACTCTGGCATTCGGATCGTTAGCCAAAGTCTGAAAGGCAACGGTTTGGGTATAGTCCTTTGCTGGGCCAGACGGTGTGTTTTTTATTAGTTCCTCCTCATGCTCATGCACAAGGTGCAGAGGTAGAAGATGCCAGCCGTAGAGTGTTTCATTATCAGGCGTCACCAAGTTGAAGGGTTGAACCTGGGTCTCTGAGTTCATGTCAATATCAAGATATATCCAAATTGATTCGCAATCTTACTTAGAAACCCAAATTGTTCGACCTGATTCAGGTCCTCCCAGTAACTTGGATTAAAGTTGTGGGCGTAAAGACAACTGTACCAGCGTCAGCAATATTGCGATAATCAATTCGCATTGTCAAACTCACAAGCGCTGGACCTCTGGAAAAGTTAAAGCACAAATGAAACAAACATAGAGCAGACCACCAGCCGCTAGTGTCCAATAGGCTTTTTTGAAGATGGGTTTTAGCTCAACCATGATGGAGGTGGTTAGTGGAGAGAATAGAGTTGGCAATTTGATAGTGGAGTTCCATGAATTTGAAACTCGTCCCGTTCCTTGCATGATATTCTGCCACTCTTTTTGCCAAGAAAATCCTCAAGCGTAACTTTACAGCCACCTAAGCACACAATAACTAGTTTATCACCTATCATTATTAAAAACATTATTGGTGACTTGGGAAAGACCAAATGAATTTCTTCTAGTAACAGGAACATGTTTGTATACAGTAATTTACTTGTGTTCACTTAGCATGTGACGTATTGATAAGCGGTAACCTAGATATGATAGGCGGTATAGAAAGGCAGTTTGAAGGGATGGTTTCAAACTCATGGAACGCCACTCCAAGCCTTATCGGCGAACCCGCGACTATCGCGTCACGCTTTTCCTCCTTCCACCTCTCCCGATCTCCGCGTCAACCACCATCATAAGAGATTATGACGACCCATTAAGCTTGACCTTCTTTCGTGATCATTCATCATGGCCGAGAAGCGCAAGCTCCCCGCTCGCGCCGGGCGCGAGCCCGCTAACAAAAAGCGCGTCTCCGAAGCCGCCGCACCTCAGTCTCATTCGAAGAAGAAAGCCGCAACCCCTCGTGCCCCGTCTCCGCCCCCTGAGCCTGTCGAGCCACCATTGCCGTCAAAGATAAAAGAGGGCGAGCCTCTACCTATTAGGCGCACGAGACAACCAACCAACTTGTCGGACAAGGAGTACCAGTCCATCGCTGAAAGGTTGGTTTTTTTATGTCTGCATTACAAGTAAGAATACTAAAAATACTTGTCATTACAGCTCAGTACTTCTCATATCTCTCGAACGATCCAAGAAGAAATGGCTCAGTGATGGAATTCTGGTCCGCTACTACACAAAGCCGAAGAAGACCAAGCGCGAACAGATTGAGAAACTCAACCCTCCCAAGGAGTCCATGTCGAAGGTCGGCCTTTGTGATGTGACAATTGGCCCGCATCTCTTTGACGCGATGATATACACCGTCAAGGATCCTGCGGCACCGCAACCGATTCAATACACTCCTCCGCAAGGACAAGGACGGATGGTTCACTACGGTCCCCCAGGCAACTTCCAGCAGTATCAACCACATCCCTCCAACCAGCAGCGCAGACCCTATCCCACTGGCCCTCCCGGGCGCCCGCAAGGCAATTACTCGCCTGCGCCCCGCGGTCCACATCCACCGGGCCATGCCCCATCACCGCAAGCTGGACAACGCCCATCACAAAACCAACAAGGACAGCCTGCGAAGCCTAGTCCTGACCCTGTAATTCAGATGCTTGCCACCCGAGCTGCTGCCGACCCCGAGCTCAAGGCGTTGATGAGAGTTGTCGCATCTAGCCAGGCATCCCAAGAACAACTCCGGGCTTTCCAGGCCCATATCGATGAGCTGAATGCAATAATCAAAGCGAGAGAGCCTTCGGAAAAGCGCCAACAAAGTTCAGCTGGGACTCCACCGCAACAGCCAGCAACTCCAGCGCCGCAAAACAAAGCGAATCCACCATCAAATACTTCTCAATCCAAATCAGATTCGGGTTCAAAGGCATCAGAAGAACAAAGCTCCAAGCCACAGCCTGTGGCTCCGGCGCAAACGCCATCCAAGGACACTTTGAAAAAACCACAAGCGTCTGGAACGCCGGCAGCAGCAACGGTCAAGTCTCAGCCCGACGGAACACCACAATCTGCAGTTCAGCCTCAAACTCCGGCACCAACTCATAGCAGCCAATCATCCAACACCCCTCAGACCACTGACCCCGCTATCAAGCAAGAGCCAGCTGCAAAAGGGCCCACCAAACTCCAATCTGCGCCCTCCCAGCCAGTGTCGACTCCCACCGCAGCACCTGGCCCTGCCACACCAGCTCCCACCATAGGCTCCCAGCAGAGTCCTGCGGTGCGTCCCACACCTCCAAATGTTGCTCAGCAGTCTACACCTCGACCAGGCCCACCTTATCCCCCCTATCAACAACCAGCTTACGGATCTCAGCCGCCACTCCAGTCCCGTCCGCCACAGTACGGGTCACCAGCACCCTATTACCGCCCACCTGGACCTGCACCGACTCCTGCTCGTCCATCATACAAAGCTGTCGTTTTTGAATTTACTTCCCCATTGACTCCATATGGAAGCGTGACCTCTGGTCATGCTGGGTCTGGTGATCGGTATCTCTTCCCGGAGTATTCAATCTTGGAATGGCTTCCTAATGAGGACACCATCCTCGCCTCATTTCTGATCACTCGAAAGGTGGACCCCAACGCCCCTTTCCCCATCGAGACTGCACCAGACCCCGCTACAAGCCGTGGAAAAGGCAAAGGGACATCAAAATCTAAGAAAGGAGACAAGAAGGGCAAGGCGGAGAAAGGGAAAGATGGCCCTGAAACACCGGCTCCCAACCAAGCAGGCCCATCTGCATCAACGGACGCTACGCCAAAAATTGAGCCTTCTGAGAACGCACCCGCACAGCCTGGGCCCACGGGTGCTGCGAACGAACCTATCAAGGAGGTGAAGCTCAAGGAGTACTGGCAACCGGTCACATTCCGCATCCATGCCACTGACACTCGGATCCTTGATCCTTTGACTCGCGTTGTCAAGCCGGCAGATGAAGTACGCAAGTACATGAACGAAATTATGGACCGTGCTGAGCGTGCTCCTGATGGACACTTAGCTTTCCGTCTTCCGTACGAGGATGCCCGGGAAGCCTTCGAAGCAGAGAGTACACCGGCCTCAACCAATGCTGTTTCTGCTTCCCGCAGTCGCCCCTCTAGAGGTAGCACTGTCAAGGTGGCGGAGGAGGAATCAGAGATTGAGAATGCCCTGGACCTAGAGGAAGAGGAAGAGGAACTCATGGACTACTACGGCGCACCAATGGGTCTGCCACCATTACGAGCTTGAATGGACAACTCCTTATCAATGTACACTATTTAGCGCATAAATGCATAATCACATGAAATAAGATACCTCTCGGTTGATATACCATGCCCATTAAAATCTCTAAACCCAAGTTTTCTAAATGCCCGTGCTTCAATCAAAATTCAAAGCGATTTTCCTGTTGCAATGATGGATTAAATCCGTGATGTCGCCGATTTATACTTACTCCAACCAGCCCCACCCGCATCTGCCCCGCGGCAATCCCAATCCTAGACCGAAACCCTTCCAACTTTTGAACACCACAATCCACCCTCGATACCCTCGACATACCACAAGCCAAGCCTATAAAACACGCAAAAATGGCGCCAATCCCAATAACAATCGTGACCGGCTTCCTGGGCTCAGGAAAAACCACCCTCCTCCTAAACCTCATTCCCCAACTGCCCGCAACCTACAAACTCGCCCTCTTGAAAAATGAATTCGGCGACGTAGCGGTAGACTCGCAACTCGCCTCCACACAATCCATCTCCGGCGTCCGCGAACTCCTTAACGGCTGCATATGCTGCAATCTAGTCGGACAACTAAGCGATGCCCTCAACCAACTCCAAACCGAAGTCTCTCCCGACCGCATCGTCATCGAGACGAGCGGGAGCGCATTCCCCGCTACACTAGCTATGGAGGTGAACCGGCTCGCACGCGAAGAAGGCGGAAACTTTGTGCTCGACGGAGTCATCAGTGTGATTGATGTTGAGAATTGGGAAGGATACGAGGATACCAGTTACACAGCACAGATCCAGGCGAAGTATACGGATTTGATCGTCTTCAATAAGTGGGAGCATTGTGACGAGATGCGATTTGATGTTTGTCTGGATCGCGTCGGTGATTTGGGTGTTGAGACGCCTTGGGTCAAGTCCGAGAAGGGACGGGTTGATGTGGATGTTTTGTTGGGAATTGATGGGGCTTTGTTTGCGAAGGAGGCTGATCATGGTCTTGGCCATGGACATGATGATGGGCATAAGCATGATCATCAGTCTGAGGTCGAGGTTTTGTCTGTTATGTTGAAGGCGGAGGGGTCAAAGGTGGTGGATGTGCAGGCATTGGAGAGTTTGCTTTTGTCTGCGCAGCGGGAGGAAGTGTATCGGATCAAGGGCATTATTCGGTGCTCTTCGCTGACACCTTTGGGTGAGACTTCGGATGACCTTGAGGCTTCGAGACAAAAGAGTGATGACTCCGGCAGTCGGTACTACATTCTTAACTGGGCGTTTGGTCGGTGGACTTGTACGCCTTCGACAATTGTTGCTCAGTCTGCGGAGGAGGATGTTGTTGCTCGCTTGACGTTTATTTTGGCTCGCTATGAGTCTGCCAAGTGGAAGAAGAAGCTGGAGGCAGGTGGCTTGGTGCAGGCCGTTGATGGTGCGGAGTTGACCGTGGAGCGGTTGGTTTGATGATATAGAATAGTGGAGCTGGCTTCGCTATACTTCATTTTTTATTGTAATTCAGGGCATATAGTATATAGAAGGAAATATATAAAGGCTATAGAATATTCATTGATACAACAGGCTCAGACCGAGGCAATCATGGCGTTTATATGCCCTCTAGAAAGACCTTGAAAATTTTGCATATCGACCTATCTTGAGTCTAGCCTTCGAAAAAGAAGTCCGTGCTGTAAGTGAATGCAAATTCGCTGTTCCTGGCCCTTACTCATCTTCCAAAAAAAAACTTCCAACTGAGCATATCACAAGGTATGTAAGTTCTGTGGACATGGCTTTCTCGAAATGCTAGGCATTGACTATTAATGGTGAATAGCTGTCAGTGAATGGTACCGAATGAATGAACCGCGTTGATTCTGCGAAATAGCAAGCAATATTGATATCTTGTAACAAACAATTAAACGAAATACTTACTCATGTTTCCGATCTTGAGCCACATATCACCCGAGATTCGCCAATCTTTCTGCTTTTCAAATGGACGACAAACCTGTTCCGCATGCGCTATCGCGCGGATGAGCTTCGCTGTATGCCCATCATCACCATGCAAAATTATTCCATTAAGGAAAATAGTAGGCCAGCTTTTTCGAGCTGGAGTGTTTTCGATACTAGATAAAGATAGTGGGGAGGCTTTTTGTTCCATCTAAATCATCAAATCCATCCGACCCTTCCGCTCAAGCAACCGAACCTTGGTCCGAGAGCTGAGGGAGGGCATCGCTAGGAAAGAAGAGAAGAAAATGCATGAAGTCACAGCGTGAAGACAAACAAAATCAAATCTTTGCGAGCCTTGCGCAGCCGCGGTATGGTATACTGTGGGGTCAACGTGGTTAGTATATCCGTTTGAATCGCTTATCACGTCCCGTGCGAATGTCGAGATTCAAGACTGGCACGGAGTTACTATGTCACTTACTAACAGCATTCATCATTTTTGCTAATTTCTCCTCCATTTGATCTTATGCGACCCTGAATTGACTGATATAATTCAGCTTGTTTTCAGACGCTCGAGACGCCAAGGCCCCGCTTATTCTGTCCGCGATAGACATTGTAGAATGATCCTCTTGAATCTCATCCAAGAGTTTGAACAATTATTTGCCACCAGACTGGCCAATTCCATCAGCTGCGTGCTCAGCTTGTTGAAGCAGTGAACGCAACCCAAGCCAATCTGCATGAAGACAAGCTTGGGCAAGACCTTCGGCCACAAGGGCTGGCTGATTGAATTCGATACCAAATCCAAGATGGATGATCGGATGTAGCAGACCTGTACCATAAGCAATGTAGTCAGTAAGTTCGGTCCTCGACGGTCCAAGGGGTATTAATTGCCCACCAGTAAACACTCGCAAAGGCATCTCCTCACACTCATCTTCCACAAACAGGTAATCATTCAACACATCGGCAATCCCCTTCTGGCTAATCTCACGCTAGAAGAAAGCCAAAAAGGGTGGATAATTCAGGCCATTCTGCAGATGCTTCATGAACAGTTGTTTGTCTTACAATTCCTCCACTATCTCTTCATCGGCCTGTCGTGCTCGCTTCTGATAGCTTCTATCCCTGCTGTAGGTTTCTTCAATCTGATCTCCGGATGCACCAAGTGCAAACAAGGTGAGAATATGGTGGGCGGTATGATCTGAAATATTACTTTCAGTAACTTGAAGCTTTCTGATGTCTCGATCTGCGGTATTGCGAGTCAATGAACACAAGCAAATTGCACACTGGTCTATACCCCAGGGCATGATAACACTTACTATGGAATCCCATCATGTTATAGACGATGTGGTGTTTCTCCAGATTATCCTGCAGCACCTCATTGATCTTCAGGGCCGCCTCTTCGGTGACACCCGCATTGAAGATACCGGCATCTCGAGTTGACACGTGAATTTTGTATGCAGTCGCCATTTTGTATACACGCGTGACTTTCGCCGTGTTGGGTTTTTTATTGATTGTCGAGAGCCTTGCTAGCGATTCATGCTAGCGCACGAGCTCGGGAGATGAGAGTTGCAAAACGAAATATTCTTGGGCGCCTAATCTGCGCCTAAACATTATGCTTACGATGCGTTTCCTGGACAAGTTACACAATGTGATCAGTAAGAGAAAGGAGCTAGTCCCTTTTCGTTCGGACATTTTGATGTGAAAGTTTGCCGGCGTTAGAGCTTAAATCCACAACATTATCCTTGGCCATATCGTTAACCGCTACTTCAGTCATCTTTACTGGCCTAGCAAGGCACATGGAAAGTGCCCTCCCCGAACCCTCCGTGATTGAGGCCCACTCTTCTTGTAAGTTAAATATGAAACAATCGCCGATTGCAAGTTGACAACTTCAAGTTCCCAATGCCGAATCGGTTCAACCCAAATCGAAGCAACAAGGATGCTCCACAACGCTAGTTGCTGCCTTGGATCCTGCCTTGCAAGGTATGTCCTCGTTCCGAACGTTTTTCGGGCGATCTGACATCCAAACCCAGCCCATTCAGGATCGTACATAAATGATTGTAAAGTTTATCCCGCCGCTACATTTGCTTCAGATGAGAAAGAAGCAGAACGTCTTTGGGAAGTCAGTAGGGGAATTTTGAGTATCTGATGTCATTTTCTAAAATTGGCCATGTCTGCGCCTTTGTTTTGTTTTTGATCTTTTGTTAATGTCGGATGATTACTGTGGACTAAGAGCGTGCAGCAAATATTAATTTGCCTTGTTATTTTGTTCTAGTTCATTGAACCAATCGTATCGTCTGACTGGGAGGTCTCGTAACAAACTATTCCGTTTTAGTTCGGGAACTCGGTGTTCGGAAACTTCGGACATTTGTAATCACTTTGGCGACTTGACTGCGTTGCACTTGCTGGGAAAAGCCTAGTAAAATCGAATTTACGAGGCCATTTGTCAAGCCGAAGCGAGCATATCGACCTATAGAGACCTTGGTGGGCGACTCTTATGAGGGCCTGAGCGATGCCTCCTGTATCGGTGTGTTGTGTCTCACGGTCTATCCCGTGATGTCATCCAGTCGGGTTCGGGGCACAAGAGCAGAACGGCTAATATCCGAATAGTGCGATTTGTGTCACGCGCGAAAGGTGTGCTGTCGTAGCTAAACTTCATATGCAAGGAGCTGATCCGATTAGCGTAGGTCAAATGCGATCGACAAGACCCATGTATGAACTGCGTCGATGCTCAGGTAGAGTGTTCTCGAAACAGACGCAGACGGCCTCGTGGGCGCCAGGCCCATTCTCGGTGAGCAAGATGGCTGTGCCCCTCTCCTATTCATCAGAATGGCTTCTCATCTTGAGTAGAGTACCCACAGCACGGGGCAATTTTTCAAATCGTTCGCGCCCAGCCGGTGTTTCACCCCAGCGAGCAGAGCCATCGCAGCAGTTGCTATCATCCAATGCCAATGATGGTGGACAAAGTCGAGCAGAGAGTGAATGGTCAGCAGTCATTCAAAACAGCTTTTACACTGACCAAGGGAGACCACTTCAATCATTATTTTCCAACGCAGATACTGGACCCAGCTTTGTGTCAGGAGAAGGGGCGACGGGCCTCCATCGCCATTCCTCTGGCGCTCAACAGGCTAGACTCCGGCGCGCTGAACCCAGTGATAGTGCCATCTCCAAGAGCCCGGCAAACACAACGTCCACCACTCGATATGACTCAAGCCATCAAATTTCAGAAGCTTCTGAATTCCTAGACCAGGAATTGAAATTGAGGACAGAGCTTTCGCAGCACAGATATGCTGTCTTAAAAGCTGCAGCTGAATTCGTGAATCGAAATTTCCAACCAGGCAATACATTCCAAGAACCTGCCTACCTCGGCCATCCTCTCCCCGAGGAAAACTTGCAGTTACGCCCGTTTTCACCGGAAATCTTCTATATTATGAGCATCGGTATGTCATCCAGAGGGGAAAGTGTGAATGATCGATAAATCTCTGCATTTCATCTGACGATTAAGGACCTGGAAATAATCGCGACTTCCCAAGGCGATATTTTTGGCCTGATCATATCTCTTCGTCCACACTAGAGAACATGTGTCTCGCTCTAGTCGAGGGGAATATCGACGAGCAGACCCTGGTGTATTATCGGATTTGTGCATACACAAAAGCTGTATTCTTCGTTGCTCGCGTATCTGAACTTGGGCACACTAAACGTCTTCGAGACCACTTCCAGAATTCGCGAAAGGAATACGAAGCTAGCGCCCTCTCAGCCTTGAGCAAAATCAACATTTTAGCTCCTCCAAGTTTATCTCTTGTGCAGGCACTATTGTCAGGAGTGGGTTTAATCAAACCAGCCGATCTAGTTGAACCAGGTACAATACTTTGGTACTGATCAAGTCATTCTAGGCACTGTTGATGCAGACACGAGGAGAGATGTTTCAAAGTTGGAGGTTGGCAGCTTTTGCTGCAAAGAATATGGTGTCCTTGAACTATCACACCACGGCAGAGATCTGTCCTTCAACTGAGCAAGAGCAAAATATTCATTCGGCTCTAATGACGTGCTTTTACCTCGACAAGTCTCTAAGTCTACTTCTCCTTCGGCCTCCATCACTGCCAACGCTGAAAGTCAAGCCGGCAGAGTTGGTTTGTATAGACCCTCTCGTCCCTCTCACTGCGATCATGAAATCAATCGTTGAACTTGCGCAGATTCAAGAGTCTGCTATTGACATTATTTTAAAACGTCATAGCTTGAATGGCAAAAGTCATGTCGCTCTAATTGAAAGGCTTAGTCAAGATATGTTCAAAATATCTGTTGATTTACAAGAGGTAAGAGGGGCGATGATATATACATGATCCGACTGGTCTTCACATGGCATTGGCTAAAAGGTCCCTCAGCGTCGGTTGCACCCGCCATATAGCGAAATGGAGTATGAGTGGCTAGCCATTGACTTCAGTTATTATGCTATCTTGACTACCATCCTCCACGCCAACCCAAATTCGGCAAAGGGCCCTTTCGTTCGTAAGGAATGCCTGCTTTACGCTCGGAAGGCATTTGTTGCGCTCAAAACAATACAAGACAAAATATCTATCGATGATCAGACTCCGCAGACATTTCCCAATGTTCTCACATGGTATGTAAGATACTCAAGAGGTCAAGTGTCTGTTCTAACAGCCCCAGGACCATGTTGTTTCACCCTCTTTGTCCTTTCTTCGTTCTTTTTTGCAATGTTGTAAACACCTCAGATAAGGAGGACTTCTCATTGATGCGTGCCATCACCCAAGGACTTGCAAGATCTGCGACAACAAATCCGTCGATTTCAAAACTACACCGACTATTCTCCTCCTTTCTCAATTTATGCTCCCCCCTTCTACAGAGAAACTGCGATATTTCTCAAACCCAGTCCTTGCTCTCCTCTATTATCGGAGATGCCCCTGTGGACACGAGTCACACGCAACTTGAAACTCAATCTGTCAGTGACAACATACATGGCGTGAGTCTCTGTCAAGAGCAGCAGAATAACGCTATCGGCCAAAATATTCCCACCAGGCTGAAGAGACCGCATACCCAACCGATCTTGTGTGGGAACTTTTTGACTCGCAGCCTTGGCTGGGATGGATGGAATGGGATAATACATACAATACAGGGGCGCCACTATCGTTTAATTAATTCAGAGGTAGATTTTGATTTTCAATCAATTGCCGACACTGAGGCAAGTCTTCAGAAAAGGGGAAGTTCAAGGCTGTATGAAAATGTCTTCTCAAAGCGATCTTATCAATGTTGCTCCTCTACTAGATGTCCCTATTCCGATCACTTAGTGTATTTCCAGCGTCCTTGGCTATCAATCGGCTCGTAAGTAAAGTCACCCCTAAGTAAGAACTTAGTGTATACCCGCTCAATGTACTTCTGGCATTTCGTCGAGCAGATGTGACTTTTCCTCTTTAGTATATATTGCTGTAAACAATTTCATTCATAAAATGATCATGGCTCAATCGAGCTCGTGGCGGTAGGTGTTCTTAGGTCCAAGATCCGAAATCCGGTCTAAAGTCCGACCAGAGACGGTAATGATCGTCAATATATTTCCAAGTAGTACACCTCAAGTGAGATCTAGCCTACCTTTTGCGATACATTATAGACAGGAACGTAATGCTATATGATAATCTCAGTCCCAGCGTAGAAAGGGGGGGTTGGTAGTAACGAAGCCATATTTCGCATTTTACAGCTAAAAATCCTAAGGTCATCAAAACCACATTTGATCAATGAAAGTGGAAGGAAATAGAAGTAGTGCTAGTGGCAATAGTGGAGCCCTTGATAACCGAGAAAATGTTAACGGGCGGAGGCCCAAGTCACAAACTAAAAAGCTTTCTGACTCCCCAATATTCTCACCATCACCATTTCTCCCCATCTCGCAGTTGGCATCCTAACGCTTGCTTTAGCATGTGCTGATGATTGAGCAGGTGACCCAGACACAGTCGACTACATGGGACCCTAGCGGTTAACAGTCTTTCTAGCGTCTTGTGGTTTTCTTTTCATCTTAACAACAAATCACCAAGGTGGTGCAATGGTAGCATGCTGGTGGTGTTGGCGGACGATCTCGATCGTGCCCCTTTGGGGCCTCCCCAGCGATCCGGGTTCGACTCCCGGTCTTGGACTCCTTTTTGTTTTTCCTCTTACTTAATCTATGAGATCTTCACCAAACATCTTGGCCGTGACCTTGAATACTATCAACTTTTAAACTGATATTCTAAAAATAGAAAAACAATATTTACTCCACTACAGAGTTGATCCCATTGGCTAGTAATCTTGGTGGGTCCAGTATTCCCCACAATCAATTCCCAAGGTGGTGCAAGGGTAGCATGACTGCTTTAGGGTGAGAACCAATACTTGGGACCTTCAAGGGCCGGAGCAGCGATCCGGGTTCGACCCCCGGCCTTGGTATTCCTTTTTTTTCATCTTCTTTTATTTGTTTATGTAGGAGACCTTTCCCAAACATCTTGGCCGATTTGAATAGTAGCGATGTTCAGATAGTTTTATTGTTTTAATTAGAAAAGAAAATTTTAAGTACGAGGGAATTGAGTACATTGGCTGGCCACCGTAGTGGGTCCAGCGTTCAGCTAGGCCGCTCGCATGTAAATTTCGATATTCGATATGTTGTTTCTCCACGTACTCGTGACCGACGACGAGCCCAAGAACCGGGTTGGGTCGGGTTGGCTCGCATGGTCTTTGCCGCAGTCTAAGCATGGGTGGACAGCAGCCGCGACTCAGGCAATGATGCCGAACTACTGGTGGAATGCATTGAGGAGAAGTGTAAACTTCTACTTATATAAGCCATCTAGGTAAATGCTACCTATAAAAAAGATTGAACAGTGGAAAATCAATTCCTCCTTACTGTCTATACCAAGGCACTTATCTACACTATGGTGGACTACCTACGTGACGGAACAGCTTGTATCACAGGCGCTGCTTCGGGTAGGTCTGCTTCTGTTACTCTGGTCAAGACCTTGATGTTGACTATGGAGCAGGCATCGGGAGAGCGACATCTCTAGCATTCGCTCGGGATGGATGTCGCAAACTCGTCCTAGGGGACCTGTCCTCTGCTGGCCTTAATGAGACACGAAATATGATACTACAGATGCATCCCACGGCGGAAGTCGTAACTGTCGTGGTGGACGTGGCCAATGTTGAACAGGTTGAAAGTTTCCATGCAACGGCGGTAGAGAAATTTGGTCGAATAGACTTCACAGCTAATATCGCTGGCTATGGACACCTCCCAACCCCATCCGTTGAACTGAAATCGAGTGAGATTATCAAATCTTTTGCTGTCAACTTGAAAGGAGTACGAAGTGTTCGCGCTCATAGCATTTGCCTCCACTGATTCGGGTACAGGTTTTCCTTTGCGAACAAGCACAACTCCGTCAGATGCTGAAACAGTCTCCATTGGACGGCTTCGAGAGTCAGGGCAGCATCGTCAACGTGGCCAGCCTTTGTGCCACAATCGCAATGCCGGGTATGACAGGGTACTCTGCAACCAAGGGTGGTATACTAGGCCTGACCCGGGGTGATGCTCTGGACTACGGCCCACATCAAATCAGGGTCAACTGTGTTGCGCCAGGGAACATCGTCACACCAATGCTATCAGGTGTCATGGGCGAGGAGCATATGGATATTATGGCAGGTATTACGCCTCTGAGACGCCTGGGGCGGCCGGATGACATCGCCAACGCAGTCGTTTGGCTCAGCTCACCTATGGCTTGCTATCTTACGGGTGTAAATCTGCCCGTTGACGGTGGATTGGCACTAAGCACTGGTCCTTTGTGAATCAAGCATGCTAGTTATCGTAAATGATTTGATTTATTGTTTTAGCATCTACTCTAGGGACATGGGTCTTGGAGAATTACACAAGTCTCTTTAGCAAATCTGAATTGTTCGTATTGTCCACGCAGCTACCAGGGGCGACGCGGAAACCTACTGGCAATTTGCCCGTTGTAGAGTGACTTGCTTATGCTGACCCCACAGGCAATTGTCCGTGACCAAGTCTCGACATGCTAGTCGCTCCTGCGCCAGAAGTCGTGCCGGGGTAGTTGAGCAAGCCTTAGGGGGCCTCTAGATCGGGCTCGGGCTCGGGCTCGCCCCGGTCACAGAGTGAAATTGTATACTGACATCACCACGGGAATCCAAAACTCCTAAAATACAACTGGTAGTGATTCTCCTCGGCATGCTTGGTAATCATAACCCTGAAAGTAAGGCGGAATATATTTTCCTAAATAAGCAAAGCCTAGAAAATATGGTACAGGAGCGCGCCCCCATCCACAGGCAAACTAATGCCAGTCACGGCCGTGGCAAGGCTTCCAGAGAGAAAGACGACACCATTGGCCACCTCAGCAGGATCAATGAGTCTGTTCATGGGTGCATTGCGTGCTGACGCCTTTACCCACTCATCCGGCATCTCGCCTCTCAACATGGGCGTATCTACAAAGCCTGGGCAAATACTATTAATTCTGATACCTTGTTCAGCATACTGGCGAGCATCCACCCGCGTCATGCTGATGACGCCGTGCTTGGTGGCAGTGTAGGCTGCAATACCAGGCATCGTAGACAGACCAGCCATGGAAGCTGTGTTGACAATTGATCCCCGAGGAACATGTTTCACGTCCGGCACAGATAGTGGCTCTTGCTGCAGCATCACCTTGACCTCGTACTTTTGACATAGAAGAGTCTGCACCTGTCATTAGCAGTTTCCAGTATGCAAGAGCTTCGTACCATCGGATATATAGTGGGTGTGGTGCCTAAAGGAACGGGGTAGCACAAAGGCGCGAGACGCGACAACCTACTCCTATTGTGTTTACATCGGTCAGACGCTCAAACGCGTCGACTGCCATTTCGTGCGTGAGCGCAGCTCCTGCAATCATACCTGCGTTGTTACAGGCAAAGTCGATACGTCCAAATTGGCGAACGCATTCGTCAATCATGGCTATCACTGACTCTTCATCCGATATATCGGACACGAAGGTCGCGACTTCGGCGTCGCTAGCAACCTCTTTTATAGCAGCCACTGTCGCGTCGAAACCAGTAGCTGAAATGTCCGCAAGAAATAGCTTTTTGCAACCATTGCTTGCAAGCTTGACTGCAATTTGTTGCCCGATGCCTAACGTTTGGACCTGTCAGCCTGTCTCTATCGAGGGCACGCAGGAGCATGTACCTGATCCGCTGCCAGTAATCAAAGCTACTCCTTGAGCCAAAAGGGGATCCATGTTTCTATGTTGATCAAAGGTTGGACTGGTATTGTTAAGAGGGAGAAAATGCTACTACTGGCCTAGTAATTAATAGAATAGTAGACTGCTTTTGTAGATTACTTCCAGTGACTAAGATATCCTAGATTGGCGCTTAAGGATTGGAGGTACCCGAGGGTGTCCTAGCTACAACATGATAGTCCACTAACGGCTAACTTTAGACTTGATGGTATCTGATCCCCGAGTTCAAAGCTGAGCCTATACTCGGGCTCGGGTTCGGAATATTTGAAAGCCCCTTCTGTGGAGGGAACGGTCTAAGCTTTTATGGTGTGAAATACAAGATACACATAAAAGCAGTCCCATTTATGAGAACTTCTTCGAGGGTATTATTTGATCTTCTTACTAAAAGGGTATTATTGCTTATCCACCATGGCCGCTCCCAGTTTGACCCATGCTTTCAACGTGTATGTCATGACATCTGTTCCAACAGGCATGGGCCCTGGCAATGAACATGCTTCCCTGACTGTCGTGAATGGTGTGGCCTTTTCCCCCCATATTGAATATATGATTATTTGAAACTAAGCAGTCTGCAGGAGAGAGTGGATACGTCGAAACTGCCGATGGGTCAACTAGGCTCGAGATAACGTCCATCTCCGACTGGATGGATCTTGGTGCAAACAAGACGACTGCAACGGTTGATGCTAGAATGAGCTCCAAGGGTCCTGGAGGTCTCAACCTAGATATGCACTATCTAGGGAAATTCAGTCTCTCTGATGGAACGAACAAAGTATTTGGAGGAACTCCAGGAAGCAGCTTCGACTTCAATGAAGAGTACCTCTACGTCACGCCCAGGATCTGGAGCCGAAGCAGTCAATTTGCATGGGTGAATGATGCAGTGTTCCTTTCAGTTGGGAAGGCGAAATGTCTCGAGACTGGCACTCAGGTTGAAATCTCGTATAAAGTTTTCAAGGTCGGCTAGTCTTACGTGTACATTTGAACACGGCCAAGGTGTTGGGACAAGCCTTCGCATAATGTAAATACTGAGAGCATTAGTGAATTATTATGAGCAGTGTGTATGAACCTTGGTTACAATTCTGCGTAATTTTTATCCCTAGCGATTGAACTCCATGAACAGAGCTTAAAGGTCTGCTGCCATAAATATGCCGTAGTCCATCAACAAGTTACTTTGCTCAGGTCGAAAGAATTACATTATCAAGGAAGTTTGCCAATGGTTTCAGTTCAGGTGATCTGAAAAAGATTGCACTATAGTGCCTTTCTGGTTCTATCATGACAGCACCTCCAACTCTTTGTTCGCGACAAAAATGCCTATTCCCGAGTGCACACATGATCTTTTTGCGCAAGTATGCAGAGAGCTCACTAGCTCTTCAAGGTTGGGGTTGCCCGTCGGCCTTGCAGCCAATCAGCGTTAGTCGTCTGCCCGCAAGCCCGCGTGGATTCGGTCTACCCCGGATCATGCGGGGAACCCTGCAACCAAGAGGGTGGGGAAGCAAGGGAAAGCTCCCCTTTCGAAGCTGCCCAGCATGCTTCTATACGAATTTGGAAATTCCTGGGGTGATGTCCTCTGGATGAACCGCGTACCATTGTTCCGAGGTTAGAGCGTCCGAAGTTAGTGCGTGGAACTAACCATTCCTCGTCTTAATTGGACCGATGCTTGGGGAAGGTAAAAAAGCATCCACGTGAGCATAAAGCATGCAGTATCAACATCTTCGCCAAGGGCCTCAAGATAGATGCAGATGATTGGCCACAAGATGGCTTACTCCATGTGGCATTGCTGATGGCTCTTTCAACTGCAGGATTGCAAATACCTCCCTCACGAAGATATCAGGTATTAACTACAAGAGTCTGCGACCTCGAAAAGAAGATAAACCAAAACAAAATTGGCGAACATAGGGCTATAACACCTTTGTGTCAGATTGTTATTAGCAGACGGTCCGGCCTATCCAACTCGATCCATGAAGGTCATAACGCACGTAACCGCTCGAAAATGGCCATGTTCGCAGCCGCTGCGACTTTCTATTTCCAGCAATATCTCCTCTGGGAGCTTGAGCCGGCCTTTTTCATCTACACGAGCTTTCAAAGCCATTTCGGGGGAAACAGGGGCACCCAGCGCGTCTGCTATTGGAGCAAAGCCAAAAGAAACCGACTCCAATGACGAGGGGACTGCGCGCACATTTGACGCTGAATATGATGTCGTCGTCGTCGGCTCCGGCTGCGCGGGGCTTACGGCCGCAGTGGTTGCGGCCAAAAAGGGCCTCCATGTTCTCGTTTTAGAGAAGACCAATTTCTACGGGGGAACAACGGCGTATTCAGGAGGTGGCGCTTGGATTCCATGCAACAAGCATCAGCCCGGCATTGGGGTTCAAGACTCACGCTCCCAAGCGGAAATTTACCTGGCCAAGATCGTTGGTGAAGACGCTGTCTTTGGTGAAAAGATGCAAGCCTTCCTTGACTCGGGTCCAAAGATGGTAGAATGGCTGGAAGAGCACACTGCCGTCAAGTTCAAAGGCGTCCCGCTGCCCGACTATCACCCCGGCCAGCCAGGTTCGAGCATTGGTCGCACGATATTGACTCATGCCTTCGACGGCAAAGGCCTCGGAAGGCGCGTCCGAGAGATTCGGTATCCGATGAAAGGTTTCAGTGCGTTGGGTACGATGCAGGCAGATCCGGCGGATCTTGGAACTTTGACAGCGCCTTTCAAGAACGTGTCCAACTTCATTTACTGCACGCGCAAGATATTGCGGTACTTTCTCGATCTACTACGTTACGGAAAGGGCGCCGAGATGGCCAACGGCAACGCGTTGATTGGACAGCTTTACACGACTTGCCTTTCGCAGGGTGTCGATTTTTGGCGCAACAGCGCAGCCGTCGCTCCAGTCCTTGGAGACGGTGTCGAGGGTCTAGTCGTGTCCCGCGAGTCCGGTAAGAGCACCCGCGTCCGGGCACGCCGCGGTGTCATGCTTGCCAGTGGAGGGCTTGGGCGATCTCCCTCCAGCCAGAAGTATGTTCCTCATGAGTGGACCGCAGTACCGCGAGGAAACCAAGGGGACGGCATCTCTATCGCCATGCAAGCGGGAGCGCACATACCGCCACCGAATAAGCAAAACGCCATATTTGCCCCAATCTCGCTCCTCCATCGCCCAGACGGCACGGTCTGGCGCTATCCACATTTCGCCCTCGACCGGGCAAAACCAGGAAGTATCATTGTAGGGCCCGATGGGAGGCGCTTTGCCAATGAGAGTGAGCCATATCAGGAGTTCGTCAGCAAGATGCACGAGCGAGGCATCAAGCGTGCATTTTTCATCGCCGACCAGGCTTTTCTACGCAAATATGGCATGGGGATGGCTCTGCCATGGCCGCTCCCCATAGGTGGCCTGCTTCGCCAGGGCTACCTGGTTCGCGGCTCGACTCTCACAGAGCTTGCTCGCAAAATTGAAGTAGATCCCACGTGCCTGCAGGAGACTGTGAGTCACTTCAACGAATATGCTCGTACCGGTCGGGACGATGAGTTCAAACGCGGCGAGAATATCTACGACCGCTTCTATGGCGACGCAACGGTTCTACCGAACCCGAGCCTCGCACCGTGTGTGACAGGGCCCTTTTACGCGCTCCCTTTGGTTCCAGGAAACGTCAGCATTATGTGGGGTGTCACAACAAACAAGGATGCACAGGTTCTCGATGATCAAATGAAGCCAATCCATAGGCTATACGCACTTGGTTGTGATCAAAATTCAGTCATGAAAGGTCAGTATCCTGGGGGAGGATCGAGCATTGGCCCAGCGATGACATTCGGTTTCCGGGCTGCTGAACATGTGGCGAAAGACTATTCTCTATAGCTACAAAGCATTCGATTGAACATAAATTCCAGCTGCTATCTTCGTGTCGTAGTCTCTCATCACTATGTTGTGTATTCCACTGTTCCTCAAAATAAAGACTTGACACATTTCGCTTCCTAATGAAACAGCTATATTTCAATTTCACGGCCTATGTATGCAAAAATAGCTCATTCTCCCACATAAGGGCAGGCATACCCAGCGCGCGCATTCTGAGGACCGGTTGATCGAGGCGTCATGTTCGCCGACTCCCACGACACCCGACACAAACCGGAAGTCAAAGACAATGCATGGAAGTTTAAAAACCTTGCATCCGCTGTTCGCCACCCGGATAGTAATATACAGAGACTCGTCATCTCCCACGGTAATACTGTGGGGTAAGTTATCGGCTTCGGGTCCGGGTTTGCTGACTACTGAGCCCGAGCACAGAGCTATCTTCCGCGCAGGGCTGTAGCTCGCGCTCGTGGTGTATCGCTTTGCTTATGCCATTCTCGAGGGTATGCTCATATTGTAGACCAATGAACGTACCCGAGATAGCCGTCCGTAGGCCAGACGCGCCTCATCACAAGATGATCGTTGAGTTAAGGAAGAGACAGGGTCTGCGTAGAGCCGAGCCGAAGCGTACAAGATCCTGATGATAGTTTTGTCAGGCCCAGAGCTCGGCCTGGTACCGTGGGAATGCAAATATAGATTCATAAGTATATCTATTTTCCATGCCCCTTTTTGAATTGTGTATATTCTTACCTGACGACTGCAGTGCATGATAATCCATCCGCAGGCCAAATCCACGTGAACTTTAACGCTTCTATCATGTGTGCACAAGCAGAGAGATTAAATGGCGTCACGCAGGCGTTGCCCAGCGGAACTGTCCTGATCGCTGGCGGTGGGCCTGTCGGCCTGTTACTTGCACGCATCCTGTCTTTCTATGGTGTCAAGTCGGTATTATTCGAGCGCAACTTGACAACGACAAAGTGGCCTAAAATGGATCTCACGAACGCGCGGTCTATGGAGATTTTCCGCAAAATAGGCCTGGCCGACAGCCTGCGAGAACAAGGTGTACCGGGTGACATTGATCAGAATGTGCTCATCTCCACAGGCTTGTCAGCCGCTAGGGTACTCACTCAGTGGGAGTTACCCGGTGCTGACAAGTTCCGGGAGCAAATTCTGAAAACCAACGATGGCACCCAGCCTCAAGAACCGTGGCAGAGAGTCTCACAAGCAATCTTTGAGAAATGGCTCAAAGCGATATGTGACGAAGACCCTATGATTGATCTAAACTACGGCTTTAAGGTAGAGTCAGTTGAGGAAAGCAGTGATCTCATAAAGACGACTGTAACGAATGTCGCTACTGGCACGCAGACGGTATGGAGCTCGGATTATGTGGCGGGCTGTGATGGCGCGTCCAGCAAAGTCCGCACTTCTCTATCTATCCCCATCGATGGAGGCCCAATGTAAGACCTTCTTGCTTGAGACTATACGGCGCTAACAGTACAGTACAGTCCGTCATGTGCGTTGCTAGTGCATTTTAAGTCTCGTGACCTCACTCGCCTGCATAAACAGGGAAGATTTTGGCACACCTTTCTCCTCGGGGTATCTGGAGAATTTGAAGCTGCCATTATATCTCAAGACGAGAAGGATACGTGGACCACACATCTATTCTTACCATTGGATGCCGAGCCTGAGAATATTGACTCCCATGATGCCGTCTACAGAGTGCTCGGCGGCCTGTACGGGCCATATCACATTGAGATCGACGAGATACTCGTACGCTCAGTCTGGAGGCCTAACATTGCCGTAGCCCGCACTTGGATCGGGTCAACCGGGCGAGTGTTTTTGGCTGGCGATGCAGCACATCAAAACATCCCCACTGGAGGTTACGGAATGAACATGGGCATCGGAGACGCCTTCGATCTTGGCTGGAAACTCTCCTCGGTCATTAAGTGCCAAGGCGGTACTGGTCTGCTCAAGTCATACGAGTCAGAGCGCAGGCCTGTCGCCCTTCGAAACGTAGAGCACTCTGGCGTTCATTTCAATGTCCACGGCGGGCTAAAAAATCTTCTAAGTGGTGGTGACCCTCGCCGTGTCGACGGTGATGACGAGGCCGCCCTTGCTCTCCGTAAGCGGATCCACGAGTATTATCAGCTCCACGACGGAGAAAACAAAGACATTGGTATTGAAATGGGCTATCGATACAACTCGCCCATCGTCATTCGTCGGGAAGATGATGGCCTCGAGCCTGAGTTCAACCCTCACAAGTACACACCTACCACCTGGCCGGGAAGTCGAGCACCACACCTTTACCTGACCAACGGTACAAGCATTTTTGACTTATTCGGCAAAGACTGGGCACTACTGGTTTTCACTAACCAGGAAGTGGGACAAACCCACATTGTCACTGCAGCCAGAGCGATAGGGCTGAGTCTCCGCCAGGTCGATCTCTCAGGAGAGAATGATGCGAAGAGGCTGTATGAGCGGGACCTAGTTCTGATAAGGCCAGATCATCATGTAGCCTGGCGGGCGATGGAAATGTCGTCGTTGAAAGCCGCGAAGGGCGTTTTAGAAGTCACCACAGGGCGCCTCGACTCATCAGAATCATCGATCAACCAGGCTAGGGAGACGGAAAAGCCCAAGGACATGTTCACATCTACCATTGGACTAGATGCTCAGATCAATAGCTTTAATTTGGAAAGAATGGCTGAATTTCAACAGTAAATCATTAGTTAGCCTTTGTTTTTTTAATTGCTGACAGTTGCTCAACCTCAAGCGCTCATCAATTTTATGCCGAGAATGACTTCCTTTCTTATTTCCAAAGTTTCCTTTAGCATCAAAATTTAGAATTCGGCTTTCTTTAGCTGTCAGAAACGCGATTCAAAGCCCGCAATAAGCCTTGGCGAATGCCAAAGCATCTTTCTAGTACGCGGTTCATCTTCCCAATCCCGCTAATGAAAGACCCAGCACGATAAACCAAGTTTATTGTAGTATCTATGGTGATTATTCAAATGAGATCCTGTTTCTGATAGTGCCAATCTTGTCAACGTGAACTTCAACAATGTCTCCGTCTTTCAACCACCCAGGAGGCTTCATGAAAGCCGCTACGCCGCTGGGTGTCCCAGTCATGATAATCGTGCCCTTCCGAAGCGTGGTACCGCGGCTCAAATGCTGGAGAATGGCGGGAATATCGAAAATGAGGTCATCAAGCTTTGTTGATTGTCTTTTCTCCCCATTTACGAAGCACTCCATTTGTAGCTTTGTCACATCCGAAATGACGCTGGTTGATGTGATGACCGGGCCAATCGGTGCAAATTTATCAAAAGATTTGGCACTCCCATGCTGGTTTCCAGACCGTTCTGGCATTTGCCAGTAGCGCGATGATATATCGTTCCCCGCCGTATAACCCAATATGTAGCTGGCGAAATCTGCATCAGCCGTGAGGTTTTTGCAGTCTTTGCTGAGAACGAGACAAAGTTCAGCCTGAGTGAACAAATATCAGCTCATTTGTTCATCCTCAAGCATACAAGGGATCTCCACGTGATGAGGCCTACCTCATAGTCCATGTTAACGCATGCAGGGTTGATAGGTATGTCCTCAAATGGACCTGCAAGTGCATCTACGGAAGTAATGTCAGAAAGATACCCTACACATAAATACAGTATGTTCTTACACACCTGGTGGTTTTGTGAAGACAACTGGATAGTCCCCATAGCTCATCTTAGGACCGGTCAGTATATACTCGTCCGAAAGTAAGACGGGCAAGGACACGCCACATACATTTGCCTCCTCCGCATGCTGTTTGTAGTTGAGGCCGATGCACATGAAGATTGGCGTACATGGTAGCGGACAAAGAACCTGTTTGCGACGCCTCAGTTACCGAAGTAAACAACAACTTAATTCAGGGGTCTATCCGAAGCTTGATACCTCTGCGACATTGCGCTGCTCCTCTGTCAAGACAAAATCATCATCCCAAGGATACTCGCCTTTAAAGATCGCAACCGAGTGGCCAGTAAGGCTATCCACGGTGTGGTTGGATGATTCGCCTGCGTCACCGAAGTAGACTCTCCCCTTGTCGTCGCGGAAGCGGAAGATGCTTGAGAAGGGCGCCATAGGAGCGCTGCCTGTTGATCAAGGTTGCAGTTATGCTAGCCAAGATATCTCTTGATTCAGATGGAATAAAAGCATATATGGAAGGGAAGGCTGCGGACTTGGTGTAGGTCACAATAAATTGCGTGGAGGTACGGGTCAGAGCGCCGAAAAAAAGGGATAATTAAGCCACCATGTGAACCAAACACAAGGCCCATTTTCTACTAATCAATTTCATGATTTTGGGTACGCGTGTGAGCCAATAAAACTCATCCCGAGCTCCATCATAAGGCGTCCACAGATCTCTCGGGCTCGGGCTCAGCAACAGCGAAGAACGAGGGCTTGAACCATCATTTGGCAGCCAATAGATAGGCCGGAGTTAAGCCCTGACTACGTCAATAGACAAACAGCTAGCTTATTTGGCGATGTTACTTCACGTAGGCAACCATTTGAGCTCGATACTCCTTTTTTCTTTTTCAATCCTTTGCCTCGATCTGGTCACAATAACATATTTACTATCTTTCAATCACATGAGGATACACATACTGGGTGTTCATTGGATATCCATTGACATATTTTGCCTGACTTTGCCCCATTTTGCCTACTGAGAGATAACTTAGGCGGAGTTCAGACACAAAGGGATGCAGATAGATAACCATTGGAAAGTATTTGTCGTTGGTTATCCCAACGCAATAGCCTATGTAACACAGACGCCATAAGGATATAACAGATTCACTGCTCACGAGTAACAGAATTGATCTTCATTACCCATGTGATCGGCTACTAGAAATGAATAACTAGAAGATGAGGTCAATGGCATCACTGGAGAGAATAGTCACTTAGTCAAGTGAGTTAATCACTGAGACAAAAATGTAGGTGCTGGGCCGCATGTATCCGGTTGTATGGCTTATTCACCCAATGGGCCCATTCTCACGCATACCTCACTGGTTTATAGTTCCTTGGCTTCGACCGTGCATTGTCCAATTATCATCCACCCATACGGATAAGCCAAGGATGGCTCACCTCTTAGTCGTCAACGGCTCCACCCCCGCCTTAGCCTGGGGAAACGCGGGGAAGCTCAGAACCGACTCTTGCCGGAGGCCCCGCAGTGCTGAAACTCATCGACGTCAGGGGCTCCCCTGAATTTAAGCATGCTTTCATGGATGACCGTTCGTGTCTATGCACTGAACTTGCGCCGTTGTCAACACGGTACGGCCACCTGTTACTGCTACACGCTTGCTGGAACCAGCTTTGAGAACACTCATAAGCATGGCCTGTAAGGCCTGTCGCGCGCGCAAGATCAAGTGTGATCGAACGTGGCCCGTCTGTCAAAACTGCCAACAGAGGGCGAGCCACTGCACTTACGCTGGCGAGCGGCGCACTCGGCGTTGGACCGAGGCTGGCATGTACTCCACTGATTCGCTGCCCGCGGTTCGCCGCCGCCGGCCATCAGATATTCAGTCCTCGATACCTGTAGACCAGCGGGTGTTGTCACCGCCGACACGTCCGCAGATGCAGAGTCCAGGTGCCAGCCCGTCTTGCTGGCGGCCCATGGACCCGGACCCGATGGAAATCGAGCAGGACGCCATGGCAGGCGACATCATGTCACGCGAGTCGTACGAGCTAGAGCCTGTTCTTCAGACACCTACCAGCTCCGGTGCCAGCAAGCAATATGATAACCTGCTCGACAAAATTCTCGACGGCGACGACATGGATTGCTTCAAGGACCGCAATCCGGCCCTTTGGGTGCGCGCCAGCGATGGCGAGGAGTATACGGGCCCGTCATCGGGCATCTCCACCGTCTCCGATTTAGGCCTCAACTGGGTGCGCGAGAACGTGGCCGAGTCGGACGTCCTCTGTGAGACTATCCAGGACATCCGCAACGGCATCCTCAGCCACATCCGCCAACCCAAGTGTATCCCTCAGGACCTGCCCCTGGCATTATTGACACCGTCGACTGCCGCGGCCAGCACTAGAGACATTGCTCAAGAAATACCTCCAGCGCAGGCCATGACCTACGTGGAAGCGTACTTCTCGACCGTACAGGTCATATTTCCGATCCTCGACCGCGATGTCTTTCTCGCCCAGATGGCGGCAGCGGGAGCAGGTCAAGCCCCAGCCTCCACATACTCATGGCAGGCTTTATACAGCGCCGTGCTTGCATCTGGCTGCCGTGCCACACTTTCCGAGGAGACAGCCGAGGCCTTCAAAACATCTGGGCGGGAGGCCTGGGGCTACTTTCAGAATGCCTTGTCTTTCGAGTCCCGCATTCTGCACGGTGCCACCGACCTCATGGCTATACAGGCCGTAGCCGTTATGACTATCTTCGCCCAGGGGCTGTCAAGTCCGCAGCGGCTTGAATACACACTCTCCTCGATAGCATCGCGGCTCGCGCAGAGCCTCGGACTCAACCGCCATCCGCCATCCGAGTGGAATCTTACTGAAAGTGAGAAGCGGGAGAGGAATAGGATCTTCTGGGTCGTATACTGTCTGGACAAAATGATAAGTCTGCGGTGTGGTCGGCCGTGCGTTATCTACGACGAGGAAGTCAGCTCCTGTTTCCCACGTGGCGTCGACGTTATCCAACGAGGAAAAGACGCCAATGGGGCATCGGGAGGGAGCCATCCATTTGACTTCTTCCTCTGTTTTACTAAGCTCTCGCGCATTGCTGGCAAAGTCTCACGCTTGTTGTACTCGGCAACGGCGCTATACACGCCCTCCTCTCGGCTTGTTCTGAGGCTGAACGGCCTGTTGGGAGATCTACAGACTTGGGTGCATTCAATACCGGATGAAGTGCGACCTGGTAAACACTTAAACCGGATGCCGGACACCCAAGGACTGTCTCGAGACCAAATCGTCGTCCTACATACATCATACTACTACATACTCTGTTCCATATATCGGCGCTTTACACCCATATTTACCCCAGATAGTAAGAGCCTGGAGCATCTAATCGACTCAAAGTCACACGTGTCGCATATAGAAGCTGCCAGGTCTATAGCGTTACTCACAAAACATCTTGACTTTGAGAGTTTCAGTCCCGCATGGTATGTATTCCAATTTCATACAGCATCTACACGCGGTCGCATTCCGCACTAGTCTGTCAACCCTCTCTGGCGTCCAGTATCCTATGCTGGCGCCAACTCGCTTTGTGTATCGGAGATTTTCGTTACCTAAGTTGCCGCCTGCGTGTATTCTGATTCGCTCTAACACTACTTCGGCTTGGTAGGCTCGTTTTCTACTATCCATTTACTGCCCTCACCACCATCTTCGTCCATATTGTATCAAATCCACCCAGTGAATCGACCCAGAGCGACATTGCTCTGATGGAGACTGTGGTTGGATTTTTTGGGCGCCTCGAATATATAACCTCGGGAGAAACCGCTTTCACCAAGACGGCCGAGTTTGTTCGACAGGCACGGAGGGTAACAGACATACAGAACCAATCACGGGGCCGCGCTAGCCAGAGCCTTCCAGATCCACCTGCTTCTAATCCTAACAGGACAACAGCATTTGCACCACTGCAAAGTTATCCTAATGCAAGGAATGATACAGTAGAGGCACCACATAAGGCAAATTGTGACGCCGCAGCCGCTCATGACCAGCCTATGAGCTCTAGCAGACTTACGGGGGAAGGCGGACGTGAGAACCTGTCCCAGCAAATGGGTACAGAGAACTCAGTCGGGCTTGATATGGGGCCGACCAGCATGGACTATGACATTGGAGTTTCTCGACAGGGCCATGCTCTCTATGCAGATATAGTTAGCCTTATGGCGCCACCTTCCAATGCCGATGCATCAAATATTAATAATTGGCTGGGAGATTGGGTTTCTGTGGGCTAGTTGAAAGGGACCATTGAACGGGCAAACGCCCGAAACGATAACCATTATGATGCAGAACTGCGGAAGGAATCTAGGGCTCTGGTTTCAGGCGATGTGTAGCTGTTTTGCCACACGTCACCATAGCCGAAAGCCATTATGTTGTAGCATAGCCGGTATATGTATATATCTTCTCAAGCATAAAGCTATTATACCTGAGTAGGCAAAGGCCCAATGCCCGAAATGAGACGTTCTGATGACGCGAGGGGTACTTGCCATCATCTCATACCCCTTGCTACATACTTGATCGCATTATTGGAATGATCTAAGTGCTGAAAGGAAAACTGCATGATTGCAGCCAGTGACAGATAGCCGGAAGAGATCATCCAAACCAACGCGCGCGTGATTCTTCGCTGGAGAGCCCATTCTGATTTTGTCTTTTCAGCTCGGACTAAGCCCCCGGGTAGACAAGGAGTAATATTTTGCGTATTTGTAACATTGTCCTAGTTGACTTCCGAGCCCGAAGCCGGCCCAATGAGGAAGTGCGCTGAGCCCGAACCCGAACCCCGAGCCCAGTCAGCACCTCTTGTATACCACGGCAACTACCGGCTAAACGAATCAGCACAATAGTGCGAATACACCGTAGAGCGAGCCCGTGCATTTTTAGACGTATCCAACGCTATGCTTGTGCAAAAGCGAGGAAGATTGGGCTGAGCTAGATTAGAGAGAGACGCGTTGTGCTACAAGCTCTGTTAACCATGGCAATTTGCGCCGACCAGAGGCGACATATCACTCAAGTAGAGCCAATTAGAAAATATAGAAAAAATTGAAGAAAGGACAAAGAGAAAAATGATATTAGTTCATGCTTGGTACGTCCGACAACCCTCGTGGCCCAATTTCGCGTCGCTTCTTTAGGACGTGTTCCTCCTGGCCACTCTTTATGGCTTGTATCATTTCCTCTGCATCAAAATCGGTACCGACGGGGTTCTCGGCAAAATATTTGCTCATCATGAAGTCATTTGCGCCCTCTATCGTGTCGAAGTTATCCACCTGTGTCTCGAGCATGTTGCCGTCCGGGTCCTTGTAATAAATGCTAGTGGTAGGGCCGTGATTGACGCACCAGACCGGCTCAATATTACGAGCTTTTCGGTGGCGATAGGATGCAAGCAGGTCGGATAGGCTGTTGAAGGTGAAAGCAATGTGCTCCAGGCCGCAGCTCGTTTGCACTTTGGGCCCCGTGGAGGGTATCCCGATGAGAGCCACACGGTGATGTTCGTCGTCATACGTAATGAACGAAATCACGTCACTCCCGTAGGTGACGGTGCCGCCAAGGAAGGTAGTATAGAAATCCACCATGCGCTCGAGGTTGGCGGTGCGTAGCACAACATGTGCTAGTTTAGCTGGGCTCAGCACCTTGGTACTGGGCGCGTCAAAGTCTGCGACAGCTGACGGGGACATCTTTGAATCGCGGAGTAAATCGTATCTTTCTTAGGGTCTTCAATAAATGGAATGGACTCTGTTCAGAATTGAAGTTCCCGAGTTCGTTCGCAACGGTCGCTTGATATATTCTTGTGTACGTTCTATCGGGGACCTTAGCTGCAACTTACAAAGGCCGGTGGCAACGCGAAGCCGATAACCGACCCCGCGCATGGAAATTCCGGTCTTTCCGGTTCATTGGATACAGAAATCAACGTGATTGAAGGCTACCCGATGGCTCATGGCTTCTATTACCCTTGGCAAAGTATACTAAAGACCTTCCCCGTGACCAGCCGCTACTTCATTTCATGGGGCATAGCTAGTATCTGAACTTATTCACTGCTTTCACCAAAATAAACCAGGCTCTTCAATTACCTTAAAAATGGCTAGCAAATCAACTTCAAGCTATGTTTCGGAGGACACGAAGTGGATGTCTGATCAGATCACTGGTAATACCAAAGATCTTGTCGCAAGGTTCTACGAACTCGCAGACTCTAAACAGTCAGATGCGGGCCAGCTCATGGCGACTGAAGTTTTTTCCGAAGACGCTGCACTGACAACACCCGGAGGGACTTTTAAAGGCTTTACAGGTATTGAAGCATTTCATTATCGCTTTTCCAATTCATTATACGTAGCTAACCATGACCGTAGAAATATCCAAGTGCCGAGATCACGCTTGGAACACTGTGACCTCAAGAAGACACACTCTCTCCAAGGTCTTTGCAGGCCATGGAGGTATATGCGGTTAGTTTACCTTGCTGAGGCTTGCCTTAATAGATTCAAAAGGAACTAATGCTCATTATTTTAAACACAGATGACGTCTCCTACTTCTGCTTAAGACTGTTTGTGCGAATTACCAAAGAGCGTTCACCGGCGAGGTGGCTCAGTTGTATCTAGATTGCGCAAAAATCGAATACTCTCATCATTCCTCTCAGTAACCCACACCTCCATAATAGTACCAGAAGATAGCCCAATATAAATTTTCTACAGCTTTCTATAGCTTACTTGAAATGCTTCCCAATTCCTCCACCTGCACGAACTGATGAAAATACTCGAGACTCCGAGGATTCAGAAGCGTGCCGCTCAATTGAACTGTTTGGCCGGATACTATTTGCTTGACCGGTAGTTCAACCTTTTTATGGTTTATCGTGATCTGTGTATGGTGTAAATCAATTCGAATTCTCATAGAAAACTTTCGCGCCCCGGAAATACAGGAAGCTGAAGAGCTTAGGGAAGGCGGATTCCAAGACATTACTTACTGGTAATTCGGGCATCTCAAAGATGTACTTCGGTACATGTCTTTTGCTGAGCCCCTTGGCTATGGCCGCTTTGATGTCTCTCACGAGGTTCTTTCCAAGGGTCTGGCCGTTCCGCATGAGCACAAAAAGCATGACACTCTCGTCCATATCAGTACGTCTTCTTTGTCCAACGCATAGGCTATCGGTGATGCGGTCCGAGAAATGTGCATCGACCACCGCATAGATTTCTGAGCTTCCGAATCGTACGCCAGATGGATTAAGAACACCGTCCGCTCGCCCCATGAAGTGGATATTGCGAGTTTTTGGATGGATGATGCAAAAGTCTCCATGCGTCCAAACGTGGTCGAAGCGTGCGAAATACGATGAGTGATATCTGGATCCAGGAGGTGCGGCAGGGGCTGGACTGGAGCCGGCTGAGTCTCCCCAGAAAAAGCACGGCATGTTAATGAATGCAGCTGTGGCAACCAATTCTCCAGGCGTTCCGAGGGCTACAGGTGACCCTGCGCTACCAGAAGAGCTGGCGTCATAAATTGCAATCGGCACCCCGAGTGACGGACCTTGAGCACCGCCTACGAAGACGGGAGTAAGTGGATTGCCGGTCCCAAAGCATCCTGCCTATATAGCTCTGTCAGATCAGTGGTAATAACAGAACAGCACAGGGATGAGGGAATGATTTACGTACAATATCAGTACCTCCTGACATGTTGATGAGCTGTACGTGCGGGGGAAAGGCAGCATCATAAACCCATCCAAACAAATGGTCTGCTAGCGGCATCCCCGTACTAGTAACAACCTGTAGGCTGTCCAGATTGACAATGTCTCGCGGGTTGACGTGGCTCATGGCTAGCTCACTCAGCCAGCGTGGACTGGTTCCGAACTTCGTAACGCGCTGCTCGCCGAGTATCTCAACAAGCACCTTCTTATCTGGTAGCATTGGCGATCCATCATACAAGACCAGACGTGCGCCCATGAGCAGCCCAGCCACTTGAAGCACGTACATTATCCAGCTGGTGGTGGTGAATTGCAGAGCAATGGTATCGGCGGATGTGCGGTGGTGCAACCGCTCCTCCTTGGTGACGTTTAGAATCACGCCTCCGACAGTATGGACAATTGCCTTTGGAATACCTGTTGTCCCCGAGGAGTAGCATATCAAAAAGGGTGCGTGGAATGATATGCGGGCAAAAGGTGGCACTTTTGGTCCATTGGCGGCAGCCGATGAGCCTAAGAATGAAGACCATGTCTCGGCTTTAGCAATGCCGGACACATCCAAAGGCTGATCAAACCGGGGAACAGCAATTAGCTTTGAGAAGTTCGAGCATTCTTTCAGGCCATTGATAGTGCCAGTCATCTTCTCTCGAAGATCCCAGGTCCGGCCGTTGTATACAGCTGCATCGTCGAAGAAGACAAACTATGAACCGTAGGGTTAGCCATCTCCGCAGTGCACATTGATTAGAGAGGCAAACAAAAGGGAACCTGCCTTGGGGTTGATTTGGACAGCCCTTTGCAAAATTCCGCTAACTCCCATATCGGTAGACGCGCTTGTAAAAATTGCACCAAGCCACGTTGTAGCCAAGAACACAAGCAAAGTGCTGTACGAATTGGCGCCGATAGCGACAACACGGTCTCCTTCCTGCAACCCACGCGCAGAGAGCGCAGTAGCTAAACGAGAAACATCGTGACGCAACTCACCCCACGACACATTGCATTTCTCTGTGTTACCCTCGCGTATCGCTGTGATGGCAATTTTATCATTCTCCTTACCACGGACTCCGTTATGGTCTTTTGCATCAGATGCACCGCGAGAGTAGAGTATGTTTTCAGCCCAGTTCAAGCGCACGCCCGAGAACCAACGAGGAACGCTGTCGATCGGCGCGGCTTCATCAACCACGGTGGAGTAAAAGCCTTCGTGGATAATATTAGCCCATTCAAACAGCTGGGCATAGAAAGCGGATCTATTGCGAATGGAATAGTCGTAGAGCCCGTCGAAAGTCTGCAGCCAGAATAACGCGATTAGAGTAGAGTCTATATCATGCAGCCACCTGCCGAAAGCTGAATTGTAGCTTTACCTCTATTTTGGTGCCCTGTGCTGCATTTATATCCTGCATGAACCTGTACATCTCTGTGCTTTGGATGTCTTTATGCTCCCAGAGCTTGCGGGGCATCGCATGGTCAACCATCTTTTGGAGTACTTGGTGAGACTGAAGGGACGCCTGAGAAACGCTTTTGATACTGATTTTGAAGCTCTCCTGCTCCATTAATTATATGCGACTTTCCCTTATCGTTGGTGGGGCGGCTTGAAGCCGAGACCGACCGGGATCTTGTTCGGGAGCTCGGCATCATGGACTGCCTACTGTAGTATGACGCCGGAAATCAAACTCTATGAGACGCAAAATTCAAAGTGCCACTACTCCATACCTGAATTTGAGATCCCCTATTCATGAAATTCTGTCGTTGCCACTTCTACAGTATATGCTCAAGAGCTTCTCAGACAGACAAAAAGGCCCATCGCTTTCTTAAGTTCGCCTGAAGCGATTGTCTCTGTATCTGGCTATTTCCTTTAAAGTATCCAGAAATTTTGAGGCGATGGATCATATGAAGCAACTTTCGATTTATAAAGTACGGTCTAATCTAGTCCAAGTCTAGCCCTAGGTTCTCCGGCATCTCCAGCTGCCGTTGGACTTGCTGCGCACATCTAGCCACGGTCGCACCATCAAGAACTCGGTGGTCAGCGCTCCAACTCAAGATTGCCCGCTTCCTCTTGACGAGCTGCTCAACCCCGTCACTATCCTTCTCAAATACAGGCTCGCTTTCGACCTTGCCTATAGCCATAATAGCAACCATAGGAGGTAAAATGACTGGGGCGACCACCTGACCGCCAATGCTGCCAATATTGCTGATTACAAGGGTTCCATCTATCATGTCATTTGGACTCAGTTTGCCATCTCTCGCCAGCTGCCCGAGACGGGAAATCTCTGCAGCTAGTGAAAGCAAGGAGTGGTGTTTCACGTCTCGTACTACGGGCACTAGGAGTCCTTTGGGGCTGTCCACCGCGATACCAAAGTTATGCTGGCCTCTCATGATGAGCTCAGGTTTCTGACCGTCGCCATACGCGCTTGCATCCAAGATTGAGTTCAGGATAGGGACCTCGGTGATTGCATTTGAAACGGCCTTCATAATGAATGGAAGCGGCGTCACTTTCAATGCATTGCCGTTGTTGTGTCGTAATGCCAAAGAGGGGTTCGACTTGAAGCGCTCGCATAGGTCCATTATGGCTGTCAAGTCGACTTTGTGTGTATAGAGAAAGTGTGGAATAGCCACAGAGGCCGTCATTGCTTTGAACATTTGCGTCTGTATAGGTGACATTGTTACTCGACGGTCATTGTGGTCGGGACCGTTCGCGATGGGCGGTGGGATCTTTGACAGCGGCTCGTCAAAGGATTCGTTGGCATTAGAATTGATATATCGCATGATATCTTCTTTCAGGATGGTCCCTTCCTTGCCGGTACCCTTGACATGCTTGATGTCGATATTGTTTTCCTTGAGTAGGCGCCTTAACGCTGGGGTGATCGGCGTCGGGTTACTGGTGCTGTTTGGCGAAGCTTGCTGGGCCTTTTCATCCAGCATGCTAGTTGGCATGGAGCTCTCTGGGAGCGATTCCTGCTCCACGGGCAGCTGTGATTCCGAGGCTAGCTCCTGGGTCTTGTTGCCTTTTTTTGCAGGCAAGCTTGTGTCTGGGGAATGAGCATCGTCATGACCATCGCTGGGGACATCGATATCAAGAAGTGCCTGCAATGAATCAGCCCCTGTCGCGTAGCTGCATCCTCTGGTTTGCTAATTCGCTGAAACTTACACTCCCAACTTTTGCCAGGTCACCAACTTCGTAATGCAGTTTCTCAATGACCCCTTCGAATCTCGAGGTAATCTTTTAAGGGGTCAGACAGGACACATCGGAACGTTGCTGCCGGCGCAATCAAACTTACTTCAACTGAGGCTTTGTCAGACTGCACTTCGCATATTAGATCAAATTGCTCCACCCTATCTCCAGGCTTCACAGCCCAAGACATGACCTGGCATTCCGTAATTCCTGCAGTATCAAGCCCGCCTGAGGTTAGACTGGATACACATTGAGAGCAGAGATTCAAGATGGATGCTAACCTTCACCAATATCCGCAAGCAAGTATGGTTTCGAGGCACGTAATGCTGGTGTGCTTCCTAGCCAACGATAGTTGGGAATTTGGCCCCTTATCCTCACGCCCGTGGGTCTGACTGTCTTGCAGGCGGCTGCGATGGTCCTTACCATCAAGGCTGGGGTTCGGTGCCAGGGGTGTATCATTGCTGTGATGGCTTTGAATGATTATAGTGAACAGAATGAAACTTCATTGAAGGCAACAGTTTTCGTTGTAGTTTCACAACACCCCATCTTCAATTTGCAAGTATGAAAGGTCGCTGCCGGCCTTGTGGCTAGACCGTGCCCGAGAGCCGGCGCGGGTCGGGCTGTGGGCATCTCTCGGCTTCGCTCATGGCGTCTCGCCAGGATTTCAACGCTAACACTATCTATCTGCAGCTTTTCTAAGCATTCGGTTACCCTCGGCTCGGGTGCCAGGACTTCAGAGTGATCCTTGCGTCAGGATCTTTCGAACCTTTTAGGGTCTATCACGCTGTGCGCTTGGTTGACATAGGCTTTTCCGAAGCTTGCCCTCTCACGCAGTCCGCTAACACAATGAGACCTTGTACGTCAGGTATCGCAGCGTTTCCTCTTGGTTCTCGTTATTCGCGTCTTAGTCGCCATAATGCTCATCGATGGACTTCGACTTCAATCCCGGCCGCTGCTGATAATGTGTTGTATGTTCTCTGTCTACCTCCAAAGCAACAGACCAAGTACCAGGAGATTAGACTGACATAAGCTGAGGACAGCCCTCGCTTCCCTGGTGCTGTCGACAGTCCGTTCAGCTCCAAGATGGAGTGGGTTGTTCCCGCCGAGCACGCGCGGATTCCGACCTTTCGCATTTTGAATATGCAAAACAAGATCGAAAATCCGGCGCTTCTTACCTCAGACATACCAAAGGCTGAGATACTACAGTGGTACAAGAACATGGTGACTGGTATGTTCGGCTGATGTCTTGCTTCTCGCGTGCCTGGGCTGATGTAGCAATCTTCTTTCGCGAAGTCAACATCATGGACAGCATCATGTTCGATGCCCAGAGACACGGTCGCGTTAGCTTCTACATGGTATGCTTTCCCTTCTAATATTCGTAGACCTGAGCAATCTATGTACTCATCCAGGAACTGTTTTTCACCATTCTTAGGTCTCCCATGGTGAAGAAGGTCTCATAGTCGGATCAGCCGCCGCACTGGGACCAGGAGATGTGATTACGTGCCAATACCGAGAGCATGGCATTTTCCTACAACGTGGGTTTGTTCTTAAAGATTTTATGAGCCAGTTGACCGCAAATTGCAATGATCCTGGAAAGGGACGGAATATGCCGAACCACTACACTGGCAGATCGAAAACCGGAGCGGTATGTGTATTGCTTGCCACCATTTCTGCTAGGCGCTGACTTTTCAGCATTCTGTGGCGTCGACACTTGGCACTCAAATACCCCATGCTGTTGGTGCTGGATATGCTTTAAAGCTCCAGGACCAACAAAGCCCAGATACGGCTCCCAGGGTCGCTGTGGCATATTTTGGTGAAGGTGCTGCTAGTGAGGGCGATTTCCATGGTGCTCTCAACATGGCTGCCACAATGAGTAGCCCTGTCATCTTCATCTGCCGTAACAACGGCTTCGCCATCTCCACTCCAGCCTCGGAGCAGTACAAAGGCGATGGCATCGCAAGTCGAGGAGCCGGGTACGGGATAGAGACGCTCCGTGTCGATGGGACGGATATCTTCGCAGTCTACGAGGCCACGAAAGTCGCAAGGCAAAAGGCTCTCGAGCATGGTGGTCGTCCTATTCTGCTCGAGTTGATGAGTTACCGCATTTCCCATCATAGCACCAGCGATGACAGCTCGTCATACCGTAGCCATGAAGAGGTTGCTTCTTGGAAAGACTCACCGCACCGGAATTCGATCATACGGTTACGTCAATGGTTGGAACACGAAGACCTATGGAGTGAAGACATGGATAAATCTTTCAGAGCGCAGGTCCGCAAGGATGTTGTTCAAGAACTAGTTTCGGCCGAGAAGGAGAAGAAACCAAGTCTGGCCTCCATCTTTACAGACGTTTATGCCGAATTAACGGAAGAGTCCGAGGCCCAAAGACGGGAGCTGAAGCGCCTTATCGAAAAATACCCGGCCGAGTATGATGTCGACAATCATTTAGGCGGCATTGAGGGATTGTAGTTGCCAGATGAATAAGAATTTTTTGGAGCATATCGCGCTTCATACGTTCCTGAATATTGTGCCTTTCTCGCTATGCAGGGGGGTAATGAGGTTTTGTCATTCCACGTCGAATATAGAGATAAGATCAACCTTGGAATCATATTCTCGTAACGAGTACTACATATTTGGTCTAAATACAGTCTCTTGTCAAATTTTGCAGCCCTGGCAAGCTGTAAGGGAAAGTAGCCTGTGTTCTTTTACGCAGTACGGTCACCCGATTAATCATTTATGAGTTGGACGTATATAATTAGGTAAAATGATCTTATATTGAGCTGAATGGAAGAATTGTACTTCATTTGGGCCAGAAAATCAAATGAAGGTATTCAAGCGACAGGCTTAACCTAGCTATTGCCCGGATGTCTCTATTGTGTGAAAATGTATTTGGCTTTGGTATACGGACCCTCCCAAGCTTTTGCTATAAATTCTTCTAAGGGGCATTCCATCTACTTGCTTATCTTCGAGATCACTCATCTTCGAGACTCTGAAGAATGTTATCGTACACCCCTGTGGTTATAGATTAGCAAGATAGAGCTGGATTTGGGTATGGAGAGGAAGTGGCATACTCGTTACGTCAGGGAAAATGTACTTCTCATACGATAGGCCCGTGTGAGTTGTCCACCCGCCAAGTCTCCTGACAGGGCTTTTAAGGTGAAACAGAGCATTTTCTTGTATCGTAGCTGCGATCTCAGAGCCAACTCCATAGTTAACCATACTTTCGTGGACAATTATGGCGCGACCTGTCTTCCGAACACTGGCTAGCACAGTCTCCCTATCCCAGGGGTATATGGAGCGAAGGTCAATGAGCTCGATGCTAGCGTCCGGTCTGTCTTTCTTAACTGCTTCTATAGCCTGCTGGCAAGTGTATAGTGGACGCCCGTAGGATATTATTGTCAGGTCACTGCCAGCTTGGAGGACCTCCGCTTTGCCCAACGGCAACGTATACGTTTCATCAGGTACCTCTTCAATCGCTGCGCGGTACAAGATCTTCGGCTCCATGAATATGACGGGATCTTTTGAGTGTAGGATAGCAGATAAAAGAAGCCCTTTAGCTTGCGTGGGAGATCTGGGCATGACTATCCGAAATCCAGGTACATGGCTGAAAAGCGACTCAGGCGACTGTGTATGATAGCTGAATTTCTTTCAGTCAGCCACCTCGCGCAAGAAATTTGCTGGTCAGGAGGCGTGGCAATCATCTTGCAAGTACTTACAGCGCACCGTGTCCGACACCCCCACAAGGCATGCGAATGACAAGACCGCCTAGATTAGCACCGCTCGTTCCTTCTCGGTATCGGAACTTGGACGCTTCGTTCACGATTTGGTCAAAAGCAGGGAAAACATAGTCCGCGAATTGGATCTCAACTACAGGCTTCATGCCTTCGGCAGCAGCTCCGATAGCAACGCCAACCATGCCCTGCTCAGTGATTGGCGAGTTGAAGACCCTGTCTTTCCCAAATTCCTTTTGCAGGCCAAAAGTGCATCTAAAGACGCCACCAAATCCTACATCCTGCCCATAACAGAGCACACGGTCCGAGGATGCCAAAGCCGTGTGCAGCGCAGAGTTAATCGACTGGAAGAGATTAAGTCTTGTTGAAGGCCCGGCTGTAGGCAAGCCTGGGGTTCGCGCGAAGGTATCCCTCTTGTGGTGCAGTAATGGAGAGGTGCTGAAATCTGTGGGAAGGTTCAGACGTCGTGCTAGTTGGCCGTTAGAGGAAGTCGCGAATGTAGACGAGTGGCGTGGACGAACAGCCGTGGTCAAATTCCGCGAATTCGCATTCCAGGCCATTATTATTAAAGAAGGGTATAACAAGGAAGCCAAGTATGCAATACTTTAACGATAAACATAACTATACTATCTATAAAAGATATAAGTGCAGTCAAGTCAAGCTGATAACCTCCGCGAATAACCGAAGCAAGACCAGGCCCATATGCGCTTTTGCGGAAGTTTTGCGGTTACCGGAGGTGGCTTTAATCTTACAATATGTTCTGGCAATCAGAGTATTCGGGGAGGCCAATCATGCGACTTCGAGTCTGGGCCAATCTGTTCGCAGCCCGAGGCCGCGCAACCAACTCCGTGGCGGCCGGGGTCGGCTTGGACTCGGGCTCCAGAGGCGCATGCCAGGAAGCGGCGGACCCCTGTTTTGAGTTAGCATATCCGTGAATGGTCACCAAACCCCCGTTTTTCCAATTTGTCCTAGCTGCTCGGTGAGCTTACAGGGCTTAGGGTTCTACCCCGCATTAACGCTCCTCTCATGTTGCTGAGATGCCTGTCAATGAATGTAGAAGTTCTGGATACAGTATCAGGGGAGAGTAGAGTTTTGAGCTACACATGTCAAATGGAACGACTTATAAGTCCGAGCATGCTCTGTGAAATCTCTCAAGACAGTTTTCCTTTCACTCAGAAATTTACCTGAGACGACTAGCTTACCATCAAGTTGCTTCAACACTATTCGGAACAGCAACATGGCTGATCACTTATTCGCTTTGTTTCCTTTGTTGGCGGGGTTTGTCTTGCTACTCTACAAGCTAGCCAAGGTTGGCTCTAGGCCTGCCGGATACCCACCTGGTCCCCCAACGTTGCCTCTGCTGGGTAACTTGCATCTTGTGCGTAGCTGATTGACTTCGAGCTTAGAGAAATATAATACTGATAGATTCACATAGATGCCAACTTCTAAGCCGCACCTTCAATTGCAGAAGTGGGCCAAGGAATACGGGTAGCGTTTTCCTCTCTTCTTTGAGCAGAAACATTTCTCACTATACTGGCAGACCCATCTATTCGCTCATTTTGGGCACAAAAACAATGGTCGTGTTGTCCTCCGACACTGTTGTCAAGGAGGTGCTGGACAAGAGGAGCGGAAACTACTCAGACCGGCCAGACATGTTTATTGGACAGAAGATCGCCAGTGGAAACCTCCGACTGGTCGTCATGGTTAGCTAGCCACTGATCCGGAATCGAACATACATGGGCAATTTTGACCTTAACAGAGATACGGCGACAACTGGCGTATGATTCACCGCATGATTCACAATTTTCTCAATATCAAGGCTGCCATCACCTATGTGCCTTACCAAGAACTAGAGAACAAGTTCCTCCTGGAAGGTCTTTTGGATACCCCGGACGACCTACTCCGCCACGTCCGGAGATTCACATACTCTCTCTCCACCCAAATGATATACGGTTATCGCTGCATCAATAACAAGGACCCGAATCTCCTGCAGCTCTTTGAGGTAAGATAGCATTGAGGCTATTGGCTAGAGGTTGATACTTCCGTGGACCTGCCACTAATCTTTTCCAGAGTTTTGAAAAATGGGGTGAGCTATCAGGGAGTTCCAGCGCTCAAATAGCGGATCTCTATCCATTTTTGCAAAAGCTGCCGGATTTCTTGGCCCCGAACGTTAGTTACGCTAAAAGTTTATTCGCGGTCGAAAGAAAGAATTATGTCCACCACTGGATGAAGTCAAAACAAGCGTTGGATAGCGGCAAAGGCCTGGTACGTCCTTGCTCGTGATACTCATGGAGCGATTTTGCGACGGGGTAAAACTGACTGTAACCCAGCCTTGTTTCTGCAATGACATTTACAGAGCTCAAGAAAAGGAAGGCTTTAGTGACGATGCGGCAGGCTACATCAGCGGCTCATTGTTGGAGGCAGGATCAGATACTACATCATCCACTTTATATGGTTTCATCCAGGCCATCCTCGTTTGGCCTGAGGTGCAACGCAAGGCTCAGGAAGAAATCGATCGCGTGGTCGGTCCTGATCGTCTTCCGACAATGGATGACTACGATAACCTACCGTACATCCGCTGCTGTATCAAGGAAAGTCTACGATGGATGCCTACGGTTATTCTTGGCGTGCCGCATGCTGCATTGAAGGAAGACAATTATATGGGCTACACGATTCCCCAGGGCGCAACAGTGGTGAACAATGTCTGGTACGTATTCCTCATTCTGTATATGCATCCAAGAGATTTGGGATTAACAAGAATTGCAACAGGGCTATTCACATGGATCCTGATCGGTCTGACGAACCGCGAGTTTTCAAACCAGAACGGTTCGCAGGCGATAACACTACCCTCTTTCAATCTGCGATGGGTGATACGAAGAAACGTGACAATTTTGTTTTTGGAGCTGGCCGCCGCATGTGCCAGGGTATCCATATTGCCGAAAGATCTCTCTTTTTAGGTATTTCGCGCCTCGTTTGGGCATTCACTTTTTCCCCAACCAAAGATGAGAAGGGTCAGTCTTTTAACTACGACGTGGAAGACCTTGTCGGGGGTATCACGGTGCAGCCAAATGAGTACCCAGTCCACATCGAGCCTCGATCTACGGGCAAGGTAAAGATTATCAGAGAGAGCGTAGCGGAATGCAAGAAGCTTCTGGATCCACAAACCCTTCAGTGGAAGGTTGTGCCTGAGGGTATGGCGTTCAGCACTTGGATGCCAGAACATATTGCGGCTTAGAGACTCTAATGCCCTTGGTATCTCTGTTCTGGTTATGACTATGATTGTGCGGGAATTATTCTTTTATTTTGGGCCACGCAGCTTCATAGGCTAGTATGAATTTGTCAATTAGGCTACATGAGAGCTAAGTAGTAATCATGTCATATTTAGGCTATGTCTAATTTTCGAATATCGAGCCCCTACATGAATAATTTGACCAAACAAGTGATATAAACATACAGTCTTTATATCGTTCCCTTCTTCCGACTTTGCCTGCCAATCTCCCCATTCAGACTAAAGACATACCACAGAAATATGTACCTTACATGTATGTGTCATTGGAACTAAATGACAGCCCATGCCCTCTTCTCTAACAATCGGCGTGCAGTGATTTAGCAGATCGGGCCTGGGCGAAATGTGAAGGAATCTAGAATTGGTTGCATAGCGGTGCTATTGAAGCATCGATTTGACAGATCCTCTATAATATATGCAGATTTTATAGGCCGAATAATTGACCACACCTTTGCAAGCATCAGAATAACCCACGAGAGTACTGGAACTGTGGAACAAACAGACTTGGAGGCACGAATAGAACGAATAAATGCTTCAAATCCAGTGCAGAGGACTTAGGAGGCGAGCGCAGGCAATAAGCAAACTTGATTAGGACCGAAAAACCACCGATTCAGATCTCTAAAGTCTAACTAGCTCTATGACGCACAAATGCAAAAGCTAAGTATACCAAGTAGACTTTCCAAGGCGAATGGCAAACAAACATATTTTCAATCACAAAAACAACCACAGTAGACCCGAAAAGGTGTAACAGTGGGAAACAATAAATCAAAGAATCCAAAAGTCCAAAAATCAAATATCAATAGTTGAGCAGGGCAGAAGCACCAGGCTCGCTCGAGATGTAGATCACCTCGTGGTTGTCAGAGAAACCATTGAAACGAGTGGCACTGCACTTGGTGTAAGCACCCATCTCTTCGAAGTAGAGCCAGTCACCGGTATTGAGGAGACCAGGCAGATCAATCCGCTCACTGATCACATCAATACCATCGCAGGTGGGGCCCCAGATCGAGTACGAGATGTTTTCCGAAGTCGCAGAATTCGGAGTGCCCTGCTCGGGGTTGGCCGCAGACGAAAGGATCTGGGCAACGGGGTGCTGATGGTCGAAAATAATATTCGAGAAATTGCCATAGACACCGTCGTTGAGGTAGATCATGTACGCATCGCGGGAGGGATCCAGCGGGTCCGGAACGTCACGTCGAGCAATAACGTTGGCTGCCAGGGTAAAGGCACTGGCGACGTAGTAGCGACCGGGCTCAGCGATGATGCGGACATTAGGCGGGAAGTAGGTTTCCAAAGCGTCGCCCAGGATGCCCGAGAATTTCTCGAAAGTATCCTGGCAGAAACCACCGCCAACGTCGAGGGTGTGAAGCTCATGTCCTATTTCCTCGGCCTGGTCGAAGACCAGACGGGCATCCTGAACCGCCTTCAAGAAAGCACGGGGGTCCTCGGCGCCCGAGCCGACGTGGAAGCTGACACCAACGACCTTCAGTTCGAGCTGGTGGGCAAGCTGGAGCAGCTGTTGGGCCACATCCAGGGAAGCACCGAACTTCATGCTCAATCGGCACAGGCTGGTCGAGTCGTCGGTCAGAATACGGAGGTAGAGTTCAGCCTCCGGGAAATGGGTCTTGATCTTGTACAGCTCGTCGGCATTATCAAAAGTCATCTGCTTGACACCCACCTCCTGGGCGTAGCGAAGGTAGGATTTGGTCTTGCACGGCTGGGCGTAAATGATTCGACTGGGATCGATGCCCGTCTGAAGGGCAAGATCGATCTCGGACTTGGAAGCACAGTCAAATCCATTGCCAAGCTGGGCCATGAGACGAAGGACCTCAGGGTCTGGGTTGCACTTGACAGCTGCAGGAGCCAGTTAGTCAGGTCCAAGGAGTACCTCACGGCGAAGCAGACGCGAAACACTTACCATAGAAAGGCTTAACACGGCCCAAGTTCATCTTCCACTGCATATGCTGGCGATACACCTCGCCCATATCAGCGACATAGAAGGGATCCTCCTCTCCCGCTCCACAGCGGTCCACATCCACCTCAGCGGCACGCTTCTTCAATATGTCAAGGACTAGGTCCTTGGCAGCCAACCGAGATTGCAACAATTCCTCCCCATGGTTGCTGGTCACACCAGAATCACGACAGATGTCGTTCTTCATGGTGCATACCTCAACAGGGGTAACACACGCAGTCGGTGCCATATCCGTACAGCTGCGACTCAGCACGGAGACGGATTCAAAAAATTGGTATAAAAAAAAAAGTAGACGTTTTACGCGACTGCGCGTTAGGGAGGGCGAAAAGTTTCGCAACCGAAGTTGACTGGACCAAGCCTCCTAGACCCTTCCTCCTTAAGAGGAAGAACCTTCAGAGAAGTCCTATGCGGCAGCTCAAGGTTTGAGGGATAATCGTGGGGCGTCAACGGGGTGAAAAAAGGCGCACCCGACGGAAGCTCAGCGAGAAGCAGGAGGTGGAATGTTGTTAAGAGTGTCCCGGAGACGTCGAGTGGATACAATTTGGCTGAGAAGCACAAATGAGGCTGGAGCCGTGATGCCGGTGATGCCTTAGCTGAACCTAAGGCAGGAAAAAAAGGCTAGAAAATGGACACGATGTGTGACGCTACCATAGGTTAGTCAACCTGAGGGTAGACGAAAATAAATTATGAGAGAAAAAAATGGACGGCTGAGGTTCGGGGGAAGTTCAGATTTTTCAACTTTCACCAAGGCGGTGTTTAGGGCATTGAGGGCACAGACACAAAGGGTATAGTGGTAATTAAATCACGCACTGTAACACACCAATGGCCATCGAGTCGAGGTACATAAAAACAAGCAAAAAAAAAAGTACTCACCTGGATGATCCCAAACACGAGGGGAAAGAAAAGGAAAGTCCACTTGCTCTGGGGGAAAAACTATGGAACTGCTTACGGCATCCAGGCCCAGGGTTCTAACCGTTCCCGCAAAGAGAGTCCACACACACAAAAACTGGGATGAGACCCAGTTTTTTCTACCTATCCACTATGCGCGATTTCTATACTTGTTTTCGCGTTAGCTGAATATAGGCAATAGGTACGATATGCATGTACGTGCGTGCCTGCGTATTGCATAGCGCACACCGTGGTAATTCTCAGGAGTGATGCTAAAACAAAACATGCGGTGTAGTCATCCCTGTTAATATTACGCTAGTAATCTTTCTTAGTGGACAATGATATGTATGGTCCGCATACATAATGTACTCATACATGCTGGCGAGTAACCTCCACATCAAAGCTAATTCCTTGAGTTAAAGAAAAAAATTCTTACAAGGTAGCGACGGGATTCCCAAAACGTTAACAGGCAAGTGCCAGAACAAATCGATCAAGCTCGGCCCCGCGCTAACGCTAATAAGGGTGAGAACCTCGGGTATGACGCACCAGTGGGTTGGGCGCACGGACCATTAAGCTCCGCTCCGATCAACATGCACTATGACACGTCGACATGTTCACGCCGGTAGCAGTACAACTCAATTGTATCGCTTTGGTCATGCTGTGATGGTAACGGGACAGTTGTCTGCTGGGCAATAAATGCCGCATCCTTCATCAAATCGAAGAAGATGGCTTCGCTCTCGTGCCGCCGCTTCAGGGCCACTAGAATCAACGCGTCCGGGGAAGTCCGGACCAATCGGTCTAGAACTGAAACTAAGGTGGGCAAGCTGTCTGCATTATAGGTACAATCGGAGACAAGGATCAAATCAATGGGCTGGCTGCAGAGGTTTGGTGGCGGCTCATCCCAGTCAAGGTTTTGATACCGGACCGACGAGGACGGCTTGAGATGGGCCTCATCAATGTTGCGCATTACGATTTTCTCAACCTCGGGAAGGTCAGTGAGGAGCACATTGCATTGGTCAAGCATTGTTGCCAGTGCAATGCCCACAATACCACATCCAGCGCCCAATTCCACCGCCTGAAGGGCCGAGCCGCGTGGCTTGAGCAGCTGATTGAGAAGAGGAATGGCTGTGGCTGTGCCGGTGATGGATTGATTCAGGAAAATGATCGATGCAATTGCCGCATCCCTGCATGAAAGATAAAAATCAAAACAAAGAACCGAGTCAAAGGAGCTAAATAACACCACTCACCAGATGTGCCGTGCAATGCTATTGCCCGTCTCCTCCCAAATTTTTAGAGGTGGATCGGATTTGCTTGTCATGCTGAATTCTCGCTGAATCAATTTCTCCGCTGGCTCTGATTGCCACTTAAAGGGGGCACTACACCCCGATATCACCAGCGGTGTGGTGTCGATCCCAAGTATATCTTGCGGGATAGTTCGGGTCCGGATCTGGAACACTGCTTCGTGTTGGGAGACATGGTCGATTGAATATGGTCCCATGGAGATCGAAAGTTGTCGCGAGCCAGCTTGCCATTTTAGGGAACTCTGATCAATGGTTTCCCGGGGTGAACGCTGGGCCCAGGTTGCGACTAAATCCACATCTTCTGCTAGGAAATCATCCCCGAGATCAGTGGTGATGCAAATGAGAGCAGTGATAAAGACGGATTTTTTCTGCTGTGGTCGGGACAACTTGGCATTTTTCTTTTCTTGGTGAAACTTGGGGGGCTTTAAAAAGCGAACGTAATAAACCATGTTCAGAATTACTTTTGAATACCCAATTTTCACTTATGCTTCAAATCTCAATTCATCTTTTTCTTTTTCTTTTTTACCCCAGACCCTGGTATCACGTGTCAGCTGACTAACCCAGTAACCAGATGACATCGCTCGAATACCCCAACAATTGCGCGGCCCCGGACCTCACGTTCCTCAACCCCCTTGCGATGAATTGACTTCCGCTCTTTCCGGTTTCTCCTGCTCACCCTGACCGTGCTGCAAGATGATGCGATCGCGCGATCCGCGCATCCGGCAGCGGATCAACCAGATCTCCCATAATATCGAGTCCGCCAACGAGACCGCCCAGGAAGGACTATACGCTTTTTCACAAAACTACTTGTCCCCATGCGTGGCCTCCATTGGCAACTGCATTAATGGATGTACCGCTCCTTGCTTTCCAAGCCGGGAAGATCAGCTGAGGCGCCGGCGCCGGGGTAATGCCGAGGCCAACTTCGATTTCTACGATGACTGGGATAACGCCGAGGAAGAGGATAGCTTGCTAGGATGGGGTACGGGAGAATTGGATCGCCTTCTGGCGGGCAGTGGGCTGGCCCGAAATACAACGGAGCAGCCACGCCGGCCAAGAAGGATGAGTTACGGCACACGTAACACAAGACGGAGGAGTACAGTACACATCCCGGATGATCGCAGCGACCCCACGGTCATCCCTAGCTCTTCACTGATCGGATTTCTGGAACGCTTTCCCTGGAGGTTCGGGGCGAAAGGAATCAAGTATCGTCCCTCCGCAGCGGACTTGCAAGAACACCCGGGCAGCTCGCGACGCTATGCACACGAAGATGAGCCATTAATGGAAGCGACCGAGGATGAAGGAGGCCCAATATCCTATAATGATAATAGAAGGAATCGAAGTGGGACTGGCTCGTCTCGCGATACCTCCAACTCACTGAGTTCTCGTGGAGATCTGCTACCGAGTGATGAAGAAGAAGACGCAGTTCCGCTGGACGATGAATTTGCTCTTGTTTTTGGACGTCGGGGGACTGGTTTGGAGTCGGATGATCAAGGCTCCAAGTCAGAAATGGTGAGATCTGCTTCTGGTACTTCCAGTTTAGGGGATGCTTCGTCCAAGAAGTCAAATCGCAAGAAGAAAAAGAAGCGTTCATCCACAAAATCACCAATGAGCACAGACCAAGAAATCATCCACAGTTTCAATACCCCGTCAATGGCGGATCTGCAAGTCGAGAAGGATCAGGCGGCACATGAGGAATTAATGATCAAGAAGAACCGAATTGCCGCACAAGAAATGGCTGCTAAGCGGGGTCTTCATCTCGACAACAATCACCAGGTACACAACACTTTGTATGAATCATTCCACAATATAGCAAAACGCTGACACTGTTTGCAGCCCATATCACCCTCAACAACAAACGAACCGATACCCAAGCAACCCTCTCAACAAAGCCTCTTACCGATGGACGAACAGCAAGTCGATCATGCTGATCAAAAGTCCATCGGGTCATCTATTCGACGGCTTTCGGGCGAACAAACAGAACCATTCCCACCATTTCCGCTACCAGAATCTCCTGACATCTCATCCAAACCTAATTCCATTACTGATCCCGGTAACGGGGTAAATCTGGCTGGTGAATCCAGTCGCCGCGATACTGACGTCTCATGAAGCTGGCTCTTAGCTTCTGCTGAAGATGATGCTATGTGATATGCTCAGTGGATCTATCACTTCCACGCACGATATGATGAATCTTGTTTTCACTGTACTTATACCCCACCGATGTTGATGCAATATATTGATTCCGGCTTTCAAGTCTTCCTAATTCGACCAGTACCTAGTACATAGTAAAGCACTGCAAATAAAACTCGAGAGAATTGCTTCCGCAACTAAGAATTCACTGGGCTATTGCATGCAAACCCGCCTGTGATGTAATAGTAAACACTACCAGTACTGTAATGATCAATCCTTTCATCCTATTCTGGTGTGCTTGGGAGGTATTTATCATGGGAACTCATTGAATAAACATACCTACCGTGAACGTTGGAGATAATATAATCCCTGAATCCGATCCCCTCCCCCCGTTGCGTAATGGCTGAACGACGGGGATGATTATATGCATTTATTATAGTCTCTAGGGGGTATTAATTAAGCGAATGTTTCAAGTGGGTAATTCATATCAATCATTTATCATTTATGTATTCTGAGTATACATGGTTGTAGTACATAATATGTAGGGATCGATCAATGTTTCCAACACCGCCTTGTCACATAGTAACCTCGGAGATAACCTTGGAAATCGCACCGAATCCGACTAACTTTCTTATCTATCCCTGTGCAAACAACCACTTACTCCCACCAGCAACCCATCCATCATTATTCTAAATACTGCATAATGGCCAAAGCCAGGACTGAGTCCGAAAGGCGAGCCGCTCTTACCAAGGGTAAGGCTCCACACGAGCTACCCTGGTATAAAACAGATTTTGAAGAGGTGCCGGAACCTGCGAAGACCATTCTGGAGAATTATAGTAAGATTCCACCAGATCAGGTGCTACAGCATGTGAAGGATGTGGTTAGTCAAGTCTTGGTTCTAAGCACCGATACACTAATTTACATGTAATATTCTCTTTAGCGGGATCGTGCTTTCGAAGTGGTAGGTGCCTCCATACTCAGTCCCACCTGAGCATACATCAGACTGATTAATCACTATCATGTCTTGGTCAATGCTAAGTTTAAGCTGTAACCTAGTTCCCCTATCCCTGCATCGGATCATTCCGATTCCTGGATATGAGCATCCCCAAGTTACCAGTCTACCCTGAGATCCTCGAGCGATTGAAATCAGGCCAGAAGTTTCTGGATATGGGCTGTGCTATTGGACAAGAGCTGCGGCACCTGGTATGTCGATGTGGATATTCCCTAGGCAGTGCCGCGCTGCCATCCAAGCTCCTAATCAAAAACAGGCTTACGACGGCGTCCCATCCGAAAACTTATACGCCTCTGACCTCCACAAAAGATTCTTTAACATAGGCTATGACCTCTTCGCGGACCGTGAAACCCTCAAATCCACATTCATCGCATCTGACATCTTCGACGATGACTCCGATCTAGTGAGAGACCTCACTGGTAAATTAGACATCGTCAACACGGCCTCGTTCTTTCATCTGTTTGGTTGGGACCAGCAGATAATTGTCGCCAAGCGCATCGTTAGCTTGCTTTGTGCACGGCCAGGTTCACTTCTGATTGGGCGCCAGGTTGGCTGTGCTGATCCTGACGATACTAATAATGAGGGCAAGGAGTCACTGATTTATCGCCATAATCTGGAGACATGGAAGAGCCTTTGGACACAGGTACAGGAGGAGACGGGGACGCAATGGGAGGTTGAGGGGAGATTCGAAGATTGGAGTGCCTATACTAAAGGTGCAATGAGGGCTCTCCATGGCGATAATCCCATTAGAATTTGGTTTGTTGTGAGGCGGGTTTAGATGCCTCTCTGTGAATGGACCGTGGTAAGAGTATAGGGTGATTCTATCATATGAAATCTATGTGGGCCTGTGCTCATTTACGGTGGATTTGATACAAATTCATTATGGTTTTGAAATCCAATTTACTCTGTGCTGTTCCAGACTGCATTTGCTTCAAAAGACTGAGTACTGTTGTCCAGTAAGCTCGCATAGGGGACAGGCAGGCTGGCAGGTAGCTGAGAGAGAGATTTGTGGGTCTGTGTGATTGTGGTGGGGTCCTCAAACAGCCAAGGCGGATTTGCTAGAGACATGATTTCATGATCGAAGATCGTCCACGAATCATCGGCACCAGGGCCCGGGAACACTAATGCAGAACTTGTGTCCGGTGGGGTATGCATTGCCTGCATGCTGGATTCGAGGCGCTGTGATAGAACAGTGTGTATACTCACTGTAGTTTGAGAGCTTCGCTCTAAACTTTGAAGGTGGCATTGAATGAGGTGTAGGTCTAGATGTTGTTAGAATGGAGTATATCAGTGGGATTGGGAATTTTTACCATCTTGGTGCGTCATGCCATCCTCTACCCCACGAAGAAGAAGAATAGCAGCCCATGTTATCATCTGGCTCGAATTTTAGCAAGACCCATATAGGGGCTTGAAAACCATACTCACTATCAGATCCCAATTTGACCAAATGCTTGAATCATCTTGGCGCAGTCTTAATACTGCTCGTGCTGACACCAGCAGCTCGTGTCTCTCGACAGGACTAATGTTTGCCGAGCTGAGATCGAATCCCCGAGCAGGATGGTAGATAGACAGCACGTAAAGCTTGTGCAGATGATACTGCAACAATATCAGAATGCCCTGTCGGTCGGATGGAGATGACTCTGGAACAAAAAGCTGCCATCAGCAAACGATCAAATATCAGTTCAAGTTGTAGAAAGACTTACGGGATGCCCCATTATACCGAACAAGCCAGTCATCAAGCTTTCGAGCCCAGAGACGAATAACCTCAGAGTCTCGCTCTGTAAAAGGACTCCGAACCGCCGGGATACAGTCGGCGACATCTGCATTTATTGAGCACCAAATTGTCGGCAAGCCTCTTCCCACAAAATGGCTGAGACCAAGGTGCATCATTTCGGCCAGACCATGAAAAGCATTCCCTTGGTGGCTGTCTAGATGGTGGATACCAGGTGTTGGTGGTTTGCGGGGAATGAGGGGATAGGACATATGTATAGACGCATGTTCAATGTCAATGACCTGGAACCATCAGCATAGTCAAACGATCGTCAGGATTCAAAATATGACTCACTTGAAGACCAGAGAATAGACCGCGCCAATCTAGTGTTGAAGTTTCCAGATCAAAGGGACAGTGGTCTAACCAGAGTCGGTAACCCATTGCGATCCACAGACCGGTCGTTTCGATATAAGCTTCGGAGCTTAGACTTGCCATGATCAAACCAAGGATATTGTGGAACGCCTCGTGTCTCGTAATATTTAATGACTCTTTTTCCCTCTTCATAGAGAAACCGATATGTATACTTGGGGATGCCAGCTCGGCTATTGCGCTGCAAGTCGCCGTAAAATAGCCCGCTTCTAGGGATCCCATCTCGGAAGATTTGTGGTGGAGGGCGGCGATATAGAGAACAGCAGCTAGTAACAACGGTGTTGGAGAATTAAAGGCATCTCGATCTTTCAAGAAGTGAAGCAGCGGTAGATTGTTGAGAAATCTATAAACCCAATGAGTCTGTCATCTTAGGAGATTCAGATGACTCCTGGGATCAACTTACGAGGTCCAAAGGCACTTGACATTTGGTCTCGCCCAAATGGCCTCGTCCTGTACTGGTCGAGTAATTGATCTTAGATGAGCAACGGCTTCCCAAGCTCCTTGTATGGATATGAATTGGTCATCTTCCTCTGTTGGTGAGACTGAAGAAACAACCGGGTCCTCTAAAACATCTCGTTCAATTCCCAAGGCAGATTCTATTCGATCTAGTCGGTCCAGAATAGATTGATGGTCACGCATTGCGGGATGTATATTGAGTAAGTCTGTCCCCTCAAGATCAAGTAGATCATGAAGTGCAGAGGCCTTGACATTAAGTAAGTACAGGCATTGCGCGTGCGGTTTAAAGGTGATCATGTACAACATACATTAGCCCGGGGCTTGAAAACGCAAGTAGTCTGAGTATGGCGGCATCGACGGCAAGGTGGAGCCCCCGAGACTTCACATTTCATCTACAAATAATTCTTAACGCATGGTCATAGCCTCATAGGGGTATACCCGCGCAGAATATACCTTTAGTCGCCGACAATTGACTGGCTGCATAGTTAGCGACGCGCGGCAAAGGTATGGGTTACTATGTAACTCACCACAAGCCTTCGTCGGCTTGGGCCCTCGAGCTGTTCTGACCTGTTTATTCATGGCGTTTGGCGTGACATTTACATTTAGAGAAAGATGGATGGTTGAAGTCCGTGCTACTTCTTATCTGCGGGGGCCAAGCGGGCCCGCTTATGTGTCATCAGGGGTTTGTTACATGGACCTGAACAAACCCAATGTCATATTGCAAGGTTGTCAGGGAAAGCCTTTCGGAATTGAGGCTGAAACTGAAAGGTCTACCACGTGGTTAGTATGGTATATTACATGATCGGCTACTACGGACTAGATATAAAGCTGGCTCCACAGCCACGGTCTGAGGAAAGTAGTTCCAGTGAATTATAAAAGCTGGAAGTTGCTAGTGTCCTAGATACCTGCCATATTAGGCGGCCTTGGTGAGCACTTTGATATATGGTCATGGATTATCACTGTGAATCTTGCCTCATTGGAGCTTGTAGTACTCGGATATTGGCTTTGTCCGAACCAGCTGGAAATATAGAGAGTGTGCAGAGGTATCAATCTGTTGAGCTACGCAAGTGCAGTGAGACCACCGATGCGTTAAGTAGGCTAGAAGGGCTGGAGCGTTGGGATGGCTCGAGAACATGACCTCACAAGTCGGTCCGGAGCCTATTGGACTTATGTCAGCCGGAATAGCAGTACTCCCTCCTAAAAATGAGGAACTTGTGGACATATTGGCACCAATGTAGAAGCTAATGTTTTCCCTATATGATCAGTCAAGCGTGAAGTATCTCAACACGTATTGGAAGCGTAATAACCATAGTGTGGCTGGATGTGCGGCTGGGTCGATGACTAAGGCTTCCCCCTCGTCGAGTTCTCTTCCTCCGAAGGAGCCATTGACCTCCGCCTAGACAGGAAAGCACGGCAAATCACTATTAACTTGCCCCAGAGGTGTTGCTCTTGACCGGGCCCGCTCTGCCTCTGGGAACTCTTCACGTCTCCCCATCCTGTCCCCCGATTGAACCCGCACCTCCCCCTCCGAGTGTATCCACCCCGAACCTGCACAATTTTTCGGCTTCATACCGGCCACGCGACCACTACGAACCCATATCGAGCCCTCCTCGGATTCGCAAGACCCTGCGACTACCGCGCAATATGTCGTCCGCCACTATGGGGAAGAAAAACAACAAGGGGAAGAAAGCCACCGATCCCAGTGAGACATCCAAACTACTGGCCGCCAAGATCTCGCAGTTGGAACAGGATGCCGTTGGTGAGAAGGAACAGGAAGCAGAGATCGGTGCGTGTTACCAGGGTGTGCGTGGAGTTTCTCGTGATCTCCAACTTGAGATTTCGAGGGCACTTGCATACGTGTTTCGTCTGGAGGCTGGACTGGGTCACTAACTTGAAATATACAGAGCGCGAAGTTAAGAAGGCGACTCGAGATCTGAACCAACTTCTCAATACCATGGAATCCCCAATGACTCGCCTGGAGGCTGTTTCCAAAAAGTATACCGAGTTGCTAGCGGACATGAAAAAGTTGGACCGGGACTATGCGAAGAGCAAGAAACGCGCCGATCAACTGCAGAAGGAACAGGAGAAAGGCAAATCGGAATTTGGAAAGACTGTCACCATGAAGGACAAGCTGGAGAAGCTGTGCCGAGAGCTGACCAAGGAGAACAAGAAAGTTAAGGTAGGCAAGCCAGACCTCCGGAGGCCGGTCTATTGCGCTTACTAACTTTTGCAGGACGAGAACAAAAAGCTCGACGACACAGAGAAGAAGGCCCGTTTGATCGTGAATGAACGACTGGACTCTTTGCTATACGACATTCAAGATGTCATGGCTGCCAAGGGGAATCCTCGTAACGAGAAAGTGGATACGGATTTGGATGAAGCGTACGCCTTTCCCCCGCCAAAGTGGAGCAGTTGTGGTTTTTCAGTTTACTGACACGTAAATTCTAGACTCCGTGTAAAGCTCAAGACTATTAGCGAGCAATTTGACACCCGCGAGCTTCACTACAAGGGTCTCCTTCGCAGCAAGGACTCGGAGATCCAGAGCCTGACCGCCAAGTACGAGGAGCAACGCCGAGCTGCCGACAACGAATCTGTTCGCGGCCGAGCTTTGAGTGCGCAGGTCTCTACCTTCTCTCATACGGAAGCAGAACTACGCAGTCAGCTCAACATTTACGTCGAGAAGTTCAAGCAGGTACGGAGTCCCTCGTCATTTCTATGCCGGCCATTGATTTAACGAATTACAGGTCGAGGATACTTTGAACAACAGCAATGAGCTTTTCCTGACTTTCCGGAAGGAAATGGAAGAGATGTCCAAGAAGACCAAGCGTTTGGAGAAGGAGAACCACACTCTCAATCGGAAGCACGAATCAACCAACCGCAACATCCTTGAAATGGCTGAAGAGCGTACTCGGAATCATGGAGAACTCGAGCGATGGCGACGCAAGTGTCAACATCTCGAGGCTCTATGCCGTCGTATGCAGGCACAAGGCCGCGGCGAAGGATTAGCCGAGGGCGATGATCACTTAGAAAATGATGACGAAGGCACCGAGAGCGAGTACGATGACGATTACGAAGACGAGGAAGACTTAAGCGAGGAGGGAGAGCTGGACGAGCATGATCGTACCATCTCCCACCCTGCCGAACGGCCTGTCTTTGGTCCACCTCCGCCTCCCAGTCTTCTCGAGGCCCGAGCTTCTAAGAATGCCGTTCTGAACGGTTGCCATTGATTGATTTCTTGCTTTCCTTCATTTCAATCTGTCTATCTTACCAAATTCTTCGATTTTGTGATTTGAGGCGGTGACACGACTACTACTCTCTTGTGCCCCATTGCTGTTCGAGGGGTTTTATGAGCCCCGGTTGTACCAAGATACGAAATAGACTCGATTGTGGATGATATGAAATGGGCAATAGGGTTGTTGATACTCTTCAAGGGACAGGTCGCCTATGACATGCCCTTCTAAGGTTCAACTCTTTAAATAATTTTGTTTTGTATCGGTCACCATGGGTCAACTGGTTCATTCAGTTCCAAATGTTTCTGTACAAGTACACGCCATATCAAACAATCAAAGAATATCCACCAGTACAACCAAACATATTTGATATATTTATAGCTTGCTCAATTGCCCATTTCCAGTGATGTACGAATCGCCTGTTTTGAGAACATCCACAGCCTGCTGAACCATCTCCTTAACAATCACACCAGCTGGTTTGATTTCCTTGACGCCCGCCGAAACATCTCCCATCAAGAAAGGCATATCAACGTCCTTTTCGTTTTCCAAATCATGCATCATCGGCACAATACCCTTAGCAGTCAACTCCGCAATATCAGCAGGCCGACTCTCCCACTCCTTAACGTAATCATTAGGCAACATGCGCAACGGCCGCCCTGAAACGACCAAAGTCCTCTTTGTCTCCCCATACTTAGCCCCAACAACGGCCTCCTTATGCAGACGACTCGCACCACTCTCCTCCGAAGCCACAAACCGAGTCCCAACCCATACACCCGACGCACCAAGCATCAAAGACGCCGCAAGACTGCGCCCGTCATTAACTCCACCGGCAGCAACAACCTGCGCCGGCAAACCCGTCAACGGGCTCTTGTACTTCTTCGCAACATCCACGACAGCAGGAATAAGCACTGAGAACGGAATATCACCCGTATGCCCACCTCCCTCACCACCCTGCGCGCAAACGATATCGACTCCGCGCTGGAAGGCCTTCTCCGCATGCTTTGGCGCTCCAACCATATTCATGATTAGGAGCCCCGCCTCGTGGAGTCGTTTAACAGTCTTCTCGGGCGGGACGCCTACAGCCGAAACGAAGAGTTTCGCGCCGTGCGAGATCGCAACTTCGACTAGCTCGTCTAGCTGTCCGTGCGTGTAGTCGTGGTTTGTTGCGCGTGCACCTCCGCCTACTTGGGGCAAGGCGAGGTCTACGCCAAAGGGTAGTGATGGGTCGCGGAGTAGCGATTTCAGCTCCGTTAGCATCTCTGATAATTGCTCTGGTGTGTAGCCCAACCCGCCCACTGTGCCAAGGCCACCTGCATTTGAGACTGCGGCGGCGAGAGGAGCACCTGAGGCGCGGGCCATGCCAGCTAAAAGGACTGGATGTTGGATATTGAGGAGGGTGCAGAGGGGCGTGTGGAGAGACATATTGGTGAAGTTGAAGCTGTGTTGTTCAGCGATGAGAGGTAGATAGGTTGTATATTTCAATGGCAAGGCAGATAGTATGTGTATTGCAAAATAATCACAAGTATCAATATGGTGGAATCTCGTCAGGTACTTGTGTACAAGTTATGGATGTTGGGGTATCTATAATTTTGATGGTCGGGGTTGAAGAATGCGGGGAAGCTGTGCTCAACCGGACCGAGGCATGTTGTTTAGCTTATGAATGCACATTTAATACTGAGCCCTGGCAATACATAGATCGTATTAGCTAGTCCCGTGCTTTGTCGATCATCAATTTTAAAGCTCGTGCATCATATTTCAAGGTGCCTTTACTTGTGCCGATACCATATAGCCGACTTACGTTCTCCATAATTGGACTAGCCTGTGTTCATTTTCAGAGTTTTGTCATTGACCACTACTAGCCATTAGCTTGTGATACACCTTATAGTAGCTACATCTTACAATAGTCAGCAGATCTGAGTTTCAGGCACTGTGTCCAAATGAGCCTCGTTAAGGTACAAAGAGAACTGCAGCTGTATCGATGCTGACTACGCTGTACGACAGAAACACAAACATACGGTAAAATTGAAAATTTACCTTTACAACCTAGAGCAATATTTGTAGATCTATTTCTCCTGCTGTGTTGAAATGGAATTAATTAAGGTGAAAGGCGCGATGCCTAAAGCGGCAATGTAATTGGACGCGCTAGATCGCGTGGGGTTCGCGTCACCCAAATGTTTCCCGCATCACCGAACTCTCCCACTGCGCTTCAAGGTCAAGGGATCTTGAAACCCACAAAATGACTCCAGGTGATGATTACGGGTTTCTAAAACCTCCTGGGTATGTACCAATAGTCTGCTTGATTCCATGGGAACATTGCGATATGTCCTTTCATTAAACCTGGCTGACCATTGCGCGTCTTCTGTTTGGATAGCAACGAGGAATACGAAGAGACCTACCGCACGCCCTCAGACTACAAACCCCTTGACACATTCAAGCTCCCATCCGGACCTGGTCGACACTATAAACAGCAGTATGGCGATATGTACTTCCTGCGGCTCGCTGGGCTGAAGCCTGCGGTGGAGAAAATTGCGATAGAAGCATGGGAGGGCATCAGTGTATGACTATCCCTCGATCAGATACTCGCGTGTTTTGTGGCAGGGCTCGACTAACAATATACTTCTGCATTGAATAGATCGCTGGAGAGCGTGCAAGACGTGTGGATCGAGTGCTTGATGTGCGGCAGGGTGAGCTGTGCTGGGTGGCCGGCACAGTGTACATGGATATGCCAATGAAGCCCAACATTCTGGATGATCTCACCAAAGAGGTAAGTTTCAATAATCTTTGAAGTCTGTTGGCTGCATCTGACCGGCGTCTAGAACTTTACCTCCGCACCACCTCCACGCCGTACCTATGTCGACTCATCCAACCCAGCATTGACCCAGACTACCCTTGAGGATGCGTCGGGCCGTGTCCGTCTGGCTGGAGACTTCCTTTCATCCGTCCATCTGACTACTGGTACTGTCGTTGCGGCGTTGGGAACAGAGAATGCCAATGGAGATTTTGAGGTCATCGACATTAAAGTCCCAGACATGCCTCCACAACCACCGAGATGGGGTAGTGAAGGTCCAAAACATAATGGCAAGGATGCAATTCCAAAGGAATCTGGCAAGATTGCTTTTGTCAGTGGGCTTGGGATTACAGGAACATCAAGTGATACGCTTGCATTGGAGTTGCTTACAGAGTATCTTCTTGGGTACACAGGGTTCTCTGGGAATGAGGACAATGGCCCTTCATCGGGTGCTTCAAAGATCACACGACTCATCATTGCGGGTAACTCTCTCGGAGCTAGCGTGATAACCGATGCAGCATCAGCTGGTACGGACAACGGCACAAAGAAGAAGGTTGTCCCGAGAAAGTACGGATATGATGCTTCGGCGTACAACTCTTCACCCATCACACAGCTGGACAGCTTCTTGTCGGAGATTCTACCAAGTATTCCCGTCACCCTGATGCCAGGCGAGGCAGACCCAGCAAACTTTTCCCTTCCTCAACAGAGCATTCACCGTACCATGTTTCCAAATTCCAGAGCATACGCTGCACCTCCACCATCTGGCGAAGAGAACCCGGAAGCAGGTTGGTTTGACAGCGTCACCAATCCTTGGGAGGGCGAAGTGGAAGGCTGGCGAGTGTGGGGATGTAGCGGACAGAATGTCGACGATGTTCTGCGATACCTTGACTTCTCTGGTGAGAATGGAGACGCAGACAAAGACTCGGACGATTCTAGCGCTCGCATGCAGGTTATGGAAGCAATGCTCCGGTGGCGAATTGGAGTTCCCACAGCCCCGGACACACTCTGTATGTTCAATGCCTCTACAAATATACTGGATATACATGCTAACAATATTCTAGGGTCATATCCATTCCAAGAAACCGATCCATTTATCATCGAGTCCTGTCCGCATATCTTTTTCACAGGAAACCAACCTTGTTTCAAGACTGCCGTGATTGACGGTGACCTTCCTCTCCGCCTGGATGGTGGTGACACTGAGATGACAGACTCTGCTGGCGAGACATCTGTACCTCGAGTCCGACTACTATCTCTTCCACGTTTTAAGGAAACCGGGGAGCTGATTTTGGTTGATTCTGAGACTCTGGAGGTTGAGGTTATCCGGTTTGGTGTTTTTGCAGGACAGGAGGAGAAAAAATAGATCGATAGCATACTCGAAATAGGCTAATGACATGACTACATTCTAATCTATCATGCACTGTTATCCATTGGTCCGTTGTCCTTGATAATGAGTGGTTGGTCTATAATAGATGCACAGTCGGAGCGGCTGATGGGTCTATCCTGAATGGGATGTGTGATGTGAAGCTTGATTGGGAAAGATGTATCCCCAAAAGGGATGAGTGTTATTTCTATGTCGCTTCGTTTGATACGTTGATTTTGGGGGAGCGTGATCTTGCAGGGAATGATGTTCGCGTGATTGGTCGATCCTGGATATCAAGTGTGATCCTGGGGTAAGAGGGTATGATCTTGGGACACTCTCCCCCTCTTCCAAGGGTATAAATACCCTCATCTTTTCTTCTCATCTCCCTCTTTCTTCTTCCTTTCTCGTCTACCTTCTATCTCTCCAAGTTCTATCTCCAATCTTCCTTCTTTGGACTTTGACTTTCAAACTTCCTTCCATCAACCCACTCAACTTTGTTGACATCCAGCACATTCATGATGTCTTTCTCTCACCAGACTTATGTCTTCGAACATGTATGTTTACATTTCTCTTCTTACATTCAGATCTTTGTTTACTTCTTTTGCCTGCCCTCCCCTCTTCCTCCTCCTCATCCTCTTGCTTTTTGTTTATTGTTTTGTTCCCCTGTTCTGATGATACTCACAGCTTTCTGAGTGCCCATCATCATTCACACCTTAGTCACGTTGATCAGCACACCTTTCACTCCAATCAACAAAGGCCAACTCGCCATGATGAGATTCCAGGTACCTCTTGACTAATCATTTCCATTTCTTGTGACTCTGCCTTAACTGTCAGACTTTGCAAGCTCTTTTTTCCTCACAGACTCTCACAATATGTTACACCACTATCCGAGTCTGCAAAACCCCGCTCTTCCCTGGAGTCTTGGATCAACTCCGCTGCACCTGAAACACAGTCCTTGAACTCGTCATCGGCTCAAAAAAACGTTGTTGCTTGGCTCAAGCCCCCTCTGAACAGATACTACTCAGCTACAAACCACAAACCACCTATCGCCAACCTGGGTTTCAGGACGAGTACGGTTTGGACTTGGGTCACAGCAACGACTTCGACCTTCCCCTCCCGCCCCCGGTTTCAATTACCCCCTCGACAATGGCTTGTGGCTCATCCTCTCTGAACAGGCGTCACTCAGCTACCAAATCACCAACCATACATCAACAAGCCGAGTGTCAGGACAAATTCAGTTTGGATTAGGTCACAAGTTCTCACAACCTTCAATTTGACCTCCCCCCAGGTCTCGACCAAATTTCCAATTTTTCACAACAACATTCTTCTCATTGTGGTGTGGAGGCACAAGCCACAGGTTTACAACGACGGCATGCGGTGAAGAAGCACCGGCCAAAACAAAAGGAAGGAAGAAAAGTTCAATCGAAAAATACACGGGAATGAGCCAGCAAATGGGATTGACTGGAAAACGGGACTGATGGGATTGATGGAACGGGACTGATGGGATTGATGGAACGGAAAAAATTGTTGATGACGCTTTACACTTTCATGATATGGAAAATCTGTTGTCTTTGTGTATGAGAGTCTGGAGTCTGGATCCGAAGATACTTGTACTTGATTAGACGTTACAGTTGCCAAGCCCCACTTCACAAATTATATCCGCGGAGCGCAACTTTGCCAAAATTTCAAGCTCGACCACCCACACACATAGATCAGTAGAACATCCCTCAAGTACTTGGGCCTTAGAAACTTATTGGCGTGTTTGATTATCGGAACATAATAAAGCCTCATCCGTACCGTCCTGATGTTGCTCAATGCTGAAACTGGTACGCACTTATACCCCCTCCACACACCTTAGCCATCTTTCCGACCTCAAAAGAAAAGTCAATTCACGCGGTCACATAGCACATCTTGTATATTAACTTGTTCAATGCAGCTATCTCGACCTCTAAGGTCCTATTCGTCCCATACTCAACATGGCACGTTCCCCGCTATCACGAATGGATGCAAGATGAGGTAAGTTGGATTGCTGCCCCTCACACCCCAGATAAATCAACATTCATATACTAATATTAGCGTTAGGAAATCCAAGAAGCAACCGCTTCAGAACCATTAACTCTTGAAGAAGAATACTCCATGCAACGCAGCTGGCGCCAAGACGCGGACAAACTGACCTTCATCACCTGCCGGCCAGTAACACAGCCCGCCACCAACTCAACACAAATCAAATTGCGTCCCGAAGATGAATCTGCGGCAAACATGATCGGAGATATAAACCTGTTCCTCCGTATCGAAGATGGCGAAGAAGGAGACGCACCCCCACAGATCGTGGGCGAGATCGAGCTAATGGTAGCCGAGAAAAATGAATCAGCGACGGGGATTCGGCAAGGCTTCGGTTTTGGTATTCATGAGGTATATTGCGGAGAAACAGGTCGAGATCTTGGATGAGTTTGTGCAGAGCCTTGATGAGGGTGAAAGGGAGAAGGTGGTGCAGGCTGCTGGGACAGAAGGATTGAGGCTGCAGTGTTTGAGTGTTAAAATTGGGCAAGAGAATGTGAGGAGCTTAGCGCTTTTTGAAAGCTTAGGATTTGTGAAGGTTTCTGCTGAGCCGAATTTCTTTGGGGAGTTCGAGTTGAGAAATTTGAATTTGGCGGTTAGTGGGTTTGTCGAGGCTTTGAGGGTTGCTGGAATTGAGGGCTACGTTGAGTTGGATTATCAGCGCAAAGAATAGATTTCTACAGAGTATATAGTATTGTGGATATAAATGAATTTGACTACAAAATTCGTGTATCAAATGGATCATTACCGCTTATTGCGACTATCTTGAAGACATCCCAGGCACATCTTTATGCTGCTGCAACCAAAGTACAGAGTCAAGCCGATTAGCTCGCCTTGCATAATGGAGAGGAGATTCGCCGTTGGCATCCAGAGAATCTTTGGATACCTTTGAATGCCTCTTCAAGTATCCCAAAAAGCCAGGTCCATTTTGCACAGCAGCATGCCACGAAGTCGCCAACCTGGTGAAACAAGGACGAGATCGATCTACATCAGAAAGAACGGTATCATGGATAGGAAATCCAACCTCAGCAAGTCGAAGAGCAACTTCTTCAGTAACGAATGTACAAAAAAAATACTTGTCCACGGAAGAAAGACCTTTCCGAATCCGACTCTCAGGACAAGGCTTCCACAACTCAAGCAAACACTCCAAGAACTGCAAATCTTCTCGCCAAGCCACAAGCGACAATGGAGTGGGATTAGAAGTCATTTGAAACGCATTTGCTGGCATGCACAGAATCAAATTCATCGTACCAACAGGCTGGTCCCAAGCAAACATGTACTCGAGTATCTGGACCGAACGAGCATACACAGCAATAGCAACATAGGTCCACCCGTACACATTGCATCCATAGCAATCCATTCCGGGAAGTCGTCTGCAAATCCAATCAAAACATCCAGCACAATCATCCAGAATCGCGCCCGTAATTACATCTGGTTCCACATCCGGCCACCCGGTGATTGAAACGAGCTTATTGAGCGGAGCTTTTCGTCCGCGTTGCGCATCTCGATAAGGTCCTAGAAAGGCTGTTTCTAGCTCGTGGTGGAAGCGTCTGTTGTTGTATAGGAACTGTCCGACGAATGCTGCGGCTGCGTCAGTTGATAGCGAGATTTGGCGGATTCGGCAGAGGTTGGGATGGGTTAAGTATTCCGGTTCTGTTAACAGGCTATTCAGTAATGTATTCAGACTGCTTTGGGGAAATGGTGATGGTGAAACTTCAGTGGTATTTGTTGAGATGCTAGGAGTGGAAAAGAGTGTTGGTGGATTGCTTGGTGGATTGCTTGATAAAGGTGATGATGGATATGTATCGGCGTTGACATCAATTGGGTACATAGGGAGAGGTTCCTCTGTTTGATGGGTTGATTCTTGGGAGCATATCTCATCCTGAAGATCAAGATGGGTATGATTGAGGTTTAACTGGCTGAGTTTGAGGATAAGTTGGTCCATGCTGAACTTTGTGAGCGGGCATTTGTTCCAAACATGGGCAGGAAATTGGGCGAAATCCAGGATGTTTATAAGGGTGTTTTGCTTGACACATTTCAGTGTTCGCTTTCAGCTGATATTCTTAACAAAGAGCTTTGTTTTCTTGTTTCCTTTGTCATCACTCTATCAAGCACTTTGTTAATGGACCTTTCAAGAATCTCAAACATCAACTAGACGTCAATCTACTCTCATTGAATTCTCTCAATTTTGAATCACATGATTCCTTCTTGTTGACAAAAGCCCCCTTTTCTGTTTGACCCTCGCAAGCCCTGAACAGAACACTCACTGTATTGGCGATGGGATTTACAGCTATACAACTTTTATATCACAAGTGATGGGGCCGCAGCCACTATGCGCAGCAGTGGTGGCGGCCAAGAGGCTAACTATAACAAAGAATCCACGCATATTAAAGGATTACGAGATATACAATGAACTTGGTTGCCTCTGCATCGCTCTCAAGGAGAAAGGAGGGCACACTGACTTGTTAAATACAAGTAGAAAGTGATTTCAGGTGTACCGTCCACCCGGGGTAAGATCGAGATCTGGCCTAACAAGTGACCTGTTTGTTGCATGAATGAGGTAGAACTGTGTTTGGAGCACCATCATTATCTCTCGTGAGCCACAGCAAAGACTTCGTCTCTCTACTATCTTCCTGGTAAAGTAATTGGTCTGCTCATTTGAGTGGAGCCCAGGCCATAAAAAGGCTGAAGCTAGCCAAAGCTGTATGCTTGATTGACACAGTTTTTGGTGGCTTTAAGGAAGCCCAATTGTTTCCACGCAGTAGGCAATCTCTCCTGTTCGCCCCCACCCGCACAACATTCCGTAATAGAAAAGCCTCGCTTCGCTCTGCTTTGAAACGCACTGAGACACAGACACTACCTATGGGGTTGTGTAGCGTTTTTTTCTCTTATCATAGTGGGTCCACCATACAGCACGACTTAAAGATTCCACACATGCGGCTAGAAAGCTACACGAGGCCGCCACACATAAATCACTAGGCATCCGTCTCCACCGCCGAGACCCAGATCCGCGTTCGTCCGTGTGCTAGAAAGATGAACAGCCGAGGGCTGACACGTGTGGATGGGTCCACACGGGATGTCCGAATCCAATGAAGTCTGGCGTCACGATCGTTTGTGGGGTCTGATTGTTTCCGTGACGAGGCACCTTATGTGTGATATGCACGTGCAGAATTTAACGGGAGCAGGGGTGTGAAGAATTTGCCCTGCAGAATCGACTGAAGAAAATAATCGATGGAAGGAATCGGATGTGGATTTTGCGCCTCGTGGCAGCATGTTACATACAACTATACTTAATGTAGTTTAGGCTGGGTTCGGGGAACACCGTCCGGGGCCCCATTCTTGGAAGTGGGTACCACTGTTGGCTCGGGCCTTAGAAGAAACCCGTGGTGGATCAGACGAGTGTAGACAAAAACTTGATGAAATTATGTGACCACTCATTATGATAACTCATTACATATGTAAAACTCATTATAACCACCAGGGCGCACATTATCGCCCACTCTCGGAGTTGGGAGTGTATTTTCCGCTGGGAGCTGATTCCTGGGCAGCTCGACCAAATAAATTATTCTCGAAGGACTCGTGTCTAAGACGAGTTCGAGTTATCAGCACAGCTGAAAGCGGAGCCTAGAAGAAATGTTAGTTCAAATTTCTGTGTTTTGGAGGCAGAAAAACATACCAATAGTTCCTGAAGCATAGGCATCAATGATTTCAATGATGACACCATATGTGGCGCCGACGAGGAAGAAGATACCCAGTAGAACCATTCCCCAGTGCAGCATGTATATTATCTTCTGCACGAAGGTACCTTTCCGGTAGTGGCTGTTGCTGTACAGCCACAGGAATCCGGGAAGGGTCATGGCCAGAGGAGCAAAGCAAACGGAGCCAACCAGGGCGACCAGGTAGTTGAAGATAGGAATGGCCTCGGCAAGGATGAAGGAAATAGCTCCGAGGACAATCGTGCAGCTCATCCAGGTAACCCAGTGAACGACGGTGTTGCTTTGCAGGTGGCGAGTGTTAGCCAAGATACGCACAAAGACGTACTTAGCCGCAATCTAGAGGGAAAACAGAGTCAGCGTGGCATGATTAGATTTGGATGCAAAAGTCTCACGTGTAGGTAGATCGTGGCGCTGATGACCAGGCCTATCAGTGCAACACCGTAAGACACCATCTTGATCGTCTGTCCGGCGCTCTGTACACAAGAATTGTTAGCTGATGACATTCGACATGATAACAGCAGAGGCTGAAAATACGTACACCCAAGGATGGACTGGCCACCCATTGTCCGCACCAGCGGTACACAACCAGACTGAACGCAAGGTACGAGGCAGTAACCAAGCCCATACAGAGATATAGCGACTTCTTGTAGTCCTTCGGGTTCCGCATCTCCGCCATCACCGGGATGAAGGCGCTGGTACCAGCCGAAGAGACGAAGATAGTGCTGGAGGCGACCATGCCGGCAGCGAATCCGGGGTTGTTGATGGCAAGGTAACCAAGTTCATAAGGGCCTGTTTGGGGAGCGGCGGCTGGCCGGTCTCGCGTTGTGACTCCAATGACAACAATCAGAACGGCTGCGTAGATCGAGATGAATCCTGCATATGTGAGCCAGCCCACATGCTGGAGCTTGCGAACCGAAGATGTCGCAACGATCACAATTGCCGCAATCAAAGACCACCAGACGGTGCATGCGGCGTGGTGCGAAAGGGCGTTCAATCCCGTCGAGACTCCAATGATACCACTGCCAGTCACTAGGACGTAGCCGATGAGGAACACAATACCAGTGAGTTCCTTTGCGAACCAGCCGCCGGCAACCTCTGCCATATCCGCAATAGAGTGGCAGTGAGGGTACTTCTCGCGGAAGTTGCCGAGAATCACGAAAGAGTAGGTGTTGAACGCGCCCCAGGCGACGATACTGATCGAGCCACCAACTGCACCGAGAGAGTACAGCGCAGATGGGAGCGACAGCACACCAGTGGCGAAGAGGACCTTCACCATGATAATGCATGCCTTGAACCAACCGACATTGCGGAAGCTGACGCCATCCGTGGTCTTCTTGAAGACCTCCTGCTCCTCGATCGAGTCCCGAGGGCTTCCCAGCTCGGTGTCGACCACGCTTGTCTTCTCATTAAGAGTCATTATGAATGATTTTGAAGAAGAAACAAAGTGACCAGACTGGGGAAAAAAGTTTCAGAGATCCAATGCGCCAGGATTAAGTACCCGGCCTTCTGTTATCAGTGTGGATCCCTGCATGAGCGGCCGTCGAAAAAAAAAGCCCTCGCTCCAATGGGAGCTGGTGGATGAAAGATTTGCCAAGTCCAAAGCTTCATCAAGTAAGAAACTTTTACATAAATGTACTGTATTGTCCTCAGAGTCCAGCTGCCATGGCGGTAATCTACTGTGGGCCCTCAAGTGCTAGCGTTGGTCAATTGCCACTAGTGTGCCGTGCCCACGCCTAGTAGTAACTAGCATGTTGATAGTGAAGTGTACAACCAAGGCTGCTAGCTGCACAGATTGCAAGGTTGTCCATGCACTATTCGTATGCTGCATTACATCACCGAAGAAGAAAAAGCGTCAAAAAATGGATATCTGGGGAGAAGAAAACTGCGTTCTAGAATAGTGCAGTGGATTGAGTTTGAATTCCAACTATTGCCGTGATCAGTATGAGGAGGCTAGCCTTTCTGGGACAAAGGTGGTTAGATCCCAACAAATCTGTTGGTCGATGCTCCACATGGTGTGTCTTTCCTTTTTGCAGCTCTCGAATTTGCCAAGTCTAGCCAGAAGTTTGATGGTGCCTCCAGAATTTCCGCATGTCCCACACTATGCAGTGCATTTTTGTCTTTCCTGGTCTCCGGCACATTTGTGCAGACACTAGATCGTTTACACCGACACCGGATTTGTTCACATTGCTGGCAAATGAGACACCTGATTGGTCTCTTTCGATATTGATTATCTGATGTGACAAGACCTTTCCTCGAATTTGAGGGACGGTGGACGCATAACATGCATGTAGTCAAGATTTGGATATAACAGAGCAAATTCTGCGGTCAAGCTATGTGCAGGTCAGCGCGGATTATATTGGTGTGCGTGTCCATTGAAGGTGGCGAGTAGCTCGACTGTTTAACTAGTCAAAAGGGGAACGCTCGTCGGCAGCACATTCGAAGATGTGCGGGTCGATCCAGCAACACAAAACAACAACACAAGCTGGCGCAAGTTGTACGAGATATCCATGACCAGCACCTGTATCTGCAGATCAGAGAGATAAGAGCGTGCTATTCAATACTAATTCCAAGGTGTTAGATATACTACCCGTGCCCAGCATCCCGTACTGAAAAAAGGTGTCACAATACAGGTCGGAAAACCCGCCTCCGTTCTAATCCGTAAAAACAAGTAACAGGGGGTTCCCCACTACAATATCAAATAGATATCAGTTTAGACTATGAATATAAGAAGATGAAAATTGAAAATAAAATAAAGAAGGCTCAGATATTTCAGCCACTGTCCTATATCGAGGTCTCGCAATTGATTAAGAGGGGCATCATGGTTCAAGTAGGGCCACCGTTGGTCTTGCTCAATCGAGCAAGCATACGCGACTAGACCTCGTGGAAACCATTTAGAGGACCGGCATCTCCCGTCCTCCGCCCGCGAGGGTCGGGTGGAGGGCGGGTCTTTAACCAGAGGCGATGCTCAGTGAGCAGGTCAGACTGCTTATATAGGTAATGCCCAGTGAGCAAAAAGCGGCAAGGCGTGAGCACTAAATCGGGTGGAATCAAAATTTGCCAGACATTAGTCTCCGGTATATATACATTGTAGTATGCTTAAATTTTTCCATTGATAACCCAAGTTTTTTTGTCGGACATCAATTACCTGGACAAGTTCCCTAGAACGCAAACCACTCAATTGGGCCTTGAGCTGTGTATATTATTCCGTTTGAATCACAGGACTTCCCCAGTCTTCATGCACTTAATACTAGGTACAATTTGAACGGTACTACGGGCGGGCTGACCGAATCTAGTGTGCTCTTGGCAATATGTTTCGATAAACAGTCTGAGTGCATGCGGGGAATCTTTTTTGAATATGCCCAGGTAGTAAGGACATGGGCAAAACGCAAGATTCCTTGGCCTGGAAAACGTGACATGGTTGGAAATGGCCAGACTGTCTACGCAGCACCTTACGGCAGTTCCAATCTACTGTTGGGAATAAACGGGTGCATCAAGTTATGAAATGCTTAGTATTGATGCCATTAAGATGGACAAGGCAATCCCTCGCACAAAGCGCACAAGAAGCCCAGTAAAGATGTTTCAACTGTTTTTTTCATTGGTGTGTAGGGACTGGAAGCTCCGACAAAAGCGATCCTCGAGTGCGTCCGGAAAATGCGAGTTCGTTTGACCGTTGGATAATCACAGCGGTATACAAACGCAAGGTTGACGTCTTTTTTTTCGTTTCCACCACCCCTGTGTCGGCTCGCAGAGAGAGTCAAGGCCGTGCCATTCGTCCCTCCAACAGTTGGTCTTGTATTCATCGACAACCATTCGCACCGAACTCCATGCCTCCTTTTATGCCATTGTCACTGTATTTACAGGGACTTCTTCTTGTCGCCGTTGGTGACGTCGACAACCTTGAGGGCTATAGAGAGAAAGAATATGTTAGTATAGGCTCGGAGAATCTTCAATTCGTGTCATGTTTTCCAGGTGCCGTTGCCTTCTTCAATCGCAATTGATTTCGAACAGGCTTCCAACATAGAGTCACGGGTAGGAATGATCGTGTGGAAGTGTGGGGTTCGACGCACCAGGGGGAAGGCTCTGCTTGAGCTTGTCGGCCTTGTCGGAGTCCTTGAGGACAAGGGTGTACAGGAAGCGCTCGCAGCGGACCTTGAACTT